>OZ024826.1:68562767-69762767 GCA_964016985.1 Anodontia alba
GTTTCCATTAGGGTCCAGTTATTTCGTGTTTGTGTGTCTTTCCCTTTGATGTCTCTGATGGGAGGTGTGGGATAATTGTATCGATTCCTGATCATTGCCTTCCTTTCTATTTTCCATAGGCCTTTCTATTCAGGAGAAGAAGTGGAAAATAGATTTTCAAGACGGCAATTCTGGTGGCCATCTTGTATTTCCAATTGGAAACTTTTAGCTATTTTTGATATACAAGTCACCCTGATGCTTTCTACCAAGTTTTTAGTCAACTGGCATTTCGGTTCATGAGAAGCAGCGAAAAATAGATTTCCAAGATTGCAGCCATGGAGGCCATCTTTGATTTCAGATTGAAATGATTTTAGCTAGTTTTTATCCATATGTCACCCTGATACTTCCTACCAAGTTTCAAGTCAATTGCCCCCCTCCCCCACACTCCCCAGTTCAGGAGAAGAAGTTAAAAATAGATTTTCAAGATGGCTGCCATGGCAGCCATCTTGGAGTTCTAATCGGAACAATTTAAGCTACTTTTAATCTACAAGTCACCTAGATGCTTCCTACCCAGTTTCCAGTTAAATTGCCTTTCAGTTCAGGAAAAGAAGTGAAAAACAGATTTTCAAGATAGCCAACTTGGCGGCCATCTTGGATTTCGGATCAGAATGATTTTAGCTATATTTGATCTACAAGTCACCCCAAATCTTCCTACCAAGTTTCGAGTCAGTTGGCCTTTAGGTTCAGGAGAAGAAGTGAAACGATTTTAGATACTTTTTATCTACCAGTCTCCCCTGAATGCTTCCTACTAAGTTTCGAGTCAATTGGCCTTTCGGTTCAGGAGAAGAAGCGAAAAATAGATTTTCAAGATGGCCACCATGGCAGCCATCTTGGATTTCAACTCTGAACGATTTTAGGTTTTTTTTTTATCTACAAGTCACCCCGATGCTTCCTACCAGGTTTAAATGCTATATAAGATATCTAAATTGACATATAAGATATCTAATATGCTGTTTAAGATATCTGATATGCTATATATCTCATATAGGATACAAGATATCTTATTTACTAAAGTACATATCTCATTTATTCAATCAAATAAGATATCTCATTTAGTATATCAGATATCTTATTTAGTACATTAGATATCTATATTAATAAATAAGATATCTTATTTAACAAATAAGATATCTTATATGGTAAATTAGATATCTTATATGCGAAATTAAATAAGATATATTATATCAGATATCTTATATAGGATATAAGATATCTAATATAGGATATAAGATATCTGAATTATTATATCAGATGTCTTATATCCTATATTAGATATCTTATATACTATATAAGATATCTGATATAATTTATAAGATATCTATTTTGCTTAATAAATAGTAAAACGGTTTGCCATAAAAATTAGTAAAATGCCTACTTGTCTACTATATGTCTAGTAAGAATCCAGTACATTTATCCTATGTATCCTATCTTTGAAAAAAGTTCTCTGATAACTGAATCATTTTTTTTTTACTTGTGCACTCTCACACGCATAACTTTTTTTGCAGTAGTCTGGTAATGAGCCCATTATTGAGTTTGAAAACATTATCCACAAGACGATATCCTGCTGCTTTCATCTTCTTTCTCCTTCTCATGATTTTTGTTTTTTCACCATTGTTCTTAAGTTTAATTAGAATTGGTTTTGGCTGTCCATTTTTTCCAGCCAAATTCCAGGTATCTTATTTCGTGCTACTTTTTTGTCGTCTGTCAGTATCAATTTTGCTTTAGCTTCTAAGACATGCTTAACTCTACTTGTCAAGGATTCTTCTGTTTTATCTCCTCCTCTATACCAATAACTTTAATGTTATTTTTCCTGGAATATTGTTCATTAGCATTGCTTTTTTAAAAGTATGGCTAATCTTGCCATCTGCTCACTCTGTACCCACTTTTCTTTAAGCTTTGCTTTGCTTTCTGTTAATTTCTCTATCTGCTCTTTCAGTTCAATGTTTTCTGATGTGATATAATCCATTCTAGAATTCAACTCTGCTGTTTTATCAGCAACTTTCTGTTCCAGCACTTGCACTAGTTTATTTTCTAGTTCCCTCACTACTGCCTGTACTACATCTTTCATAGTAATTTTAATGAAGTCTTTCAGCTCTTCTTTAAGCAGCATGTCTTTGACATGCTCCCCAGTTCATTTAATTTCACTGTTCATTTGATCTAACTCTCTGTGGATCATAGTGAGTTCATCTCTAAAACTATTCTCTGTGACATCAGAATGTGGTCTTTTTTCAATCTGTGTTGAACCTCCACTTTTCTTGGGGGCGTTATTATTGCCTGTACTGCTGCTAATCTTTTGTTTCCTACCTTCTTGAGAACTTGCCATTGCTTTTTTACAGGGGTTCTATATTTAGTACTCTAACACTCTGGAATGATAATTCTTAGTCCTCTCAACAGTGAAAACATATATATTTTGTTAGGCTTTTCCAAATATCTCCAAAAACCATGAAAATTTGAGGAATATTTTTCACACAATGATAATCCAGCAATAAATCAACACTATAACTTCAAAAATTATTTTCTGATATCACTTATTTATTATTTTAAGTACAAAGTCAAGCAGAGCTAAAGAATCACATGCTCTCAGTGAAACAGCCCTTGTTTCTGTCAATTTCATCTCATTTCAGAAGTTTCCCTATTCTTATCGTTTCGGTTGTTTCACTGGTTTTGTGTGGCTACCCAACAGAAATTGAGTTGAAGAAAGCCAAGTTTCAGTTTTTGTGTCACCTCGTTTAGTAGTTTCCCTATACATTCTTATCATTTCGGTTATTTCACTGGTTTTGTGTGGCTACCCAGTAGAAATTGAGTTTAAGAAAGTCTCCTTTTCAGTTTGTCTCACCTCGTGTCAGTAGTTTCCCTATATAATTCTTATAATTTCATTTGTTTCACTCAGGTTTTGTGTGGCTACCCAGTAGATATGAGTTGAAGAAAACCTCCGTTTAAGTTCATTTCACCTCGTTTCAGTAGTTTCCCTATATATTCTTATCGTTTCAGTTGTTTCACTGGTTTTGAGTGGCTATCCAGTAGAAATTGAGTTGAAGAATGCCTCGGTTTCAGTTTGTTTCGCTTCATTTCAGTAGTTTCCCTATATATTCTTATCGTTTCAGTTGTTTCACTGGTTTTGAGTGGCTACCCAGTAGAAATTGAGTTGAAGAAGGCCTCGGTTTCAGTTTGTTTTGCCTCATTTCAGTAGTTTCCCTATATATTCTTATCGTTTTGGTTGTTTCACTGGTTTTGAGTGCCTACCTTGTAGAAATTGAGTTGAAGAAAGCCTCAGTTTTAGTTTGTTTTGCCTCTTTTCAGTATCCCTATACTTATAATTTCAGTTGTTTCACTGGTTTTGTGTGGCTACCATGTAGAAACTGAGTTGAAGAAAGCCTCCTTTCAGTTCGTGTCGCCTCATTTCAGTAGTTTCCCTATATATTCCTATTGTTTCGGTTGTCTCACCAGTTTTAAGATTTAAGAGCTGGGTAAAGCCTCTGTTTCTCTTGTTACATTTCTTTCATCTAGACCTTGATATTTCCCCATATAATTCTTATAGTTTCAGTTATTTTGTCCGTTTTGAGAAAAATGTGCTGAAATCTGAGCCTTCAGTTTCAGTTCGTTTTGCCTTTTTCAGTAGTTTCCCTTTATATTCTTATCATTTCAGTTGTTTCACTGGTTTTGCCTGACAGTCCGGAAGATTTAGGAGTGGGGTAAAGCCTCCGTTTCTCTTGTTACATTTCGCTCATCTAGACATTGATATTTCCCTATATATATTTTATCATTTTGGTTGTTTCGTCTGTTTCAGGAAAAATATGTGCTGACATCTGAGCCCGTTTCAGTTCACTTTGCCTCATTTCAGTAGTTTTCCTATATATTCTTATCATCTCAGTTGTTTCACTGGTTTTGTCTGACAGTCCAGAAGATTTAGGAGCTGGGTAAAGCCTCCGTTTCTCTTGTTCAATTTCGTTTCATCTAGACCTTGATATTCCCTATATAAATCTTATCATTTCGGTTGTTTCTTCCATTTCAGGAAAACTGTGTGCTGAAATCAGAGCCCGTTTCAGTTTGTTTCACCTTGTTTAAGTACTTTTCCTATATACTTCTAATTGTTTCAGTTGTTTCATCTGTTTCAAGAAAAATATGTGCTTAAATCTGAGCCCGTTTCAGTTTGTTTCACCTGGTTTCAGTAGTTGCCCTATATATTCTTATTGTTTCTGTTGTTTCACTGGTTTTGCCTGGCAGTCCAGAAGATTTAGGAGCTGGGTAAAGATCTGTTTCTCTTGTTACATTTCTTTTCATCTAGACCTTAATATTTCTCTATATAAATCTTATCACTTTGGTTGTTTCATCCATTTCGGGGAAAAATATGTGCTGACATCTGAGCCCGTTTCAGTTTGTTTTGCCTTGTTTCAGTAGTTTCCCTATATATTATTATCGTTTCAGTTGTTTCACTGGTTATGCCTAACAGTCCAATAAAGTTTAGGAGTCTCAGCCTAATAGGTGGGAATTTACAGGAAAGATGTCTTGCATTGTTGAGTTTTTTTTCTATATAACTGATTGTTTCATCTTTACTTCATTTCTGCAAAACGAAATGTCCCATCTCGGAAAACTGCATTCCTTTTGTGACCAGTATCTACAGCACTATGTGCACATATATTCACCATTAACTGACAAGTGCCCTTCTTGAATCAGCCTAAGGGGGAATAGCAGTATGAATTACTTCATGATCCAACTCCACAAAAGGTATGTGGCTGATCTAAGATACAAACTGTGACCCCTGGATCTGCAGTCAGGCAAGCTACTGACTGTGTTATGGAACAGGTTCAGATTATGTGTCATCTCATTGTAGTGGCTGCCAAATAAACCAGCAGAAGTGATCACAACAGCCCATCCTGAGTCTCAGGGTAAATAAGATCTGAGAAAATGATTTTTTTTTGGAAAAAAGAATATAAAAAACCCCCAAAAAAACCATAAGTAATAGACATAGAATTTAGATCTATACTGAGTCTGTTAATGATTAGTAATGGTACTTTGCAATAAACTGATTCCTCAATACATCCAAAGAAATGAAATCATTTCAGAGAATGAAATTTATACCAGGCATAAAACAGGCAAAACACCAGGGAGACAACTTTTTTTTTACTTCCTGTTTGCTTCCCTGTACACCAAATCCCTTTGAAGGGTGGTCTACTTTAAAAAGGAAGGAATTTGCTGCCAAGGAGAGCAAATGCTTTCCTTTTAGAGTAGACCACTTTCAGAAGGGAGGAAAACAAATCTGAAAGAGCTGATATTTCCATGATAAGAGGTATATCCATTCACCTTAGGCCATCACTTAGCATGCTTGGTGAAAATTTCAGCAGACAATGTTTTGAAATATTTTCCCTATTTTTACCAGAAAATAGGAGACAGTTTGCATGAAATGTCAAATATAATTTTCTGGGGAAAATGTGAAAGTATCATCATTTTGTTGTCTGCCGAATTTCCCCCTAGCATGCTAAGTGATACAGAGATGAAGTACATGACTGAAGCACAGAATGCAGTGCAACAATATTCAATTGCTAGCTCGGGCTCTATGACTAGCGATGCTTGCATGTGTGCCTTCAGTCATTTTTTAAATAAAAGTCTTTGAATTAGTTGTATAGATGCTGTAAGCATTATTTCATTACATTTTGATAAAGTGTAAATACCTTGTCTAATCTGTATTGTTTTCCTGACAGCTTCTTGTACACTTGACATTAATATTTTCATGAAACAAATTTAGGGCAAATAAAGAACATTTTCTTTTAATATTTTACAGGAAGAAATAAGCATATTGTTATATTGGCTAGACTTTTATATGTGGATGAATAACATAGTACAATACTGATCATAATGGTACTGATAATTGCTCATTTCACAGACCAAAGAAATGGTGCCCTATTTTTTGCCCGCACACACAAAAATGCGCTATCCAGCACCCCTCTGCCCTAAAATCCTAGCTGCAGCATTCAATGGACTAACAGATGGATGGAAAGATGAAAACTATATACCCTGGCATTTATGCCAGGGGTAGGGGTATCATCATGATGACTTGAACAATCTTGGTAGAGGGTCACCAAAGGAACATTTCTGCCAAATTATATTAAAATTGGTCCAGCAGTTTCTGACAAGAAAAGCTGTTTCTTTTGGTTGCCATGGCAACCAGAATTCTGCATGGATTCCAAATCATTGAACACTTTTCAGTCAAAATCATCCAAAGATCAATCCTGTGAAATCTGGTTAAAATCAGCTCAGTGGTATAGGAGATGTCATTTAAAGAAATAGTGGACAAACGGACAGACGGAGGACGACAGACGGTGAGTGATCACAATAGCTCCCCTTCAGCCTTTGGCTCAGGTGGGCTAAAAATGAAGTTTTTAAAAGTAAAACATATTTTAACTAGCAATACTTAACCTATAGATAATGTGCTATTCTATTCTGTATTTCAAACCGTCCACAGAAAAAAACGACAGTTCAGTCGTCTTAAAGAGTGTTAATCCAGAAGGTCCCTTAGGCAGTTACCTGTGTGACGTCACTCTTTCTGCTCTTTTGATCACGCTCTTTTGATCACGTGTAAGTTTCTTTGAAGGATAATTCAATATAACTGAGCTACGCAGGGAGGAAGGTGGGATTCTCTTATCTATAGGTTAAGTATTGCTAGTTAAAATATGTTCTACTTTTAAAAACTTCATTTCAACTGCATAATATATTAACCTATAGATAATGTGCTAGAATTTGCAGATTAGGAGGGAGGAACTCTCCTAGTTCTAACACACATAATATATAGAATCCCTATACCTCTAGATTAAGACTCAGGAAACTCTAAGGAATCAGATATATTCTATTCTGTATGTAAGAGTTAGAATGATCTGGATCTGCTAATAACATATCTTTAAGGTGTTAATACCTTATTTGTTAATGGTGGACTCTGGAGGCTGCCAGTTTTCTCAAGCATCAGAGGCCTGAATTTGTGCACCCCCCCCACCCCCTGCACACACACACACACCCAACCTTGTTTTTTGGGTAACAACAGTTGGTCCCAAAAAAGAATTAATGAGTGACTGAGACATAACCTTCAAGATTTGCACTTTAAAAGGCACGGGACGATTTTGATTTTGATATAGTCAATTTCCCTTTTCTGGATGGCGATGTCCCCCGGCGTACCTCATATGGGGTATACATATCTCTACTTATAAGATTCGCCAGAGCTTCTTCAAATCTTAATGACTTTAACTACCATAATAAAGCCTTTACTGCCAAACTTCTTAGGCAGGGCTATCGTTATTTTAAACTTCGTAAGGCGTTTTCGAAATTTTATCGCAGACACAGTGCCTTGTTAGAAAAATATAGCGTCAGTCTGAAAACACTTCTGCAACAAGGTATATCGGAACCTGAATTTTACGGTGACTTAGTGTACAGATTTAGAAAAATTGTAGGTAAATCTAACTTTTCGGAGCAATTCAGAAAACTTATTAACCGTTATAAAAGAATTGGCTATAGCCTGGATATTATGCGGCAGACTGCATGCCTAGTTGTCAACCCAATCATTGTTGATGGCTATGCTTCACTCTTTAATTGCACGACGGCAGTTCGGGCCTCAGACTCAATGACGGCCTCTTCGTAAAACTTTAACCAGTGGGTTGGGGCTTGACGATATGTCTTTGGCTTGGCCCGCCGTGGTTCAACTATTGGTTTTCATTTACTCTGGCATACAGCAGAATTAGCCATGAGTACTCTTCTTTGTTTATTATAGTGATTAATTTGATTTTTAGGTTTTCGCTTTGATGCATTGACTGAGTTGGGAGCCTTTATGCGAACCAAATTTTTATGTGTTTCTGTATTAAGAGTAGCATCAGGACCCAGGGTGAAGGTAGCTAGCTGTAAAAGTGCTTTAAACACTCCAGTGGTTTGCTCTACCGACCGTTCTAAGGAGGTGGTCCCGGTGTTAGTCTTACTCTTTGTTGCTTTGTGGTTTATTCTACGAGGCGATTTGTTGTATGTCTTTCTGTGTGTCATTTTGTTCTTGTGTTTTTCAGTCCTTTTAGTATTGCGATTACCTCGCTTGGGGAAGAGAGAGCTAATCTTAGTGCTTTTCGTACGTTTGTTCGGTTTGTGCTTGTTTAGATTTGTCGGTTTCCTCTTCCTCTTGGGGTCTGGGAAGGGCTGCGGTTTGTGATTGTGGCACTCCCTGGACTTTTCTCTTACCTTTTTTTCAAGACTACTGTTTGATAATGCATTTGAGCCAAACTTTATCAAACAAATGTCCAGAAAGATAGCTATCTATCTTTGAAAGGCTAATTAAGGAAATGTCTTCTCTGATGAGTTTCCTATAGACAACCTACATCTCTCGAGATTTTAATATAAATCCTAGAAATGTATTGATAATCTTAATTAGTAAACAGTATAAAATATTTATTCATATGAGATCATTAGGATCTGGTTAATTGGACAGATCTGACTGTTATCAATAACCAGTTCATGATTCATAATTAACCATAAGACTTTTATTAATTATTCCCTTTTGCATTTTGAGCTAAACAGGAATAATAATAATAATCTGGGTAAATGGATTAATCCAATTCTTGACAAATACCCGGTTTATCAATCAATGATAGCGAACATATGATTGATAATTTTATATATTTTATCTATTGTCAGGCTGACTGTTTACATATCTTGGTCATGGCAATAGATACTAGAAAAAGATTGTCTACTTCTCCGCATGAAGATGGACAACCTGAAGAAATTTTTAACACTAAACTTTTACCAGCGGAGATTTAGGAAACATTTTGTATCCTTGGTAAAAGTTAATAAAAAGAAAGACTGCTAACATCATCACGTAGAGTTTGGCAGCCCTAAAATTTCTAATAAGAGGACAGGCTGAAAACATAACGTACTGTATAACAGCCTCCTAATTTTAAAAGAAGATCTTACAATATCGTTTAAAGATCTAATTAGAAAGAACTGGCTAGAATCGATTCTATTACCAGATCTAAGTATTACATATCATGGATCTAATTCCTAAATAAATCTGATTAGCATTCTTTGTAAAAATCCGAAGGTGTATTGATAATTTGACTATGACAGAAAGAGAAGTCATTTCCGAATCAACCTTCTTCTATGATATAACTACGATATTAGTAAATTCTGACTCCGAAATGCTTAAAACTTCCCCTATGAGAAGAGAATTGGTGAGTTTATTACACAAACCTACTAACCATAGTAGAGTTTATAAAGTATACATGTCGAGTCGAAATAATACTAATTTTAATATCTCTAATAACCAAAGGGGTAGAGGTTCAGAGACGTAGATTAACTATTCTGCACGTATATTACTGGAATAGTGAGATTAAATGATTTTATCATTTACAATATATATGAATGATTATAGAATATTCCTGTTTTTATCCGAACTGGATAGATAATTAAATTTATGAGATATCAATCCATAATAACCTATAAAATGTTGCAGTTTATGGATGAATCATTTATCGTGACGGTTAGATTATCCAAGAAACTGGTTAGAAATATAATATAACTCTAAGGACTGTATATAATGATAAACAATCCATATTGTTATATAATATATATAGAAATTAGTCTTGAACATTTAAGTAGTTTTAATTTTTTTAGTTTTTAGTTTTACCTTGTTGCAGAAGTGTTTTCAGACTGATGCTACATTTTTCTAACAAGGCACTGTGTCTGCGATAAAATTTTGAAAACGCCTTACGAAGTTTAAAATAACGATAGCCCTGCCTAAGAAGTTTGGCAGTAAGGGCTTTATTACAGTAGTTAAAGTCATTAAGATTTGAAGAAGCTCTGGCGAATCTAATAAGTCCCCTAGGCAACATTCCTGTGAAGTTCGACTGAAATTGGCCCAGGGGTGTAGGCGGTTGTCATTTAAAGAAAATTGTTGACACTACGATGCACAACTGACATTGGCCAATCACAATAGCACACAAAGAGCACTTCATGCTCAGGTGTGCTAAAAACAATCAGTACTTGATCAAATGTTGTAAAATTAAATATGTAGATTTCTGAAGGTTGAACTTTGTTGTGTGTTTTTGGAAATCTGAAGTTAGTACATGGAGAAAGCTGAAGTGTCTGCAGAAAACCCCTGAATGCCAGTAAATAACTGACAACTTCCTCATACATGATCAATAGCCGTTTTCTAGTTGTCTCAAATCACATTGCTGAGAAACTAGAGAACACAGAACCTCTTGGTGAAAACAGCCAACTTGGATAGGCTGAACATTTACCTTGGTCCAAAGTGTCATGTCAATGTATGTATCCTCTGGATTAGCACTGATAAGTAAAGTTCCTCCATAGATACTTGGTACTATTATACCATCGGTGCTGTTTGACAGTCTAAAATAAAGAAAAAAAAGAAAATGACAGAATGGCATACAACCAGTGTATGAAAAAAACAAACTCCCATAAGATAAAGTACCAAGGGTCATTTCTCTAGAGATGTATATGCAAACTGAGGATTCTGGGGTCACTTTAATAGGTGTCCAAAAACAATTCTTTTTTAACCCCACGCAATATGCATAAATTTTATTTATGCATATTGCACGGGCAATCTCTCTGGTTTGTGCTGTGCGGTTGGGGACCCATGTCTTACCATGCTATGCTTATTCCCCAGGGGCTGTAGAGGAATTTTATTTGTTATGATGAATTATTTTTTCGGCACAGCCAATATTATTTTAGATTGCATATTGTAAAAAATTAAATTAAATAAAATTTTTTTAGTAACTATAAAAACAACAACAATGGAAAACCTCAAGGAACTCACAACAAAAGAATTTGATAAACTGCAGACTCCCCTGTACAACAAATGGACTGACTTAGAGATAAACAAAATATACACAATTACAAATAGAGCCCTTGTTAACACAAAAAAAGGCTTTAACATTGCAGAACTACGGTGATGTATGGGCTCCAGACCACCTAAAAACAAGAATTCAAAAAAATAAGCTCAAACCGCTTATGTACATAAGACCTCGTGGCTTGAAGCCTTGCAAAGACAATCCAGCGAATAAGTATCATGCGTATGATTTGGTTATTGGTAAACAGCGAAAAAATTATTAGTGTTTATTTTTTTTGTCTTTTTAGTACTTATATTAGTCTATTTCTATACTTCGTAAACATTTGCATTCAGCTCTAAATGGCCTAACAACATTATAGTAACGTTGTATATTTCGTATTTTGTTGCTGTTACACTTTGTACAAACCTGTAGTTTAGAATACGTTCTGTTATTGCAGCACAAGCACGGTTTTACGTTATTGTTTTTCATTAAGAATTTATGCACTGCGCAGTACTGGGAATTCTTCACAGGTTTTTTCTTGCATGGATTAAGGCTTCCAATTCCTTGGAATTTACAATCCATCTTTTTTTTTGATATATGAAAAATATTTATTAAATAAAAAAAATTTATCAATGTATAAAAAAATGAGTTAAATATAGAGCTTTTACTACAATTGTACTGTAATGGTGATATTCCTCTTGATGAATTACAGAAAGGTATAAGGGCATTGAATGTGCCTGAGGCTCTGCCTGCGTCATCTGCGTCACCACCGCTTGCGTCACCGCCGACGGGGCTGTCATCAGAAAAGCGTGCTAAGCGCAACAAAACGAAAAATGCCAAAAACAAACATATGCACATTTAAAAAAAGCCGTCATCGATGAATTGAAAAAAGTCCTGGCACAAAGAATTGTTTCAGAATTGAAACTTGTTGACAGGCCCTTGTGTGATTATTTCAAGGCATATGAAATTGACGCATATTCTTACAAAGATCCCTCTGTGTTGTTCAAGAACAAAAAATCTCTGATCATTGATCAAATCAAAGACAACATAAAAGAGTACAATGGAGTCAAGTTCTCAATTGGTCTCTCTATTGAGTTCTTCCACGATGAAGGCGATGGGACTCAAAAGTTTGTCCTTGGCCAAAATCACGGCGAGCAATGTGCAGTTCTTGATGGGTCAAGATTAAGTGAATTCTATGACAAGCAAACTGCTTATTTGCAAACATGGATTGAGCAATTTACAAACACTGCTTCTGGGCTGCAAATAGCTCACTGTGTCAAACTATATTTGAACATTGCGAAGTATGAACCACAAGGGCTCATCATATATTCCTTTGCCTGAAGCACTGGCCAACAAAAAAGCAATAATCAATTTAAATCAAAGCACTGAGAGTGCTGATGGTGGCGGTTTCCTTAATTTCTATAAGCCTCTAGAATACATATCATCTGTACTTTCATTTTGTTCAATATTTCTTGATATGTAACTAAAGCAATGCCATTTTCGCTATACCATGTGTGCATTCTGCACAATTCAGAGTAACTAGTTTCAGTATCATGAATATTTGATCCACATCACTGTGGTTCTGAACCCCTTTTAACCACATTTTTATTTAATTTCCCTGTACTGTGTACAGTAACATTATTTATAATCAGATAACACACTGTTTTTTTTTGTTGTTGTTTTTTATTTTTCAAGTATGAAATACTTACATGTTTCTTATTTCTTAAAGGACTGAAAGGATTGTAAGTTGTGGGTATTCATTACAACTACCCTATCAATAACCTTCAAATAAGTACCAACCACATATGTTTTGTGTAGAAATTATAATTAAAAAGATAATCTGGATAATCATCTAGAGTGCTTAAATGTACATAGTTCTGGCCTTTTACCATTTACCGTCTGTCATTCCATCCATTTGAGGAGTCATTATGTCCATTCTATTATATATATATATATATTGTATCTACATGTAGAAACAAACAAGAGCTCTACAAGCGGAGGCATCATATGCCCTTGGCAAGTAATAAGATGTAGCACGTATACGAACTACTGTGCAGTTCTGTGCTCCAGATCTGTGTAAATTTGTAAGTGGAGTTAGCTGGAAACCAAAAAATTACCAAAAATTTCAAAGGGACATAATGCTGCTACTATTTGTTGGACTGTAATTTTGAAATAATATGTGCTGCTCCACATCATGGTCAAACTACAAATCAAGTTTCAGCTTGATTGGATGTAAACTATATGAGGAGTTAGCCGGGAACAAAAGATTAACAGAATTTTAAAGAGGCATAACTCTGCTAATATTTGGTGTACTGTAACCTCCTAATAATATGTACTGCTCCACACCACGGTCTAACAATAAATCGCTTTTCAGCATGATTGGATGTAAACTATAGAAGGAGTTAGCCAGAAATGCAAAGTTTATGGAAATTTTTAATGGGGCATAACTCTGGTAATATTTGATGTTTGGTAACCTCAAAATAATATGTGCTGCTCCACATTATGTTCTTATTATAAATCGAGTTTAAGCTCAGTGTAAGTATTTACAAAGTATTTACAAAGTTTCAGTTTGATTGAGTGTAAACTATAGGAGTTAGCCAGAAACGAAAAGATGACAGTATTTTCAAAGGGGCATAGCTCTGCTAATATATGGTGGACTGTAACCTCAAAATAATATGCCCTGCTCCACTTCATGGTGTAACTATAAATCAAGTTTCAGCTTGATCCAATGTAAACTGTAGTAGGAATAAGCCGGAAACAAAAAATTTACAGAAATTTTCAAAGGGGCATAACTGCCAATATTTGGTGGATTGTAACCTTGAAATAATTTGCGCTGCTCCACATCATGTTCTTACTATAAATCAAGTTTAAGCGCGATCAAATGTAAACTGTAGGAGGAGTTAGCTGGGGAAGTGAAAAATTTACTAAAAATTTCAAAGGAACATAACTCTGCTGATATTTGGTGGACTGTAACCTCGAATAAATATGAGCTGCTCGATATGGTCTAACTATAAATCAAGTTTCAGCTTGATCCGATGTAAACTGTAGGAGGAGTTGGCCAGAAACAAAAAGTTTACCGAAATATTCCAAGGGACATAACTCTGTTAATATTTGGTGGAGTGTGGCCTCAAAACAACATGCGCTGCATCACATCATGGTCTACCTACAAATCAAACTTCAGCTTGATCGGATGTAAACTGTAGGAGAAGCTAGCAAGAAACGAAAAAATTTAGCGAAATTTTCAAAGGGTCATTATTCTGCTAATATTTGATGGACTGTAACCTCGAACAAATAAGCACTGTTCCACATCATGATCTAACTGTAAATCAAGTTTCAGCTTGATCCGATGTAAACTGTAGGAGGATTTAGTCAGAAACGAAAAGTTTACTGAAATTTTCAAAGGGACATATCTCTGCTAATATTAGGTGGACTGTAACCTTGAAATAATATGCACTGTTCCACATCATGGTCTAAGTATAAATCAAGTTTCAGCTTGATTGGATGTAAACTGTAGGAGGAGTTAGCTGGAAACAAAACACTTACAGGAATTTTCAAAGGGGCATAACCCTGTTAGTATTTGGTGGACTGTAACCCCGAAATATTATGTGTTGCTCCACATCATGGTCTATTTATAAACCAAGATTCAGCCTGATGGGATTTAACTGTAGGAGGAGTTAGCTGGAAACAAAAAAGTTTATGGCTTCAGACCCCATAACCTAATACGCCCTGTTTGAAAAACGGGTATAATAAAAACAGTAGTGAGCTTAAAGATATTCAGATGCATCCCCTAATTTCAGAATATTTCAAATTACG
Organism: Anodontia alba; assembly: GCA_964016985.1. Taxonomy (NCBI): domain Eukaryota; kingdom Metazoa; phylum Mollusca; class Bivalvia; order Lucinida; family Lucinidae; genus Anodontia; species Anodontia alba. The sequence continues at coordinate 68,577,428 of OZ024826.1, forward strand.
GTAAAAATATTGGTAAAATGAAAATTATGTTGAAAACCCCATTTGGAAATTCCTAAAAAGGGAAGAGACCTTTTCTCTCTGTATACATTCTTTGAATATTTTCAAATTAAATTTTTTTAAAACATTTTTTAAAAAAATTTCATAAGAACCACTGTTGTAAGTACATGTATTTGGAATGTTTTCAAATTAAAGTTTTTAAAACATTTTTATAAATTTTTCACAAGAACCAATGATGTAAGTATTTGGAATATTTCAGTAAGGTTTTCACCATTTGACTGGCTAGTCACGTGTCTTTCTTTTTAGCACATTTACAACCAAAAGTGAAATAAGAGGATGCATCTGCTTTAATCTATGAAAAATATTTGTGGTTCATTACGAAAACACGCCTATTCAAATATACTGAACATTTTAACTACCAAAAAATACGAAAACACGCCTATTCAAATATACTGAACATTTTAACTACCAAAAAATGAAAATTTTCAGATAAAAATCTGGATATTTCTCATACTTCTGGTCAAAACATAGATTGTGGGTACTCGTTAGAACTGCCTCAGCGAGGCGGTTCTAATGAGTATCCACAATCTATGCTTCTGGACAGAAATAAGAAAATTAATGTATACCCCTGTAAACCCCAGTTTTACTATATAAAAGTGGGGTTTAAGGGGGGTCAATATTATATAGGCATGTTTTCGTGATGTAAAATGCGGTTTCACAAAATCCAAAATCAAGCTTCGAATTCAACTGTGATTTTTGTTTGTCTCAGCTCTCTGCACTCTTCATATACACCGTGTATCATAGAATCCGGAACTTGGTACCACTTCAGTCGATAAACAACTATGAAAATGGCTGGAATGGCACGTAGCCAGGTCAGTAGAACTTTTTTTCGACGCCTTTTAATGAGTGTCATCCTTTGAAATGAAAAGTATTAGTTCCTAGAGACATCTGACTGTTGTCCATGCCCGTGATTTTTCAAAAATATTTCTGTATTTCGCTAAAAACACTTGGAATCCTGCGAGCTGGTACTTTTCAAAACAACGTGTCTCCTCGAAAACATGATCGTTTCGGCATTGTTTAAAGCATTTTCCTGTTCTTTTTCAATGTCAAAACATTCAGCATATTAAGACTCACCTTCGGTATAAGTTTCATTTGCAACGACAATGATTTGACTGAATTATTCTCGAAAACACGAGTTTCTGGGAGTACGGCAATTTGGAAGTTCTGTGTACGGCAGCTTGAAAAACATAATAAATTTACAGTGCAGCAACTTGCTTCGATATAACGCAGCAAAACTGTCCGATTTCCATGCATTATGTTTGTTAAACTTGTCTCTTTGCAGGTTTTAATGCCTTTCACATGTGGCTATTGCCCTACATCTTCCAATCTTTTACGAATGATAAGAATAATTACAAATGCTGATGCAAACCTTGCCAATGCTTTCAAACGCCTTTGAATAAAGTTAATACACAACGATTGCTTGCCAATATTCGTTTATCGGCAGTTATTCTTCACATTTTACCAAGAGTAAAGTTGTATTTTAGATGGCATATTTAATCAAGATAACTGGCTTAATCATTAAATAAGCCGACATAGGTATACATTTTCTTGTGGCACGCATTTATATGCTATGCGTTTCTTATTTTGATGGTTTCTAGAAAATTTCACCATGAGTATACTTTTCTTCTGCAGTTTCTCTATCAATTACTAATAATACGTGCTGCTTCGTTTGCGTGCATGCACGCTCTGAAAATACAGGGAAAATGCTAATGAATACTCTACAAATGCCTTACCAACGTTACAAGTGTAACGTGCAATCAATACGAACAGCTTGTCAATTCTTAAGAATGCGTTGCGAAAAAAGGAGAATGTGCTTTCCCTGCGAATATAAGGAGCATGTTTCTAATATTCGTAACACCCCCAAAACGTCAGCGAATGCTTATGAACACTTGTGAATGTTTGACAATCATTTTACGATCATTACGAATTGGCGACAAATGACATTCGCAAACACATTCGCCATAGTGTGAGAGCACTATAAGAAATGGGGAATTTCCACTCCTTTCACCAGATACAAAGGACAACGTGCATTAACAGAACTTTTTTGGCCCCTTGGGCCATCCATAAAAATTGTTTGTTTGCTGTCCCCTGACCGACTCACTATTTTACCCCCACTCAATAATTTATTGACATCTGGCGATTTTTTCACACATTTTTATTGGGAAAAGTCTTTATGATTCAATGTTTGTTTTAATTTTGAACATCACTCTGACAATAATTCAAATGTTTTACTTAACAGCGGAGAATAGGTCATTAACTACTAGGCATTGAATCCACGAAGATTATTTAACATCACAAGTTTATCAAAAAAAATCACCTACCTACCGACCCACCCTGAGAATTCTGGGTAGGGTGACAGCAAACAAAAATATTTTTAAGGATGGTCTTGTGATGCCAACAAATCAAAGTTGTAGTCAAGAAATTTCTTTGAGCTGATTTTTTTTTTTTTTTTTTTTTTTTTAAATAAGATCAATGATCCTTCTGTCCAAGTTCACTAACATTCAGGGTTTGTGGTTGCTATGGTAACAGAAAATGGCCGCCGAAGTAGCCTAAATCCTGTGAAATCGAGTTTTTTGGCCTGAATTCCCCTCGTTACAGCACGTTTTCAAAAATTAAATACAAGCACAGCTGAATATCAAAAATATATTTTTCATTCTATACATGTGATGAGGTTTAGCATCTGTTAAAATATCTTTTTGTAATCAGCTATGCTTTCTCCAAAGCCATCCACAACAAAATTTCAGATCCCATAAGAATTATGTTTATGCAGGGTGCACAATATGCTCCTCGAGGGAGCACATTTTGTAGGGAGCATAGTTTGACTGTACAGAGTTCCGTTAAGCATAAAAGGTGTCTGCGAGCCCTCAATAAATAAAAATTCAAATGCGCATGCTCAGTCACTCAGAGGGCTATGGGTCCAATGGGTCCAGTTCTTTTGTTGATTTTAAATAAGACTAGGCATAACTTGCCCCAGAGTTGAGATTTTGATGAGTTGGTGGTGGCTGGAGGGGGAGCGTTGCTTCTGGGTGCCTTGGGTTGGCCTCATTTGCAGATTGTGGCGTTCCCTGAACTGCATCGCCCACTATTTGGAGTATTATCTGTTTCTTGGCAATGCTAATCGCCGTACAGTTAGTGAAAAAGTCGCCGTCCTATACTTCTGTGCAGTGTCGCAAGTTGCCGTACTCAAGTGCTTCGCGACTTTTCCTGTTTTCATCGAGTTCCAGAACAGTTCGGAGAAAAATTTTAAAAAAATATGAACAGCAGGCATGGCAATGCGTGTGGAACATAGTGAAATGGAATTTATCGCAGTTGTTTGTGCGATAAACGGGCGTGTTACAAAGATGACACATATTTTCGCGGTACCAGGCTGCTCGTTTTGCACTGAAAAATGAACTTTAAACCATTTTCATGTCATTTCAGGGGGTGCATTTAAAACTAAAATGTCTTCGATAAATGAGGAATGTTTATTTAGTGCACAATACCTCGACAGAACATTATGATAAAGGATTTTCTTACCCTGGACATAATCCAATTCGTTTGTTTATGAGTTGTTTATCGACTGAAGTGGTACCAAGTTCCGGATTCTATGATACACGGTGTATATAAACAAGAGGACCATGGTGGTCATTAACGCTCACCTGTGCCTAAAAGGTCAAATTTTAACTGATGAAGCTATGCAACAAACAAGTTTCTACTACATAATACTGTCAGGGGAGATAACAAAAAACAACAAAAAAAAAACAACACAGCATCCAGAGTTGTGGTCCTTACATGCAACACACCTTTTTAACCTCATGTACAATTCTACCAAGTATCATCAATGTATCTTCCATGGCGCTTAAGTTATGACAATCACATGGTTTCCACTGACAAATACTGTCAGGGGAGTGAACTCAAAAACTTCAGTATTCTAAGTTACAGTTTTTGTATACGACTAACCTTCTTACCTCCTGTTCAATCCTACCAAGTACTATCAATATATTTCAACGGGTGTTGGACTTACAAGGTCTCTATTACCAAAAACTGACAGGGGAGATACCTAAAAAATTGCAGTACCTAGAGTTGTAGATCTTGTACAAGACGCGTCTTCTCAACATCTTGTACAATTCTCCTTAATATCATCGATATATCTGAAATGGTGTTGAAGTTATGGCAATCATAAGGTTTCCATTACCAAATACTGTCAGGGGAGATAACTAAAAACTGTGGCATCTAGAGTTGTGATTCTTTTGTGTGACATGCTTTCTCAACCTTATGTACAATCCTACCAAGTATCATCAATGTATCTGAAAAGATGTTGGAGTTACCAAGATCACAAAGTTTCTATTAGGGGAGATAATTCTAAACCACAGCACCTGAAGTTGTAGTTTATGCAACACATCTTCTCAACCTCATGTACAATCCTACTGAGTTCAATCAATATATCTGAAAGGGTGTTGGAGTTATCAAATCCACAAGGTTTCTTTTACTAAATACCGTCAGGGCAGATGACTAAATAACTGTGGGACCTAGAGTTGTAGTTCTTGTATGTGCCACACCTTCTCAATTCTTTCAAAAGATATGTTCTGGGAGCTCAATGAAAGCATGCTACCAAGATGTTTCTAGAAGTCCTAGTTAGTACCCACAACATATGTTTACTAGGGGAAATAAGAAAATATGTACCTAAGCACTCCTTTAATCTGGAGCTCTGAAATGTAGACATTTCTAGTCTGATTCTCTTGATGTTAATACATTTTAAGATTTTTTTTTTTTTTTTTATCCATTTCAAAAGGTACAATTTATCTGACCAGCAAGAGAAACTGGGCCTAATTCAAAACCATATTATTTAAGTAGTTGTGGTCATGATACACTCAAATTACACAAACCTTATTCCAAACTCATAAATCTGTAAAATAATGATGAATCAGAATGTTCAGACCAACAGACATGGACCCCAGAATAAAGGGTATAATCAGGCATCCATGGACAGTAAGCCTTACTTGGTAAGCAAGCTTTGCCCACCATGCCCATAAGCCTGAACAAAAGACATGTCCAGGATTTTGGAAGTCTACTTATGAAATCAGTAAAAAAAGTAACCATTTCTTAAATCAGAATATTTTCTGACTAATTTTTATGAGACAACTAATCTATCTATATTCCGTGCATTCATTACTGTTTTTGCCTGGCAAGAAATAGAAACAAAATACTGGGACTATTTATACACACACACACACACACACATCAGATAACTTAAGCATGTGTCATAAATTAATGTTTTCATTTCTTGAAAAGCTTAAATTATGGGGAATATTCACCAGATAATCTATTTATCTGAGGATTCTTGGTACTATTTCATTTAATAATGTAACTCTTATATAACTGGCAAGAAATAAGAACAAATACCTGTTTGCTTTAAAAAGTTACAACGTGTATTAATAAATGTGCTAAAATCTGATGACAAAATACAGCTGTATTGCGTTATGCATATTCTGGTATATTTCCACAAGACAAACAATCAATTTGAGGATTTCTTGTGTTCATTTCAATTTGGAGAGTTAAACTCTGTATAAATATGAACAAATAAAAATCAAAATATAGCCTTACTCTTAAAAATGTACACTTAATATAGCTCAAACAAGTGGACAGGGTCACTTATACTGACATATCTGGACAAAATATTACAAATTGAGGCATAATCACTTATAAGTTATCGATTTTAAAGTTAACACATTATTTATTTTTACTTCGATTGCACAGAAAGCTCAGCAATCTTATGCACTTGTTCTATAAGACATGGATGTTGGTGTTTTGTGAATGTGTGATAGAGGAACCCAGATTACACAGGGAAAACCATCGACCAGGGCTACCCCACCCTGTTTTATGCCTGATCCCGGTGCCCCATAAATCCAACGTCGGCTGCAGTGGGTTATTCACATTGGGCACCATTAAAGGAAACTAAGGAGGGAAAGGGTGTTGGATGCAGGACTGAAACCTGTGACCTCTAGCTTGCAAGTGCTCTACCCAACTGAGCTAACCAGATGGCTGTACCGCCAATCACCACACCAGGATTTTTTGATGCCTGAATAAATGTGTGTGTGTGTTTTGACGATTTTTTGTTTTTGATTTGGGTTTTATGTCTCTTTCAAGAATATTTCACTTATATTGAGCCGATCGTTCATCAAAGGTGGGCGAAAACCGGAGTACCCAGGGAAAAAACACCTGACCATCCGTAAGCAGAACACGGCTTTCCCACATGCACGCTTTCAAGTGCCCTCCAGTGAAAAAGCAGGGATAAAGTAGGGCTCAAAATTTTGAAAAAATAGGGCAAAAGTAGGAATTTAAATCATGAAAAGTAGGGATAGTAGGGATGTTCTGAGTGTTTTCAGACTTAGAAAAAAAAGATATAATAAGAAAACAGTTTTCTCTGAACAATAACACTATATCACCATGGTAAGGAATAACAAAATAAATGTTCCAAAAAAGGAGTCACAACTGAAGTAAAAATATTTCATATTTTGCATCGTGACTGCTCAGATTGGCACTGTTGCATCTTCCAAATTGTATTCAGCATTCCCATTTACCCTCTGCAGAGGGTTTTTTATCCCCTCAAAATTTGTCTTATACCCCTAAATTTGAAAAGAGTAGTATACTGCTTTACAATGGGCGTACAAAAATAAGAGAACAGAGCAGATTTACCCCCAGTTTCAAAATGCAGTGGGAATCCTGATATTAACAGCAGTGCTTTCACTGAATTTCAAAGCAAGCCAGAATCGAGAAAAAAAACGTCTTTATATACAGGCCCACAAGATCCCACTACAATCTGATGTTCCAGTGCACAAAATGTCAGCATTGGTTCCATCCAGAGTGCCAAGATATCAAACTGAAAGCGTGCCAGTTGAAACATTCAAGAACTGTTGGATGTTTTGAATGTTGACTAAAATGAAAACTGCATGTAGCAACTGAGTAAATGTTATCAATTTATTCTAATGGATCTATTTCCTTTCAAATTCTCTGTTAATACTACTACTGAATGTCTTTTCTAGCGACTGATTTTGCTTCTTTTTCCCGGCCTTCCACTTAATACTTTTCATGCATATGTGTATCTCGGATACACTACGGAGCTTCCATGGAACTTTATCATATCACTGATACAAAATTTAAATGACTGACAGACCTTGACCACGGAACTTTCATGGATTCATGGAATTTTTACGGATTCACTGAAGTTCCTTAAACTCATAGAACTTTCACAGATTTACAGACAGTTACAATAACTCTTGTCATATAAATTTAGCAAAAGATGAGTGATAAAATAAAATGTACCGTTGGCCTACCTGAAACGCATTTTACTGCTTCAGGAATTTTGCTGGAGATCTTGAAACTTTTCTGCTTTTCGGACGTTATTTTTAGCGAGCCTATACATGAACTACAAAAAATCTTCGAGAAAATATCATTTCTATCGAAGAAAATTATTACTATGGCGGAAATCACTGTGATTGGGTCGGACTTGATTCACAGTTTTCTTAGTATCCGGTACATCCAGAAGGCACAAAGTGAAAGGCACAGTAGCCTGGTGGCCGCAGGATTGTAATACCGCAAAAATGTAAATAAAACATTATTTTTATTTATTTATTTATTTTTTTATTTATTTATTTTGTCAAAAAATATTTATAAATACTTTTCATAAAAACATATATCAAAGCGACCGTTTAGGAAAAACGTGCTGTAAATACATATGTAACCGCACTGTACTTTACTTTTTCAAAATATTCATGCGAAGTGATTTCGGCCGAAACTGTTTATGGTGAATAGCCTAAAAAAACTGCTGATGCTTTATCACATATTTATACCTTTCTTTGATATGCTTTCGGAGACTTTCGGAGAATTTTTTGGTCGGGTATGAAACCCACAGACCGGAACCCCATGACCGAGACCCGGCACCGTGACCAAAACTTCTATACTGGATTGCAAGACTAATATGTTTTTAACTTTGTCCATTTTGGGTTTATATTATGAAGTATTAAATATACATTAACCAACAAAAAGGAAATTTAGATCGGACCTGTAGTTATTTTTTAAACTCAGATTTACTGTTTCAAGGGGTATGAAACCCACAGACCACCCATTCTCCGGTTTTTTGAAGTTTTTTCTATAATGTTCAATAAACAATCAATTTCTTTGTTGCACAGGTCTTTCAAATACAAAAATGAATTATATATGGCTAGCTGAAGCTATAAAAGAAACGTTAAAGTGTTGAATTTTACGATTTTCATATATTTATTATGTTTCTAAAACTAGAACAGGTAGAAAATTTGATAATAACCACAATGTCCCTATTCTACAGAAATGTACCGAATGGTAAACACCAATTCAGTCAGTGCATACAAATGCACAATAGGCTAATTGTGTTATATATAGTAATATAATGATAGAAAATACGAACTAGGTTGAATTAAATAATAGTAATAATAATAATAAAAAAAAAATATTATTATCAACATCATCTATAATGTTACGTTTGGCATGTAATAAGAACAAAGAAATAGAAAAGCCTGCGCATGTGTGGGGTTAAGCTGATAACAAAGATACGGATCCATAACTCATGAAGTATTTCAATAGTTTTTGAGATATTTTGTTCACAAGGGAAACATGCCCAAATTTACAAAGGGCCATTACTTATGAAATATTTTTCAGAATTTACAAAAAAATTAATCAGGTCATCTACTCGTTTGTTTGTGTTGAGGTTTTACGGCCCAGTCAACCCAATGGGGTCATGTCGAGCGCGGTCAGTTTACCTAACCACACGTTTACTGGGCAGGCTTAGTCCTCTAAGCGGTTAACCAGTAGTGTGCTCTTTCTTTCGCCAGAAACTGACAACTGCCCTTCTTGAATCAGCGGAAGGGAGAGAATGACCGTAGAAAATATTTCATGATCAATCTCCACGAAAGACTGTTGCCGACCTCGGCGGGGGTTGAACCCGCGACCTCCTGGTCTCCAGTTGGACGGCGCATCCAACTGAGCCACCGAGGCCGGCTCAGGTCATCTACTCATCATTACCAATCAATTCACCAAGTTTCAAGTCTCTAGCTCTAATAGTTTTTGAGATATTTTGCTGACAAGATAAAAATGCCCAAAATAACAAAGGGGCATAACTCAAGAAGTATATTTCAAAATTTCTTCAAAAGTTAATCAGGTTGTCTACTCATCACTACCAGTCTATTCATCAGGTGTCAAGGCTCTAGTTCCAACAGTTTTTGAGATATTTTGCTGACAAGGTAAAATTGCCCAAAATTACAAAGGGCCATAACTCATGAAGTATTTTTCAGAATTTCTTCAAAAATTAATCAGGTCATCTACTCATCACTACAAATCCATTTACTAAGTTTCAAGGCTCTAGCTCTAACAGTTTTTGAGATATTTTGCTGACAAGATAAAAATGCCTAAAATTACAAAGGGGCATAACTCAAGAAGTATATTTCAAAATTTCTTCAAAAGTTTATCAGGTTGTCTACTCATCACTACCAGTCTATTCATCAAGTTTCAAGGCTCTAGCTTCAATAGTTTTTGAGATATTTTGCTGACAAGTTAAAAATGCCCTAAATTACAAAGGGCCATAACTCATGTAGTTTTTCAGAATTTCTTCAAAAGTTAATCAGGTCATCTACACATCACTACAAATCCATTTACTAAGTTTCAAGGCTCAAGCTCTAACAGTTTTTGAGATATTTTGCTGACAAGGTAAAAATGCCCAAAATTACAAAGGGCCATAACTCAAAAGGCATTTTTCAAAATTTCTTCAAAAGTTAATCAGGTTGTCTACTCATCACTACCAGTCTATCCATTAAGTTTCAAGGCTACCAGTCTATCCATTAAGTTTCAAGGCTCTAGCTCCAACGGTTTTTGAGATATTTTGCTGACAAGATAAAAATGCCCAAAATTACAAAGGGCCATAACTCATGAAGTATTTTTCAGAATTTCTTCAAAAGTTAATCAGGTCATCTACTCATCACTACAAATCCATTTACTAAGTTTCAAGGCTCTAGCTCTAACAGTTTTTGAGATATTTTTCTGACAAGGTAAAATTGCCCAAAATTACAAAGGGCCATAACTCAAGAAGTATTTTTCAAAATTTCTTCAAAAGTTAATCAGGTTGTCTACTCATCACTACCAGTCTATTCATCAAGTTTCAAGGCTCTAGCTTTAATAGTTTTTGAGATATTTTGCTGACAAGATTGCATCCATATTTTTTCAAAGGGCCATAACTCAGAAAAGGGGCATAATCCTGTCAAGAAAAAAAATACATGTCAGCTATTTTTTCATGAGGAATCCATATATGAAATTTCAAAACAGTAGCATTCACGGTTTTAAAGTTATGCTATGCATCAAAAAGCGTGACAAACGGACGGACGAACAACCCAGAAGCAATATGCCCCTCCAACTTCTTTGAAGTTGGGGGCATAAAAAACCGGAGAATGGGTGGTCTGTGGGTTTCATACCCCTTGAAACGGTAAATCTGTGTTTAAAAAATAACTACAGGTCCGATCTAAATTTCCTTTTTGTTGGATAATGTATATTTAATACCTCATAATATAAACCCAAAATGGACAAAGTTTAAAACATATTAGTCTTGCGATCCAGGATAGAAATTTTGGTCACGGTGCCGGGTCTCGGTCACGGGGTTCCGGTCTGTGGGTTTCATACCCGACCAAATTTTTTGCATCAACTTTCAAGTTCTCTGCCTCAGAAGGTTCTGGAGGCTGAATCAAGTTCCACCATTTGTTTATTCTGTTTATATTCGTCCGCCGAGATTGCGCTCAACATCATTAAAGTATTATTTCTTCAAAAGTTTGAAGTTTTCTTTGTTTTGTATATTCCGTCGCTCTTTATAATTATCAGAGTGTAGAAGGCTTACATGTTTGAATGCAGAATTAAGCGACATCAGCGTCAGTATGGAACTACTTTTTAGGAAGTTATTAGGTTTGCATTTTTGAGAAAACGGATTGTAGAAATTCTGTATAGTAAATTTGGCGGCGGTAAACCGCCACCAAAAATGAAGACAACAGATGTTTGGAATGGGCCTTGTTGTCTATTTTATATTACAATGAGCATAACTCAACCAAATTCAGAAGTTTTAAAAAATACTTAGGCACGTTGAATTTCAAAGGTACTGATTTCCCCACACCACTTTCTCAAATACCAAAAGCGGAAAAACAAAACCCCGATCTTGCAATCAATGTGTATGGCTATGCAATGTCGCCAAAGAAGCAAAAGATAAGAATATTTCCATACTATATCTCTGATCGGCCCCCAACAATCCCATGAGTCAATTTGCTTTTGATATCAGAAGACGTAGAGGCTGACTACAGCAATGATGACGGTGTGGCAGATGAAGATGAAAGCATGGTGGACGAAAACTATGATCCTGCAGATTATGAGGATTACCCAGAGCCTAAGAAAAAAGAAACAAAGTATCACTACTGTGGGATTAGAAAACTCAATAGATTGCTCGCTGACCAAAACAAATGTAAAAATAAAACCTATTTCTGTGATCGATGCCTATATGGTTTCACCAAAGAAGACCTGCTTATCAAACACAAAGAAGACTGCTATGGCATCAACACGAGTTCAACACGAATAGATATGCCAGCCGAAGGCAGCCACATCAAATTCAAAAACCATCAAAACCAAATGCCTGTTCCATATGTCATTTATGCCGACTTTGAAAGTATAATCAAACCAAAAACAGAAAAAGCAGGTGATAAATCAGAAATCAATAGTGTACATGAAGCATGCGGATTTGGTTATCAAGTTGTCAGATATGATGGCCAAGCTGAAAAACCTGTAATCTACAGAGGTAAAGATGTCATTGAAGTATTTCTGAACCACTTAGAATGTGAGGTTAGCAATATCAATAACATCTTTGCTGACTGAGAAAAACAAGACAGATTATGAGAAAGCCACCAAATGTTGGATATGCGAACAAGAAATAACAAAAAACAATCCAAAAGTAAGAGACCATTGTCATTTCACAGGTGAATATAGAGGTGCAGCACATAAATTCTATACCCTTAAACTCAAAATCAAACCAGGCAAGACAAAAATCCCTGTGTTACTTCACAATCTGCGTGGATATGACAGCCACCTCATAATGCAAAAGATACATAAAGCCAAAGGCCATATATCCTGCATTGCAAACAATGCTGAAAAATATATCTCCTTCTGTGTTGGGCAGCTTAAATTCCTTGACAGTTTTCAATTTATGACATCATTGCTGGAAAAGTTAGTGTCTGCCACGGATAAATCAGACTTCAAATTAACCAAAAGTGCATTTGGCGACAAGGCAGATGTGCTTCTGCGTAAGGGTGTCTTTCCATATGAATACATAGACAGCCTGGACAAGTTAAATGAAACCCAACTGCCTCCCATAGATAAATTCTACAGTAAGCTCACCGACGAAAAAATCAAACAAGAAGACTACAACCACGCCCAAAAAGTGTGGACTGAATTCAACTGTAAGACCCTGGGTGACTACCATGACCTGTACTTAAAGACTGACGTTGTCTTACTCGCTGATGTGTTTCAAACCTTCCAGCAAACTTGCATGAAAACATATAAGCTTGGCCCTTTGCACTATTACACCGCACCTGGGCTCTCCTGGGACGCCTTACTCAAATACACAAAAAGCGATCTGCGACATGCACCTATTTATCGAAAAAGGTATGCGTGGTGGTACTAGTATGGTGTCCAAACGACACGTCAAAGCAAACAATCCACACACTGTGGATTATGACCCCACAAAAGAAACCAACCACATCATGGATTACGATGCAAACAACCTCTACGTATAGGCCATGAGTCAACCTCTTCCCTACTCTGGCTTCAAATGGAAAACGTGAGACGCAAACGGCAACTTTGGCAAAAGGCAACACGGCAAAGGCTGGGTCCTCGAAGTGGATTTGGAATACCCCAAGCACCTGCATAAACTACACAATGACTACCCCCTTGCCCCTGAAAAACTATCCATAAAAGAAGAATGGCTCTCACCTTACCAAACAGACCTGCTGGAAAATAAAAGCATGTTAAGCTGCTCCAAGCTTGTGCCAAACCTCATGAATAAAGAAAAGTATGTAGTTCACTACAGAAACCTCCAATTTTACATGCCCCAAGGTATGAAACTCACGAAGGTGCACAAGGTGCTTGAATTCAATGAGAAACCCTGGATGGAACCATACATCCGCCTCAACACAGACCTCCGAAAGAAAGCAAAGTCTGCCTTTGAAAAAGACTTCTACAAACTCATGAACAACTCCGTCTTCGGCAAAACAATGGAAAACCCCCGCAAGCCAGTCAACATAAAACTAGTTAGAACTGACGGCACTGAGAATGAGAAAATAAGAAAAATCATAGCCAAGCCCAATTTCAACAGACGGGTAAAGTTCTCAGATGAACTATCCGCGATTCCTGTCAACAAAACAAACCCGATGCTAAACAAACCAATCTATGTGGGTTTCTCTGTGCTTGACTTATCAAAAAAACTAATGTACAAATGGTACTACAACAATCTGAAAAAAAGGTACAGGGAAAACTGCACCCTGTTGTACACTGACACAGACTCCTTGCTTGTGGACATTAAAACCCACAATATATATAAAGACATGGCAGAATCCAAAGACAAGTATGACTTCTCTGACTATCCAAAGGACCACCCACTTTACGACGAATTAAACAAAAAAATACTCGGTAAGATGAAAGATGAGTGTGCTGGGATACCAATTGCTGAGTACGTTGGCCTGCGTCCAAAGCTGTATTCGATACTTAGATCAGATGAGCAACTCATTAAGAAAGCAAAGGGTATAAAAAAATATGTACTCAAAAAACAGATCAACTTTGAGAACTACAAAGATACACTCTTCAACAAAACCAAAAGCGAGCACAGCATGAATATGCTTCGCTCTGTGAAACATAACATATATGGCTTAACGGTAAAAAAAGCGACGCTTTCGCCGCTTGACACAAAAAGATACATAGCCCCAGATGGCATTACGCTATACGCATTTGGATCTGACTTGTCACAGTATCAGCCGGGACAATAAGTAGTTCCTCTTTAACAAAACCTCTCTTTGGTGCTGGTGCCTTCAAATAATACACTCTTATGCCTTGTGTAATAATATGATAGTCAATCTTGTGTATATCCACAGACCAAATAGGATCTGTTGCCCGTCTTTTACCACCTTCTAATTCTCCTGGTTGATACAAATACCTAAAATTTGCATATGGACAAATAGGAGCATCAACTTTTCTTGTTACAATAGGAGGGGCTTTTTTCGTCTCCGCATTTAGTGCTTTGATAACTTTAGGCAGTCTAAGATCTTAACCCATTCTCTGTTACGCTTGTGAGGATTTTCCAGCTCTTTTGCATATTGATAGCCAAAGAGTCTTTCAGCTAAAGTCCTGTTGAATCTCTCCACTACACCTTGGTCTCTATGTATTTCTGTTCTACCTCTTCTAATTTTAACACTATGTTTCGCCATCAGTTGTGACACAACACCCATAAATTCTCTCCCTGGGTCTACCTGTAATACCTTTGGATATTTCAAATGTCTACTGTATATTTTCTCAAAAGCTTTAGCAACTTCTTTGCTGTCTTTTGAAGTTAAGGGTTCTACTTCTTTGTATCTTGTTCCCACATCAACTAATGTCAAAGCATATCTATATGTTTTGTTTACTCTACCAACAGTGTCATGTGGCAAAAACAACAAATCTGCTTGATGTACTTCATCTTTAGCAGACACATCAAACCTTGGCCTAATTATTTTCTTAGGTGCAGGTAAATAAATCTGCCACACAGCTTGTCTCTTTAAGAATTCAAATGCCTGCTTTTCACTGACCTTTGCTTCTTTGGCTAACTTTTTTATTGCTGTCTGACCTCTCCAAAATCCTTTGGGGCTGTAGTATATTTTTTCCATGTTTTTTTTATATAAATATTTTAGAATCTACAAAAACTTATAAGCAACAAACCCAGTTACTGCCATGCCCAATACAACAAATGTAATCTCTCTATTTTGCTGATCAGGTGAATGTGTATAAAAATCACTTAGTTTAGGCTCAGGTGGCAATGAGTCAAGAGACTTACCAGTTATGTAATTGTTTCATAGCCTGATCTACATCATCAAAAGTCTGTACTGCATGGTGTTCTTTTTTTATTTGATCGTTGATAAAATCTAATCTCTGCATCCTTTTTTTATTCCATGCAGTCTGTGCCACTTCTAATTGTTCCACAGCTTTGTCGTGTCTCTCTCTTTCTTTTTCAGCATCATCACTTTTTCCCATACGAGAAAACAAATAATTACTACCAGAGAATGCCAATGCATTCACAACTGCACCGCCTATCATCATTGCTACTGCACTTGCCATTTTTTTATTATTGTTTTCAAATACAAATATCTAGAAAAATTATTTTATAATATCAGCAGGGATAATACCCTGTTTAACCAGCATATCTCTGGTAGCCATAGCTAACAATATATCTACAGACAACATTCCAACATCACCCATGTTGAAATCAACTTTAGGTGGTGGCCTTTTTAATATATTGTAGTTTTCTAGTAATGTCTGCATAGCCAATAGTTAACACTGTTTCAACGCCTGCGTGATATAACATGTTTACAATTTGTTTTCCGTCAATAGTCGCCATTTTTTTTATATGTGAAAAAATATTTCTCAAATTAAAATTAATTCATTTCAAAAGGATCTATATCAGGCTTTGATTGCTGTGGCGGCTGTGTAACTTGCTTTGCTTGTATTGGCACTGGTTTATTATACCACATATAAATGCCTATACCAACCATCATCAGCACAGCACAAAGTGGAATATAGTTTTTATAAACATTCACTTTAAACGGGGATTCTGTCTCTTGTGGTTCTCTTGTTACTCTTGTGACTGTTTTTTGCTCCGCAGGAGCTTCCTGTTGCTCCGCAGTAGCTGATTTGACCTGGTGACCTAGTTTTTGACCCCACGTAACCCAGTTTCAAACTTGACCTAGTAATCATCAAGACAAACAGTTTGGGCAAGATTCATGATGATTGCTTCAAAAATGGGACCTCTAGAGTGTTAACAAGGTCTTCCTTTGATTTGGCCTGGTGACCTAGTTTTTGACTCCAAGTGACCCAGTTTCAAACTTGACCTAGAAATTATCAAGACAAACATTTTGAGCAAGATTCATGATGATTGCTTCATAAATGTGACTGCTAGAGTGTTAACGAGGTTTTACACTGATTTGGCCAGGTGACCTAGTTTTAGATCCCACGTGACCCAACTTTGAACTTGACCTAGAAATCATCAAGACAAACAGTTTGAGCAAGAGTCATGATGACTGCTTCAAAAATGTTACCGCTAGAGTGTTAACAAGGTTTTCTGCTGATTTGGCCCGGTGACTTAGTTTTTGACCCCAAGTGACCCAGTTTCAAATTTGACCTAGAACTCATCAAGACAAACATTTTGAGCAAGATTCATGATGATTGCTTCAAAAATGTGACTGCTAGAGTGTTAACAAGGTTTTCCTTTGATTTGGCCTGGTGACCTAGTTTTTGACCCAAAGTGACCCAGTTAAAACCTGACCTAGAAATCATCCAGACAAACATTCTGAGCAAGATTCATGATTGCTTGAAAAATGTGACCACTAGAGTGTTAACAAGATTTTGCCTGGTGACCTAGTTTTAGATCCCACGTGACCCTATTTGAACTTGACCTAGAAATCATCAAGATAAACAGTTTGAGCAAGATTCATGATGATTGCTTCAAAAATGTGACCGCTATAGTGTTAACAAGGTTTTCTGCTGATTTGGCCCGGTGACTTAGTTTTTGATCCCAAGTGACCCAGTTTCGAATTTGACCTAGAAATCATCAAGACAAACATTTTGAGCAAGATTCATGATGACTGCTTCAAAAATGTGACCACTAGAGTGTTAACAAGGTTTTCCTTTGATTTGGCCTGGTGACCTAGTTTTTGACCCTAAGTGACCCAGTTAAAACCTGACCTAGAAATCATCCAGACAAACATTTTGAGCAAGATTCATGATGATTGCTTGAAAAATGTGACCGCTAGTGTTAACAAGGTTTTCTGCTGTTTTGGCCTGGTGAGCTAGTTTTTGACCCCAGGCAACCAAATTTCGAATTTCACCTAGAACTCATCAAGACAAACATTTTGAGCAAGATTCATTATGATTGCTTCAAAAATGAGACAGCTAGAATGTTAAAAAGGTTTTCCTTTGATTTGGCCTGGTGACCTAGTTTTTGACCCCATGTGACACAGTTTCAAACCTGACCTAGAAATCATCAAGACAAACATTTTGAGCAAGATTCATGATGATTGCTTGAAAAATGTGACTGCTAGAGTGTTAAAAATGTTTTTTGCTGATTTGGCCAGGTGACCTAGTTTTTGACCCCATGCGACCCAGTTTCAAACTTGACCTAGAAATCACCAAGTCAAACATTTTGAGCAAGATTCATGATGATTGCTTCAAAAATGTGACCGCTAGAGTGTTAACAAGGTTTTCTGCTGATTTAGCCCGGTGACCTAGTTTTTGACCCCAAGTGACCCAGTTTCGAACTTGACCTAGAAATCATCAAGACAAACATTTTGAGCAAGATTCATGATGATTGCTTCAAATATGTGACTGCTTGTGTATTAACAAGGTTTTCTGCTGATTTGGCACCTCCAAAAAACAGAAAAATTTTAGACAAAACATCTGATATTTTTTATATTTCTGCTCAAAACATAGATTGTGGGTACTCGTTAGAACCCCCTCGGTGAGGCGGTTCTAATGAGTACCCACAATCTATGTTTTGAGCAAAAATAAGAAAACTAATGTATACCCCTGTAAACCCCAGTTTTTCTATATAAAAGTGGGGTTAAAGGGGGTCAAAATTATATAGGCATGTTTTCATGATGGTGACCTAGTTTTTGACCCTAAGTGACCCAGTTTTGAACTTGACCTAGAAATCATCAAGACAAACATTTTGAGCAAGATTCATGATGAATGCTTTAAAAATGTGACCGCTAGAGTGTTAACGAGGTTTTCTGCTGATTTGGCCAGGTGACCTAGTTTTTTACCCCACGTGACCCATTTTCGAACTGGACCTAGAAATCACCAAGACAAACATTTTGAGCAAGATTCATAATGATTGCTTCAAAACTGTGACCACTTACAAGGTTTTCTGCTGATTTGGCAAGGTGCCCTAATTTTTCACCTAAACTGACCCAGTTTTGAATTTGACCCAGAACTTATCAAGAAAAACAATTTGAGCCAGATTCATGACGATTGCTTCAAAAATGTGACCGCTAGAGTGTTAACCAGGTTTTCTACTGATCTGGCCTGGTGACCTAGTTTGTGACCCCAAGTGACCCAGTTTTGAACTTGACCTAGAACTTATCAAGAAAAACATTTTGCGCAAGATTCATGATGATTGCTTAAAAAATGTGACCGCTAGAGTGTTAACAATGTTTTCTGCTGATTTGGCCTGGTTACCTAGTTTTTGACTCGAAGTGACCCAGGTTCGAACTTGACCTAGAAATCATCAAGACAAACATTTTGAGCAAGATTCATGATGATTGAATAAAAAATGTGACCGCTAGAATGTTAACAAGGTCTTCTGCTGATTTTGCCCGGTGACCTAGTTTTTGACCCCAAGAGACCCAGTTTCAAATTTGATCTAGAAATCATCAAGGTAAACATTCTGAGCAATATTCATGATACTTACTTCAAAATGTGACCTTTACAGTGTTAACAAGCATTTCCTTTGATTTGACCTGGTGACCTAGTTGTTTATCCTGAGTGACCCAGAATCGAACCTGACCTAGATTTCTTAGGGGCAAACATTCTGAGCAAGTTTTATCAAGACTGGAACAAAACTGTGACCTCTAGAGTGTTAACAAGTTTTTCCTTTGATTTGACCTGGTGACCTAGTTTTTGTCCCCAAGTGACCCAGTATCAAAATTGACCTAGATTTAATATTCTGAGCAAGTTTCATCAAGATTGGATCAAAACTATGACCTCTAGAGTGTTAACAAGTTTTTCCTTTGATTTGACCTGGTGACCTAGTTTTTGACCCCAAGTGACACCGTATCAAACTTGACCTAGATTTCATAGAAGCAAACATTCTGAGCAAGTTTCATCAAGATTGGGTCAAAACTGTGACCTCTAGAGTGTTAACAAACTAATTGTTGACGACGAACGACGGACGACTGACAGAGGGTGATCACAATAGCTCACCCTGAGCTTTTGCTCAGGTGAGCTAAAAATAAGAAAAATTCAAAATGTCATCTGCTGCAGTTTAGATTGGCGCTTTAAGGGTTAACAAATCCTCTATGCAATATGTGAACAGCAAAGGCCCAGATCAGCCACAGTCTGTTCAGGGCTTTCTCTGTTTGTTAGTATTTTTGACAGCATCTATTGATTCGGTAAGGTTCAGCTAATCCAAAACTGCAGACTGAGTTTCTCATACTGTGCATCTTATATTCAGACAGCAAGTTTAATTACGAGGGCAAGTCAATAAGTAACCAGCCTATCCCATTTCCAACTGACCCAGACACCCAAGATTTTCATGCCTTGTTTCAATACATGTTTCAGGCCTGAGGACAAAATTGCACCCTTATCGTGTCATTCACTCATAAGATAATGAATGTCAAACATGGCTTGCGATGCAAAAGCAAGCTTTTCGTCAAAAATTGAGTACCGTGCTGTAATTCTGTACTTGTATTTGAAAAGGAAAACAGGTCAGGAATACATTGCGAGTTGATCAATATTTATGGGTCTTCTGCACCATCGTATGCACAAGTTCAATTCTGGGTTGGGGAATTCGAACGCGGTAGAATGTCTTTAGAACAGGAAACCAGGTCTGGAGGCCCATCAGATGGCACCGATGAAGAAATGTGTAACAAAGTACGGGATCTGGTGTACTCTGATAAGCGAATTAAGGTAGAACAAATAGCGAATGCATTACACATTTCACATGGTAGCATTTCAACAATTTTACATGATCGCTTGGGTAAGCGCAAGCTAACAATCCATTCGGTCCCTAAATCTCTTAGCAACGAGCAAATGGCAACCAGAGCATCAGTATGCAGCGCATTGTTGAAGCGGTTTAGATCAAAGGAAGATGATTTCCTTTCACGTCTGGTGACTGTAGATGAAACGTGGGTCCATTATTATGAGCCAGAGAATAAAGCTCAAAGTCGCAAGTGGGTAGGGCTGGGGTCTCCGAGGCCAAAGAAGTTCAAAACGCAACCCTTTGCTGGCAAGGTGATGGCAACTGTATTTTGGGACCCACAAGGTCTTATTATGTTGGACTTTCTAGCAAAGAAAAGTACAATAATAGGTGCGTATTATGCAAATTTGCTCGACCAACTGAGAACTGTGATCCGTGAAAAACGCCGAGGTAAACTCTCCAAAGGGATTCTGCTCCAACAGAACAATGCGAGAGTCCATAATTTCAAAACTGCAATGGATGCTGTTGAGCGGAATGGCTACTAGCTAATATCATACCCCGCCTATTCTCCGGACTTAGTTCCTATATAGTGACTATTTCCTATTCCCAAACTTGAAAAAGGATATCCGTGGACATCATTTCCGGTCCAACGAAGAAGTAGTGGCGGTAGATGAGAAGTGGGTCAGAGACAAGGACCCTGGCTTCTTCAGTTCTGGGCTGATGGCACTGGAACACTATTGGTCTAAGTGCATCATTCTAGAGGGCAATTACATCGAAAAAGAAGAGATCGATCTCACCCAGAAATAAGTTAGGCTGGTTTTTTATTGACTTGCCCTCATATCTACTGTTACCATACAGGAAAGGTAAGTTACTAATTATACAAAGGGAGATGACCAAAACTGGTAGATATAGGTCATACAATAGCTAATATGCCCCAGTATGAATATCCAAAACTTTACCATATTTACAAGTACTGCTAACCAGCACAGAACCATACAGTCTGATCAGGGTCAACTCTGGTATCATGTGTAACAGGTCCTTTTTAATTTGATAGGGCAAACATAGTTTTAATCTAGCAACAATAAATACCCTGTGTCTACAATAGATTTGGTTTTCTACTGAAGCTGTTTTATCCTGTTAAAAAAACACATCAGCACTATATTAATACCCTTGCAATGCTGAATAAACTGATGCCACACCCACTTCTAATTGTCAGCTAATCAGATTACTTGATCCAGGTTGTTGATACAAATTCACAAACTGAATGACAGACAGGGCAGATCCAGACCAGTTGGCTTCTTCAGAAGCATACTGATCTGGATCTACACTATTTGCAAAGGCAGGACATATCCCGGTTCAGTAGGACCAGGGTTAATTCTTCTGGAACTGGATACACTTTCATGGGAGACAACTCTCTCAAAATGGTTTTGCCTCCCATCTGAAAAGAGGTCTACTCTAAAAGGAAAGAATTTACTCCCTTAAGGAGCAAATTCTTTCTTTTTAAAGTAGACCCTTACTAAAACTTGTCTGAAAAGTGGTCTACTTCATATGGAAAGAATTTGCTCCCTTTTGCAATAAAGTAAACAAGAGGCCATGCTAAGATGTATGCATGTACTAAGTATCACTGGCTGTAGGAGCAATAGTTACTGAAAAACTGACCTAAACACAAGTACCAAATATCACTCTGTAGGATCAATAATTATTGAGAAACTGACCTAAACGGAAAAACTTAAGAAAGTCACTGGACAATGAAATATACGTCACCTAGAATTCATCAAGACAAACATTTTGAGCAAGATTCATGATGATCACTTCAAAAATGTGACCTCTAGAGCGCCAACAAGGTTTTCCTTTGATTTGGCCTGGTGACCTAGTTTCTGATATCAAGTGACCCAGTTTTAAACTAGACCTAGAAATCATCAAGATGAACATTTTGAGCAATATTTATGATGATTGCTTCAAAAATGTGACCTCTAGAGTGTTAACAAGGTCTTCCTTTGATTTGGCCTGGTGACCTTGTTTTTGACTCCAGGTGACCCAGTTTCAAATTTGACCTAGAAATCATCAAAACAAACATTTTGAGCAAGATTCATGATGATTGCTTCATAAATGTGACCCCTAGAGTGTTAACAAGGTTTTACACTGATGTGGCCAGGTGACCTAGTTTTTGACCCCATGTGACCCAGTTTCAAACCTGACCTAGAAATCATCAAGACAAACATTTTGAGCAAGATTCATGATGATTGCTTCAAAAATGTGACCGCTAGTGTGTTAACAAGGTTTTCTGCTCATTTGGCCTGGTGACATAGTTTTTGACCCCAAGTGACCCAGTTTCAAACTTGACCTAGAACTCATCAAGACAAACATTTTGAGCATGATTCATGATGATTGCTTCAAAAATGTGACCGCTAGAGTGTTAACAAGGTTTTCCTTTGATTTGGCCTGGTGACCTAGTTTTTGACCCCAAGTGACCCAGTTTCAAACGACCTAGAAATCATCAAGACAAACATTTTGAGCAAGATTCATGATGACTGCTTCAAAAATGTGACCGCTAGAGTGTTAACAAGGTTTTCCGCTGATTTGGCCAGGTGACCTCGTTTTTTACCCCACGTCCCAGTTTCAAACTTGACCTAGAAATCATCAAGACAAATATTTTGAGCTAAATTCATGATGATTGCTTCAAAAATGTGACCTCTAGAGTGTTAAGTTTTTCCTTTGATTTGACCTGGTGACCTAGTTTTTGACCCGAAGTGACCCAGTATCAAACTTGACCTAGATTTCATAGGGGCAAACATTCTGGGCAAGTTTCATCAAGATTGGGTCAAAACTGTGACCTCTAGAGTGTTAACAAACTACTTGTTGATGATGAATGATGGACGACGGACAACAGACAGAGGGTGATCACAATAGCTCACCCTGAGCTTTTGCTC
This sequence comes from Anodontia alba, assembly GCA_964016985.1. Lineage (NCBI taxonomy): Eukaryota > Metazoa > Mollusca > Bivalvia > Lucinida > Lucinidae > Anodontia > Anodontia alba. The sequence goes on from OZ024826.1 coordinate 68,600,381, forward strand.
AGGTGAGCTAACAAGGAAATTGACTGAAAAAGCTATGGAACATTATGAATCAAAAAGGCTTGAATTCAGAAATAAAATACAAAGGGCATGGGAACATTTTGTAACATTCCTCAGTCTTCATGCAGACATTTCAGAAAGCTCATGTAGTAGAACACAGACTGTTAGAAACCTTGAGAAGGAATTAACTTGTATGTATGATCATTACAGTGCCTTGTAACAAGTATGGAGTATACTTCTAATTTACTAAGAACTGGTAGTGATGAAACTATTGAAGAAAGTAAGTTGTACTCAGCACAAGTGGACCAGTCTGGCATATTAGTAATTGATTTCTGTGATAAGTTAAAGGCCATCACGAAAGAGAATGTACATGAATCAAACTCTGTCACTTCAACAGCATCTAGATGAAGTAGTATACTAACAATTAAACAAGTTTAGCTTGAAGCAGCGAGCGTTTGAGCAAGGTTTGCAGAACAAGAAGCTGAAATGCGTAAACAGAAAGCTTTGCTTGAAGAAGAAGAAAGTATTGCAAAAGCAGCAAGGGCTCCAAAGAAAGCTGATTTGGAAGCTGATCTTGAACTTTCAAATCAACAAAAGGAAGTGGCTGCCTTTGCCTTTGCAGCAGAAGCTAGTGCCTTAGAACAAACAAGTGAAAATCCTCTGAAACTAGAATTTTTACCACAAGAAGACCCTATGGAAAGAGTTGAAAATTTTGTGAAGAAGAAGCAACAGCTCAATCAGACTTTGGAGAAAAATCAAACCTCCAAAAACAAACAAGATGACAGACCTGAGAAACCAGAAATTGTAAGGAAAGAGTTTCCTGAATGTGTTGAAAGAAATGAAATGGCAAATGACTTAACAAGATTTTTACTGAGGAAAGACTTAACACTTTCAAGACTTTCTACTTTCACTGACAAACCTGAAGCTTTCTGTACATGGAAGGCATTTCTGTGACGCTATGAAAGAAATGGGAGTGAGTCTGTCTGAAGAGATAGACTTACTGGTTAAGTGGTTAGGCGTTGAATCCAAACAGCATGCTTTAAGTATACATTGTAAGAGCATCAAATGCACACAATCCAACTAAAGGTTTGAAGAAAATATGGGAACATTTAGATGAACGTTTTGGTGATCCGGAAATGATACACATCGCCATACTGAAAAGGTTGAATAACTTTCCTAAGTTAATTTACAATGGTAATATAAAACTTTATGAGTTGTCAGATATCTTATCAGAACTGCCTTAAAGGAGGATCCAAAATATGCTATGCTTCTAGCCTATTTTGACTCCTCCCTTGGGGTTTCACCAGTTGTGTGCAAGTTACCTAATGATATTCAGGAGAAATGGACCTCACATGCCAATTTATTCAAAAAGACACATGGAGTTATATATCTTAGTTGGGGGTTTTCACAGATTTTGTTAGTGAACAAGCTAAGATCAGGAACGATCTTGGTTTTATGTACTCTAATACACAGTTCAATACAGATAGAACAGTTAACAGACCAATAATAGCAAACAAGAAGACTGGTGTTAAGAAGGAACCATCTTCTTTCAAGGTTCCTTTAAGCAACCTGTCTGCAGATCATAATGCCCGTAGTTGTGACAAAAGGGTTTTGTGCAGTGAACGGCACACCCTAGCTATGCATATTCACAATGGTATAGCTAGATCGCTTGAGCATGGTGAGAAGGAGAGTTCTAAAAAGTCTATTACTTCAAAATGCACTCAAGTTTGTGGTGAAAAACATGACAGTGGTAAATTTTCTGCTAAATTAGTCTTAGAGTTTATCAAACTAGTAGGCCTGAATATGCTATAAAGACATATGCCATATTAGATAAACAAAGTAACCGCTCTATGGCAAAACCAGACTTTTTTCAAAATTGAATATTAGTGGTGAAGTGTATGAGTATACTTTCAATACATGTTCAGATACTGTTGTTAGAGTGGCCATAGAGCGCAAGATTATGTGGTTGAGCATGTGGATGGTAGTGTGAGTTATCAGCATTCATACATTAATAGAGTGTTCGCAGATACCAAATATAAGAGATGAGATTCCTACCCCTGAGATTGCTATGCATCATGCACATTTACAAGATATAGCATCTCATATTAAAGGTATTGATGAGGAAGCTAATATACTCCTACTTATTGGTCCATCTGGTTCCCTTTATGCTCAGCATCTTGGTCTTGGCTGGGTTGTGATTGGTGAGGTTTGTCTTGGAAATGCCCACCAACCCGATTTAGTAAATGTAAATAAGACTTACTTAGTAGGCAAAGAATGTGCTTCTCTTTGTCAGCCATGTCCAAATAAGATCCAAGTTAAAGAGTCACCTATCTCCCATAGTTTGTTCATTAGAACTGCTCAAGATGAAAAGATAGGACCTTCAGCAGAAGACAAAGAATTCATCAGTTTAATGGAGAAGTTCAAGAATCATCCAGGTGGTAATTGGATTGTTCCACTGCCCTTCCGTTCACCAACATTGAAACTACCCAATAACAAGCAACAAGCCATCCACCATGTGAAGATATTAGATAATAGTTTAAAGAGAAATCCGCTTAAAAGAAGTCATTTTGTTGCATTCATGAAGGAGATCTTGGATAGTGGACACGCCGAGAAAGCTCCCCCACTAGAAGAGTCAGAAGAATGCTGGTATCTGCCATTATTTGGTGTGTACTATCCGAAGAAACCCAACCAAATCAGAGATGTATTCGATGCTTCAGTGAAATACAAAGGGGTGTCACTGAATGGCGTACTTCTATCGGGTCCATATCTTACCAATAGTCTTCTGGGAATACTCCTTCACTTCAGAAAAGAGCCTATAGCAGTAACAGCAGATATAAAGAAGATGTTTTACTGCTTTCTTGCGGCAGAAAAGCATAGAAACTTTTTAAGATTCCTTTGGTACATGGACAATGACCCAGACAAAGAGCTTGTAGAGCATGAAGGTACATGTATTTGGTAATAGTCCATTGCCAGCTGTGGCATCATATGGTCTACAAAGAACAGCAGACTGTAGTGAAACTGATTTTGGTGCTGAAGCCAAATACTTCTATGTAGATGATGGTCTCTCCTCTTCCCCCACAGTGGACCATGCTATTGATCTGATGAAAAGAACTAAGAAAGCTCTGAAGTAAACGGCAATCTCCGACTACATAGGATTGCATCTAATAGCAAGGAAGTAATGAGTGCCTTTCCTTCAGAGGATCTAGCCAAAGACCTTGCTTACTTGGACTTATCGAAAGATGACTTACCTCTGCAGTGTTCCCTAGGTTTGAGTTGGAACCTACGAGCAGATACCTTCAAGTTTCAGTAAATACTGAAGTAATAGGCTGCTTATCAGGAAGCATGAAGCACCCATTGAATGACTGCATAAAGTTATTCCACCATACAATATCCTCTCAGATACTGTCGCATAGCTTAATTTTGTGACTGTCCTCTTTCAGCAAATTTATAGTGTCAATTATGTGGTGGGAAAAAACTCTGCCACAATAGATTACACTTGCAGAGAAATTAAGCTTCCTGGCAAGTGCAATTGTTTCTTCGAAGCTCGCTTGTGAAGTAGAAAGAGGGACAGCTCTTGCTGAACCTGTATGAGCTTTCTATCAGGTAAGTGAAGGCACATGGTAATGGTGTCAATTTCAATGCCCAGGAAGGTGATTCTTGTGGAAGGATCAACAACTCTTTTCCACTTTTCCAATTGATATGAAATCCAAGTTTTCCAAGTAATGCAACAAGCATATTCATTGCTGCCAAGCAATTCTCAAGGGTGTCAGCTTTTATGAAATAATCATCCAACAAAACAAATATGGCTGTTAATCCACGTCTTAGGAGAATAAGTCTCACTGCCTGAGAAAGCCTGTGAAATATCACAGGTGCTAGTTTACTGCCAAAACAGAGCTAAGTGTCTCTGAGGTAGATAGTCTGCTGACCAAATTTCCACTCCAACCCTGTAACCTCTTAGCTATGCTTGGAAATAGGAAAAGACGAATATGCAGACTGCATGTAATGGCTGTACGTGACCAAGGCCACAGCATCATTAACTCTTGAAAATTTCTGATGCCATTCACTAGTGCAGTAATCATTGACTGACTGCCCTTCCGGTAAGGAGCAATCATGAAATAGTTGGACCCCTCCATCAGACTTGGTGATTTCTCCCATTGCTTATAATAAATGGAGGTTCCAAAACCACTTTATAATTACCCATCTGAATCTCTTTGAGTATTTGAGCAGAAGCCTAGTCATAGAGGGGGCTAACTGGCTGGGCGGATTTGTGATTGTCACATTCTAATCTTGCAATTCTTCCTCCCATGCAGTGAGACATAAACCATACTGTGGATTAATGGAAATGTCTAGTTTTTTTGCTTTAAAATGCGACACCGCGGAATGAAGCTGGTTGCAACCTGTATGGGAGCACTGGTGAACATACGTACAGTCTTTGTAGTGACACACATTTTTTGAGTTAAACAATTTGCATATGGTTTTGGTGGGTGGGTGAGGGGGATGTAAGTAAACTGATTGGAGATTGGGGTATGTCTGTGCCCCAGCAGAAATCATGAGTGGACTGAAGTTTTCTGTACTCCCTGTCATACAGCAATACAGAGGTAAGATTGTATCTCTGCACCAGCTGGCATACTTTGGCTGTTTATGACAAGTAGTCCAGAATATGCTCTCCAGACAGCCTTGACTCCCCTGCAACTTATAGAGGATGCCGAGGTTGGCTACTGACCACTGGGCGAGTGAGATGCTCTCCAGTCATGGTTTTCTGGGGGCCCGATTTCAACACTACTTGGTATCTCCTCCTCCACATTCCCACCAACAAAATCAGTTATATCATAGTATGCAGGGACCAATTTACCATAAGCAGCTGATGCAAGGTATATTTGCGAGTCCTTGCACTAGCGAGTTGTAGGCACAGAATTTCCCTTGCTGGCCATTACGGTTATAGGATTTATGCCCATATCAGTTATGACATTATGTGTCAAGTTTATATATTTCCACTGGCAAGCCTGTTTTGGGCTTGCAATTTGACTTAACAATCCTTGGAAGTTGGGATCAGCTGTTGTTTGTGTTGTATGGACTCCATCATCTTGGTTTGTCGGGTCCCCTGTTTTGTTTGGCACAGGTTGCGCACACACACCGATAGGCACACTTGATTGTATCTCCCCGCTTGGCTGCAGGGTATCCCACTTGTTGTTTTTCCAGCTGCTGAGAGCATTAACGCAGGACAGAATTAGCTTTTTCTGTCCACAAGAGATTTTAGACTTGCCAGTCTTTCGTATCTAATAATATGTCTTAGAGCAAGGTGAAACAGTTTTTCAACCACTTCTCTGCTGATTTTGTGGGCCTCAGCCCACTGCAAAACAATTTCATCGTATGTCAAAGTTTATTTCAATGTAGTTGCTGGGTTCCCCATTAGCCTCACAAGACATGATCACTATTCAGAACTTTTAAACCATTTCAAACAATCATCCAATTATTTAACATCCATGGCTCAACACCAGTTCCTTTTTTTACAGCATTGTTCCATTTCTCTTGATGAAACGCGCAACAGTCGAGGGCTCTAGCAGATTTCGCCCTCCTAACATTTCTTCATTTTTCACATATTGCTTAGTCTGTTGATTTTGTCAGACAGAATATTCTATTTCCACTTCTTATAACAGTTCCATTATACTATTAAACATCGAGTTATTAATCCATTAAACAAGTCCAACGATTTCCCAGAATCAATAATGGCGGATGCACGATGTTGCCTGCTGCCGCAAAACTAAATGATGCAGGGATCGCCACAAGAGGCAAATAAAGCTAAATTTAGAACTGGTAAAGCGAGCTGATTGGCTGAGACAATGATCACGCAAATGGAGAGGGACATCAGAGAGGTGATAGGTCTAAAAAGCCTGTGTCTTATCTATCAAACATGGATTCAAAACAGACTAATTTCCGTTGGCTAGCCGGTCATGATCATGCAGACCTGCCATGACTTCAGAGGAGCAAAAGCAGGAGAGATAAAGGGTTCCCTTTGGGTATCCCACAACATTAGTACTTGCAAGAGAATACTTTTAGTTGGACAGGGAGGAGCAGGGATGTTCCCTTTGGGGAACTGCAGTAAAAATGCCTCTACTCTCTTCTACAATAAATTTATAATAGGTTAAACAAAGTTAATCCTGCAGTAAAAATGCCTCTACTCTCTTCTACAATAAATTTATAATAGGTTAAACAAAGTTAATCCTAAGACTATACAAACAAATAGTGGTTATATTGATGGATACTGTGCTCCCGCACTTGCTGCAGATTTGTTTCTTTTTTCTTACAAAAGAGACTTCATGGCATGTGACCACCATAAAACGTCTCCCCATACTTCACTATAGTGTAGTATATATTTTCTGGTCCTTTGTGATCATTGAGCCCGTTTCGGGATTTTTGAAAATTTATATGAGAGTCACTGATGAGGCCTTATTGACTGAAACTAGCTAGTCTGGTCCAGAAAGTTTGACACTTCAGCTGTTCTCAGTTTTGTGAGTGCATTCATTGCTCTCAAGGGTCATTCCTTTTACAATCTATTTATGTTCAATGCAGCTGATGTCAGTGCCATTTGGCGGTCGTAAAATGTTTCCCCTTGTTCACTACAGTGTAAATGCTGGGAAAATGTCACATTTTCAAGTGAGATGGAATCCAAACAATTGGATGATGAACAGATGTACAAATATAGAAGAACTTCAATGGCTCGAACCCCGATGGCTCGTTTACCAAGGATGAGTCGAACACGTTCTTGAATCTGCAGGGATTTCCTCCAAATACGATATACGGATAATTTAGGGAGATTTTCTTCTGTTATCTTGCAAATGTATGCTGTGTGCACTCATTAGAATTGCCTCAATGAGGCAATTCTAATGAGTACACACAATATACATTTATAATATAGAACACTGAAAAGATATCCCACAATTATTTCCATTATGCCTCCTGGTATGGCACTAATAGTAACCCTCCGTAGCTCGAACTACCCCTGTCTCGAACAAATTTTCATGGTCCCAAAGGGGTTCGAGCCATCGAAGTTCGACTGTAGTATCAGGCCTACTCAAACTTTGCTGTTAAAGCCTATATAGGGATGCGTTCATAAAGCTTACATGTTAAATACATTCAGTCAAGAAAAGAAACAACACCAACATGTAAAGACATATCCCATCAATTGCACAGAATCATCCCATTTGATATAATTATGGATCAAATGAGTTCATTTCTAAAACAATGCCATTTTAATAGACAAATTACAAAGTTGACTTAAACTATTTACAGAGGAGATGGTAAATATATTATATAAAAGTAAATTTAAGTTAAATTTAAGTTTATGTTTTATTTAAGGTCAAGAATATGTAAATGGACGCTCCCATAAAATTGTTTTTAAATTCTGCATACAAGTAGCCCTAAACATATTACATCAAACTAGAAATGTGTCCACGCTACACGGATGCCCCTGCTGTGGGGTACCTGACTATAAAACTGCAAAATTCTACCTGGTACAAATGCCTTAACCTGAGTCTAACAGGATCACATACGTATGTACGCACATTCGTACTAAGGATGTACATTCATAAGCACGTATGCACGTACCCACGTATGGAAAACCAAAAAACTATATGGCCCCGGCATCATCCGATGCGGGGGCATAAAAATGCAAAAAAAGCAATAGGTCACCGAATTCTTTTAGGTGCAAAGACTGCTTAGAAATCTAAATAATTTCTATAGAAGGCAATGGGAATCAGAAAAAAAAAAGCCAAATTAACCGGCCCATAGAATTTGTTCAAAACTAATATTTCATGGCACCATCATTGTTGATTATAATGAAATGAAAACAGTCCTTGACTTCTGAGTTAGTCTTTAAAGTATAGTCACATAAAGAAGTGTGGGGTCTACGTTTTTCGACATTATTTATAAGCAATGTTACCGTCGCTTACAGGCGATGTCATTAGACGTGCCACAACATTATTTCTAGCAGCATTTTTCTTAAAAGGGACAAACTCTGGAATAGTTACCTCTACCATGTTTTATGGTGATAGTCACATGATTTTAGACGGCTTACTGCTAAATATTAATTCAAACTAGAAAATGATGTAAGCAGTCTCAGAAGTTTTCTTGATGTTCTGGTGTAAAATGATGTGTCCTGGGTATGACGTAAAACTGCATCCAGCTGTGACACTCAACATGAGCGTGGGAATGTGAGGCTACCCTCTATCACAGTTGCCTCCCCACCTTCAGGGTTACGAGGCTGCAACAACCTGGGTGGCAGAGCTAGGCAGCAATCATCTACAGACCGATGGCTTGGTGTTCTAGCTATTGTGGTTTGGCGGACAATCCTTTCTTTATAAGGAAGCACACTGCCCGAGTGCGGGAACAGCGTGCATGCTCAGATGCCGTAAAAGAACTGAGTTGGGATGTCAGCTAGGACAGGTGATCCCGTAAAAACAGTTGTTCCAAAATCTTTCATGGCAAGCACAAGAATAGAATTAGAGTTAGGCAGTGCCAACAGACATCAAAGTTCTGTTGGTAACGTCTCCGGCTTGGCCTCCTGTCAGGTGTGGGAGGCAGGGTTGGGCCATTGTGGCGAATCAAGCAAGCACCTGAGGAAATTCAGGGTGGGAACACACAATGTGAACACCCTGAGAGGAAGAGTTTGCGAGGTAGTGGAAAGACTATCCCGCAGGAAAGTGGATGTCTGCTGCATTCAGGAGACCAGATACTGTGGTGGCAGCTGCCGCACAATCAAGGGCAAGGACACCAGGTACAAGCTCTACTGGTCAGGAAACGACAAAGGCACTGCTGGTGTAGGAGTGTTTGTGGCAGAAGAGTGGATAGAGAAAGTTTTTGAGGTTCAGAGAGTCTCCGACAGAATCATCTTAGTGAAACTCATAGTCGGCCAGAGTGTGGTTACCTTCCTGTCTGTGTATGCCCCACAGAGTGGTCTAAGTGATTAGGTTAAGGACCTGTTCTTTGATCAGCTGCATGCTGTGACTGCCAGGATCCCAGCATCAGATTTTCTGATCCCATGTGGAGATTGGAACGGCCATGTAGGCCATGCAGGCACTGGATACAGGGAAGTGCATGGTGGGATGCGGTATGGCAGGCCAGAACCAGATGTTGAGGGTGAGAGAATCCTAGAGTACGCCCTAGCATTTGACCTGCTTCTTGGGAACACATGTTTCAAGAAACCTGACAGCCATCTCATCAAGTCAAGCCATGCAGATAGACTTCTTCCTTTTCCGTAGGACCATGCACAAACTTGTCATAGATGTAAAAATGATCCCTGGCGAGGAAGTAGCTCTGCAACATCAGTTTCTTGTATGCGACATGAGGATTGATATGCCACCAAAATCCAAGCGCAAGTTCACCCCTCGCCTCAAAGTTTGGAAGCTTAAAGACCCTCAGACAAGTAATCATTTCCAGGAGGTCTTCAACTTGCATGTGAGCACATCTGCAGGTGTAGCTGATGGGGCCACTGAGGATATCTGGAACAACATCAAGACTGGACTGCTCAAGACAACTGAGGAGGTGTGTGGCAAAACTCGGCCACACCGTTGGCGTCGTGAAACCTGGTGGTGGAATGAACATGTGGAAAAGGCCATTGCTGCCAAGCAGAAAGCTTTCAAGGCCTGGAAAGCTGGTAAAGGCACTAGGTCATCATACGATGCTGCCAAACGAAATGCCAGACATGCAGTGCACCATGCTCGTCAAGAAGCCGACAAGAAGTCTACGAGAATATTGACCCCAAGTCTTCAGAAGTCTACCGCCTTGCTAACCAGTTTAGAAAAGAGAACACTGATGTTGTTGGTGACAAACCTGTGAAGAATGATGCAGGAGAGATGTCAATGAGCGAAGTCTCAAAGCAGAAGGCCTGGCTAGAGCACTACCAAAGGCTTCTCAACGTTGAATTTGACTGGGACCAGGACCACTTGTCTTATCAACCACCAGTAGAAGGCCCGCCCATCCCAATCACCATTGATATGGTTAAGATGAAGGCTGGCAAAGCACCGGGCCCATCAGGCATAGTGGTGGAGATGATACGAGCAGCCGGTGACATGGGCGCCTCCATGATTCGTGACCTCGCAGCTGCAATCATTCGTGATGGCAAGGTACCCTCTGACTGGGAGCAGAATTTCATTGTCTGCCTCTACAAGGGAAAGGGGGACGCATTGGAAAGGGGCAACTACCGTGGTCTCAAGCTGACAGAGCAGGTTATGAAAATCCTGGAGAGGATTGTGGACGGCCTCATCAGACAGTTGGTGTCAATCGACCATTCCCAGTTTAGCTTCGTCCCAGGCAGAGGCACTACAGACACAATCTTTGTTGTCAGGCAGCTGCAAGAGAAGTATCTAGCTGCCAACAAGAGACTGTACATGGTTTTCGTAGACCTGGAGAAGGCGTTTGATCGAGTACCTCGGAAGGTCATCTGGTGGGCGCTGAGAAAACTTGGTGTGGAGGAGTGGATTGTGTGACTGGTGCAGGGAATGTATGCAAATGCATGGAGCCATGTTCGTGTTGGTGAGGGGTACAGTGAAGAGTTTGAAGTGAAAGTCGGTGTTCACCAAGGCTCAGTACTCAGCCCGCTGCTCTTCATCATTGTGCTTGAAGCCTTATCACGAGAATTCCGCTCGGGAGTCCCCTGGGAGGACCTCTATGCCAATGACCTTGTTATCATCGCTGAATCGCTTGAGGAATGTGTCAGGAGGCTCGTGACATGGAAAGAAGCAATGGAGAAGAAAGGACTAAGAGTAAATGCAGGAAAGACAAAGATCATGATTTGCAGTACGGGCCTGGATCTCCTGCAGAGTTCAGGCAAGTTTATTAAAAAAAAATATATCTGTTTCATCGTTTCATTGCGTTTTGCCTTGTTTCGTAACAAGCACTGACCATGGTTTTTGGTCTGTTTCATCCTGTTTCTCTCTATATCTTAATCATTTCATTTGTTACAAAACAGAAATGGGCATATAAAAAAAAAAAATTTCTTGGCTAAGAAAAGTATCTGTTTCATTGTTACATTTCGTTACACCCTGTTTCGTAACAAGCACTGACCAAGGTGTTTGAACTGTTTCATCCTGTTTCGTAACAAATGAAATGAATGAAACTGACCATCAGTGAGAACTGCTATTGGTCTGTTTCATTTGTTTCATTCTTTTTCAGTCCATTTTAGAGTATTCCTTATATATTTTTATTGTTTCATCTGTTTCTGTTATGGAGAAAAAAACATGCCCAAAAAAAACCTGCATGGTTTTTGTGCAGTATCTATGACTACAGATGTACACGGTGCCAAGGAACTGCATGCACCTTGGATGGCAGACCACAGAACAAAGTCCAGGTTGGACCTGACAAGCTTGAGGTGGTAGCTTCCTTTTGCTACCTAGGAGACATGCTCTCAGCAGCAGGTGGCTGTGAACTTTCAACCACAACATGAGTGAAAACCGCCTGGAGGAAGTTTAAGGATCTGCTACCAGTTCTCTCTTCACGCCACCTCTCTTTCAAAACACGTGGCCGTGTGTACAGCTCTTGTGTGCGAAGCGCAATGCTCCATGCCAGTGAGACTTGGCCATTGACAAAGCTGAACCTCCAGCGTCTGTAGCAAAATGACAGGGCAATGATCAGACAGATCTGCAATGTCAGACCGCAAGACATTGTCACCACCAGGTCCAATGAGCTACTTGTGCGGCTTGGCATTGAGGATCTGGACCTCATTCTGAAGGAGAGAAAACTCTGATGGTATGGACATGTGGAACGCTCCAATGGTGCAGTCAAGACAGCCTTTGACATACAGGTTGATGGAAAACGTGGGCCTGGGAGGCCCAAGATGACATGGAAACAGCTGACAGAGAGGGATTGCAGAGAGTGGAAGCTCATGATAGACATACCTGGAGATCTGGTGTGAGATCTGCCATGCATGCAGCAAGCCAGCTATCTGGAAGGGGGCCCACTGGTGTGGATGTTGCCCCTGTACCTGCACGTTAATCAAAAATCCGATTATGATATGATATGATACATGATGAGTCAGTATATACAAATATCACCTGAGACGCGAAAAGCAAAATATGTGTGTTTGGACATGAGAGCCCAGCAAAGACTCAGATCACTTTGCTCATTTGCACAATCTGATCAGCATCTTTGCTATGTGCTATTTGGATGCCCCTTGACTCAAAGCTTCTTCATGCAGCTTGTCACAGCTCATATCATATACCATTGCACTGTTCAAATAAATAAATAAAATGAATAAATAATCTCGCAAGTTTTTTCTGTGGTACTTGCTGTTTGATTTGGGAGTTTCAATCAGTTAATACTGATAGAGTAACAGCCCTTTTCAATTTAGTTAAAGGATTTGAGCACAAAACTTCTAATGTGGATTTCATGTGTTCTTTTGAAATGCTCATTATCTTGCAACAACATAAAATAGCATAAAATAAGCTGGATTTTATTTTTATTTTAACACAATACTTTGCATGACTATTAGACTTCAGTCATTATATTTTATATCTAGTCTATTATTTAAATCTATTATTTAAATCAAAGCACTGACATCATTGGTGGGTCGATAGTCTCTCAGCAACTGAAAAAATGGTCTTAAACTGGGACTCAGATTGCTTTGTTTAAACCCTTAAATTCCTATACTTTCAGCAAAGAGTGTAAACCCAGAACAGGTACATAAACAGACACAGTGTTCTGCAATGTCTGATCTGGGTCTATACTGTTTACCAAAGTCCCATTCTAGGCATGTATGGGTTAACCAATTCGTTATTGAATCTCAGTAGCTCTGTCGGATGCGTGTCTGACTGGTGATCAGGAGGTCACAAATTTGATACCTGCTGGGTCAGCAACATTCTTATGTGGAAATTGATCATGAAATCTTTTCTAGGGTCATTTTCTCCCTTCAGCTGATTCAAGAAGGGCAGTTGTCAGTTTTAATGAAAGAATGCGCACTGTACTGGTTAGCTGCTGCCCAGGAAAAAGTGTGGTAAGGTAAACTGATTGGCTTGATGACCTATATAGTGTTGACTGGGCCGTTAAACTACAAACAAACAAACAAAACCACTTCTGGTACTTGAGGGTCCTGTATTTTCATTGTGCTATGTCTAGAAAACAGTATACAAAACCTTTATTTGTGCCTGGTTTAACTTAATTTTTCCATCCATCCAACCATACATTTGTACATATGTACGTATTCATCTAACAATATGAAGAATGAGTGTAGATGGCACACACGCTTGTGCACATAAACTTACACACGTACACACATGCACTCACGCTAAGTTATGTGCTTGGATCCATACCGCCAAATAAAATGCCTTTTTTGCTATATTTTATCCTACACCAACGAATGTTGATGGATACCGCCATACTAAAAGTGATGTTGTAGTGTAATTACGTCAGGACGTAACATCCTTTGCAGTGCATGTAATTAATTGCCCCATTCATTTACGTATTTATCTAGCTGCCAACAAGAGACTCTGCATGGCTTTCGTAGACCTGGAAAAGGCATTTGATCAAGTACCTCGGAAGGTCATCTGGTGGGCGCTGAGAAAACTCGGTATGGAGGAGTGGATTGTGCGACTGGTGCAGGGGATGTATGCAAATGCATGGAGCCATGTTCATGTTGGTGAAGGGTACAGTGAAGAGTTTGAAGTGAAAGTCGGTGTTCACCAAGGCTCAGTACTCAGCCCGCTGCTCTTCATCATTGTGCTTGAAGCTTTATCACGAGAGTTCCGCTCGGGAGTCCCCTGGGAGGACCTCTATGCCGATGACCTTGTTATCATCACTGAATCACTTGAGGAATGTGTCAGGTGGCTCTTGACATGGAAAGAAGCAATGGAGAAGAAAGGACTAAGAGTAAATGCAGGAAAGACAAAGATCATGATTTGCTGTACGGGCCTGGACCTCCTGTAGAGTTCAGGCAAGTTTCCATGTGCCTTCTGTCGCACTGGAGTGGGCAGCAACAGCATCTTCTGCAATGGCTGCAAGCACTGGGTGCAAGAGAAATGCAGTGGGCTCAAGCGCTTGACAAAGGACCCTGACTACAGATGTACACGGTGCCAGGGAACTGCATGCCCTTTGGATGGCAGACCACAGAAGGAAGTCCAGATCGGACCTGACAAGCTGGAGTTGGTAGCTTCCTTTTGCTACGTAGGAGACATGCTCTCAGCAGCAGGTGGCTGTGAACTTTCAACCACAACACGTGTGAAAACCGCCTGGAAGAAGTTCAAGGATCTGCTACCGGTTCTCTCTTCATGCCACCTCTCTTTCAAAACACGTAGCCATGTGTACAGCTCTTGTGTGCAGAGCGCAATGCTACATGCCAGTGAGACTTGGCCATTGACAAAGCCAAACTTCCAGCGTCTGCAGCGATTGATTGATTGAGTTGGGGTTTAACGACACGTCAACCCTTGTGGGTCATTTTGTGTCGTCTCCCAGAGAAAGGGAGAAAATAGACAGAAGAGATAGCAGAAGAGATGAAAGGGAGGGACAGGGAAGAAAGAGAAACAGGAATGAAAGTGAAGAAACAGAAGAAATAAAAACATCACCTCCCTACCCTTACCTGCTACAAGGATAGCAGGCCTTGCCCAACTATAAGCCAATATCAGCTGGACGCCCCGGGTGACAAAAGATACATGACACCTTCGCACCACCCAACCACCCAAGCGTCTGCAGCGAAGTGACAGGGCAATGATCAGACAGATCTGCAATGTCAGGCCACAAGACATTGTCACCACCAGGTCCAAGGAGCTACTTGTGCGGCTTGGCACTGAGGAGCTGGACTTCATTCTGAAGGAGAGAAGACTCGGATGGTATGGACATGTGGAACGCTCAAATGGTGCAGACAAGACAGCCTTTGACATACATGTTGATGGAAAGCGTGGGCCAGGGAGGCCCAAGATGACATGGAAGCAGCTGACAGAGAGAGACTGCAGAGAGTGGAAGCTCTCGGCTATCAACCCTCATGATAGACATACCTGGAGCGAGATCTGCCATGCATGCAGCAAGCCAGCTATCAGGAAGGGGCCCACTGATGTGAATGTTGCCACTGTACCTGCATGTTAATCAAAAATCTGATTATGATATAAATCTTGACCTTGAATTTCAAATATAATGTTTATTTTTAAAAATTACTTTTTTTCCTTCTCAATATACCTAAATTTTGCTTTTGCATATTACTGACTGAAACACACAACAATTGGCAAAATTTGTGCAGTACATATAAAACATTAATGACTAGCACTACCAATATTGTTTCTCTAGAAACTAGAAATGTGTCAGTATGACACAGATGCCCCTGCCCAGGGCCATCTTCAACCACACGCACGTATTTTGCAAAAAATGAAGTTGAAAAAAGGGCCATAACTCTCATAATAATTGGCAGATTTTACCCTAAATCGAACTTGACCATATGTTAGGATTATATACCTGGGTATAAAATATAAATTCCAATACACAAATCAATCTTTTTTAAAAAAATATCGGAAGGAAAACATCTTTTGAAGGTGAAAAAGGGCCATAACTCCCATAATAATGGGTTGATTTTACCCTACTTGGAACTTGACCTCTAGTTTATGATTATATACCTGTGTGTTCAATTTGAATTCAATACACTGATGTTTTCAAAAGATATCAAAACTCTAAATATAATTGGTGGATTTTACCCTAACTCAAACTTGACCTATATTTTATAATTATATGCTTGTGTATAAAATATGAATCCAATTCACTAATCTTTTCAAAAGTTATGGAACGGAAACCAGTTTTCAAAGTTGAAAAAGGGCCATAACTCCAAAAAAAAAATTGGTGGATTTTACCCTAAATCCAACGACATACATTTTATGATTATATAGCTGTGTATAAAATTTGAATCCAATAAACTAATCTTTTCAAAAGATATCAAACGGAAACCATTTTTCAACTATTTTTCAACATTGATAAAGGGCCGTAACTCCAAAATAATTGGTGGATTTTACCCTAAATCAAACTTGACCTATATTTTATAATTATATGCTTGTGTATAAAATATATATGAATCCAATTCACTAATCTTTTCAAATGTTATGGAACGGAAACCATTTTTCAAAGGTGAAAAAGGGCCATAACTCCAAAAATAATTGGTGGATTTAACCCTAAATCAAACTTGACATACATTTTATGATTATATACCTGTGTATAAAATTTGAATCCAATACACTAATCTTTTCAAAAGATATCGAACAGAAACCATTTTTCAACTATTTTTCAACATTGATACAGGGCCATAACTCCAAAAATAATCGGTGGATTTTACCCTAAATCAAACTTGACCTATATTTTATAATTATATGCATGTATAAAATATGATTCCAATACACTAATCTTTTCAAATGTTATGGAATGGAAACCATTTTTCAAAGTTGAAAAAGGGCCATAACTCCAAAAATAATTGGTGGATTTTACCCTAAATCGTACTTGACCTACATTTTATGATTGTATACCTGTGTATAAAATTTGAATCCAATACACTAATCTTATCAAAAGATATCGAACGGAAACCAGTTTTCAACTATTTTTCAACATTGATAAAGGGCCATAACTCCAAAAATAATTGGTGGATTTTACCCTAAATCAAACTTGACCTATATTTTATAATTATATGCTTGTGTATGAAATATGAATCCAATTCACTAATCTTTTCAAATGTTAAGGAATGGAAACCATTTTTCAAAGTTGAAAAAGGCCATAACTCCAAAAATAATTGGTGGATTTTACCCTAAATTGTACTTGACCAACATTTTATGATTGTATACCTGTGTATAAAATTTGAATCCAATACACTAATCTTATCAAAAGATATCGAGCGGAAACCAGTTTTCAACTATTTTTCAACATTGATAAAGGGCCGTAACTCCAAAAATAATTGGTGGATTTTACCCTAAATCAAACTTGACCTATATTTTATAATAATATGCTTGTGTATAAAATATGAATCCAATACACTAATCTTTTCAGAAGTTATGGAACGGAAACCATTTTTCAAAGTTGAAAAAGGGCCATAACTCCCAAAATAATAGATGGATTTTACTCTAAATCGAACTTGACCTTTTACGATTATATACCTGTGTACAAAATTTCAATCCAATACACCAATCCTTTCAAAAGATATCGCACGGAAACCATTTTTCAAAGTTGGAAATTTTTAAAAGTTGAAAAGGGCCATAACTCCCAAAATAATTGGTGGATTTTACCCTAAATTGAACTTGGCCTACATTTTTATGATTATATACCCGTGTATAAAATTTCAATCCAATACACCAATCCTTTCAAAAGATATCACACGGAAACCAAAAGTGTTACACACGGGACGGACGTACGTACGGACAGCGGTGATACTATATGCCCCCCCATTGAAAATGGCGGGGGCATAACAAAGTTCGTGAGATAGAAATTTTAAATTCACAGATTACATCTGCTATATCTCAATAAAACAACTGAAGGTCAAAAACATGCATTTTTCAGAAGTTCTGTAATTTTTGCAGAGTTTGTTTTTGTTAGAAGAAGATAAATAGTTAAAAAATGGGACAGTTCTTCATTTTTTCATCTCAACCTCAGTGGATGAGGTGGATGGTAATACTGCATGTGTGTGTGTGTGTGTGTGTGTGTGTGTGTGTGTGTGTGTGTGTGTGTGTGTGTGTGTGTGTGTGTGTGTGTGTGTGCAAGGTTTAATCAGCTATTTTATTATTCTGACCAGACACTGTTATATACACACACCCAGGAATCAGTCAATTTGTACTCCAACGGTGTACTGTAAAGGAATAAGTTGACCTGTTCCGGTGGACCTATTGACGTGTGTAAACAACTTCCCAGAGTGCTGATCAGCTGGATAAAATGTGAGTTTATTTACTTATTTTGTGTTTTACTAAGAATCGGAGAATGTCATATGCTGAGATAAAAGTTCAAGATTGTTATAACACTTGTTTTAATGGAAAACTCTGCAGATTTCTCAAGATATCGTCTTTGGCAACCAAAAATCATGCATTGAACAATAAGCACCGAGGCAAAGGATACAGTTGTTGCATTTTCCGACATTTTAGTGAGATGAAACAAGTCAGTGTGAAATCATTGGATATTGCATGCCTTTTAAATATGTTTATGCAAAAACGAGATGTTTCGTTTTTCAGGCACAGGTTAAAAAACTTTGATGCGTATCAGTTGACTTGCGGTGTACAATTTTACTAATGTAAATTATACAGGAGGTGCTCGAGTTTCTTGAATTCAACCATTCTAAATGTCTAAAATAGGAATTAAATGATGAATGAGGAATATTAGGTTACAAATAAATAACCAAAGCTATCGACGGTGTTAAAATGTTAAGAACACACAAATTTTCGTGTTTTTCGAAAATGTACTCAATTGCACAGTAAATTCCATTACTTAAATTGTATGCCACCAGTCAAATGGTATGCATAGAAACTTTTTCTCTGTGTATTGGAAGCGAATCACTTTGTTTAAGCAAAAGTGTGATAAACTGACTTATTTTAATGTGAACTTGAATTTCAGTTGCTAATGTACTGGAGTTAAGGTTTAAATTGCCTTTCATGGATAGTTTGAATCACGGTAAGGCATGTTCAAGCCATGAATTTTTTTTTTTTTATGCCAAAAAGGATATCTGTAGAAATCCTCCAATTTTTTCTATGATCCTTTTGTCATGATTATCTCCATTCATTGCCACAGCATATGACATTTTCCGATTTTCGACAAAAAGTAAAATGAAAACATAAACTTACGGTAAATGTAACAACCTTCTCCTCTGGTGTTTGTTTACATACAGTCAACTGTCTCCCAGAGCAGGTCAATTTCTTGTTCAATAGTACTCCGATGGCGTACAAGTTGACCAACTCCCAGGCATGATTCAATTGTTATCTTAGCATAACTTACCTGTTCTGTTGGATTAGTGTAGTGAGAGAAAGAACACCATGGGAAGTGATCACTGGGTACTGCTGCCAGTTTGTCAAGTTAGTATTAGACAATGTCACATTATGTATGAGACCCTGAAATATATACAAGAGGACCAAGATGGTCCTATATCACTCACCTGAGCTAACAGATTTACATACTTCACACTTTGCATTCTGGGTAAAAATTTCATTTTGAAATATTTTTTCTTATTTTCCTAGAAAACAGGATTTGACACTTCATGCGAATTGACTCATAAGGAGACAATTCATGCAAATTGTCTCATAAGGAGACAATTTGCATGAAGTCTCAGATTCAATTTTCTGGGAAAAATAAGAACAAGACGGTCATGATGGCCCTGTAACGCTCACCTGAGTATCATAGCACTTAGAGAGCCTAACCTAGAAATGATCAAGGCAAACATTCTGACCAAAAATCATGATAATTATATTAACAAGTTAGACAATGTAGCATGTCTAATGGACTGCGAAATATAGGTCAAGGTTGAATATAGATGACTGCACTCAAGATGCCATGCTAAGATGAATGCATATGCTAAGTATCACTGGCTGTAGGAGCAATAGTTACTGAGAAACTGACCTAAACACAACCAGGTAAGTGGACTGTGAAACAGAGGTCGAGGTCAAATATGGATGACTGCATTCAAGAGGCCATGCCATGAAAATTTGGTAAGAATCCAACTAATAATTCATAAGATATTGTGCAGACAAGAAAGTGTCATGCCAAGGCAGATGCCAACATTGATGCCGACGCAGATGGTGACGATGACGCCAACGGTATCCACAAAACAAGAGGCTCACCTGAGTGACATAGCCACTGCAGATATGCAGATGTTATGCAACATTTTTCAAATCCTGTCTGCTGCAAGAGAAGTATCTAGCTGCCAACAAGAGACTGTACATGGCTTTTGTAGACCTGGAAAAGGCGTTTGACCGAGTACCTCGGAAGGTCATCTGGGGGGCGCTGAGAAAACTTGGTGTGGAGGAGTGGATTGTGCGACTGGTGCAGGGATGTATGCAAATGCGCGGAGTTTGAAGTGAAGGTTGGTGTTCATCAAGGATCATTACTCAGCCCGCTGCTCTTCATCATTGTGCTTGAAGCCTTATCACGTGAGTTCCGCTCTGGGGTCCCCTGGGAGGACCTCTATGCCGATGACCTTGTTATCATCGCTGAATCACTTGAGGAATGTGTCAGGAGGCTCTTGACTTGGAAGGAAGCAATGGAGAAGAAAGGACTAAATGCAGGAAAGACAAAGATCATGATCTGGGGTACGGGCCTGGACCTCCTGCAGAGTTCAGGCAAGTTTCCATGCGCCGTCTGTTGCACTGGAGTGGGCAGCAACAGCATCTTCTGCAATGGCTGCAAGCACTGGGTGCACAAGAAATGCAGTGGGCTCAAGCTCTTGACAAAAGACCCTGACTACAGATGTACAAGGTGCCGGGGAACTGCACGCCCCTTGGATGGCAGACCACAGAAGGAAGTCCAGGTCGGACCTGACAAGCTCGAGGTAGTAGCTTTCTTTTGCTACCTAGGAGACATGCTCTCAGCAGCAGGAAGCTGTGAACTTTCAACCACAACACATGTGAAAACCGCCTGGAAGAAGTTCAAGGATCTGCTACCAGTTCTCTCTTCATGCCACCTCTCTTTCAAAACACAAGGCCGTGTGTACAGCTCTTGTGTGCAGAGCGCAATGCTCCATGCCAGCAAGACTTGGCCATTGACAAAGCCAAACCTCCAGCGTCTGCAGCGAAAAGACAGGGCAATGATAGGACAGATCTGTAATGTCAGGCCGCAAGACATTGTCACCACCAGGTCCAATGAGCTACTTGCACGGCTTGGCATTGAGGATCTGGACCTCATTCTGTAGGAGAGAAGGCTCCGATGGTCTGGACATGTGGAATGCTCCAGTGGTGCAGTCAAGACAGCCTTTGACATACAGGTTGATGGAAAGCGTGGGCCTGGGAGGCCCAAGATGACATGGAAGCAGCAGACAGAGAGGGATTGCAGAGAGTGGAAGCTCTCAGCTATCAACCCTCATGATAGACATACCTGGAGATCTGGTGTGAGATCTGTCATGCGTGCAGCAAGCCAGCTATCTGGAAGGGGGCCCACTGATGTGGATGTTGCCCCTGTACCTGCACATTAATCAAAAATCTGATAATGATGATGATGATGTCATCACAACTAATGAAAAGATCATCATTTAAGCAGTTCTTAATTTTGAAGAAGAATATATATGGCATGACAGTCAATGGAGCGTGATCATTTGAACAATTTTTTTTTTTATTTGGGTTTTACGGCCCTTTCAAGAATATTTCACTTATATCGAGCCGATGTTCATCAAAGGTGGGCGAAAACCGGAGAACCCGGAGAAAAACCACCTGACCATCCATAAGCAGAACTTGGCTTTCCCACATATGACCCGAGCCAGGCTCGAACCACAGCGGTGAGAAACCTAATGGATCAAGAGTCAACTCTCTTATCCACTAGGCTACGGGGGCCCGTTGATCATTTGAACAAACTCTCAATCACATTTCAACAGTAGGATCAATGTGAAATTTGGTGGCAATTGGCTAAGTGGTTTCTGAAGAATCATGATTTTATACATGTAAACAGCACAGTGGCAGGGAATATAATAAACATAAACAAGATGGCAGCCATCTTGGATTTCCAATCAGTATAATTTTAGCTACTGTTGATCTACAAGTCACCTCGATACTTCCAATGAACTTTGAGTCAATTGCCCTTTCGGTTCCAGAGAAAAAGTTCAAAACAGATTTTCAAGATGGCCGCCATGGCCGCAATTTGGGATTTCCTATCGGAACGATTTGAGCTATTTTTGATCTACAAGTCACCCCAATGCTTCCTACCAAGTTTCGAGTCGATTGGCCTTTCAGTTCAGAAGAAGAAGCGAAAAATAGATTTTCAAGATGGCCACCACCTTGGTTTTCCGAACTGAATGATTTTAGCAATTTTTGATCTACAAGTCATCCCGATGCTTCCTACCAATTTCCAAATCAATTGGCCCTTTGGTTCTGGAGAAGAAGCAAAAAAAAGAGTTTCAAGATGGCAACTATGGCGGCCATCTTGGATTTCCAATCGGAACCATTTTAGCTATTTTTGATCTACAAGTCACCCCGATGCTTCCTACCAAGTATCGAGTCAATTGGCCCAGGGGTGTAGGAGGAGTAGGCTTTTAAAGCAATTGGCTTTTGGGTTTAGGAGAAGAAGCGAAAAATAGATTTTCAAGATGGCTGCCATGGCAGCCATCTTGGATTTCCGATCAGCATGATTTTAGCTATTTTTGATCTACAAATCACCCCGATGCTTCCTACCAAGCTTCGAGTCAATTGGCGTTTCAGTTCAGGAGAAGCAGCGAAAAATAGATTTTCAAGATGGCGGCCATGGCAGCCATCTTGGATTTCCAATCGGAACTATTTTAGCTATTTTTGATCTACAAGTCACCCCTATGCTTCCTACCAAGTTTCGAGTCAATTGGCCTTTCGGTTCAGGAGAAGAAGCGAAAAATAGATTTTCAAGATGGCGGCCATGGCGGCCCTCTTGGATTTCTGACTGGCACGATTTTAGCTATTTTTGATCTACAAGTCACCCCGATGCTTCCTACCAAGTTTCGAGTCAATTAGCCCTTAGATCAGGAGAAGAAGCGAAAAGTAGATTTTCAAGATGGCGGCCATGGCGGCCCTCTTGGATTTCTGACTGGCACGATTTTAGCTATTTTTTATTTACAAGTCACCCCGATGCTTCCTACCAAGTTTAGAGTCAATTGGCCTTTTGGTTCAGGAGAAGAACTGAAAAATAGATTTTCAAGATGACAGCCATCTTGGATTTCGGATCAGAATGATTTTAGCTATTTTTGATCTACAAGTCACCCCGATGCTTCCTACCAAGTATCGTGTCAATTGGCCCAGGGGTGTAGGAGGAGTACGCTTTTAAAGCAATTGTTGACGCCGCACGACGGACACTGACTGACCACAATAGCTCACTATGAGCACTTTGTGCTCAGGTGAGCTAACAAGAGGCCCATGGGTCACTATGCTCACCTGAGTAAACTGCTGTAATTTAATCAGGTCAGTTACTCATCATTCCCTGTCACGTTTCAAGGCAACGGCTTAAACAGTTTTTGAGATATCTTGCTTACAAGGTTAAAATGCTGAAATTTTCAAAGGGCCATAAATCAAAAATATATTTTGCTTACAAGCTTTTCCTATGCCATAATGCCTCACAAAGGGGCATATTTTGGTCAATTTTTCATAAAATTATACCAAAATTTGATCAGGTCATCTTCACATTAGTTCTAAACAGCCTGCAAAATTTCAAGAGCCTTGCCCAAGCGGTTCCTGAGATATTTTGCTTACAAGCTTTTCCTATGCCACAATGCCCAAGTCCACAAAGTGGCATAGTTTGGTCCGTTTTTCCTTTAAATTGCTACATACTAAATATCTTAGCTCTAGGCCTTATGGTTTTAGAGAAGGAGATTTTTTTAAGTTTTTCCCATTTTAAGCCTAGGGGAGCTAATGAGCCCTGGGGTGTGGCCAATTTGGACCCCAGGGGCATGGTTGGCAGGATTTATGTATGTGACCACTTAACATTGCTACATACTAAATATCTAAGCTCTGGGCCTTATGTTTTCAAAAAAGAAGACTTTTGAAGTTTTTCCCTTTATAAGTCTATGGGAGCAAATGAGCCCCTGGTGTGGCCAATTTGGACTCTAGGGGCATGGTTGGCAGGATTTATGTACGTTACCACTTAACATTGCTGCATAATAAATATATAAGCTCTGGGCCTTTTGGTTTCAGAGAAGAAGATTTTTTAAGTATTTCCCATTATAAGTCTATGGGAGCTAATGAGCCCCAGGGCGTGGCAAATTTGGACCCTAGGGGCATGGTTGGCAGGATTTATGTAGGTGACCACTTATTGTTGGTTCATACTAAATATCTAAGCTCTGGGCCTTATGGTTTCAATGAAGAAGATTTTTGAAGTTTTTCTCCATTATAAGTCTATGGGAGCTAACGAGCCCCGGGGGCGTGGCCAATTTGGACCCCAGGGGCATGGTTGGCAGGATTTATGTACATGACCACTTAACATTGCTACATACTAAATATCTAAGCTGTGGGCTTCACGGTTTCAGAGATGTTTAAGTTTTTCCCATTATAAGTCTATGGGAGCTATATGTTGTCTTGGAAACCAGAATTCCAATCTGATCAGCCCGAAAATCTTATGCAGCCTTTCCCCCTATCTGATAATGCTTCACATGAAATTTGATCAAGACTGGCCATCTGATATAGGAAATATACTTATTTGAAACTGTGGATGGACAACGACGGATGACCGACAAGGGAGCATTGGCATACTAATAGCTCACTTGAGCCTTTGGCTCAGGTGAGCTAATAAGCTGTGGGCCTCATGGTTTCAGAGAAGAAGATTTTTTTAAGTTATTCCCATTATAAGTCTATGGAAGCTAATGACCCCTGGTCATGGCCAGTTTTGACCCCAGGAGCTTGATTGGCAGGATTTGTGTAGCAGACCACTAAACATCGCTACATACTTAAGCTTTAGCTATAGGTCATGGTTTCAGAGAAGAAGATTTTTTAAGGGTTTTTAACTATATAGCTCTATATAAACATGGTTGGCAGGATTTATGTAGGTTACCACTTAACATTGCTGCATAATAAATATATAAGCTCTGGGCCTTATAGTTTCAGAGAATATATGGGGCATGGCCAGTTTTGAGCCCAGGGGCTTGACTGGCAGGATTTATGTAGGGGACCACTAAACATTGCTACATACTAAATACATAAGCTGTGGGCCTCATGGTTTCAGAAAAGAAGATTTTTTTAAGTTTTTTCAATTATAAGTCTATAGAAGCTAATGACCCCCAGGGCGTAGCCAAAAATGGACCCCAAGGGCATAGTTGGCAGGATTTATGTAGGAGACCACTAAACATTGCTACACACTAAATCTGTTAGCTCTGGGCCTCATGGTTACAAAGAAGAAGATTTTTAAAGGTGCTTTAGCTATATGGCTCTATATAAACATATGACCCTCTTGGGGTGTGGCCAATTTGGACCCAGGGGGCTTGATTGGCAGGATTTATGTAGGGGACCATCAAACATTGCTATATACTAAAGATATAAGCTGTGGGCCTCATGGTTTCAGAGAAGAAGATTTTTTAAGTTTTTCCCATTATAAGTCTATGGGAAATAATGACCACGGGGCGTGGCCAGTTTGGACCCCAGGGGCTTGATTGGCAGGATCTATGTAGGAGACCACTAAACATCACTACATACTTAAGCTGTTAGCTCTGGGTCTCATGGTTTCAGAGAAGATTTTTGAAGGTTTTTTAGCTATAAAGCTCCATATAAACATATGACCCCCTGGGGCATGGCCGGTTAGGAGCCCAGGGGCTTCCTTGGCAGAATTTATGTAGGGGACCACTAAACACTGCTACATACTAAATAAATAAGCTGTGGGCCCTATGGTTTCAGAGAAGAAGATTTTTTAAGTTTTTCCCATTATAAGTCTATGGTAGATAATGACCCCTCAAGCGTGGCCAGTTTGGACTATAGGGGCTTGATTGGCAGGATTTATGTAGGAGACCACTAGACATCACTACATACTTAAGCTGTTAGCTCAGGGCCTCATGGTTTCAGAGAAGAAGATTTTTGAAGGTCTTTTAGCAATATAGCTCTATGTAAACATATGACTCCCATGGGGCATGACCAGTTTAGAGCCCAGGGGCTTGATTGGCAGGATATATGTATCTATTAAACATTGCTATATACTTAAGATATAAGCTGTGGGCCTCATGGTTTCAGAGCAGCAGATTTTTTAATTTTTCCCATTATAAGTCTATGGTAGATAATGACACCCCAGGCATAGCCAGTTTGGACTACAGGGGCTTGATTGGCAGGATTTATGTAGGAGACCACTAAACATCACTACATACTTAAGCTGTTAGCTCTGGGCCTCATGGTTTCGGAGTAAAAGATTTTTGAAGGTTTTTTAGCAATATAGCTCTATATAAACATATGACCCCCTGGGGCATGACCAGTTTGGAGCCCATGGGCTTGATTGGCAGGATATATGTAGGAGACCACTAAACTTTGCTACACACTAATATATAAGCTGTAGGCCTCATGGTTTCAGAGAAGAAGATTTTTTATAGTTTTTCCCATTATAAGTCTATGGTAGCTAATGACCCCCGGGGCATGGCCAGTTTGGACCCAAGGGGTTTGATTGGCAGGATTTATGTAGGAGACCATTAAACATTGCTACATACTTAAGCTGTTAGCTCTGGGCCTCAGACAAGAAGATTTTGAAGGATTTTTAGTTATATAGCTCTATATAACGTATGACCCCCTGAGGCATGACCGGTTTGGAGCCCAGAGACTTGATTGGCAGGATATATGTAGGGGACCACTAAACATTGCTACATACTAAATATATAAGCTGTGGGCCTCATGGTTTCAGAGAAGATTTGTTATAGTTTGTCCCATTATAAGTCTATGGGAGCTAATGACCCCTGGGGCGTGGTCAGTTTGGACCCCAGGGGCTTGATTGGCAGGATTTATGTAGGAGACCGCTACACATAACTACATACTTAAGCTGTTAGCTCTCGGTCTCATGGTTTCAAAGAAGAAAATTTTTGAAGGTTTTTTAGCTATATAGCTTTGTATAAATATATGACCCCCTGGGGCATGGTTTGTTTGGAGCCCAGGGGCTTGATGGGCAGGATTTATGTAGGTGACCACTAAACATTGCTACATACTAAATATTTAAGCTGTGGGCCTCATGGTTTCAGAGAAGAAGATTTTTTTTTATAGTTTTTCCCATTATAAGTCTATGGGAGCTAATGACCCCTGGGGCATGGTCAGTTTGGACCCCAGGGACTTGATTGGCAGGATCTATGTAGGAGACCACTAAACATCACTACATACTTAAGCTGTTAGCTCTGGGTCTCATGGTTTCAGAGAAGAAGATTTTTGAAGGTTTTTTAGCTATATAGCTCTATATAAACATATGACCCCTGGGGCAGGGTCGGTTTGGAGCCCAGGGGTTTGATGGGCAGGATTTATGTAGGGAACCACTAAACATTGCTACATACTTTATATATAAGCTGTGGGCCTTGTGGTTTCAGAGAAGAAGATTTTTTTTATAGTTTTTCCCATTATAAGTCTATGGGAGATAATGACCCCCAGGGGGTGGCCAGTTTGGGCCCCAGGGGCTTGATTGGCAGGACTTATGTAGGGGACCACTAAACATTACTACATACTAAACATATAAGCCCTTGGCCTCATGGTTTCTGAGAAGAAGATTTTTAAAATTTTCTCCATTATAAGTCTATGGGAGCTATATATGGGCATGGTGGCCATCTTGATTTACGGACCATGACTATTTGTACATACATGTATTTTCAATCCCCCTTTAACACAAGCCTCCACATGAAGTTTGAAGAAATTTGGCCCAGGGCTTTCAGAGGAGAAGTCGTTCAAAGGTGTGGATAGACGGATGGACAAACGGCAGATGGACAAACAGATGGACGGACGGATGGGCGACGGACGGGGAGTGATCACAAGCAGTCCTGTTAGAAAATTGTAAAGCCAGTAAGGATGCTTGATTGATATAAATTTTGATCAAATTGTTAAAATAACATTTTCTGTAAAGAATATATGTGGCAAAGAAATGGAATAGATTAAAATAAGATACATATGTGTATGCTACCAATAGCTTCCAAATATAATTCTACTGAAAATACTTGTGGAAATGCGAAATTTCTTAAAAGTGGCACCAAGTTGAAAAGCAGCTCCTGTATTTAAGAATATGCATTATTTTAATAGGTTTATTTTTGTATTGGCCAGAAAAAAAATAGATTCTATATAAAAAACATGAAATAATAATACTCCCCTAACCGCCGCCTCCCCCACCCCACTATCGTGTGGCATGCAGATAACTCTGTTAACAAGAGCTCCGCATGCGGAGGCATTATACGCCCACGGCAAGTAATAAGATGTAGCACATATACTGACTCCAGTAAAAATTCAGTGCTCTGGATGTAAACCGTAAGTGGAGTTGATTGGAAACAAAAAAAAAAAAAAAAAAAAATCAAAGGGGCATAACTCTGTTAATATTTGGTGAACTGTAACCTCAAAACAATATGCGCTGCTCCACATCATGGTGTAACTATTTACAAAGTTTCAGCTTGATTGGATATAAACTATAGGAGGAGTAAGCTGGAAATGAAAAGTTTACAGATATTTTCAAACGGACATAACTCTACTAATATTTGATGGACTGTAACCTCCAAACAGTATGGGATGCTCCACATCATGGTCAATAAATCACAATAAATCAAGTTTCAGCTTGATCGGATGTAAACTGTAGGAGGAGTATGCCGGAAACAAAAAGTTTATGGAAATTTTTAAAGGGGCATAACTCTGCCAATATTTAGTGTACTGTAACCTTGAAACAATATGTGCTGCTCCACATCATTGTGTAACTATTTACAAAGTTTCAGCTTGATCAGATGTAAACTGTAGGAGGAGTTAGCTGGAAATGAAAAATTGACAGAAATTTTCAAGGGACATAACTCTGCTAATATTTGGTGGACTGTAACCGTGAAACAACATGCGCTGCACCACATCATGGTCTAACTATAAATCATGTTTCCGCTTGATCAAATGTAAACTGTAAGAGGAGTTAGACGGAAACAAAAAATTTACAGAAATTTTCAAAGGGGCTTATATTTGGTGGACTGTAACCTCGAAACAAAAATGCCCTGCTCCACATCAAAGTCAACTATAAATCATGTTTCAGCTTGACAGGATGTAAACTGTAGGAGAGGTTAGCTGGAAACGAAAAGTTTACAGAAATTTTCAAAGGGGCATAATTCTGCTAATATTTGGTGGACTGTAACCTTGAAATAATACTGGCTGCTTCTAACTTTAAATCAAGTTTCAGCTTGATCGGATGTAAACTGTAGGAGGAGTTAACTGGAAACAAAAAGTTTACAGAAATTTTCAAAGGGGCATAACTATGCTAATCTTTGGTGGACTAAAACTCCAAAAGAATATATGCTGCTCCACATCATGGTCTAACTATAAACAAAGTTTAAGCTTGATTGGATGGAAAATGTTTGCGGAGTTAGTCGGAAATGAAAAAGTTTATGGACAGACTAACGGACAGACGGATGGACACCAGACTAAAGCAGATCTCCACAATATCAATGCAAATATCTTGGTGAAAATCCATTGACATTTACTCAAGTTATTGTCTGGAAATGAAAATACTGATGTGTGGTGGGCAGATTACGCTGTCAAAAGTGACGAAATCTGCCCATTTGCAATCCAAAACTAGATCTCCACAATATCAATGCACATACCAAGTTTCGTGAAACTCCACTGACATTTACTCAAGTTATCATCTGGAAACAAAAAAATGGAGGAACGTACTATAGACGAATGGACACACAGACACCAATGTGAAACAATAATACCCCACCACAATCAAAAATACAGATGGACAGATGTAGGACAGATGGACAGACACATAGGCATCTGACAAGATACCATAATACCCTGCCACTATCATGTGGCCGGGTATAAAAAGGAATGACATTTGAAAGCAATGACCACACACACAAACTAAAAATAGCTGAAATGCTGAACGCTTCTGGGCAAGACCAACTAGTTAGGCCTCATTTAAATAACCCTCATATAAAGTTTCAAAAATCGCGGAATGGACTCAATAACCACAAATGAAGTATGGGCAGACTTTATGTTGAGATGTTTTACAGCCACCGCAGTGCACTAACAGCAGCTGTAGTGAAGACAAATAGACTCTAAAGGGAAGATATTTAAAAGGAATGAAAACACCTAGGAAACTGAATATAGCTGAAAAGAGTTAATAATCTGGGCTAGACTAATTAGTTCTAGTCAGTTAGGCCTCATTAGTGACTCTCATATTTTCAAAAACCGGCACAGTGGCTCAGTGGTAGAGCGTCGGCTTTGTGACCGGGAGGTTGCGGCTTCGATCTCCGGCCGGGTCATATCAAAGACTTTAAAAATGGTACTAACTGCTCTTTCGCTTGGCGCTCAGCATTAAGAAAGTAGAGCTAGAACTGGTTAGCTCAGTGTCAGTATAATGTGGGTTGGATATCATGTCAAAGTGTCTGGGGCATGTTTGTTTGTGCTGAGGTTTTATGGCCCAGTCAACCCAATGGGGTCATGTTGAGCGCAGTCAGTTAACCTTCTTGGGCATGATATTTCAGTGAGGCAGTACTCCAAAAATGAGCACTGAACTCCCTGCCACATCCCAACACCATCGCAAGATGACTGAAAGATTGTTGAAAGCGATGTTAAGCCCAAATCAAACAAACAAATATTTTCAAAAATCTCCGAATGTGCTTAATGACCGCAAAGGGCGAGAAAATATAACTACGCATAGTGAAGTAAGGAGAGATGTTTTACCGTCCACACAGCAAGAACACGAGCTGTAGTGAAGATATACTCTAAAAGAAATTACCTTTGTGAGCGACTAATACCAATACGAAACTGAAACTAGCTGAAGTGTTAAAATTTTCTGGGCCAGGCCAGCTAGATTTGGCCAATTAAGCCTCACCATTGACCCTCATATAAATTTTAAAAAATCTGGCATGGGTTTGATGACCACAGGACCTATATACACAAGCCAAAACACAAAGAGCAAATTCTTACCTGCATAGCATCAGTTATACAGATCATTTTCTGGAAGACTGTAATTCACTAGATTCAATTTCAAAATATGATGGAAAAGCCTTGAGAGCCTTGCACACTTTATAAAATGTCAAACTGGACATGAACACTGTAATGACTGTTCCGGTTAATATTAAAAATTCATACAAGTAGACTGCTTTCAGATTTTTGTATAACTTTTGTCTTCATGTGTGACATGATTGTCCTATAAATTGGAGTAGCAATGTCGTATATGGCAAGCAGTGCCTCATTTTTTTATCCGCTTTTCAAACAACTTTCAAAGAAGACCACAAGGATCATTCCATCCAAGTTTGATCAAAATCCATAAAATAAAGAAATTGTGATTGGACAGACAATGAAAACAGATGGCGACCAATCACAATAGCTCATCATGTGCACAGTGTGCTCAGGTTAGAAAACAAGTGACCCCTGTGGCAGGGTGATTTTTTTCACCCAGGGCTGTAATTTGAACAAGTCAACTCTATACTTCCAATGAAGTTTCAAGTCAGTTGGCCTTCCTGTTCAGGCAAAGAAGTTTGAAATAGATTTTCAAGATGACATATGCGGTGGCCATCTTAGATTTCAAGTTGGAACAATTTTGGCTGCTTTTGATCTACAAGTCACCCCGATACTTCCTACCAAGTTTATCAAATAACAAGTGACCCCTGGGGCAGGGCAATTTTTTTTAATTAGGGCTGCAATATGAACAGGTCACCTCAATACTTCCAATGAAGTTTCGAGTCAACTGGCCTTTCTGTTCAGGTGAAGAAGTTTGAAATAGATTTTAAAGATGACAGCCGTGGCAGCTATCTCGGATTTTTGGTTGAAATAATTTTAGCTATTTTTGATCTACAATCAGGTCTGATTATTCCCACCAAGTTTTGAGTGAATTGGACTTTCTGTTCAGGAGAAATTCAAAATATATTTTCAAGATGGTGGCCATCTTGGATTTCTGATAAGCTTAATTTTAGCCATTTTTGACCTACAAGTCGCCCCATTATTTCCTACCAAGACTGGAGTCAACTGGCCTTTCGGTTCAGGAGAAGAAGTTCAAAATATCTTTTAAAGATGGCAGCCATGGACTTCCAATCATAATGATTTTAGCTGTTTTTGATATACAAGTCACCCTGACACTTTGTATTAAGTTGTTAATTGGCGTTTTGGTTCAGAAATTTCAACAGATTTCAAAATAGCGGCAGTGGCGACCATCTTGGATTTCTAATGTCATCAAGTACTTTCGGCATAGACAGGTTCCTGCAGCATAGCGACTGTTGCCTGTATTGCTGGGACTATTTTAGGAGTTATTGGCATAAGGGTATAGGTACCCGATATTGGACATTGTCAAAGGAGCTGGTGACAAAGTCAAGTAACTTGGACACTGGTCAAGTAGCTTGTATATGAGAAACCGGGTTGTCTTTGGTAGACAGGTCTGTACGAAAACGAGTTCCGACAGAAGTCTCAGGATAAAGTGCTTTAAGAAAAAGCAGTAGTTTAAGGTTGATTACTTCATGTTTGCAATCATTGTCTGAATCATTTATTTACAATCAAACGGCAAGATAGCCCAAAGGAAAATTGATATATACATATACATTTACATTGTACATTACATAATTATATGTGACCCCTGGACATGCTACAATACTACTACCACGGTCAGGAAACTTCATAAATGGAGCCAGTGGCTCCGATAAGCAAATGTTGTGTACGTCTTCCGGACCAATTCATGTTTCAAGATAAAAATGGACCAAAACTGTGAAATATACCTGTTTTTCAATTATATATGTGTGTTCATTGGTGTGTGAAATTAGGTCAAATTCATATTTTGAATGTATCAATAGATGGAAATTTGCAAGATGAAGAAATAACCCATATGGCATACTTCTAGCAAGAACAATTCCTTAGAAAGCTAAAACGAAAATAAATTTGTGAGACAAAAATCTTGAAACATGAATTGGTCGATATGATACTCTGAAACTTCTTCCAAACGCCATTCTTGTAATTATTTATGGTGCTTGGTTATCACCTTAGATTTCATTCTAAGTGTTAATGGAAGAAAAGTGTCTACGTTTAGATCACTTGTTCAGAGATTTAAAACATTATGTATGTCTCTATCCCCAATCATACATAGTTACCCCTACCGCTAAAACGAGACCACAAAAATTGCACCTGTGACGTGATCGATTTTATTGCATATCTTGAAACAGAAAAATTCATGTAAATCCACTACCAGAGGCCTTAATCAGTTTCTGTGCTTGTTTTGATAAGGTTGTACGTCCCCGTCAAGACATTTTAGAGCAAAAATCAACTGTCACAGCACAGAATAGATGTCCAAAGATCAGAAGAGACAAACATTGCTGCAAGGCTTCAATACTCGCAACTGGACAGAGGCTGTCTTTTATAATAATAGTTCTGCAAACATTAGCCCTCAGCTATCAGAGCCGACCGATATATTCAGAGCCGCCCTACACCATCGGAGCCATTGTTTATTTGCCCTCCATTTCCATTAGTTTGATGTCAATTTTTATTTTTAAGTAAGTGAGACAGGTTAAACAATCATTTCACACATAAAAAATGCCAAACAGTCCAGGCGCATATGCATTTTATGAAAAAAATAACCGGGAATAGCGTCGCTGAACCTTCGACCATCAGTTTATTCAGCATCTATCAGCCCACGCCACAAGTAATTCAGACGAGATCGTACACATTTACAAACTATCTATTAGGTGAGAAAACTGTTAAAAGACTTGAGAGCAGCATGTAATTCTCCTTTTTGAGAAAAACTACTCCACAAAAACAGATTTTTTTTCGACGAGTGACTGACCTACCTCTTTTGTTTACTTTTTTTCAGCCACTATATTCAGAGCCGCACATGCTCCGGAAGACGCACACAACATTTGCTTATCAGAGCCACTGGCTCCGATTATGAAGTTTCCTGACCATGACTACTCATACACTTATTCCAATGTAAAATATCTGAAAACTAGACAACTTTCAAATATTTGGTCTTTTTTTTTCTATTTTTTTAAGGCTTAACTAGAATTCTGAGAATTGGATGTGTCACCTGCTTTAAGCACAAACCATTTAATATGAATAAAGGAACAAGAGGCCCATGAGCCATGGCTCGTTCACTTGAGTGACACAGCCACTGCAGATATGCAAATGTTATGTAACATTTTTCCAATCCTATAATTGCAACTAATGAAAACCTCATCATTTGAGCAGTTCTTAGTTTTGAAGAAGAATATATGGGCAGGACAGTCAATGGAGCATGATGATTTGAACAAACTCTCAATCACATTTCAACAGAAGGATCAATGTGAAATTTGGTGGAAATTGGCTAAGTGGTTTCTGAAGAGTTGTTTAACAATATCATGATTTTATACATCTAAACAGCACAGGGGCAGGGAAATATAATAAATGTAAAAAAGACTGCCTTGAGAAACAACGGATTTGAAAATGGGAGTCTCGGTTTTATTGCTTCTTCATAAGCAGTAATGAAATTTGTAATGCTGCTTAATGTGGTTTTGGTGGAGCTGTCATTTAAAAATTTGTTTTTGTTTTGTCTTTTTTCTTTTAAATTTAATGTTGCCATGGCAACCAAACAAAATCATCACTGGTCATAAAACACATAAACTGGGTAGACAATCATCCAATGATCATAACTGTCAAATATGGTTCACATCACTTCACTAGTTATGGAGAAAATGCAATTTAACCATTTTCTCATTATATGTCTATGGAAGTTTTCTGTTGCCATGGCAACCAAACCAAGAAGCAGATTGGCAGACTTATAGCTTCTTTTAACTGCCCTTATCCATTAAACATTTGTACCAAATTAGAGTCCAACTGCTTTAGTGGTTTTGGAAGAGTAGTCATTAAAAAAAAAAAAAAAAAATCCTTTTTTTTTAAATTTAATGTTGCCATGGAAGCCTAAAAAATGACCATGAAATGCACAAACTGGGAAGAAAATCACCAAATGATCATAACCCCCAAATACGACTCACATCACTTCACTGGTTATGAAGAAAATGCAATTTAACTATTTTTCCATTATAAGTCTATGCGAGCTTTCTGTTGCCATGGCAAACAAACCAAGAGGCAGATCACCATAATTTTAGCTATTTTGAATTATCCTTTCCCAAGCAACATTTGTATAAAATTAGAGTCATAGTGCTTCAGTGATTATGGAGGAGATGTCATTTAAAAAAGTCTCTCTTTTTTTTTTTTAATTTAAAGTTGCCATGGCAACCAAACAAAATGACCACTGGTCATAAAACACATGAACTTGGTAGATAATCATCCAATGATCATAAATGCCAATTATGGTTCACATCACTTCACTGGTTATGATGAAAATGCAATTTAATCATTTTTCCATTATAAGTCTATAGGAGCTTTCTGTTGTCATGGCAACCAAACCAAGAGGCAGATCACCATAATATTAGCTATTTTGAATTATCCTTACCCAAGCAACATTTGTACAAAATTAGAGTCATACTGCTTCAGTGATTTTGGAGGAAATGTCATTTAAAAAAGTCTTCTTTTTTTTTTAATTTAAAGTTGTCATAGCAACCAAACAAAATGGCCACTGGTATTCAAACACATGAATTGGGTAGACAATCATCCAATGATCATAAATGCCAAATCTGGTTCACATCACTTCACTGGTTATAGCTGAGCGGCTAAGAGCCAAGATTGTGCTATTCCGGATACAAGCATGAAACTTTCCACAATTGTTAAGGTTGCTAAGCCGATGATTTTCTGATATAGAACCACCTTGACAAATTTCCTCTGCGCATGCGCGAAGTAAAATTCACTTCTGGTGTATACAATTTGTACCAAATTTGAGTAAACTGGTAAATACTTGCAACTGGTGTCAATAAATTTGACTCAAAGAGTGCATTATGCCTTCATATACCTTATAATTATTTCCCTGACAATAATGGATAGTTCTGCGCATGCGCAAAAAACTACTTCCAGTTTAGTGTATAATTCCTCCTACGTTTTACTGATCAATGGGACAAATGCGTGCCTTCTTTTAAACAGATATACATGTTTTACATGATGCCCATCCTTACAGCTTTACGAGTAACAGTAGATGGAAAATGGAAACAGGACACTGACTAACAATGTATGTATGTGCATGCGCAAAACATTACATTTCAATCACCCATGGTTTCATCAACTTTTGCACCTAAACTCGCGACTTTGAACTTCCTAATGTCTAAGAATATCTGATTTGATCATTTCATAAAATTGTGCCTGTTATATTTTTGGAGATCATTTACAACAACACGAATAAACACACACTTAGTTTGGTCCCCCGACGATTTTGGAGTGCGCATGCGCAGAAAAAAAGTACATGAAACTTCTGAAATTTGTTTTGCGCTTCAGAAACTGTTTTTGATTTTGTGCTTAGATAGACATAGCCACAGAAAGGCAAAGACCTAATGGCAGTTACCTTAACTATCACAGCCACCCTCACAGGCACAAAGAGCCGTGCATTGCAGGGCTGCTTTGTTGCACTTACAACGCTTAGTTTTGCAACCCTGGAGACAGCCACACTTTACTAATTCAAGTGAAGTTAATGATGCCTGTGGAATTGTGGTCCATAGTGGACAAAACAATCCAGTTTCCTGTTTCATCCAACCCCACTCATCTGGACTTGGTAATGCTGGCGAGAGATTCAGCACTTGTCCCCAGATATGGCCTCCCTGATACGCTACTCTCAGAATATGTTGGTGCAATGCTGCTTGCGTAGGAGGAAGCCTTTCCATTGATCGACCCTTCTTTGTAAATAATTGCTTTCTAGCAAAGTCAATACTTGTGCAAGTACTTGTTCCGTCATACAGTAGTATGACTAAACGTTCAATGCTTGATAAACAAGCTGTAGGTGGCCTTTCTGGAGCTTTGCATAGTTGCTCAAAGCTTTCTGATACTTCAGGGAAGCTTACCCAAGTTTCCCAAGCACTCTGTTTACCATGGCCAAGGAAGGAAGAGGTCGTGTCACAGCCTGTTAGCGCGTGGAAGAATGGAAGACATTTAGATTTCCTTCTTCCTATCGCTTGTGCCACTAAATGAGATGCAATGTATTTTTGATGTTTTCCAACACCAAAGTCAAGCCAAAGTTCATCTATTCCAAGTTGTTCAAAGACAGATACAGCTAGCACTACAACATCTGTATCAACAGTGCGAACAATCATTTTCTTATGCCCTCTGCTCGCTGCATCTGCAGCATGAACAAACATCCTTGTGTCTGCCTCTTCATGCAAACATGGAGCAAGCGATGTTGTATCTCGAACTGGAGAAACTAACACTTCAATACCGTCTGTGACCACGATCTCCTTGTTTGAATCGGACGCCCAAGCAGAAGAAACCTGTGAGAGGTAGTGGAATAATTCTTCTTTATTGTCATCAACGCGCAAGAAATCTTGCCAGTTCTTTGGAACGGCTGTTGACGGGGTACCCTCCGACGGATCCCTTTTCCACGCTTCTCTCGTGTTGAGGACTTCAAACTGTCAACTTTATATGTGTCCCAGATGATATCTACTCGGTCAACTGCATTTAGTTGCGACATGATATATGGTTTGAAAATATCTTGGGCGTACTGTTCAAATGTGGTAACTCCAATAGGTTTGAGCATCTGAACAATTGCGGCCCCATCTAAAATGATTGCACTTATTTCCTGAGGAGATTCTGTCACAAAAGGGACAAGTGTCTCAAAACAGACAAGTAAATCTGATTTTGCAGAGAATCGTAATTTTCCAGAGTCAGACAAAGAACGTGGAAAGGCTTGGTTCTCGTGTTTGAAGAATTCATCAACATCACCACCTCTATGCTGACATCCGATGTATAGTTTGGAAAATAGAGCAGTGTCATTCTTGGCAAGGGCAAGCTCAGTTTTGCCTTTCGGTTGCGCCTTCTTATCCTGACTGTTAAATAGCACCAACTTATTTCTCGGTATACTGTCATACAGTGGAGTCGTTCTGTGAAAGAGCCTCTCCTCAACAAATGTATCAAACTGCTCCTGAACGATTCGTTTGATTTCATCTACAGTTTTCCGCATGGCTGAGTCAGCAATATCTTTCGTGTCAAGAGATATTATATCACTACTTGCTTCCAGAAATGGATTACCAGATTCTTCGAAGTAGGATACCAAAGCAGTCACTTGTTCAAAGAATGTTTTCTGAACGGCTCCCTGTTGTTCATGGTGACGTGTTTCATCGACATCATCGGTCGTTAGCTGGTCTTCAAATTTAGCAATTATTCTTGTGATCTCTGGACCCGCCAGCATCCATCGACGGAGTGCACCGGGATTTTCTGTTAAACCCACAGCTCCTCCATCCCCCTTGACATATGCGTTGTTTTGTTCATGTGCGTGATCTATCGCGATTGCGGAAAAGAATCTCTGACTTTTCTGAATCGTAAACTTGCCAGCCTTAAACTCGTTTGCGATTTCTGGATGTTTTGATTCAAGACCAATCATATCCCGTATATGAACTGGTAAATACCTTGCATAATTGGTGTGATCCAATGCTGACAGCCAAGGTGCAAGCTGTGTCAGTGAGTCGATGTATAGACCGAAATCGGACGTACGGAGAGATCTGACGAAAATCAAGATGGTGAGTATCAATTCGAGAGTGAGACTCCAGTATTTAAACTGTGGGATAGCCTGTTGCTGCTGTAAACACCAGCCATCAAAGTCTAACATGTCATCGGGGCTGGCTGCAGTGTTGTACTCTTCATATGCATGTTTTTGTAAAATAAACAATGCAGCGGCTGTTACCTGATGAGCATGCCTAGTCCTAGTTATGTGGCTGGCTTTAAGGAAAGAATCTGCCATACCAACTTTAGCAGCCCCTGCTTGCACAAGACAGTCTGTCCAACCACTGCCATCCAGCCATCCACCGAGGGCTTTGAAAGCTGCCATCTCGATATGAAGACCTCCTAACATCACCACAAATTGGTCTTCACCAAATTGCTCTGGCCAGTTCCATTGTACTTGTTTGGCAATGGCATAGAGGGGTTGATCAAAGGTAACAATTGGAATTTGGCCGGGGTTGAGAAATTGGACTGCCTTTCTAAGAACACTCATTGAGTGCCTTATCATTGCAGGAGAGTGAGCTTGTTCCTTGAACAAGGGGAGCATAGCTCCAAGAGAAATACTTTGAGACAGCCCATTATGTAAACTGGCATGGTAAGCTGCCCAAGATATGTATTCATCCTTTTGTACGTCGCCCTGCGTCAGTTTTTCGAAAACATTTTCTAGCCAGCTTTTTTCGCATTGAAAGGCATTTGGTAAAGACATACCGTTTCCTATAAGATCGCCATTTTGGGGCGGTACCACGGGAATAGATGATGGGAGAATCAAAGGCGGTACAGTTGTGTACGATTCTTGTAATTTGTTAATGGCCTTGCTGGTTGAGGATGTTTCAATGACTATGACATCACGAGATTGGCCCTCATTTTCAGCCGTTGGGTGCTGAAACATTGATATGCCAGTTCTATGAAACGAGTCTGTGGCTGTTGTTGAACTCGGATTATGGTCTATATTGTCAACAGCCGCTGTTGTGAAGAGGTTTGTTCTGAGTTTCAGTGGGCATACAACTTGCTCCTGCTCAAAACGTCTACAAACACTATTTGCAAGGTCTGCAGACAACCGAAGTACTCTATCATATGAAATACACAGACCTAGGTGAGAGAGTTTGTCGACAAGGTCTTTTTTTCGTGTATGTGCATGCAAAAGCAGGCCAAGGTAAATAGAAAGGGGCGTTTCAGAGGATCGCGTATGGCGTTCATGTGTCTGTTTTTCGTTTTCGTTTTATTGTGTTGAAAGCAATAAGCTGTGATATGGCAAGCGCATTGTTTGATTGAGCGTTCTTATCTTTGATATTCGGACCTTCATGTATCATGCGCACTAAGCCTAACAAAGACACGGGAACAGAAGATGTTTGACAGTCATCATCAAAACTACCACTGAATTCATCTGTGGAAGACCTTAAATCAAACAAATCCCTTCGGATAATCCTTGCTGCTTTTGCCAGAACCACAGCATCATTATCGTAATCCATATCGCATGCAGCACTCAACACATGTCCTATGTCGGATTCAAATGCTAACACAACCTGTTTTCCTTGTGGATGAGCTTTTAGATCAGGAATGCTGGCTAAGATTCTCTCTTTAAGTTTGGTAGAATGCACTCGTTTTTCTACATTCAAACCAAGTTCTTTGATGCGAGATGTATAAAGAGTTACCAGATCAGACAGCTGAAAAACAGGAGCTATTGAAGACTCTGTACGAGCATCTTCTATATATGAAACAAGTTCTGCCAGTGCCAAGCTGTTAATCATATCTTCATTGCTTACTGCTGCGCGTTTGCTGCACTCAAGACTTCTAACACGGTTATAAAGACCAGTAAGGCATTTCGGGTGGTACTTAACTTCCTGTGCCATCACATCACCTGCACTCAACTTTGCAAGCAAAGCCTTGTCTTCAAGAAGCCTAGCACTTTACAAAGCTCGAGAATTAACTTTGAATGTCATTGCCTTACAGCTTTTTTCGTCACGGATTACCTGGTCACAGAACAGACATGCAACTTTTATGTCTACTTTTGCTTTTGTCTGAGACCGTGTATATTTCCCGCCAACTGAGTCAAACTCCTTGAAATTGTAAGACCTGCGCTTTTCTGCCCTTTCCAATTTAGTTGCATTAAACTTGCAGCGACAGGATATGTGCCATGAGGCTTTTCGACAACGCAGGGTTGCTTCTATACCATCGCCATCATCAAGTCTTTCTAACGAGATCTTGACTGGAAGTTCGTCAATATCCGAAAATCTCATTAGATTTTCTGTAAAAGACTTGTAACCCGCACCTGCGTCTTTTCTCTTTGAGTCTGCTGGACACTCGAGGCGCTCATCTGTCACATCTTGACAGATAATGCATTTTGTCCAGTCAGAACTAGAATGCGAATCACTGAAAGAAGCAGGCGGCGAAAGTGAGGCCGCCTCAGCTAATTTAATGCGTTTAGCCATATTGATTCTACTAATTCAGTTTGTGGAAAAAACCTCAAACGAAAGATTGAACACATGGCTGTATCGTCTACGATGTAACCGTATTGATGACGTCACGGTATAATTTCAATCTACTTTCGTTTTCCAATCCGAAATGGCATGACGTCATCAGTGGTAAATACAACGTTAACATATCGGCTTTCGTGTAGCCTGTGCTGAGGAGATACGACCCAGTCAAGTACATTAAAGGGACGTTGCCTCCAATTATTTGTTTTGGATTCTTTCCCGGCTTGGGATGAGGGACCACCCTACTCCTGTAGTATGTCCCAACAGCCGTCTCTATAAACAAAATTAATATACAGGTATGGTACGACCCAGCGCCTGCCCAGCTAAAGTGATGAGAGTCGGACCGACCGTAGATCACAGCAGTTCCGTAAGCGGTGTTTGTGGACGGTAGAGCTTGGGATGCCATTTCATCCTTTAGTCGGGTAAAAGTCCCGCATTTCTGGAGCAACGTCTCCAAAGAGACCTAAAATAAGAATTTGACGGGGACGTAAAGCCTACATGAAAACAAACAAATAAACCTTTGCCTGGACAGGCTTTTCTTAGTCACTCAAATTGGATAAGTTCCGCAATTATAGATCTGCACAAAACATATTTATTGCATTTATGACCATTTATAGCGATGTTATTTATAGTAAACAGCCAAAAAGGCATTCCGCATGCGCAATTAATAATTTCTAATGCAGTTGTTTATTTATGAAAATGTTTCAAGAACGGTACAACGTTTCCGCTTAAATCATAGTTTAACTGCACCTATTACA
Organism: Anodontia alba; assembly: GCA_964016985.1. Classification (NCBI taxonomy): domain Eukaryota; kingdom Metazoa; phylum Mollusca; class Bivalvia; order Lucinida; family Lucinidae; genus Anodontia; species Anodontia alba. Next base: position 68,641,922 of record OZ024826.1, read on the forward strand.
ATTCAACGCATGTTCGGTAACAGACCAAAACAAGCAAAAATGGACCGCGCATTCAACAAAAAATGGACTGTGCATGCGCAATATACATTTTCCAAGTGAGCTGTATATCTGGAAACGCTTTGTCAGTCAAGCTATGCACCTGTACCAAATTTCATTATTCTTATAAAAAGGTAGGCCATGGTGTTGTATCTTACACAATTTTCATGTTTATACCAAAAACGGGTTGCACGAAAATGCACTGCGCATGCGCAGTGAACATTTGTCAAGGTGGTTCTATATCTAAAAATGCTTAGTCGGTCATGGTCTACAACTGTGCCAGATACCATGCTTGTATCCGGAATAGCACAATCCATTGAAAATATGGCTCTTAGCCGTTCTGCTATTATTGGGAAAATGCAATTTAACCATTTTCACATTATAAGTCTAAGGGAACTTTCTTATGTAATGGCAAACAATCCAAATGGCAGATCACCATAATTTTAGCTATTTTGAATTGTCCCTACCCAAGCAACATTTGTACAAAATTAGAGGCATTCTGCTTCAGTGGTTTTGGAGGAGATGTCATTAAAAAAATCCTTTTTTTAAAATTTAATGTTGCCATGACAACCAAACAAAATGGCCATTGGTCATAAAACACAGAAACTGGGTAGACAATCATCCAATGATCATACCTGCCAAATATGGTTCAAATCACTTCACTGGTTATGGAGAAAATGCAATTTAACTATTTTCTTATTATATGTATATGGAAGTTTTCTCTTGCCATGGCAACCAAACCAAGAAGCAGATTGGTAGACTTATAGCTTCCTTGAACTGCCCTTACCCATTTAACACTTGTACCAAATTAGAGTCCTAATGCTTTAGTGGTTTTGGAAGAGCAGTCATTAAAAAAAATCCTTTTTTTTAATTTAATGTTGCCATGGAAACCTAACAAAATGACCATGAAATGCACAAGCTGGGAAGAAAATCATCAAATGATCATAACTGCTAAATATGACTCACATCACTTCACTGGTTATGAAGAAAATGCAACTGAACCATTTTTCCATTATAAGTCTATGGGAGCTTTCTGTTGCCATGGCAAACAAACCAAAGGGCAGATCACCATAATTTAGCTATTTTGAATTATCCTTACCCATGCAACATTTGTATAAAATTAGAGACATACTGCTTCAGTGATTTTGGAGGAGGTGCCATTTAAAAAAGTTTTTTTTTTAAAGTTTAAAGTTGCGATGGCAACCAAACAAAATGGCCACTGGTCATAAAACATATGAACTGGGTAGACAATCATCCAATGATCATAAATGCCAAATATGGTTCATGTAACTTCACTGGTTATGAAGAAAATGCAATTTAACCATTTTTCCATTATAGGTCTATGGGAGCTTTCTGTTGCCATGGCAAGCAAACCAAGAGGCAGTAAGATCAACATAATTTTAGCTATTTGAATGGTCCTTACAATAGCAACATTTGTACAAAATTAGAGTCATACTGCTTCAGTGATTTTGGAGGAGATGTCATTTAAAGTGTTTTTTTTTAATTGAGCCATGGCAACCAAACAAAATGACCACTGGTCATAAAACACACAAACTGGGTAGACAATCATCCAATGATCATAACTGCCAAATATGGTTCACATCACTTCACTGGTTATGATGAAAATGCAATTTAACCATTTTTTCCATTATAAGTCTATGGGAGCTTTCTGTTGCCATGGCAACCAAACCAAGAGGCAGATCACCATAATATTAGCTATTTTAAATTATCCTTACCCAAGCAACAATTGTACACAATTAGAGTCATACTGCTTCAGTGATTTTGGAGGAGATGTCATTTAAAAAAAAGTTGTTGTTTTTTGTTGTTTTTTTTTGTTTTTGTTTTTTAATTTAAAGTTGCCATGGCAACCAAACAAAATGGCCACTGGTATTAAAACACATGAATTGGATAGACAATCATCCAATGATCATAAATGCCAAATATGGTTCACATCACTTCATTAGTTATTGAGAAAATGCAATTTAACCATTTTCCCATTATAAGTCTAAGGGAACTTTCTCATGTAATGGCAAACAATCCAAATGGCAGACCACCATAATTTTAGCTATTTTGAATTGTCCCTACCCAAGCAACATTTGTACAAAATTAGAGTCATTCTGCTTCAGTGGTTTTGGAGGAGATGTCTTTTTAAAAAAATCCTTTTTTTAAAATTTAATGTTGCCATGGCAACCAAACAAAATGGCCATTGGTCATGAAACACAGAAACTGGGTAGACAATCATCCAATGATCATACCTGCCAAATATGGTTTACATCACTTCACTGGTTATGGAGAAAATGCAATTTAACCATTTTCCCATTATAAGTCTATGGAAGTTTTCTGTTGCCATGGCAACTAAACCAAAAGGCAGAACACCATAATTGCAGCTATTTTAAAGGCCCCTATCCTGAGCAATTTTCTGTAATAACCGGCCATACCAAGAAACCTCATCAGTTGTCTTTTGCATGTGGGCACCAGAAAATCTGAAATAGCATCAACTTTAGCTTCTATAGGTTTAACCTGACCTTGACCTACAACATGTCCTAGAAATGTTAAAGTTGCATGACAGAATTCACTTTTAGCAAGATTTACTGCCAGTTTTGCTTCACTTAGTTTATTAAAGAATGCTTTGATAGTCCCCAGATGGTGATTCCACTCATCATTGTATATGATGGCATCATTGATGTAAGCCTTGCAATGCTTGATTCCAGCTATTATGGTGTTGATTAAGCGTTGAAATGTTGCTGGAGAGTTTTTCATTCCAAATGGCATAACTTTATAGTGATACAATCCATCAGGAGTAATAAATGCTGAGATCTCTTTGGCTCTTTCTGTGAGAGGAATTTGCCAAAATCCTTTCAGAAGATTGAATTTAGTTATATATTTTTGAATTTCCAATTTTGTCAATACAGTCATCCATTTTTGGGATGGGAAAAGTGTCTGTTTTACTCAAATTATTGACCTTCTGTAATCGGTGCACATCCGATATGTTCCATCAGGTTTTGGTACAAGAATGCAAGGTGAATTCCATTCACTTTTGCTTGGTTCAATGAAATCATTGTCCAGCAAATACTGAATTTCCTCTTTAAGATATTTTTGTTTTGTTGGGTTCATTCTATATGGATGTTGTTTTACAGGTTGTGAATCCGCAACATTCAGGAGTGTTAACAATGTAATTTACATCACTACATCTTTTTATCTACAGTGTAAGGGTCATAATATTTGGCTTGCAATGGTTTTCCAGGAATAGGCAAAAGAGCATGTACCCTGTCTCCAGGCATGAATTTTCTTTCTTTTGCATTTTCATCATACCAACGTTTCATTTTCCTTTGTGCTGACTTAAGATTGTTCTGAGCAGACTCACAAGCTTCTGAAAGTCGGTCTTTAAAATCTGATACATACTGAAGTAAGCCTCAGGGACCAACTCATAAGCCTTAAGAATAAAAATTCCTTTACAGTATCATAACTGGAGCTCTGCTCGACAGTCAGCTGAGTATAAATTTCTTGAGCCTTCCCAATTATAACACTTTGCAAAAGCCAAGTCCAATGCTCCTTTGGCCATTTTAAATTTTCTGCTACTTTTTCAAAATGAAGAAAATATTTGTCAACTTCTTTTTCTTGAAATGGAGGAAATAATTTGATGTGTTTGGTAACATCAAAATGAACGCCAAAGTCTAAAGGTTGCGGTTTTACCATCTTGTTTTGCATTTCTAATTCCTTCATTCTTGAATTAAATTGTCTCTTTCTTTCTTTTTCTTCTGTATCAAATTTTATTTTTTCCATTTCTATCTGAATTTGTCTTTCTCCCTTTTTTCCATTTTCATTCTTTCTTTCTGCATTTGTCTTCCTTGTTCAATTTTAAGTTTTTCTTGCTCTAATCTTATTTTTTCTAACTCAATTTGCTTCTGAATTTCAAGCTCTCGCATTTGCAAACCCCTATGTGTAAAGAGAACAAGGGACAAAGCAGAAGAATCAATTATTTCCTTATCAACCAAAAACTGAACTAAAATATTTTTTATTTCCTGTTTTAGCATGGACTTGTTGATTTGTTTGTTTGTGTTGAGGTTTTACAGCCCAGTCAACCCAATGGGGTTATGTCGAGTGCGGTCAGTTTACCTAGCCACACGTTTACTGGGCAATCTTAGTCCTTTAAGCGGTTAACCAGTATTGTGCACATTCTTTCGCCAGAAACTGACAACTGCCCTTCTTGAATCAGCGGAAGGGAGAGAATGACCATAGTAAATATTTCATGATCAACCTCCACGAAAGAATGTTGCCGACCTCGGTGGGGGTTGAGCCCGCGACCTCCTGGTCTCGCTGAAGTAGTCAATTCAAAGTGAGCAGCAATGTCAAACAAATCTACTAAGTTTCAAGTCAACTGGCCTTTCTGTTCAGGAGGAGAAGTGAAAAATAGATTTTCAAGATGGCCATCATGACTGCCATCAGATTTCGGATCTGAATTATTTTAGTTATTTTTGATCTACAAGTCACCTTGATGCTTCCTACCAAGTTAAAAGTCAATTGGCCCTTCCGTTAGGAGAAGAAGCGAAAAATAGATTTTCAAGATGGCTGCCACGGTGGCCATCTTGGATTTCCGATCAGAACAATTTTAGCTAATTTTGATCTACAGGTCACCCTGATGCTTTCACCAAGTTTCAAGTCAGTTGGCCCTTTGGTTCAGTAGAACAAACGAAAAATAGATTTTCAAGATGGCCAACATGGGGGCTATCTTGGATTTCCGATCAGAATTATTTAAGCTATTTTGGATCTATAAGTCACCCTGATGCTTCCTATCTTGGATTTCTGATCAGAATTATTTAAGCTATTTTGGATCTATAAGTCACCCTGATGCTTCCTACCATGTTTTAAGTCAATTAGCCATTTGGTTCAGAAGAAGAAGTGAAAAATAGATTTCCAAGATGGCCACCATGGTGGCCATTTTAGATTTCAGATTGGAAGAATTTTAGCTATTTTTGATCTACAAGTCACCCCAATCCTTCCTACCAAATTGAAGTCAATTGGCCTCTTGGTTCAGGAAAAGAAGGGAAAAAAGATTTTCAAGATGGCCAACATGGCGGCCATCTTGGATTTCTGATCGGAACGATTTTAGCTATTTTTGATCTACAAGTCACCCCAATGCTTCCTACCAAGTTTCAAGTCAATTGGCCCAGGGGTGTAGGAGGAGTAGGCTTTTAAAGCAAATTGTTGAGCCGCATAAGGAATGACACAAGATGGACTTACACCAATCACAATATCACCTTGAGCACTTTGTGTTCAGGTGAGCTAAAATGACACAGATTTAGTGCTCTTAAATAGCCAAAAGGCAAATTATGGATGACAACTTTGGTAAAACAGAATGTGTAAATTGGCGAGTATACAGTCATGGCTAACAATTTTTTTTATTGCTGAGTTCCACGGAAAAGGGCAAAGGGCTAACTTTCAAAATTGGGAAAACAAACTGCACAAAAAAAATGGGAGCCACAGACCAACCGCGTTCTAACGGTTTCTGCATTGTAAAGGACGGCTTTCCTCCTCTCATGATCAGCCCCAACATACAGTCCTGATAACAGAGCGCACATCAAAGGCTTATCTTACTGAAGTGATTATGATGTGATTATAAGGATGTTAAAAAAAGGTAAGAGAAAAGTCCAGGGAGTGCCACAATCACAAACCGCAGCCCTTCCCAGACCCCAAGAGGAAGAGGAAACCGACAAATCCAAACAAGCACAAATCGAACAAACGTATGAAAAGCACTAAGATTAGCTCTCTCTTCCCCGAGCGAGGTAATCGCAATACTGAAAGGACTGAAAAACGCAAGAACAAAATGACACACGGAAAGACATACAAATCGCCTCGTAGAATAAACCACAAAGCACTTTATTTATTTATTCATTCATTCATTTTTTGATAGTTTTTTTTTCCCAAAATACAAAAGTGTGTTTTTTCTTGCACTGTGAAAAAATACAAATAAACTGAACTACAAATATAGTTTTTATTAATTTATTTGATAGTTTTTATTAATTTATTTATTTTCTAAAGTAAATAAGCACACTTCACAGTTATTCCATAGCTGCCTAAAACTAAATATATTACTTCAATAAAACAACATAATTATGAATATGCCAGAAAGTTCTCAGACAATTTAGAATGTGTATTTTATGCCATAAAGCTTTTCTTTTTCAATAATAAATAAAACAATATCTACCTTACCAATTTTCTGTACCGGTATTTGATTCAAAGAAGCAGATAAAGAGGGCATTTGATGACAAATTAGCATATAAGCCTAAGTATCTGTATTTCTCCATAAAACATGTTGTGAGTAGTCACTAGAACTGCCTTGTCAAGGCAATGCTAATGAATAACAACCAGATACATTTTATTGAATAAAGAGAAAAAATATCAAATTATCACACAATTATCATCCTTATCTGTTTCCCTGTCTTCATAATAAATTTTGCTGATACCTAATCTAATCACCCCTTATCAGGCCTCTTTGATCATGAAATATTTTCTACGGTCATTCTCTCCCTTCCGCTGATTCAAGAAGGGCAGTTGTCAGTTTCTGGCGAAAGAATGTGAACAATACTGGTTAACCGCTTAGAGGACTAAGCCTGCCCAGTAAATGTGTGGTTAGGTAAACTGACTGCGCTCGACATAACCCCATTGGGTTGACTGGGCCGTAAAACCTCAACACAAACACGAACAAACTTATCAGGCCTCTACCTGTAAGGGTGGCCTGTCACCAAGAATTTCTTATCTGAATCTGCTAAGAGTCATTAGGGTGTTAAGCAATCCAAATTGTGTCTTTAAGAAAGTCACTGGACCATGAACTATAGGTCATAAGTGACCCAGTTTCAAACTTGACCTAGAAATTATCAAGACAAACATTTTGAGCAAGATTCAAGATGATCACTTCAAAAATGCGACCTTTAGAGTGTTAACAAGGTTTTCCCTTGATTTTGCCTGGTTACCTAGTTTTTGACTTCAAGTGACCCAGTTTCAAACTTGACCTAGAAATAATCATGACAGACATTTTGAGCAAGATAAATTATTATTGCTTCAAAAATGTGACTTCAAGAGTGTTAACAAGGTTTTCCTTTGATTTGACCTGGTGACCTAGTTTTTGACCCTAAGAGACCCAGTTTTGAACTCGATCTAGAAATCATCAAGACAAACATTTTGAGCAAGGTTCATGAGGATTACTTAAAAAATGTGACCTCTAGAGTGTTAACAAGGTTTACCTTTTATTTGGCCTGATGGCCTGGTTTTTTATCCCAAGTGACTCAGTTTTAAACTTGATTTAGAAATCATCAAGACAAACAATTTGAGCAAGATTCACAAAGATTACTTCAAAATGTGACCTCTAGAGTGTTAAGAATGTTTTTCCTTTGATTTGACGCAGCGACCTAGTTTTTGACCCCGAGTGAGCCAGTTTCAAACCTGACCTAGAAACTATCAAGACAGACATTTTGAACAAGATTCATGTTGATTACTTCAAAAATGTGACCTCTAGATTGTTAACAAGGTTTTCCTTTGATTTGGCCTGGTGACCTAGTTTTTGACCCCAAGTGACCCAGTTTCAAACTTGATCTAGAAATCATCAAGGCAAACATTTTGAGTGATATTCATGATGGTTACTTCAAAAATGTGACCTCTGATGAGTGTTAACAAGGTTTTTCTTTTATTAGACCTGGTGACCTAGTTTTTGCCTCCAAAGTGACCCAGTTTTAACTTGACCTAGAAATCATCAAGACAAACGTTTTGAGCAAGACTCGTTATAATTAATTATATAAATATGAATTCTCAACATTTACCCATATGAATGTATAGGGCCCTTACAAATGCATGGGGAAGCAAATTTGACCTTACCATAAAAAGGTCAAATGTCAATGTAGGACCATCATTTTAGCAATTTGGTAGACCTCCTATTCCAGATGATTTGAGCAAGGATTAGGCCCCAAGGCTTACTTAGGTCTGGAGTAGATTTTTAAAGGTTTTTACCATATATGGGCATGGCTGCCATCTTGGTCAGTGGACCGCAACCATTTTAGCAATCTTTTGTTCCACCGTCCCAAGGAGGCTCCATATGAAATTTGAGCAACTGGCCTGGCGGCTTTAGAGGAGAAGTTGTTTGAAATTCTCAACATTTTTTTCATACAAATGTATGGGGTCCATACAAATGCATTGGGAAGCAAACTTGAGATTGCTGTAAAAAGGTCAAATGTCAACATAAGACCATTATTTCAGCAACTTTGGTAGACCTCCCATCCCTGATGATATGTGCAAAGATTCAGCCCAAAGGCATCTTCGGTTCTGGAGAAGATTTTTAAAGGTTTTTACCATATATGGGCATGGCGGCAATTTTTCATTCCCCTGCCCGAAGGAGACTTCACATGAAATTTAGGAAACACTGGCTCGGCTGCTTCAGAGGAGAAGTTGTTTTGAAATTCTCAACATTTTTCTCAAATAAATGTATGGGGCCCATACAAATGCATAGGGAAGAAAACTTGACCTTATAGTAAAAAGGTCAAACATCAATGTATGACCATCATTTTAGCAACTTTGATAGATCTCCTGTCCCTGATGATTTGTGGAAAGTTTCAGCCCTAAGGCATCTTTGTTTCTGAAGAAGAAGATTTTTAAAGGTTTTTACCTTATATGGACATGGCGGCCGTCTTGGTCAATGTACCATAACCATTTTAGCAATCTTTTGTTCCCCGAACCTATTGAGGCTCCATATGAAATTTGAACACAAGTGGCTCAGTGGCTTCAGAGGAGAAGTCATTTGAAAATGTTAACGGACAGACTGACGCACAGATGCATGGATGGATTTTTGATTTTGTTAGGGTTTAACGACACGTCAACCCTTCATCATCATCATAATTGGATTTTTGATTAACATGCAGGTACAGGGGCAACATCCACATCAGTGGGCCCCCTTCCAGATAGCTGGCTTGCTGCACGCATGGCAGATCTCACACCAGATCTCCAGGAATGTCTGTCATGAGGGTTGATAGCCGAGAGTTTCCACTCTCTGCAATCCCTCTCTGTCAGCTGCTTCCATGTCATTCTGGGCCTCCAAGGCCCACGCTTTCCCTCAACCTGTATGTGAAAGGCTGCCTTGACTGCACCACTGGAGCATTCAAAAGGTCCATACCAGCCAAGCCTTCTCTCCAGAATGAGGTCCAAATCCTCAATGCCAAGACGTGCAAGTAGCTCATTGGACCTGGTGGTGACAATGTCTTGCAGCCTGACATTGCAGATATCTGATCATTGCCCTGTTATTCTGCTGCAGACACTGGAAGGTTTGGCTTTGTCAATGGCCAAGTCTCACTGGCATAGAGCATTGCGCTCTGCAGACAAGAGCTGTACACACGGCCATGTGTCTTGAAAGAGAGGTGGCGTGAAGAGAGAACTGGTAGCAGTTCCTTGTTTTCCAGGCGGTTTTCACAAGTGTTGTGGTTGAAAGTTCACAGCCACCTGCTGCTGAGAGCATGTCTCCTAGGTAGCAAAAGGAAGCTACCACCTCAAACTTGTCAGGTCTGATCTGGACTTCCTTCTGTGGTCTGCTGTCCAAGGGGCGTGCAGTTCCCTGGCACCATGTACATCTGTAGTCAGGGTCCTTTGTCAAGCGCTTGAGCCCACTGCATTTCCTTTGCACCCAGTGCTTGCAGCCATTGCAGAAGATGCTGTTGCTGCCCACTCCAGTGTGACAGACGGTGCATGGAAACTCACCTGAACTCTGCAGGAGGTCCAGGCCAGTACTGCAGATCATGATCTTTGTCTTTCCTGCATTTACTGTCAGTCCTTTCTTTTCCATTGCTTCTTTCCAAGTCAAGAACCTCCTGAACCTTGAGCAATTCAACGATGATAACAAGGTCATTGGCATAGAGGTCCTCCCAACCAGAGGGGAACTCTCGTGATAAGGCTACAAGCACAATGATGAAGAGCAGTAGGCTGAGTACTGAGCCTTGGTGAACACTGACCTTCACTTCAAACTCTTCACTGTACCCCTCACCAACATGGACACGGCTTCGTGCATTTGCATACATCCCCTGCACCAGTCAGTTGCACAATCCACTCCTCCACACAAAGTTTTCTCAGTGCCCACCAGATGACCTTCCAAGGTACTCGATCAAACGCCTTCTCCAGGTCTACGAAAGCCATGTAGAGTCTCTTGTTGGCAGCTAGATACTTCTCTTGCAGCTGCCTGACAACAAAGATTGCATCTGTTGTGCCTCTGCCTGGGACAAAGCCAAACTGGGAATCGTCAATTGACACCAACTGTCTGATGAGGCCATTCACAGTCCTCTAAAGGACCCCTGTGGGTCATTTTGTGTCATCTCCCAGAGAAAGGGAGAAAAGAGATAGAAGAGATAGTAGAAGAGATGAAAGAGTGGGACAGGGAAGAAAGAGGAACAGGAATGAAAGTGGAGAAACAGAAGAAATAAAAACATTCCCCCTCTATCCTTACCTGCTACAAGGATAACAGGCCTTGCCCAACTGTAAGTCAATATCAGTTGGCCACCCCGGTGACGTAAGATACATGACACCTTCGCACCACTCGACCAGCACCGCGCATGGATGGAACACTGACAAAAAGTGATCACTATAGCTCATCCTGAGTGTAGCTCAGGTGCACTAAGAATGTGACTTCAATAGTGTTATTATGATTTTCCTTTAATTTGACCTGGTGACCTAGTTTTTTACTCCAAGTGACCCAGTCTCAAACTTGGCCTAGATTTTATAGGGGCAAACATTCTGAGCAAGTTTCATAAGACTGGGTCAAAACTGCGATGTAAAAAGTGTAAATAAACTAATTATAGACTACATTTGCTCAGGTGAGCGAAAACATTCTGAGCAAGTTTCATTAAGACTGGGTCAAAACTGTGACCCCTAGAGTGTAAACAAACTAATTGTTGGAGACATTTGCTCAGGTGAGCTAAAAACTAAGTCAAAAAAGGGTTATAACTCAGCCAAACAGTTTGCAGATGATTACCAATATGGAATTTGACCTGTTTTTTACAATAATATACACTTCTGAAAACATCTGATGAAATCAATGCATCCCTTTTTAAACTTATTGAACAGAAACCAATAGCTTAATCCAACAACAAAAATTAAGTCGAAAAAGGGTCATAACTCAGACAAAATTCGGCGGATGATTACCATTATCGAACTTGACCTGTATTTTACAATGATATAAACTTTGCAGACTTTGAATGAAATCAATGCATCCCTTCAAAAGTTATTGAGTAGCAACGAAAAGTGTGACCATGACACCGACATCGACACCAACGAAAACACCGCTGCCACTGCCATGGCCAACAACACGGACGCATACATAATCCTTATGCATTTGCCATGCTTTGCAGGCAACACAAAATGCAGGTGTGCAATTGTACCTGTAAATGTCAGTGTGGAATACATCTGTGATGGCAGCATAAAATTTTCATTAACCCGACAGCCCTTTTTGTTATAGTTCTGTTATATTATTCCTTCCATACCAGAAAAACACAGATACATTGCTATGTTTATTCATAATTTATTATAGACAGATTTCATCTACCTTATGATTGTAATTCATCTGTGAGCCATAGTTTATTCTTCCTTGATTTTCTACCAGTATATAAAGGTAGTCTCCTTTAGTTGCTGATATGTTCACTGTAGTATTTCCAATCCTATCTACAATACCAACTGGAACCTAGGAATATATTAAAACATGAGATTAACAGTGTCAATGGGTGTCTCCATTTTAAGTCAAAAGATAGCATGAAAAAGACAGAATGACATAAATGCTAACCTGGAACATTTTTCTGGAAAAATGTGTATCAAGAGCAGAGCTCTGGAAACCGCTGGTCTTTCGATATGAAATCAGTTTTTTTGTGAGCTGGACTGAATTTGACTTCAAAAGGACACCTAAAATTTGGTCTGTAATTGCCATTTCCAATGAAAACCCACCTCTATTTACCTCCTTAATGGCAGGTTATTTTCAGTGCAATATGGTACCAGCAGCTTTCAGTAAAAACATTCATTTAGTGATCTAGAGACCGGGACATTAGCATCATGTTAGACATATGGATACCCACATGTTAGGCTTGTACCCTGTCTAGAATACTATTTTTGTTGTATATAGGGGTCTGTGAGCATTTGTACAAAATCCAGAAACCAATGTATTTTGAACCGATACTGCTATCGGATATAGGCAGACCACATGGGACTCATTGTTGGATATGGTTTAAATGAAAGACATAGCCGAGTCATGTCATAGGAAAAGGCGTCTGCAGAACATATGCAAACTGAATTGTTGCTTTAAGTGATAAAATGACGAGAAAAGAAAACATAAAAACAAGAGGGCCATCATGGCCCTGTAACACTCACCTGAATATCACAGAACTTTGAGAACCTGACCTAGAACTGATCAAGGCACACATTCTGATTAAAATTCATTATGATTATATTCACAAGTAAGACAATGTAGCATGTCTACTGGACTGTGAAATAGAGGTCAAGGTCAAATATGGATAACTGCATTCAAGAGGCCATGCTAAGATATATGCATGTACTAAGTATCACTGGCTGTAGGAGCAATAGTTACTTAGAAACTGACCTAAACACAAACACTTCACAAGTGCCAAATATCACTCTGTAGGACCAATAATTACTGAGAAACAGACCTAAATGGAAAAACTTAAGAAAGTCAGTGGACTGTGAAATACACGTCATAAGTGACCCAGTTCCAAACTTCGCCTAGAAATCATCAAGACAAATATTTTGAGCAAGATTCATGATGATCACTTCAAAAATGTAACCTCTAGAGTGTCAACAAGGTTTTCCTTTGATTTGGCCTGGTGACCTAGTTTTTGACATCAAGTGACCAAGTTTTAAACTAGACCTAGAAATCATCAAGACGAACATTTTGAGCAATATTTATGATGATCAGTTAAAGAAATGTAACCTCTGGAGTGTTAAATTTTTCCTTTGACTTGGCCTGGTGACCTAGTTTTTGATCCCAAGTGACCCAGTTTTGAGCTTGACCTAGAAACCATCAAGACAAACATTTTGGGCAAGATTCATGATGATTGCTTAAAAAATGTGACCGTTAGAGTGTTATCAAGGTCTTCCTTTGATTTGGCCTGGTGACCTAGTTTTTGATCCCAAGTGACCCAGTTTTGAACTTGACCTAGAAATCATTAAGACAAACGTTTTGAGCAAGATTCATGATGATTGCTTTAAAAATGTGACCGCTAGAGTGTTAATGAGGTGTTCCGCTGATTTGGCCAGGTGACCTAGTTTTTGACCCCACTTGACCCAGTTTCCAACTGGACCTAGAAATCATCAAGACAAACATTTTGAGCAAGATTCATGATGACTGCTTCAAAAATGTGACCGCTAGAGTGTTAATAAGGTTTTCCTTTGATTTGGCTTGGTGACCTGAGTGACCCAGTTTCAAACTTGACCTAGAAATCATCAAGACAAACATTTTGAGCAAGATTCATGATGATTGTTTCAAAAATGTGACCACTAGAGTGTTAACAAGGTCTTCTGCTGATTTGGCCGGTGACCTAGTTTTTGACCCCAAGTCACCCAGTTTCGAACATGACCTAGAACTCATCATCATTTTGAGCATGATTCATATTAATTGCTCAAAAAATGTGACCGTTAGAGTGTTAACAAGGTTTTCCTTTGATTCGCTTGGTGACCTAGTTTTTAACCCAAAGTGACCCAGTTTCTAACTTGACCTAGAAATCATCAAGACAAACATTTTGAGCAAGATTCATGATGATTGCTTTAAAAATGTGACTGCTAGATGTTAATGAGGTGTTCCGCTCTAGAGTGTTAACAATATTTTCCTTTGATTTGACCTGGTGACCTAGTTTTTGACCCCAAGTGACCCAGTTTTGAACTTGACCTAGATTTCATACCATGAAGAAAATGCATGCAAAGTTTCTTAATAATCGGTACAAAACTGTAAGAGGAGTTGCGCTTACAAGAGGTACCGTACCAACTGTTTATATAAATGACTAAGTTCACAATGTGAAAAAAGTGACAAAAAATGATCTAACAATTATATCCAAACCACATACATATCCTCATACCATGAAGAAAACATATGCAAAGTTTCAAAATGATCAGTACAAAACTGTAAGAGGAGTTGTGCTCACAGGGTGAAAAATGACCAAGTTCACAATGTGGAAAAAGGGACAAAAAATGTTCTAGCCACATGCACATCCTCATACCATGAAGAAAACACACGCAAAGTTTCAAAACAATCGGTACAAAATTGTAAGAGGAGTTGCGCTCACAAGAGGTACCCATTGTCTATATATTGAGGGTAAAAAATGACTAAGTTCACAATGTGGAGAAAGCAATAAAAAATAATCTAACAATTATATCCAAAGCACATGCACATGCTCATACCATGAAGAAAACACATGCAAAGTTTCAAAATGATCGGTACAAAACTGTAAGAGGAGTTGCGCTCACAAGACACCCAGGGTAAATGTTGACAGATGGACGGATGAACAGACAGAAACTTGCACGCCTAAGTCGCGCCTGCTAAAGCAGGTGTGACAAAAATACCTCATTTGTCTCTTTCTTAAAAGTTTTAGCCTATTCTTTAACACAAAAAGTCCCTTATTCTTTAAAATGTGAACAGTCTAGGATAAATGAGTTTGGAACAAAAATGACACTCCCGAGACATTCGTTATATCTTCAGTAGCTCAGGTATCAACCTTTATGTTATATGTTTTTCAATGTTAACTGATGAGTTAAGAAATGCCTATGGAGACTGAATAATTCTATGTAGCTGGAACTGTAACGGTATTAAGTCTGGCGCCTATAAAACAATATCAAATTCGCATTCCCTCCACCCCACCCCCAAATAATTCTTCTATGGCAGTATTTCTGTTGCAGCGTGTCTTCCCTTGTTGTTCATTCTTTTTTGATAAAGGGCTGTTTTCTGCTATGGAAGGACTGTGTTATTACGGCAAGTGTAATTAAAAGAGATGTTCAGTTAATGACAGTTCAACATTAAGTTATCAAATCTGGTAATATGTGTCCTATGATTCTCCCATAAGATATAGCAAATACAAATGTTAAACTATAATACCCCGCCATTATCTTATCGCGGGCAGACAACTCCGTAAGCTTTTGACGAAATTTGCCCATTAGCAATCCCAAATCAGCTCTCCATAATATCAATGCACATACCAAGTTTGATAAAAAAACACTGATGTTTACTCAAGTTATCATCAGGAAACGAAAAACGGACAGACGGACGAATAGACAGACACACGAACGTCCAACGTGAAACCATAATAACCCGCCACACGATAAAAATAGCCATCAGAAGAGATGGCAAGTCACCCAACCAAACCACCACTTCTTAATTTGGTGTATATTTCAATGATATGAAAATATTGAAACAGGGCAAAGTAAAAAGATTCAAAGATAGTATGAAATGTGACCGAAATAATAAGTGAAAACAATAATAGGTGTACTGTAAGTGATTTTATTTCTGCATATTCTTTTATTTTTTTTTTATTTTTTTGTGTGTCAAAAATCATCTTTTAGTGATGTTATATCAGATCATTTATAAAGGATACACAATTTTTGCAAATACTTTGAATTTGTGAATGTACATATTCAGAAAACCAGAATTCCACGGAAGGTGGCGTCACACCTGCTGGGGCAAAAGTCACAGGACGTGGTTATTAAATAAATTTATTTCATTCTTAGCAGTGCTTAGTTGGAAAAGTGACAAAAATTAAAGACAAGGATTATATGAATATAGGAATTTCATTGAAAGCATATGAATTTTCTCATATGATGCAAGAGATATTGGGCTCAAAAAGTACCCAAAGTCTGTATACTTTCATACAATCTGAGGTTCAGAAAATGACAAAGTTAAAGTGGAAAAAGTGACAAAAATAAATTTAAAAATCATATCCAAACCACGTGCACTTCTGTAGACACAGGAGAAAACATGTGCAAAGTTTCAAAAAGACCGGTTTAAAATTGTATGAAAAGTTGCAATCACAAGGTACCCACTGTCTATACATCTGAGGTCAGAAAATGACAAAGCTCAAAAAGCACAAAAAGTGACAAAAAATAAGGCAAGGATTATATGAAAAGCACATGCACATCTTCAGACTATGGAGAAAACATGTGCAAAGTTGCAAAAAGATTAGTATAAAATTGTATGAGGAGTTGTGCTCACGAGGTAGCCACTGTCTATATATTGAGGGTGAAAAATGACTAAGTTCACCATGTGGAAAAAAGTAAAAAAAAAATAATTAAACAATTACATCCAAACCACATGCACATCCTCATACCATGAAGAAAATGCATGCAAAGTTTCATAATAATCCATACAAAACTGTAAGAGGAGTTGCGCTCACAAGAGGTACCAACTGTTTACATATAAAGGGTGAAAAATGACTAAGTTCACAATGTGGAAAAAGTGACAAAAAATAACCTAACAATTATATCCAAACCACATGCATATCTTCATACCATGAAGAAAAGATATGCAAAGTTTCAAAACGATTGGTACAAAACTGTAAGAGGAGTTGCGCTCACGAGGTACCCACTGTTTATATACTGAGGGTGAAAAATGAATAAGTTCACAATGTAGAAAAAGTGACAAAAAATGTTCTAACAATTATACCCAAACCATATGCACATCCTCATACCATGAAGAAAACATATGCAAAGTTTCAAAATGATCGGTACAAAACTGTAAGAGGAGTTGCGCTCACAAGAGGTACCCACTGTCTATATACTGAGGGTGAAAAATGACTAAGTTTAAAATGTAGAAAAAGTGACAAAAAAAATGTTCTAACAATTATACCCAAACCACATGCATATCCTCATACCATGAAGAAAACACATGCAAAGTTTCAAAACAATCAATATAAAACTGTAAGAGGAGCTGCGCTCACAAGAGGTACCCAATGTCCATATATTGAGGTGAAAAAATGAATAAGTTTAAAATGTGGAAAAAGTGACAAAAAAATGTTCTAACAATTATACCCAAACCACACCATATCCTCATACTATGAAGAAAACACATGCAAAGTTTCAAAACAATCAATATAAAACTGTAAGAGGAGCTGCGCTCACAAGAGGTACCCAATGTCCATATATTGAGGTGAAAAAATGACTAAGTTCACAATGCAGAAAAAGTGACAAAAAATAATCTAACAATTATATCCAAACCACATGCACATCTTCATACCATGTAGAAAACATGCAAAATTTCAAAATGATCGGTACAAAACTGTAGGAGAAGTTGCGCTCACAAGACACGCAGGGTAAATGTTGACGGAAAGACAAATGGACAGACGGACGGACAGAAACTTGCACGCTTAAGTCACCCATGCTAAAGCAGGTGGGACAAAAACAGCAAAAACAAATGCCTTGTAAAGGCAAAGGTATTTGCTGTATGTTTATTGGGGTAAAAAATCAACAGAGGAAAAGTTGTCCTTCTTACATGCCACACTCTTACTTGATCTGATATATGTCCCCACCAAAAATTATCAATTTATCTTGAGCAGTCATGGCCTGCAAAATATGTCGGCATCAGTGGGGCTAAGTACATAATGGAGAAAGTGAGAGTGCACTTTGAACACAAAATGCCTATACTGATCCTTATCTATGTTATCAAAATATTTCAAATCATTAAGAAGTTATGGCACACACAAGAATTTGGCCCAGAAATCCGTTTAGGGGAGGTAACTAGAAAACAACCATAGCATGGGCTGTCCTTCTTGCATGTGACACACCTTCTGGTCCTATATGCCTCTACCAAATAGTATCAAAACATTTCAAACCATTAAGAAGTAATAGAGTGCACAAGAACTTGGCTAAGAAATTCGTTCAGGGTAGATAAATACAAAAAACAACAAAGCAACAGTTGTTCTTCTTGCATGTGACACTCTTACTTGACCTGATATATGTCCCTACCAAATATTATCAAATTATCTCAAACAGTATGGGAGTTATGGGCTGCACAAGCTTTCGACTTCAAGCAGATAAATACATAACTTAGAAAGTCAGTGTTGTCTCTCTTGCACACGACATACCTATTGGTCCTTATCTATGCATCTACCAAATATAATCAAAATATTTCAAATCATTAAGAAGTTATGAAGTGCACAATAATTTGGCTTAGAAATCCATTCAGGGGAGATAACCAGAAAAAAGATCAAAGCAAGAGTTGCCCTTCTTGCATGTGACACTTCCACTTGACCTGATATATGTCCACATCTACTATTATCAAATTATCTCAAACAGTATGGGAGTTATGGCCTGCACAATACTTGTTTCAGGGGAGATAAATATATAATGATGAAAGTGAAAGTTGTCTCTCTTGAACACAACACCCTGACTGGTCCTTATCTCTGCCTCTACCAAATATTATCAAAATATTTCAAACCATTAAGAAGTTATGGAGTGCAAAAAAAATTGACTTAGAAATTCTTTAGGGGAGATAAATAGAAAAGGAACAAAGCAAGAGTTGTCTTTCCTGCATGTAACATTCCTACTTGAAATATGTCCCTAACAAATATTATCAAACAAGAAATGTGTTTGTAAAACACTATGCTCCCAACTATATGCTTGTCGATACAAAATGCCAAGATGGTTCCAAACTGCTTGCAAAATTTCATAAGCCTAACTCAAGTGGGTCCTTTGATATTTTGTTTACAAGATTTTCATTGGCCTAAGTTTGAAAATGGGCACTGCTCCACCATGAAGACTCCAACAGAAAAGAAAAACCAAATTGACAACTGGCCATAACTCAAGAAGTATCTGGCAGTATTTATTCAAATGTTAATCAGGTTATCTACTTCTCACTAACAATCTATTCACTAAGTTTCAAGGCTCTAGCTTCAATAGTTTTTGAGATA
Source organism: Anodontia alba (assembly GCA_964016985.1). Classification (NCBI taxonomy): domain Eukaryota; kingdom Metazoa; phylum Mollusca; class Bivalvia; order Lucinida; family Lucinidae; genus Anodontia; species Anodontia alba. The sequence goes on from OZ024826.1 coordinate 68,660,872, forward strand.
TTGTGCTGACAAGATTTCATCCATATATTTTCTAAGGGCCATAACTCAGGAAAGGCATTTAAACCTTCACAAGAAAAAACTAGAGCTGGTGTTTGTAAAACACTTTGCCCCCAACTGCCTGACTCTTACACTGCTTGACTCCAACACTGCTTGCTCATGATGGTAACAACAGTATAAATATACCAGATTTCAATGTTATTTTATTAAAAGGGACATAGTTCTAAAATGGGAGATAATTCAGGTAAGAAACAAGAGGCCCATAGACCACAATGCTCACCTGAGTTAACTGCTGTAAGTTAATAAGGTCATTTACTCATCATTCCCTATCAGCCTGTCAAGTGTCAAGGCAATGGCTTAAACAGTTTTTGAGATATCTTGCTAAAATGCTGATTTTTATGTTAAAATGCTGAAATTTTCAAAACACCATAAGTAAAAAAAAGTTCAGATATTTTTCAAAAGTCATTTGGTTCATCTAATCCTGTCCTTTAAAGGTTTTTTTTTTTCTATTTTTAGCTCTGGCAACCATTTTGTTCGGCAGAGCAGAACCATTTTAGCAATTTTGGCAAAGGGGCATAAGAGGAACACTGATGTGAAATTATTGTGAAATCTTGCCATTGGCCAGGGAGATGTCGTTTAAAGGTTTTTCTATTTTTAGTTCTGGTGACCATTTTGTTCAGCAGAGCAGAACCATTTTGGCAATTTTGGTAAAGGGGGATAAGAGGAACATTACTGTGAAATCATTTTGAAATCAGACCACTGACCAAGGAGGAGATGTTTAAAGTTTTTTTTTTTCCACTTTTAGTTCTGGTGGCCAAAATGGCATTTTGTTCAGCCAAGCAGAACTTTTATTGCAATTTTGGTAAAGGGCCATAAGAGGAACACTTCTGTGAAATTACTTCGAAATCAGGACACTGGCTGCAGAGGAGATGTCTTTTTAAGGTTTTTTCTATTTTTAGCTCTGGCCACCTGTTGTTCAGCCAAGCGGAGCCATTTTAGAAATTTTGGTTGAGGGCCATTGGTGGAACACTTCTGCGCAAATATTCTGAAATCAGGCCATTGGCCAAGGATGAGATGTCGTTTGAAGATTTTCTATTTTTTAGTTTTGGCGATCATCTTGTTCAATGGAGCAGAACCATTGCAGCCATCTTGGATTTTAGATCGACACAATTTTAGCTTGTTTTGATCCAGAAGTCATCCTGTTGCTAAAGAGCAAGTTTCAGCTCAAAGCGATCTAAGGTTTAAGGATCTAAGGTAAGAGAAGTTGAAAACTGATTTTCAAGATGGCGGCTGTGGTGGCCATCTTGGATTTTCTATCGGCTCATTTAGCTATTTTGTGTCTCATAAGTGCCCTAATGCTCATCATCAAGTTTCGATTCAACTGGATTATAGGGGAGATGTCCAAAATATGAATTCTCAACATTTTTCCCATACTAATGTATAGGGCCCATACAAATGGGGAAGCAAATTTGACCTTGCCGTAAAAAGGTTAAACGTCAATGTAGGACCATCATTTTAGCAATTTTGGTAGATCTCCTTTCCCAGATAAGGCCCCAGGGCTTATTTGGTTCTGGAGAAGAAGATTTTTAAAGGTTTTTACCATATATGGGCATGGGAGCCATCTTGGTCAATGGACGGCGACCATTTTAGCAATCTTTCGTTCCCCCACCTAAGAAGGCTCCACATGAAATTTGAGCAAAATTGGCCCAGAGGCTTCAGAGGAGAAGTCATTTGAAATTCTCAACATTTTTCCCATACAAATATATGGTGCCCATTGCAAACTTGACCTCGCCGTAAAAAGGTCAAACATCAATGTACAAATTTATTTTAGCAACTTTGGTGGACCTCTCGTCCCCGATGATTTGTGCAAAGATTCAGCTCCAAGGCATCCTCTGTTCAGAGGCTTCAGAGGAGAAGTCATTTGAAATTCTCAACATTTTCCCATACAAATGCATAGGGAAGCAAACGTGACCTTGCCGTAAAAAGTTCAAATGTGAATGTACGACCATTATTTTAGCAACTTTGGTAGACCTCCCGTTCTGATGATTTGTGCAAAGATTCAGCCCCAAGGCATCCTTGGTTCTGGAGAAGAAGATTTTTGAAGGTTTTTACCATATATGGGCATGGCGGCAATATTGGTCAACAGACCGCGATTATTTAAGCAATCTTTCTTCCCCCCAACCTAAGGAGGCTCCATATGGAATTTGAGCAAAATTGGCTCAGGGGCTTCAGAGAAAAAAGTCATTTGAAAATGTTAACGGATGGACGGACGCACAGACGGACAAAGAGTGATCACTATAGCTCATCCTGAGCATAGCTCAGGTGAGCTAAAAAAATACGGTTCACCTACTTTTTCATGAGGAATCCATATATGAAATTTCAAAACATTAGCATACATGGTTCTAAACTTATGCTATACACAATAAAGCAACAGCATTAAATGGCCAGAAATTGCAAAAGACTGTAACTCCAACAACATTTCATTTAATTGGTTCAAAATTTAATCAAGTGATATTCTCGTCATTCCCAATCAGTATACCAAATATCAAAGCTCTAGCTCAAATACTTTTTGAGACATCTTGCTAACGAGATTTATTTTAATGTTATTTTATTAAAAGGTAAATGAAAATTGTCAATAAGCAGCGCTTATCTGATACCCGCCGCATAATGCATAAAACCTTTTTCTAACAAAATGTAAGTTTCAAAGTGCCGGCGTGACCTTGAAAATAAAGTCAAGGTCACCAAAATCTAATAAAAAAAATCTAATCACTTCTTTGCCCCATTCTTATGATGTATCTGTACTAGTTCGGTCTATTTCCAGCTATAGGTTAACCCTTATCTTGCCTTTCGCGACAATAGTCGCGCTGGGGGGGTCTGCCAGCTCAAAAGCCCGTCATACTTACAATATACCACATGCAACCATTCAGAGCAAGTGTTCTCATACAGGAGTGAACCTACTTTCATACAAACACGCCACTTTTCATTAAATAGTCAGGTGCTGGATTTTACCCACACTAGAAAAGACCGAGAATACCAAATTTCAAGCTGCCATTAATTTCAGCACTCACTTCAACAGATTGATCAGGCTTTTCTGGAAAAAAAGCCCATAACACCTGAATCATTTCCAGTGAGGAATAAGTAGGAATAACAGTAGAACCTATGTATGTCACTCGTTTCATTCACAATAGTGCACAGTAGGCGCTGGGCTCTTGTAATTATTTTTTTTTTTTTTTTTTTTTTTTTTTTAAGTGTCTTAAACGGTTCCCGGTTTACACATGACTGTCACGTGACTTTCTAGTCACGTGACCATTCTTTCTCCGGTAAAATGGCCACCTAGGATCGGCAAATTATACGTGAAAATTTCATGAAAATCGAGGTAAAATTCAGGGGGTAATAACTTCTCAAATAGAGGTACCCCCTCTTACAGGCCTGATTCATTTTAATTCCGGCAGGTTAAAGAGATATTGTGCACACAAACTTTTTACTTCATTAACAAGGCTTCTTTTTGAGTATTTATAATGTAATGACCTTGAAAATAAGGTCAAGGTCACCAAGGTCTAATCACTTCTTTCCCCCATACTGATGATGCATCTGTGCTAGTTTGGTCAAATTCCATCAATTGGTTAAAGAGATAATATGCACACAAACTTTTTACTGCATTAACAAGGCTCACTTTTTTGAGTATTTATAGTGTAGTGACCTTGAAAATAAGGTCAAGGTCACCAAAATCTAATCACTTCTTGACCCCATCCTTATGATGTATCTGTGCTAGTTCGGTCAAATTCAAGCCATTGGTTAAAGAGATATTGTGCACACAAACTTTTTACTTCATTAACAAGGCTCCTTTAGGCTTCTTTTTGAGTATTTATAAAGTAGTGGCCTTGAAAATAAGGTCAGGGTCACCAAAATCTGACCACTTCTTTCCCCCATACTGATGATGTATCTGTGCTAGTTTGGTCAAATTCCATCCATTGGTTAAAGAGATAATGTGCACACAAAGTTTTTACTGCATTAACAAGGCTCACTTTTTTAAGTATTTATAATGTAGTGACCTTGAAAATAAGGTCAAGGTCACCAAAATCTAATCACTTCTTTGCCCTATCCTTATGATGTATTTGTGCTAGTTTGGTCAAATTCCAGCCATTGGTTAAAGAGATATTGTGCACACAAACTTTTTACTTCATTAACAAGGATCCTTTAGGCTCCTTTTTGAGTACTTATAATGAAGTGACCTTGAAAATAAGGTCAAGGTCTCCAAAATCTAATCACTTCTTCCCCCCATCCTGATGATGTATCTGTGCTAGTTTGGTTAAATTCCAGCCACTGGTTAAAGAGATAGTGTGCACACAAACTTTTTTCTGCATTAAGAAAATTTTTTACAAAGGGCAATAATTCCAAGAGAATTGGTCCCTAGCCCTTACTTTCTCTTATGTAGGTACATCTTATTGATATCAATGTGTCTGCAGAAATTGATGAATATCCATTACTGCGTTTTTAAGATATTAGGAAAAAACCAGCGTCGCGGACAGACACACAGACGGAAACACGGATGGACAGACAACGTGAAAACAGTATACCCCCCGCCACAAACAAAGTTTGCGAGGGGTATAAAAACTCTAAAATGGGAGATAATTCGGATAAGAAAAAAATTTCAGGTCACCTTATTTTTTCATGAGGAATCCATATATGAAATTTCAAAACATTAGCATATATTATTCTAAACTATAAATGCTATAAAAAAAGATAATACAAGGTAAAAATGGCCCATTCTACAAAGGGCCATAACTCATAAGTATTTTTCAGAATTCAAACAAAAGTTAATCAGGTCATCTACTCAACACTACCAATCCATTCATCAAGTTTCAAGGCTCTAGCTTTAATAGTTTTTGAGATATTTTGTTGACAAGGGAAAATGCTAAAATTTACAAAGGGCCATTACTCATGAACTATTTTTTCAAAATTAATTTAAAAGTTAATCAGGTCATCTACTTATCAGTAATAATCAATTCACCAAGTTTCAAGGCTCTTGCTCCAACAGTTTTTGAGATATTTTGCTGATAAGGGAAAAATGCCCAATATTTAACAAAGGGCCATAACTCATGAAGCATTTTTCAAAATTTACTTAAAAGTTAATAAGTTTGTCTACTTATCACAACCAATCTATCTATCAAGTTTCAAGGCTCTAGCTTAAATATGTTTTGAGATATTTTGCTGACAAGGGAAAAATCCCTAAATTTACTCAGGGCCATTACTCATGAAATATTTTTCAGAGTGTATTCAAAAGTTAATCAGGTCATCTACTCATCGTTACCAATCAATTCACCAAGTTTCAAAGCTCTAGCTCCAACAGTTTTTTAGATATTTTGCTGACAAGGTAAAAATGCCCAAAATTACAAAGGGCCATAACTCTTTAAGTATTTTTCAGAATTTATTCAAAAGTAAATCAATTCATCTACTCATCACTATCAATCTAAGCATCACCAAAATTTACAATGGGCCATTACTCATGAAATATTTTTGAAAATTTATTCAAAAGTTAAACATGTCATCTATTCATCATTACAAATCAATTCACCAAGTTTCAAAGCTCTAGCTCAAACAGTTTTTGAGATATTTTGCTGACAAGGTAAAATGCCCAAAAGTACAAAGGGCCATAACTCATGAGTATTTTTTCAGAATTTATTCAAAAGTTAATCAGGTCTCATCACTACCAAACTATTCATCAAGTTTCAAAACTCCAGCTCCAACAGTTTTTGAGATATTTTGCTGACAAGGTAAAAATGCCCAAAATTACAAAGGGCCATAACTAATGAAGTATTTTTCATAATTTATTCAAAAGTTAATCAGGCCACGTACTTATCACTATCAATCTATCCATCAAGTTTCAAGGCTATAGCTTTAATAGTTTTTGAGATATTTTGCTGACAAGAGAAAAATGCCCAAATTTACAAAGGGTCACTACTCATGAACTATTTTTCAAAATTTACTCAAAAGTTAATCAGGTCATCTACTCATTATTACCAATCAATTCACCAAGGTTCAAGGCTCTAGCTCCAAAGTTTTTTTTAGATATTTTGCTGACAAGGTAAAAATGCCCAAAATTACAAAGAGCCATAACTCATGAGGTATTTTTCAAAATTTTATTCAAAAGTTAATCGGGTTGTCTACTTATCACTACCAGTCTATTCACCAAGTTTCAAGGCTTCAATAGTTTTTGAGATATTTTGCGGACAAGATCGCATCCATATTTTTTCAAAGAGCCATAACTCAGGAAAGGGGCATAATCCTGTTGAAAAAAAAAATAGGTGTCAGCTATTTTTTCATCAGGAATCCATATAAGAAATTTCAAAACAGTAGCATGCAGGGTTCTAAAGTTATGCTTTGCATCAAAAAGCGTGCAGAATGGACAGACGGATGGATGAACGTCCCAGAAGCGATATGCCCCTCCAACTTCTTTGAAGTTGGGGGCATAAACCATAACTCAGGAAAGGGACATAATCCTGATAAGAAAAAAAAATATGTGTCAGCTATTTTTTCATGAGGAATCCAAATATGAAATTTCAAAACCCTAGCATGCACAGTTCAAAATTTATGCTATGCAACAAAAAGTGTGCAATGTAAAAATGCCCAAAATGACAAAGGGCCATAACTCAAGTAGTACTTTTCAGAATTTATTCAAAAGTTGATCAGGTCATCTACTCATCACTAATAATCTATTCCACAAAATTCAAGGCTCTAGCTTTAAAAGTTATTGAGATATTTTGCTGACAAGATTTCATCCATATTTTTTCAAAGGACCATAACTCAGGAAAGGGGCATAATCCTGATAAGAAAAAAATATGTGTCAGCTATTTTTTCATGAGGAATCCATATATGAAATTTCAAAACCCTAGCATGCACAGTTCAAAACTTCTGCTATGCATCAAAAATGCCCAAAATGACAAAGAGCCATAACTTGAGAAGTATTTTTCAGAATTTATTCTCAATTTAATCAAGTCATTTACTTATTGCTACCAGTCTATTCCTCAAATTGCAAGGCTTTAGCTTCAATAGTTTTTTGAGATATTTTGCTGACAAGATTTCATTCAATTTTTTTCAAAGGGCCACTAGATATGTGTGTTTGTAAAACACTATTCCCCAATCATATGCTTGCCCCTAAAGGTGTGACAAGCATCCCCTACTTAAGCAAATCTTATAATATTGTGTTGAAATTCTAACTTCTTATCCTATGTTCATTTCTTTGCATAACATAACACCTAAGGTTCAGCTGATGTCAGAAGCTACACACCGAGTCAGAAATATTCCCAAATAGCAATACAGTGCTGACGTATGCTATTATCTGGGCACTTTGTGGGCATTCTGGGTCAGGCCCTAGTGCACCAGATGGGGAGCTACCAACTCAGCCGAACTTATAACGCTTCATGGGGACAAAGGGCACTTCCTAGTATGGATTTGCACACCACCTTATTGCAGTACTAAGCTGGTCTAATGACACATCCATACCCTTTGCAAACTTCCTTCATATCATAATAAAATATATAAAGCCCCCATACCCATACAATTGTTCACAAGGTTGTTTATAACACTAATACCTAAATCCAAAAGGAGCATAAATCCAGTCAGGCTATAACGGTTCTCTAGACATTTTGATCACAAGGTTGTTAATAATATGTTCTGTTCTATTCCACTGTAAGCCCATGTAAAATGTATAGACCAGACTTAAAATTTAACTAAGTTATTTACTCATCATCCCCAGACCGCATTCTAAATTTCAAAGCCCTACCTTTAACACTTTTTAAGATATCTTGCTGACAAGATCAAAATTCCAAGAACTTCAAACATAATTCTGGTAATTTTACATGGAATTACCTCAAACTTTAATCAGGTAATCTATACAGCATCTCTGATCAGCATATTGAAATTCAAGATCCTAGCAGAAATATTTTTTGAAATATCTTGCTAAGGTCAAAATGCCCAGAACTGCAAAGGGCCATAACTATGTCAAGTTTTCACGGAATGCCCTCAAACTCTGATAATCTATACCTCATCTCCAATCAGCATATCTTAAAAATTTCAAGACACTAGCTTAAATACTCTTAGAGATATCCTGCTGACAAGATCAAAATGCCCAAAACTACAAAGGGCAATAATTCTGTCAATTTTTCATGGAATGCCCTCAAAATCTAATTAGGTAATCTAGACATCATACGCAATCAGCATATAAAATTTCAAGACCCTAGCTTAAATACTTTTTGAGATATCTTGCCGACGAGGTCAAAATGCCTAGAACTTTAAAGGGCCGTAACTACAAAAAATTTTCATGGAACTCCCTCAAAATCTTAACAGTTAATCTTCACATCATCGCCAACCAGCAAATTAAACTAGAACAGTGTTTTTGGAGGAAAACGTATGTCCCCCACCAGTTTGAACAGACATATTGTTAAGATAGATTGTATCTATAATAAACTCAAGGTCACAATATACCTATATGTAAGTTTGGTCAAAATTCATCCATTCCTCAATGAGATAGGATGCTGACAAGCCATTTTCTAAAATCATAGCCCTTGTGTAACCTTGAAAATGGGATCAAGGTCACAAAAAATCTAATCAGTTCTTGTCTCTATCTCAACAATATAGCTGTGCAAGTTTGGTCAAAATCCATCCATTCATTCAGCAGATAGCATGCAGACAAGCCATTATCCAACAATCTGAGCCCTTCTGCGACCTTGAAAATGGGGTCAAGATCACCAAAATAAAATTAGTTATTTTCCATGCCACAACAATTTGGCTGTGCAAGTTTAGTTAAAATCCATCCATTCCTTCAAGAGATACAGTGCAGACAAGCCATTTTCCAACAATCTAAGCCCTAGTGTGACCTTGAAAATGGGGTCAAGGTCACCAAAATCTAATCAGTTCTTTTCCATGTCACAACAATATAGATGTACAAGTTAGGTCAAAATCAATCCATTCCTTTAGGAGATAGGGTGCAGAAAAGCCATTTACCAACAATCTAAGCCCTAGTCTGACCTTGAAAATGGGGTGAAGGTCACCAAAATATAATCAGTTCCAATGCATGTCCCAAAATAAAGCTGTGCAAGTCTGGTCAAAATCTACTCATTCCTTCAGGAGACAAGGTGCAGACAAGCCATTTTCCACCAATCTAAGCCTTAGTGTGACCTTGAAAATGGGGCCAAGGTCATCAAAATCTAATCAGTTTTTTTCCATGTCTCAACAATTAAGATGTAGAAGTTTGGTCAAAATCCATTCATTCATTTAGAAGATAGGGTGCAGACAAGCAATTTTCCAACAATTTAAGCCTTACTGTGACCTTGAAAATGGGGTCAAGGTCACCAAAATCTAATCAGTTCTTTTCCATGTCTCAACAATATAGCTGTACAAGTTTGGTCAAATCCATTTATTCATTCAGGAGATAGGGTGCATACAAACCATTTTCCAACAAATCTAAGCTCTCCCGTGACCTTGAAAATGGGGTCAAGGTCACCAAAATCTAATCAGTTCTTTTACATGTCTCAGCAATACAGATGTGCAAGTTTGGTTAAAATCTATTCATTCCTTCAAGAGATAGGATGCGGACAAACCATTTTCCAACAATCTCAGCCCTCCTGTAACCTTGAAAATGGGGTCAAGGTCACCAAAATCTAATCAGTTCTTTTACATGTCTCAGCAATATAGATGTGCAAGTTTGGTTAAAATCTATTCATTCCTTCAAGAGATAGGATGCGGACAAGCCATTTTCCAACAATCTAAGCCCTCCAGTGACCTTGAAAATGGGGTCAAGGTCACTAAAATCTAATCAGCATTTTTCCCCCTCCCAATGATATATTTGTGAAAGTCTGGCTAAAATCTGTCCAATCAATAAGAAGACAGAGTGCGGACAAGAGGCTATGCCCCATTTTCCAACAATCTAAGCCCTCCTGTGACCTTGAAAATGGGGTCAAGGTCACCAAAATCTAATCAGCATTTTTTCCCCCTCCCAATGATATATCTGTGTAAGTTTGGCCAAAATCTGTCCATTCAATAAGGAGATAGAGTGCAGACAAGTGGCTATGCCGCAGCCGATGCTGACGGGATCTGTACTAAAAACAATATGTCCCCCCCATGGTGGGGGGGGGGACATGATTTCAAGATTCTAGCATAAATACTGTTAGAGATATCCTGCTGACAAGGTCTAAATGCCCAGAACTACAAAAAGCAATAATTCTATCAATATTTAACAGAATTACCTCAAAATCTAATCAGGTGACCTCAAAATCTAATCATGTGACCTACACACCATCCCCAATTAGCATATAAAATTTCAATACCCTAGCTTAAATACTTTTTGAAATATCTTGCTGACAAGGGAAAATTGCCCAGAAATGCAAAGTGCCATAACTATGTCAATTTTTCATGGAATTTCCTCAAAATCTAATCAGGTAATCTGCACACCATCCCCAATATGCATATAAAATTTCAAGACCTTAGCATAAGTTCTTTTTGAGAAATCTTGCTGACAAGGTCAAATGTCCAGAACTACAAAGGGCCATAACTATGTAAAGTTTTCACAAAATTCCCTGGAAATCTAATCAGGTAATCTACACACCATCCCCAATCAGCATATAAAATTTCAAGACCTTAGCTTAAATAATTTTCCAGATATCTTGCTGACAAGGTCAAAATGCCCAGAACTGCAAAGGACTATAACCTTGTCAATTTTTCATGGAATTCCCTCAAAATCTAATCAAGTAATATACACACCAACCCCAATCAGCATATAAAATTTCAAGACCTTAGCTTAAATACTTTTTGAGAAATCTTGCTGACAAGGTCAAAATGTCCAGAACTACAAAGGGCCATAACTACATAAACTTTTCACAGAATTCCCACGAAATCTAATCAGAAAACTACACACCATCTCCAATCAGCATATAAAATTTCAAGACCTTAGTTTAAATAATTTTTCAGATATCTTGCTGACAAGGTCAAAATGCCCAGAACAGCAAAGGGCCATAACTATGTCTTTTTCAAGGAATATCCTTCAAAATCTAAACACGTAATATACACACCATCCCCAATCAGCATATAAAATTTCAAGACCTTAGCTTAAATACTTTTTGAGAAATCTTGCTGACAAGGTCAAAATGCCCAGAATTACAAAGGGCCATAACTACGTCAATTTTTCATTGAATTCTCTCAAAATCTAATCAGGTAATCTACACATCATTCCCAATCAGCATATCAAATTTCAAGACCCTAGGTATTCAAGGTTTCAAGATCCTTTCTGAGATATCTTGCTGACAAGAATTCTAATTTTTTCAAAGGGGCATAACTCTGTAAGTACAACTATGCCGGACAAGAAAAAAATACGGATCAGCTAATTTTTCATAGGGAACCCATATATGAAATTTTGAAACCCTAGCATGCAGGGTTCTTAATATATGGCATGCACAAAAAAGCTTGACGAATGGACCAACGGACAAACAGACTGACGGATGGATGAAGGCACAGCAATATGCCCAACCAATTTCATTCCAAATTGGGGGCATAATTATATCACAGTATGGGAGTTATGGCTTGCACAAGATTTCTGTTTGAGGGGAGATACATAGATATTGAAGTAAAAGTTGTCTCTCTTGCACACAATGGTTAGATCTTGTTCATATCTATCTGTACGCCAAAAATTATAAAAATATGCCAAGTGGTTTAAGAGTGATGACATTTTTGGTGAACTGATTACGGACTAATGGACACACAATGTGATTATAGAGCACTCTACCTCAGGCAGTACCTTTCCTGCTGATCATGCAATTTATCAATTGTATGTGACACTCCTACTTGACCTGATAAATGTTATCAAATTATCTCAAACAGTATGGGTGTAATGAGCTGCACAAGCATTCCACTTCAGGGCAGGTAAGTACATAAAGAAGAAAGTTTGAGTTGTCTCTCTTGCATGCAACACACCTACTGCTCCTCACTATGCCTCTGCCAAATATTATCAAAATATTTCAATCCATTAAGAAGTAATGAGGTGTACAAGAATTCGGCTTAGAAATCCATTCCGGGGAGATAACTAGAAAAAAGACCAAAGCAAGAGTTGTCCTTCATGAATGTGACACTTCTACTTGACATGATATATGTCCCAACCAACTGATATGAACATAGGCAATGCCTATAGGCAAGCTCGCAATGCACTATGCTTTGAAAAATCACATTTTGCAGTTACAGTACAAATGGATAATATTAAAGCCAAAAATCGTCCAAAAAATCAAAGTATAAGCTCCAAGCTATACCGTTAAAATTTTGGTACCGGATTTTCCCAGTTTTTCCCAGCAAATACAAATAGATCTGCCACTTTAATTGAGAATCTGACAAACTGCAAACAAACTGTTTATTTCCGGTTTGGTTTGATGGCAACGAAACATACGTGTGCTGTACCATAGAGCTTGCTTGCACAGGCCAAAGGCCTGCGCCCCATATGCCATATTATCAAATTATCTCAAACAGTATGGGAGATATGGTCTGCGCAATATTTCAGTTTAAGGGGAGATAAGTGCATAACAAAGAATGTTAGAGTTGTCTCTCTTGCACATGACACCCCATCTAGTCCTTATCTATGCCTCTACTAAAAATTATAAAAATATTTCAAAGAATTAAGAAGTTATGGAATGCAAACGAATTTGGCTTAGAAATTCATTCAGGGGAGATAACACCGCGTCCAACCATAACGCCGGATAATTTTCGGTCAAATAACGCCGGATTACTGTATTTTTCGTAGGATTCACCGCCATTTTAAAAACCGCGTTTGACGGTGGGTAGAAAAAATCATTTATTCAAAATATTAGGATAGGTTGATGGACCAAAAAAAGCAGCCTATCCGGATCTACATACATTCTTCTAACTGCCAAGTATTTAACTCCTATATATACTTTGCTGAAATTGTCAAACACTCAAACAGAACATTGTTGTTCAGGTTCGGCCATACGATAAGAAAGCATTCTTACCAGGAGGGTTCGTACTCTTTTCATTACTTAAAATTCATGACTAGCTGGTGGATGAAAATGCGTTTAAAATGACCTTCTATCATAAACTGGTCGTTGCTGAGATTTTTTTTTTTTTGCCGAGAAAACAAAGATCAAGGTACAATCCACGAAATTTAAGGTAACGCCGGACAAAACGGTATCTTCCTGATCTACAACTGGCCAGTATTCTCGCAAACAAACACACTTGAAAAGGTAAAACTTTACCTACACAGTCCAATAGCAAGTAATCGATACCATAAATTGTCTTAATTTTTGTGTAACAAGTATCTAAATATATCAATCACATACAAGATCAAGCACCTCTGTTGCTTGAAAAAAATATTTAAATCTATGTACTTTAATCAACAGGTTTGATGTGTTTACCATTTGTTGCGGCGGTCAGTTGACATAAAGTGCACAAGGCCGTGGCCTAATGTTTAAGTGTCTACTTTATTGTGTGACTTGTTTCATGTCTCTTATTTCACGCTCTTCAATGCTACGTGCCTACCTTAAACAGGGCCATGTGCAAATAAATAGACATCATCACATGACACCGGCTTCCGCCTCAATGTACATTATATATTTCCTTCTAGTGTGATTGCCATGATGTTGTGAAACTGGTTTTCGGAGGATTTTACAGAAATCGATGAAAGATGACAAGCAAAACGCACTTGAACCATTGCCTTGACATTTTGCCATTTTGGCTAATAGGTTCGCCATTTTTCTGTCACGAAAGATGCTGCATTGCACAAAAAAACAAACAAAAAAAAACAATGCAAAAATAGTTTTTTTGCCTTGTCGATTACATGTACAACTACAATAATTAGGAAAACGAAAAAAAAAAAAATTAATTGCAATTGTAAGAATTGCAAATGAAAAAGTAAAAAATCATTTTGGCTATTACATGCATGTTTTTGCGTCATATTTTCCAGATATCAATTATGACGCCAGTGGCGAACAGGTAAACAAGAGCGCGGGCGGCGTCACGCCAACAGAGTTTGGTGTAATAAAACGCTCAGTTGCTAAGCATCCTGGCAATCACTGTAGCTTGAAACGTTTTGGATAATTTAAAAGATTGTAATGTCTCTGAAGAGACTAGATACATGTACCTACATATTGAAACACTGTTGATGGAAAATACGTCTATCCTCTTATTAAGGCGACTGTATTGCCCTAGCATACTCAAAGTGGTAAACTCTGTACATATATGATTCTAACATAAATCAGGGGCGGATCCAGCCCTTGTGTACTGAGTGCACATGCACCCCTTGTATCCAAGCATATGCTAGCGATTTATAGCGCTCCCTAACATATACTGGGTGCACACTGAAAGACCAACCACAAAGCAAGTGTGCACCCTAGCAGTTCAACTACAATAACCTTAAAAGTTCAGCTACGAAAGCTATGGTGCACCCTGGCAGTTTTGTACCCAGGCAACTGAACTACAGAAGCAAGGATGCACCTTCAGTTCCAACTACAGAAGGTCGCAATGACATCGCAAGGACGAAGCAATATCGAAGCTCTTGCTGCATACGAGGCACTTACTGGGATTCTGATCCATACCCGAAAATATATTTGAACATAATGTAAATAATGTAGTATCTAGGCTGCGTTCAGAAGTGCAAGTTACTTGCAACTGTTTTGCCCATGACCCCTGCTCCTGTTGGCACCCGTCACTAGGTACATGGGTCTAGGGCAAAACATTCGCTGTCACTTTGCACTACTGAACACAGTCCAGCTCTCATAATTATAAAAAAAACAAGAGGCCCATGGGCCACGGGTCGCTCACCTGAGTGACATAGCCACTGCAGATATGCAGATGTTATGCAACATTTTTCCAGTCCTGTCATCGCAGCTAATAAAAAGATCAACCTTTAAGCAGTTCTTAATTTTGACGAAGAATATTATATATGGCATGACAGTCAATGGAGCATGATCATTTGAACAAACTCTCAATCACATTTAAACAGTAGGATCAATGTGAAATTTGGAGGCAATTGGCTAATTGGTTTCTGAAGAATCATGATTTTATACATGTAAACAGCACAGTGGCAGGGAAATATACTAAACATAAACAAGATGGCAGCCATCTTGGATTTCCAATCAGAATGACTGATGATCTACAAGTCACCTCAATACTTTCAATGAACTTTGAGTTGGTTCAGAAGAAAAAGTTCAAAACAAGATTTTCAAGATGGCCACCATAGCTGCAATTTGGGATTCCCTATCGCAACGATTTGAACTATTTTTCATCTACAAGTCACCCCGATGCTTCCAATCAAGTTTCGAGTCAATTGGCCTTTCAGTTCAGAAGAAGAAGGGAAAAATAGATTTTCAAGATGGCCGCCACCTTGGATTTCCGATTGGAACGATTTTAGCTATTTTTATATCTACAAGTCATTCCAATCCTTCCTACCAATTTTCAAATCAACTGGCCCTTTGGTTCAGGAAAATAAGCGAAAAAAAAGAGTTTCAAGATGGCCGCCATGATGGCCATCTTGGATTTCCGATCCAAACAATTTAAGCTATTTTAGATCTACAAGTCACCCAAATGCTTCATACCAAGTTTCGAATCAAATGGCCTTTCAGTTCAGGAGAAGAAGCGAAAAATAGATATTCAAGATTGCTGTCATGGTGGCCATCTTGGATTTCTAATAGGGATGATTTTAGCTATTTTTGATCTACAGGTCACCCTGATGCTTCCTACCTAGTTTAAAATCAATAAGCCTTTTGGTTTAGGAGAAGAAGTGAAAAACAGATTTTCAAGACGGCTGCCATGGTGGCCATCTTGGATTTCCAATCGGAACGATTTTAGCCAATTTCAATCTATAAGTCACCCCGATGCTTCCTACCAAGTTTCAAGTCAATTGGCTTTTGGGTTTAGGAGAAGAAGTGAAAAAAAGATTTTCAAGATGGCCACCATGGCGGCCATCTTGGATTTCCAATCAGCATGATTTTAGCTACTTTTGATCTACAAGTTACCCTGATGCGTCCTACCAAGTTTGGAGTCAATAGGCCTTTCGGCTCAGGAGAAGAAGAGAAAAATAGATTTTCAAGATGGCGACCATGGTGGCCATCTTGGATTTCCGATTGGAACGATTATAGCTACTTTTGATCTACAAGTCACCCCTGTGCTTCCTACCAAGTTTCGAGTCAATTGGCATTTTGGGTTAGGAGAAGAAGCGAAACAGATTTTCAAGATGGCCGCAATGGCAGCCATCTTAGATTTAGGATCGGCAAAATTTTAGCTATTTTTGATCTACATGTCACACCTATGCTTCCTAGCAAGATTGGAGTCAATTGGCCTTTCGGTTCAGGAGAAGAAGCAAAAAAAAGATTTTCATGACGGCTGCCATGGCAGCCATCTTGGATTTCCGATCAGAACAATTTTAGCTATTTTTGATCTACAAGTCACCCCAATGCTTCCTACTAGGTTTGGAGTCAATTGGCTTTTGGGTTCAGGAGAAGAAGCGAAAAATAGATTTTCAAGATGGCTGCCATGGCGGCCATCTTTGATTTCCGATCAGCATGATTTTAGCTATTTTTGATCTGCAAGTTACCCCAATGCTTCCTAGCAAGTTTGGAGTCAATTGGCCTTTTGGTTCAGGAAAAGAAGCAAAAAATAGATTTTCAAGATGGCTGCCATGGTGGCCAGCTTGGATTTCCAATCGGCACGATTTTAGCTATTTTTGATCTACAAGTCACCCCAATGCTTCCTAGCAAGTTTGGAGTCAATTGGCCTTTCGGTTCAGGAGAAGAAGCGAAAAATAGATTTTCAAGATGGCTGCCATGGCGGCCATCTTGGATTTCCGATCGGCATGATTTTAGCTATTTTTGATCTACAAGTCACCCCGATGCTTCCTAGCAAGTTTGGAGTCAATTGGCCTTTCGGTTCAGGAAAAGAAGCAAAAAATAGATTTTCAAGATGGCTGCCATGGGGGCCATCTTGGATTTCCAACCGGCATGATTTTAGCTATTTTTGATCTACAAGTCACCCCAATGCTTCCTCGCAAGTTTGGAGTCAATTGGCCTTTCAGTTCAGGAGAAGAAGCGAAAAATAGATTTTCAAGATGGCGGCCATGGCGGCCATCTTGGATTTCTCATCGGCACGATTTTAGCTATTTTTGATCTACAAGTCACCCTGATGCTTCCTAGCAAGTTTGGAGTCAATTGGCCTTTCGGTTCAGGAGAAGAAGCGAAAAATAGATTTTCAAGATGGCGGCCATCTTGGATTTCCGATCGGCATGATTTTAGCTATTTTTTATCTACAGGTCACCCTGATGCTTCCTACTAAGTATCGAGTCAACTGGCCCAAGGGTGTAGGAGGAGTAGGCTTTTAAAGCAATTGTTGACGCCGCACAACGGACGACGGACAACGCGCGACGAACAACGGACGACAGACGACGGACATTGACTGACCACAAAAGCTCACCATGAGCACTTCTTGCTCAGGTGAGCTAAAAACAACAGATGACCAACTGCTTCTATTGAACCCATTCTCTATGAAGCCGCAGTTACACAAATATTTGTTGATCCTAAAGTATCCCAGTCAAAGAACTTGGGCATCCAAAGCACTGACGATCTAAATATCTCTACGAAATTCGGAAAGTTGAGAGAAACTTCAAGTGTTTTTATATGGTATGTGCGAATATAATTATGAGACCATAATTCCACACATTCTGAAGAATTTTTTGCAATGTATGCTTTTAAGAATTACACCTGATTCAAGAGTGTAAACAGGATTCTAAAAATGAATCACATGGTGATTCATGCTTATGACCACTAAGGCTGTGACATTAGTGTGGTTCCTATTTTATGTTGCCTATTTTATGTTGCAACACATTACATAAGATGTGGCACGCCCGTGAACCTTCCCGTTTACTCTTTATAGTGCAAACCTTCTTAGCGTTTTGGGATTTGAATCAAGTGCATGGACTAATATTTACAACTCCGACATAACATAAACCTAGTGGGTACAAAAGACAAGCAGAGCAAACTCATGACTCGATTTAAAGCGAGGCAATCGCAAATTTTTATAAGTTAATTGCAGCATTGTTCTTTTGGAAGTTACTTGAAATCTACATGTGAATTTTCTATTGACCAGTAGTCCATGTATGCAAGTTTTAAACATAAATCATTTAATTCTAAAGAAGAATTCGAGTTTGAATGTAAGGTTCGTGGTGGAGGAGGTTATAAGCTAGTCCAAGTCTTGTACGTTAGTCCTAGGTTTACGGTAACGGTTTGGACTGGCAGTCATGTGACATACCTCAGAACGAAAATAGAATGAGCAATTATATTACAAGAGGACCATGATGGTCCTATATCGCTCACCTGAGCAAACAGCTTTGCATACTTACTACTGAAGTTTCAGCTAAGTTCACTGCTCTAATATTTTTATATAAATTTTATTATAGCCCTGCTCCCCAGTGGCCATGTTTTTTTCAAGCATCATGATGGTTTGAACTGAATCTTGAAAGAGGGTCACCAAAGGAACAATTCTGCAAAGTTATATTGAAATCGGTCCAGTGGTTTCTGACAAAAAGATTTTTAAAATGTTTTATATAGCTATATAGGGAAAATAAGCCCCACCCCCTAACGGCCATGTTTTTTGGAGAATCATGACAGCTTGAACAAACTTGGTAGAGGGTCACCATAGGAACACTCCTGCCGAGTTATATTGGAATCGGTTCAGTGGTTTCTGACAAGAAGATTTTTAAAGTTTTCTATTTAGATGTATAGGAAAAATAAGCCCCACTCCTAGCAGCCATGTTTTTTGACAAATCATGATTGCTTGAACAATCTTGGTAGAAGGTCACCAAGGAAACATTCCTGCCAAGTAATATTGAAATCAGTCAGGTGGTTTCTGAAAAGAAGAATTTTAAAGTTTTCTATACAGATATATATACGGAAAATAAGCCCCGGCCCCTGGCGGACATGTTTTTTGACGTATCATGAGGTCGTGAACAATCTTGGTAGAAGGTCACCAAAGCGACATTCCTGCCAAGTTACATTGAACTCGATCCAACGGTTTCTTAGGAGAAGATTTTTAAAGTTTTCTATATAGATATATATAGAAAATATGCCCCGCCCCCTAGCGGCCATGTTCTTTAACAATCATGACGGCTTGAACAATCTTGGTAGAGGGTCACCAAAGAAACATTCCTGCCAAGTGATATTGAAATCGGTCCAGTGGTTTCTGACAAGAAGATTTTTCAACTTTTCTATATAGATATATAGGGAAAATAAGCCCCACCCCCTGGCGGCCATGTTTTTTGACGAATCATGATAACTTGATCAATCTTGGTAGAGGGTCAACAAGGGAACATTTCTGCCAAGTTATAATGAAATCGGTCCAGTGGTTTCTGACAAGAAGATTTTTAAAGTTTACTATATATAGATATATAAGGAAATATAGCCCCGCCCCCTGGCGGCCACGCTTTTTGATGAATCATGACGACTTGAAGAATCTTGGTAGCGGGTTACAAAAGAAACATTCCTGCAATGTTATACTGAAATCGGTCCAGTGGTTTCTGACAAGAAGATCATTAAAATTTACTATATAGATATATAGGGAAAATAAGCCCCGCCCCCTAGCGGCCATGTTTTTTTGACAAATCATGACGGCTTCAACAATCTTGGTAGAGGATCACCAAGGAAACATTTTTGCCAAGTTATATAGAAATCGGTCCAGTGGTTTCTGACATGAAGATTTTTAAAGTTTTCTATATAAATATATAGGGAAAATAAGCCCCGCCCCCTGGCGGCCATGTTTTTTGAGGAATCATGAAGCATTGAACAATATTGGTAGAAGGTTACAAAAGAAACATTCCTGCCGTGTTATGTTGAAATCAGTCCAGTGGTTTCTGACAAGAAGATTTTTAAAGTTTTCTATATAGATATATAGGGAAAATAAGCCCCGCCCACTGGCGGCCATGTTTTTTGACGAATCCAAATGGCTTGAACAATCTTGGTAAAGGATCACCAAAGGAACATTTCTGCAAAATTATATTGAAATCGGTCCAGTGGTTTCTGACAAGAAGATTTTTACAGTTTTCTATAGAGATATAAAGGGAAAATAAGCCCGGCCCCCTGGCAGCCATGTTTTTTAACAAATCCAAATGGCTTGAACAATCTTGGTAGAGGATCACCAAAGGAACATTTCTGCAAAATTATATTGAAATTTGTCCAGTGGTTTCTGACAAGAAGATTTTTAAAGTTTTCTATATAGATATATAGGGAAAATAAGCCACGCCCCCTGGCGGCCGTGTTTTTTGACAAATCCAAATGGCTTGAACAATCTTAGTAGAGGATCACCAAAGGAACATTTTTGCAAAATTATATTGAAATCGGTCCAGTGGTTTCTGATAAGAAGATTTTGAAAGACTTCTATATAGATATATAGGGAAAATAAGCCCCGCCCCCCTGGCGGCCGTGTTTTTTGACGAATCCAAATGGCTTGAACAATCTTGGTAGAGGATTACCAAAGGAACATTTCTGCAAAATTATAATGAAATCGGTCCAGTGCTTTCTGACAAGAAGATTTTTAAAGTTTTCTATATAGATATATAGGGAAAATAAGCCACGCCCCCTGGCGGCCATTTTTTTGACGAATCCAAATGGCCTGAACAATCTTGGTAGAGGATCTCCAAAGGTACACTTCTGCAAAATTATATTGAAATCGGTGCAGTGGTTTCTGACAAGAAGATTTTTAAAGTTTTCTATATAGATATATAGGGAAAATAAGCCCCGCCTGCTGGCGGCCGTGTTTTTTGACGAATCCAAATGGCTTGAACAATCTTGGTAGAGGATCACCAAAGGAACATTCCTGCAAAATTACATTGAATTTGGTCCAGTGGTTTCTGATAAGAAGATTTTTTTAGTTAAAAAATCTATTTTTAGCTCCTGTGACCCAGATATGCAATGGACCGGAACCATTTGAACAACTTTGAAAGAGGACCAACCAAGAATCATTCCTGTGAAGTTTGGTCAAAATCCAATCAGTAGTTTAGGAGGAGATGTTGTTTAAAGATTGTGGACGGACAGACGGACGACGACGGACGGTGGATGATTACAATAGCTCACCTTGAGCCTTTGGCTCAGCTGAGCTAAAAAGTCAATAACAATCCTGCAAACTGAATACGAGGGTCAGTCAAAAATAAACACCTTATTTGTCTATAATCCCTAAAAGTAATCTCCCTAGGACTGAATGGCAGAATTCCATCTCCTTGGCAATGCTTCGATGCCGATTTCTAAGCAACCAAAGTTCATCCATCGGACCTCCCCGTTCACGGTGCACTCTAGTTCATCCAAACTGTCGTAGCGTATTTCCCGTAGTGGTTCCTTCAGTTTTGGAAACAAATCAAAGTTGGTGTGGGGTGTGGGGTTGGGGTGTAGGGGCTCAGGTCGGGAAAGTACGGCGGAGGGGGTGATCGCGAACTTCCGAATGATATGTCTCCAGTAGTTCATTGACAACATTTGTTCTGTGGGGTCACCATCAAAGCCTGCCATCCATAAACAAACAAACAAACTGCGTGCACATTGCCCACACAACAACTGTGCAATAGCACTTCGAAACCGTTACTGTATTAACTGATCAAAAACGGACAGGAGGGCTTGAGGTTATAAATGGAGATGGGGATGTATCAGGTAGTCATGTTATGACATGTTATATACAGGGACCTCAAATACAGAAATAATGAATAGCTTTACTCACCAGATTTAGACGAGGACTGGACTTATTCTGGAAAAAAATAACTTAGAGTAACTGTAATAGCTGCACCTGCATCCTGCCACAATAGAGATTTTAATATACAAATGCTATGTACAGATGAATCCGGCGTTTAACACATTATCGACTCCTCCGGGTACATGCACCTTGCAAAGTAATTTTAATAAAACAGATTACAACTACAAAAACTATCACCATTTACTGAATACAATACTCCCTGGTATGTAATTATGCCTTTCCATTCAATGATAACCATTCCTAAGGCGTCTTACAATAAAAGGGGAAAATGTAATAGAATCAAACTGAGGCAAGAAAATAAAAAAAAATGTGACGTAAACGATATGACCACCCATTCTAAAGTAATCCAGAGGGAGTCTGCAAAGTAGTTGAACGTTATTCACTTTAACGATTACTTTCAAATCTTCTTTGCACACTCTAATCGTTACACCTTTTTAAATTAATGCTCTCATGCGTGTTTGTCTGCGAAAATACTGGATCAAAGCTGTGGATAAAAGTGCATAGATCTATACAGTTTTTAAAGTATACAGAGATGGTTGATCTTGTATGTGATCTATACATTCAAACACTTCATTTACTAAAACTATGATAAATTTGATCTATACATTCAAACACTTCATATACTAAAACTATGATAAATTATAGTGTCTATTAATTGTTAATGGACTGCATAGGTAAAGTTTTACCTTAAAGTTTTCAAGTGTGTTTGCAGGAAAACAGGCCAGTTGTAGATCAAGAAGATACCATTTTATCCGGCGTTACCTTAAATTTCGTGGATTGTGCCTTGGTCTTTGCTTTCTCGGTAAAAAAATCTCAGCAACGGCCAGTTTATGGTCCAAGATTATTTTCAAATGCATTTTCATCCACCAGTTGGTCATGAATTTTAAGAAATTGAAAAAAGTACGAACCCATCTGGTAAAACTACTTTTTTATCGTATGGCCGAACCTGCACAACAACTTTCTCTTTGAGTGTTTGACAATTTCAGCAAAGTATATGTATCAATTGAACATTTGGCAGTTAGAAGAATGTATGTAGATCCGGATAGGCTACTTTTCATGTTCGATCAACTTATCCTAATATTTTAAATAAATGAGTTTTTCTACCCACCATCAAATGAGGTTCTTAAAATGGCGGCGAATCCTACGAAAAATACCGTAATCTGGCGTTATTTTGACCAAAAATCCAGCGTTACGACCGGTTATCCGGCATTACGGTTGGACGCGGTAGATAACCTGAAAAAGAACAAAGCAAGAGTTATCTTTCCTGCATGCAAAACTCCTACTTCACCTGATATATGTGCCTACCAAATATTATCAGATTATCTCAAACAGTATGGGAGTTCTGGCCTGCACAAGATATCCACTTCAGGAGAGATAAGTATAAAAAAGAAGAAATGAAGCAAAAAAGAGTTGTCTGTCTTGCAGGCAATGGTTAGATCTTGTTGATATCTTTCAGTATGCCAAAAATTATAAAAATATTCCAAGCCGTTTAAGCACGATGACATTTCTTGCTAACTGACCATGGACGGACGGACACACAGGGTGATTATAGGGCACTCTTAGAAAGTCAACCAACCTCAGTCAGTACCTTTCCTGTGGGCAATTTATCCATTATATGTGACACTCCTACTTGACCTGATATATGTTCCTACCAAATATTATAAAATTATCTCAAACAGTATTGCTGCACAAGCTTTCAGCTTTAGAGGAGAAAATTACATAACAAAGAAAGTCAGAATTGTCTCTCCTGCACGTGACTGGTCCTTATCTATTCTTCTACCAAGTATATCAAAATATGAAGTTTTTACAAGAGGCCCACAGGCCACAATTCGCTCACCTGAGTGAAACAGCCATTGCAGATAATATAACAACATTTTTCCAATACTGTCACAGTAACTTATCAACACAGTGGACTGTCTTTATTTAACGCCTAGTACTTTGGGTAAAATTTTCAGATGATATTTTGAAATATTTTTCCCAGAGACTAGGATTTGACATTTCAGGCAAATTGTCTCCAACTGAGAAAATTTGCCAGAAATGTCAAATCCTGTTTCCCCTGACAAATAAAGAAAAATATCACCAATTTGTCATCCGCTGAATTAGCCAAGAGAGTGGTAAGGTTAATAGATTTTTTAAGATGCAGCCATGGTGGCCATCTCTGATTTCTAATTGACCAGCTTTAGCTATTTTTGATCTACAAGTCGCTCTTGTACTTCATATCAATCTTCAAGTCAATTGGCCTTTCTTTTCAGGAAAAGAAGCACAGAATAGATATCCAAGATGGCAGCTATCTTGGATTTCTGATTGGAATGATTTCCGCTATTTTTGATCTACCAGTCATCCAGATGCTTACTACAAGTTTCAAGTCAACTGGCCTTTGGGTTCACGAGAAGAAGCGAAAAATAGATTTACAAAGTGGCCATCTTGGATTTCCGATCCGGATGATTTTAGCTATTTTTGATCTACAAGTCATCCCAATGCTTCCTGCCAAGTTTCAAGTCAATTGGCCTTTCAGTTCAGAAGAAGAAGCGAAAAATTGATTTTCAAGATGGCCGCCATGGCGGCCAGCTTGGATTTCCGATAGGGACGATTTTAGCTATTTTTGATCTATAAGTCACCCCAATGGCTCCTACCAAGTTTGGAGTTAATTGGCTTTTGGGTTTAGGAGAAGAAGCAAAAAATAGATTTTCAAGATGGCCATCACAGCCACCATCTTGGATTTCCAATCGGCATGATTTTAGCTACTTTTTGATCTAGAAGTCACCCTGATGCTTCCTACCTAGTTGAAAATCAATAAGCCTTTCGGTTCAGGAGAAGAAGGGAAAAATAGATTTTCAAGATGGCTGCCATGGTGGCCATCTTGGATTTCCGATCGGAACGTTTCAAGCTATTTTTCATCTATAAGTCACCCCAATGCTTCCTACCAAGTTTGGAGTCAATTGGCTTTTGGGTTTAGGAGAAGAAGCAAAAAATAGATTTTCAAGATGGCCGCCATCTTGGATTTCCGATCAACACAATTTTACTTATTTTTGATCTACAAGTCACCCCGATGCTTCTTATCTAGTTTAATGTCAAAAGGCCTTTCAGTTCAGGAGAAGTGAAAAATAGATTTTCAAGATGGCCGCCATGGTAGCCATCTTGGACTTCGGATTGGAAGGATTTTAGCTATTTTTGATCTATAAGTCACCCCAATGCTTCCTACTGTTTGAAGTCAATTGGTTTTTGGGTTTAGGAGAAGAAGCGAAAAATAGATTTTCAAGATGGCCACTATGGTGGCCATCTTGGATTTCCAATTGGCACGAATTTAGCTATTTTTGATCTACAAGTCACCCTGATGCTTCCTACCAAATTTGGAGTCAACTGGCCTTTCGATTCAGGAGAAGAACGAAAAACAGATTTTCAAGATGGCGGCCATGGTGGCCATCTTGGATTTCTGTTCGGAACGATTTTAGCTATTTTTGTTCTACAAGTCACCCCTATGCTTCCTACCAAGTATCCATTCAAATGGCTCAGGGGTGTAGGAGTAGGCTTTTAAAGCAATTGTTGATGCCGCATGATGGATGACGAACGACGGACAACGGACATTGACTGACCACAATAGCTCACCATGAGCACTTTGTGCTCAGGTGAGCTAATAAGTAAAACATATTTTAACTAGGGGCCCTAAGGGTGAAATATCGCTCACCTGACCAACTTGTCCAAAAGCCATCTTTCCCCATCGAAACAATTTTTAGCTATTTTTTATTTACGAGTCACCCTGATACATATAGTGTAAAGTCAATTAGCCTTTTGGTTCAGAAGAAGAAGGTCAAAATAGATTTTCAAGATGATCGCTGTGGCGGCCTTCTTGGATTTCCAATCTGAACAATTTTAGCTAATTTTGATCTACAAGTCACCACAATCCCTTTTACGAAGTTTCCATTTAACTGGACTTACGGTTCCCGAGTAGAAGTTCAAAATAGATTTTCAAGATGGCAGCTGTGGCAGCCGACATCGATTTCTGATAGAAACCATTTCAGTTATTTTTGATCTACAAGTTATCCAAATACTTCCTACCAAGTTTCGAGCCAACTGCATTTTGGTTCAGGAGAAGAAGTTCAAAATAGATTTTCAAGATGGCCACCATGATCGCCATCTTGGATTTCCTATCTATACTATTTTAGCTCTTTTTAATCTAACAGTCAACTCGGGACTTCAAATGAAGGTTTCAAATCAATTGGCCTTTCAGTTTAGGAGAAGAACTACAAAATATGTTTTCAAGATAGCGTCTGTGGCAGCCATCTTGGATTTCCTATTGGAATGATTAAGATATTTTTTTTCTACAAGTTACCACAACACTTCCTACCAAGTTTTGAGTCAATTGGCCAGTCCGTCCAGGAGAAGAGTTCAAAATATATGTTCAAGATGGCGATGACCATGTTTCAATCAATTGGCATTTTCATTCCAGAGAAGAAGTTCAAAATAAATTTTCAAGAAGTGGCCATATTGAATTTTGGATCAGAACAATTTTAGCAATTTTTTACCTACAAGGCGCAAAGATACTTAGACTACCAAGTTTCGAGTCAACTGGCCTTGGCAACTGGACTGTTCAGGAGAAGATGTTCAAACTAGATTTTCAAGATGGTGGCCATGGCAGCCAATTTGGATTCTGCATTGAAATGATTTTCGTTATTTTTTACCTACAAATCCCCCTGATATTTCCAAGCAAGTTTCCAGTCAACTGGCCTTTGGGTTCCGGAGAAGTAGTTCAAAACAGATTTTCAAGGTGGCAGAGGTGGCGGTCATCTTGGATTTCTGATCTGAACAATTTTAGCAATTTTTTATTAACAAGTTGCCCTGATACTTTCTACCAATTTTCGAGAAGTTCAAAATAGATTTTCAAGATGGCCACGCGGCCATTTTAGATTTCCAATCAGAATGATTTTAGCTATTTCTGATCTACAATTTGCCCTAATACTTCCTACCAAGTTTCAAGTCAACTGGCCTTTCAGTTCAAGAGAAGAAGTTTAAAATAGATTTTAGCCATCTTGGATTTTGGATCAGCACAATTTTCGCTATTTTTTATCTATAAGTGGCCCTGGTATTTCCTAGCAAGTTTCAAGACAACTGGCCATCAAGAGAAGAAGTTTACAACAGATTTTCATGATGGCAACAATGGTGGCCATCTTGGATTTTGGATCTGAATTATTTTATCTACAAGTCACCCTACCAAGTTTCAAGTCAGTTGGCCTTTTGGTTCAGGAGAAGAAGCAAAAAATAGATTTTCTAGATGGCAGCCTTTGATTTCTGATTGGAACGATTTTAGCTATTTTTGGATCTACAAGTCTCCCTGATTTCTCCTACCAAGTCAAATGGCCTTTCGGTTGAGGAGAAGAAGTGAAAAATAGATTTTCAAGATGGCGGCCATGGCAGCCATCTTGGAGTTCCGATCGGAACGATTTTAGCCTTTTTTTTTTTGATCACCCCGATGCTTCCTACCAAGTTTCAAGTCAATTGGCTTTTTGGTTCAGAAGAAGCAAAAAATAGATTTTTAAGATGGTGGCCATGGCAGGTATCTTGGATTTCTGATCGGAAAGATTTTAGCTATTTTTTATCTACAAGTCACCCCGATGTTTCCTACCAAGTTTCAAGTCAATTGACCTTTTGGTTCAGGAGAAGAAGATTGAAAAAGATTTTCAAGATGGCAGCTATGGCTGCCATCTTAGATTTCTGATCGGAATGATTTTAGTTATTTTTTATCTATAAGTCACCCCGATGCTTCCTATTTAGTTTCAAGTCAATTGGCTTTTCGATTCAGAAGAAGAAGCGAAAAATAGATTTTCAAGATGGCTGCCATGGCGGCCATCTTGGATTTCGAATCGGAACGATATTAGCTATTTGTGATCTACAAGTCACCCCGATATTTCCTACCAAGTTTCAAGTCAATTGGCCTTTTGGTGCAGGAGAAGAAGATTGAAAAAAATATTTTTAAGATGGCAGCTATGGGGGCCATCTTGGATTTTAGATTGGAATGATTTTAGTTATATTTGATCTATAAGTCACCCTGATGCTTCCTATTTAGTTTCAAGTCAATTGGCTTTTCGGTTCAGAAGAAGAAGCGAAAATAAATTTTCAAGATGGCTGCCATGGCGGCCATCTTGGATTTCAGATCAGAACAAGTCAATTGGCCTTTCAGTTCAGGAGAAGAACATTGAAAAAGATTTTCAAGATGGCAGCCAGCTTGGATTTCAGATCAGAATGATTTTAGATATTTTTGATCTACTAGTCACCCCGGTGCCTCAAACCAAGTTTTGAGTCAATCTGTTCAAAGGTGTCATGCCCCTGTTTTATCTTGAATATATTTTTATGTGTACATAGTATAAAAAGAAGTTTGTTTTGATTTTTATTAACCAGGTTAGATTATTGCATTTGTAACTGGAGCGCTGATTATGATGACTGTTTTACTTTTTAAGCGAGTAGGTACACTTCAGCTTTCAAGTTACAGTATTACGGTAATCACGAGATATGTATGCTGAGAGTGTATTTGATTATTTACATCTATATACTTGAACGGTTACAAAAACATTGTATATTCCGAGTGAACCTAGGTTCAGTGATCAATATCTTCACTGTTCTGGGATTGATTTTTGTCTCAAGGCTATCTTTTATATGGGGAGACAATTTTCTTTCGTAATTTTGCAGTTTTGTAGCATTCCGAGAGAAAAATGTTTTTGGTTCATAGTTTGAGCAGTCGCTGTGTAAAATTTTGCACCGTTCGGACAATCGAACAGGTTATTTTAAATCTTGACTATCACGGTATTCTTGTGAATATTATTTTTAGATCTTGAATATCACGGGTTTCTTGTGGACACATGTTTCAAAACGTGCCACATTACTATAAAAGTTCCCTGGTTAAATAGAACTACACACACTACAATATTTTTCATTTGAAGACTGATCATTGCTTTCCTTTCTATTATGTTATGATGTTGTGCTGTATTTCGGGGATCTGACCATGGTAAGTCAATAATTTATTTAATTTTATTCTTGCAATATTCTTGCTGGTCTTTACTGCAGCTAAGATTCAAGTAGGTAAATTTATTGCTTTACTACGTTGCGATTCATATGTCATTCGTACTTACAAACCCCAGCATGATATGTAGATATTAATCAGATGGTGCATTAAGTGCAATTCAGTAGACTGTGATCAGGTGTGCAAGCCATATATGCTGACCCTGATCAGATGTGTACACTTTGGTTATATGTGTAGACCCTGATCAGACGAATAAGCCGTGTCGGGTGTGTAGACCCCAACCAGATAGAAATTAAATTTGGTCGATTCTATAGATCCTGGTCAGTCAGGTGAGTCTGATCGGTTCTGTAGACCCTGATCAGAATGCAAACAGTAATATTCTTACTTGAGTAGAGAGATAAATGTTTCAGAGCAATGATAGCACTAGCATATTTTAACATAACATATTCTTATCTGACATGTATATTATTTTAACCTTTATGATTACCAGACATATACGCTTGAATGTACGACACAATTAGGCGTTATGTTAACTGCTCACAGATTCAGAAGTTAACACAATTTACACAAATGACACATATGATAATTATCTTAAACACATATACAGAGGTTTGTTTTATTTGATTATACGCAAGTCTGTTTTCTCGAATATTATAATGTAAAATGGCTCAAGCAGCAAGGAGTCATGTTTGAGGCTATGACAATGGCATGTTGATATTGTACCCAATGATTATGTGGGGGCGATGTGTGATCATGTAATCATTGTGGTGTAATGGCAGTTATAATTTATTGTAGCCTTTAGCATTCTAAAGGGATTCTTACAGAGGAAGACGCATGGGTTCTTCCTGTAAGAATGTGTAATCGTCGCGATGCCATTCCTCCGATTAATGTAGAATTTGGTGTGTTAGTCAGATATATCCTGACTGTGTGTCTGCCTGTGTTGGATATATGTGCAATATTATATGTCATTAACAGCGTCCCTGTGGTTTTAGGATCTGATTTTGCTATATAATAATCAATTGCAACAGACTTGTTGAATTACAACATTTGGTGTACACACTCTATATACCTAGTGGAAATTAATAAGACAATATCTTGTAATGTTTGATATCGAGATTTCTAGGACATGATACTTATTTTCAGGTCCCATATACGTATCTGTTTTCGTCACTGTGTTTGTGTCCTGTTATCATCGTCACTCCATAACCATGATTTGACATCTACAAGTTTTTTTGGGAAGTTGTATCCAAAGTTGTATCCAATCAAGTACAAGTGGTACCCAGTAGATGACATGGGGTATACATCTGTTTACAGCACAAGTGTCTGATAAGTTATGTCATTATTTTCAATTTTTATCCACATGGTGAAAATTATGAAGCTGCCAGCATCTTCCAGAAATACCTCAGACTTTCAATTTATGAAATTTTGAAGATTGCTTTATAGTTTTTCTTAACTTTCTAAATACATGCTT
The DNA here is from genome assembly GCA_964016985.1 of Anodontia alba. Lineage (NCBI taxonomy): Eukaryota > Metazoa > Mollusca > Bivalvia > Lucinida > Lucinidae > Anodontia > Anodontia alba. The sequence goes on from OZ024826.1 coordinate 68,691,120, forward strand.
GTTTTTATTTATAAAATGTTATGTTTATCCTCTGACTGCTTGTGATCGCATCTAGTCCATCGTCACTGGCCCAACACTTGTCCGTTCACATGACAATGGTGTCAGAAGTGGGATTACGGTGACTTTGGACACGTTATTCTTGCAAACAGAGGATCAGATGTATTGTGCTTTTTAGATAAATGCATTTTGTTGTTATGTTTTATATGTAGTTATGTGAAATTAGTCACTGTCAAATCATGTATATTTCAGAAGGTAATGACAAGCGGGACCATGGTCAGCAGTGTGTAGTCAACTGTGTGTAGTATGTCCCATGGTAAGACCAACGGATACAGCACAACAAGGTTAAAGAAAGTATAAGGTCAGAAAAGCTTATTGTTTATTTTCCAGTGGTCACTTTTTACCTGTTGACCCTGAATGCCCTTTATATTTTATTGTGGATAAGCTAACGCGTAGGGTTGTGCATATTTCCATTGATAACTTGGAGAGGTGTGATATTAACATAGAGTAATTTTGTGTGTAATATTATGATATAGGCAACGAGGAGTGATATATGGATTTATTTGGTATTATGGATGCCGTTGGCCTATGATCATTTTGAGTATTGTTATTGTCCTCTTCTAGAGTTAGTGGATATTGTATTCATATTAGTGGATTGCTTTATTTTGTGTTAGACTTCAGTGTAAACTAAGAGTTGATTATAGTTTTAGGGCATTTAATTAATAGTGATTTTCTGAGACTTATCCTATGAAACTTGTGTTTAATTGAAACAAACTTCTTGCTATTAGTTGTTTCACTGGGACTTAGAGAAATGGAGACCATAGAAAATTTAAAAGCTCAAGGGGAGGCTTTAGGGTATGAAGGCGATGCACTTAGAGCTTTTATTAAGGATCAACAAGATAGGCTACACGACGAGAGAAAGGCACAGCGTGAGGTGCAAGCATGCGAACGTGAACTCACGGAGGCTAAGGAAGCACGTGAGCATGAATTAGCAGAAGCGGCGGCAGCGCGTGAATTAAAAGAACACAAACTCGCAGTGGCTAAGGCAGCACATGAACGCGAGATACAAAGAATGCAATTACAGCAAGACATTGAGCAAAAGAAACATATATTTGAAATGGAAAGGTTAGCTGCAGAGCAAAATGTAAAGCCTGCAGTGCAGCATAAGGAAGATAAATCTTATGTCACTGCTAAGATACCTAAAATACCAGCATTTGATGAAGGTAAAGATGAAATGGATTCTTATTTGCTTAGGTTTGAAAGGTATGCTATGGCTCAGAAATGGAAATAAAAGCACCACAAGCATAATACCCCACCATAGCAATTATTTGTTTATATATTAAAGTTATCGTTGCGAAAATGTCTGGAAAGAAAATGACGGAGGGACAGATAACAATCCTAAACCAGATCTTGATAATATCAATGGACAGATAACAATCCTAAACCAGATCTTGATAATATCAATGCATATAGCAAGTTTGGTTAAAAGGCCTTGTTATTTACTCAAGCTATCATCCAGAAATGAAAATATGGGCGTGTCTCGGGCAGATAACTCCATAAAAATTTGACGAAATTTGCCCATTAGCAATTCCAAACCAGATCTCCTTGATGTCAATACATATAGCAAGTTTGGTTAAAATCCCTTGTTATTTACTAAAGTTATCGTCCGGAAACGAAAATATGGACGTGTCTCGGGCAGATAACTGCATAAAAATTTGACGAATTTGCCCATTAGCAATCCCAAACCAGATCCCCTTAATGTCAATGCATACAGCAAGTTTTGTGAAAATCCCTTGTTATTTACTCAAGTTATAGTCCGGAAACGAAAATATGGGCGTGTCTTGGGCAGATAACTCCATCAAAAATTGACGAAATTTGCCCATTAGCAATCCCAAACCAGATCTCCACAATATCAATGCACATACCAAGTTTGGTGAAAATCCATTGATGTTTACTCAAGTTATCATCCGGAAACGAAAAACAGACGGACAGACCGACGGACGGACACACGGACGACCAACGTGAAACCATAATACCCCGCCACTATTGTGTGGCGGGGTATAAAAAGAGGATTGGGCTACTAGTTTGAGTGCACTTCTCAAAGGTAAGGCACTTGATGTATATGCATTAATGCCTGTAGAAGAGGCATTGAATTATGATATGTTGAAGGCAGCTTTACTCAAAAGGTATGAGTTAACTGAAGAAGGATTTAAGAGAAGGTATAAGAAGTGTAGACCAGATTCAGGTGAAACTTTTCAGCAATTCACCAGCCGTATGAAAAGTTATTTTACAAGGTGGATAGATATGTCCGGTATTAATAAGACTTATGATGGATTAGCAGATTTAATACTTAGAGATCAGTTTGCATTTATTTGTAATAGAGACCTTGAACTTTTCCTTACAGAAAGGGAACCCAAGTTACTTGAACAGGCTAGTAAATTAGCAGATCAGTACAAAGAAGCCAGGTATACTGATATTCTCAATTTGACATTTAAGATCAATGAAAGGTCAAGATCTAGGTCAAGGTCAAGGTCACCTTCACCTTCTGTTCGAAGGTATTTTTTTTTTTTTTTTTTTTTTTTTTTGATTTGGGTTTTACGGCCCTTTCAAGAATATTTCACTTATATCGAGCCGATCGTTCATCGAAGGTGGGCGAAAACCGGAGAACCCGGAGAAAAACCACCTGACCATCCGTAAGCAGAACTTGGCTTTCCCACATATGACCCGAGCCAGGCTCGAACCACAGCGGTGAGAAACCTAATGGATTAAGAGTCAACTCTCTTATCCACTAGGCTACGGGGGCCAGTCGATGTTCGAAGGTATAATCATCAAGGCCCACAACCTTTTAGAGGCTCATGTTTTATTTGTGGAGATAAAAAGCATATAGCCAGATTCTGTCCTGATAGGGCAAAAGGTAATAATATGAAGGTAGCTGCAGCATGAACAGGTGGTAGAGGTAGAAGTCAATCTCCCTCGAAACATGTACGTTTTCAGGATCAGAGACAAGGAGAGGAACTGAACGATGACAGGAAATCAGATGACAACCAGGTATGTGGAGCATGTTTTATTCATACTGATACACTTAGCTATGTTCAAGCAAGCAATGACAGCACTAAGGTCAGTCCGGGGACAGAAGATGCATTGAGGTGAGTACTACAGCTCAACCTTCACCCATTTGTAATGATATGAAGACCGTACAGGGTATAATGGGGAACGAAATGTTTAGTGTCCTGCGCGACATTGGGTGTACTGGGGTGATTGTTAAACAATCATTAGTTTCCTCAGAGGCATTGACTGGCAAGATGCATTCATGCATGATGGTAGATAGGACTACATTACAGCTTCCTGAAGCTAAGGTATCATTAGACACTCTTTATTTTAAGGCAGACACACTTGCCTTTTGTATGGAGAACCCTTTGGTTGATGTTATTATAGGTAATATTCCAGGGGCGAGGGATGCTCATGACCTGAATATTAATTGGGTGCCAGCTTTAGCAGTACAAACCCGGTCCCAAGCCAAACAACCTGAGCGAAAAAAAACATCACTCAAAACCCCCAATATTATCGATAGGGATATTTCACCTCAACAAATTAAGGAAGCTCAAGTTAATGATCCTACTCTGGCAAGAATTCGAAAAGCTTGCGAAGAATCGGAAGTTAAAGGAAATGCTAAGTTTTTTCGCAAAAATGACTTGATATATAGACAGTTCAGTTCACCTAAAGTGGAATTTGGTAAGACTTTTATACAACTTGTAGTTCCACAGCAATATCACAAGATGGTAATGAAATTAGCCCATGAGTCAATCCTGTCTGGACATCTTGCAGTGAAGCGGACTATTAAAAAAGAACTATCAGAATTCTTTTGGCCAGGGATAGCAAGTGATATGAAGAGGTTTTGTCAATCTTGTGACATATGTCAGCACACTATAGCCAAAGGTAGGAATACAAGGCGCCCTTAGGCAGTATGCCAGTTATAGATACACCATTTCAGAGAGTAGCAATTGACTTGGTTGGTCCACTTGAACGCCGTATTGAGAATAGGAATAAGTACATCTTGACGTTAGTTGATTATGCAACTAGGTATCCAGAAGCAGTAGCTCTGTCTTCAATTGAGACCGAAGCAGTTGCAGAAGCTTTAGTAAGTATATTTAGTAGAGTCGGAATACCGAAAGAAATATTAACTGACATGGGAAGTCAATTCACGTCAGCACTGATGAAAGAGGTAAGTAGACTTTTGTCATTCAAACAGTTAGTTACGTCCCCTTATCATCCCATCTGTAATGGCTTAGTAGAGCATTTTAATGGTACATTAAAGAAAATGTTGACCAGAATGTGTGCAGAACGTCCGAGACTGGGACAAGTATATAGATCCATTATTATTTGCATACAGAGAAGTTCCACAGGAAAGTCTGGGGTTTTCTCCATTTGAATTAATATATGGATGGCCTGTGCGTGGACCTATGCAAGTATTGAGAGAACTGTGGACAAAGGATATCGAGGATCCTCAGGTATGTACTACTTACCAGTATGTTTTAGATTTGAGGGAAAGATTAGAGTCAATGGTAAGTTTAGCACAGCAAAACTTACAGAATATGTCAAAGAAGTAAAAAAAATACTACAACCGGAAGTCGAGACGCCGACACTTAAAGGTAGGTAGCAAAGTTCTCGTACTCCCGACTAAGACAAATAAGTTGTTGATGAGTTGGAAAGGCCTGTATGAAGTAGTGGAGAAATTAAGTGTCTTAGATTATAGAATTAAAATGGGTAAGAAAGTAAAAACTTTCCATATCAATATGCTTAGGCAATACATTGAGAGAGAGGATGATCAACAAACTACAGATGTTCAGGTATGTTCTGTTGCAGTGTTAGACTGTACTTCGGAGGATATCGAAGATAATATAGAAGGATTAGTGGAATCACCATCAATTTGTGACAATGAGTCAGTTGAACTGTTAAACATTAATCCAGACTTAACAAAAGAGCAACAAAGTCAGGTAAGGCAAGTTGTAACAAATTTTGCCAGTACATTTACAGGAATACCCGGCTGTACCACTTTGTTGGAACATGACATTAAGTTGACAACAGATACGCCGGTAAGAGTTAAGCAATATCCACTTCCTTTCAATATGATGGAAGCAGCAAAGGATGAGGTAAGAGATATGATCAATTTAGACATTGTAGAACCATCAGAAAGTCCTTACTGTCCCCCTGTTCTTATAATAAAAAAAAGACAGACAATACGAACAGATTTTGCATAGATTTTCGTACACTTAACAAGGTTACGGTTTTCGATGCAGAACCAATGCCAAACATGGAGGAAATATTTATGAAAATAGCAGGTCATAAGTACATATCCAAGCTTGACCTTACTAAAGGTTATTGGCATTTACCTTTAACTAAGAATGCTAAGCAATACACAGCTTTTCAAACACCATTAGGACTATTACAATTTAAAGTTCTACCTTTTGGTTTAGTAACAGCTCCTGTAGCAAACTGATGAGGAAACTGCTGAAAGGTATGTCAAATACAGACAATTTTGTTGATGATATCATCATATTCACATCTACTTGGGAACATCATATGCAAGTATTCAAAGAATTATTGAAGCAGCTAAGAGATGCCAATTTGACTGTGAAACCAAGTAAGTGTTTCATTGGTTTTCGAAATCTAGAATGTCTTGGTCACAGCATTTACGGTAGAAACCGAACATCAGCCATTAAGCTATTTAAATAATGCAAAGCTTACCAATTCTAGACTGATGTGATGGGCTTTGGCATTACAGCCATATAGATTTCATATAGTGGCAATACGTGGTGCAGAAAATGTGGGCGCAGATTATTTAAGCCATGAATGACGTAATATATTCGGCGATAAAGTGACGTAATGCTCTAGTGCTACGCACTTCTGTAAGAGGGGAGATATGTCACGTCCCTGTTTTATCTTGAATATATTTTTATGTGTACATAGTATAAAAAGAAGTTTGTTTTGATTTTTATTAACCAGGTTAGATTATTGCATTTGTAACTGGAGCGCTGATTATGATGACTGTTTTACTTTTTAAGCGAGTAGGTACACTTCAGCTTTCAAGCTACGGTATTATGGTAATCACGAGATATGTATGCTGAGGGTGTATTTGATTATTTACATCTATATACTTACAACAACATTGTATATTCCGAGTGAACCTAGGTTCGGTGATCAATATCTTCACTGTTCTGGGATTGATTTTTGTCTCAAGGCTATCTTTTAAATGGGGAGACAATGTTCTTTCGTAATTTTGCAGTTTTGTAGCGTTCCGAGAGAAAAAAATGTTTTTTGTTTCATAGTTTGAGCAGTCGCTGTGTAAAATTTTGCACCGTTCAGACAATCGAACAGGTTATTTTAAATCTTGACTATCACGGTATTCTTGTGAATATTATTTTTAGATCTTGAATATCACGGGTTTCTTGTGGACACATGTTTCAAAACGTGCCACATTACTATAAAAGTTCCCTGGTTAAATAGACCTACACACACTACAATATTTTTCATTTGAAGACTGATCATTGCCTTCCTTTCTATTATGTTATGATGTTGTGCTGTATCTCGGGGATCTGACCATGGTAAGTCAATAATTTATTTAATTTTATTCTTGCAATATTCTTGCTCGTCTTTACCGCAGCTAAGATTCGAGCAGGTAAATTTATTACTTTACTACGTTGCGATTCGGCATGATATGTAGATATTAATCAGACGGTGCATTAAGTAATTCAGTAGACTGTGATCAGGTGTGCAAGCCATATATGCTGACCCTGATCAGATGTGTACACTTTGGTTATATGTGTAGACCCTGATCAGACGAATAAGCGTGTCGGGTGTGTAGACCCCAACCAGATAGAAATTAAATTTGATCGATTCTATAGATCCTGGTCAGTCAGGTGAGTCTGATCGGTTCTGTAGACCCTGATCAGAATGCAAACATTAATATTCTTACTTGAGTAGAGAGATAAATGTTTCAGAGCAATGATAGAACTAGCATATTTTAACATAACATATTCTGATCTGACATGTATATTATTTTAACCTTTATGATTACCAGACATATACGCTTGAATGTACGACACAGTTAGGCGTTATGTTAACTGCACACAGATTCAGAAGTTAACACAATTTACACAAATGACACATATGATAATTATCTTAAACACATATACAGGGGTTTTTTTTTATTTGATTATACGCAAGTCTGTTTTCTCGAATATTATAATGTAAAATGGCTCAAGCAGCAAAGAGTCATGTTTAAGGCTATGACGATGGCATGTTGATATTGTACCCAATGATTACGTGGGGACGATGTGTGATCGTGTAATCATTGTTGTGTAATGGCAGTTATAATTTATTGTAGCCTTTAGCGTTCTAAAGGGATTCTTACAGTGGAAGACGCATGATTCTTCCTGTAGGAATGTGTAATCGTCACGATGCCATTCCTCCGATTAATGTAGAATTTGGTGTGTTAGTCAGATATATCCTGACTGTGTGTCTGCCTGTGTTGGATATATGTGCAATATTATATGTCATTAACAGCGTCCCTGTGGTTTTAGGATCTGATTTTGCTACATAATAATCAATTGCAACGGACTTGTTGAATTACAACATTTGGCGTACACACTCTGTATACCTAGTGGAAATTAATAGGCAATATCTTGTAATGTTTGATATTGAGATTTCTAGGACATGATACTTATTTTCAGGTCCCGTATACGTATCTGTTTTCATCACTGTGTTTGTATCCTGTTATCATCGTCACTCCATAACCATGATTTGACATCTACAAGTTTTTTCGGGAAGTTGTATCCAAAGCTGTATCCAATCAAGTACAAGTGGTACCCGGTAGAAGACATGGAGTATACATCTGTTTACATCACAAGTGACTGATAAGTTATGTCATTATTTTCAATTTTATCCACATGGTGAAAATTATGAAGCTGCCAGCATCTTCCAGAAATATCTCAGACTTTCAATTTATGAAATTTTGAAGATTGCTTTATAGTTTTTCTTAACTTTCTAAATACATGCTTGTTTTTATTTATAAAGTGTTATGTTTATCCTCTGACTGCTTGTGATCACCTCTAGTCCATCGTCACCAGCCCAACGCTCGTCCGTTCACGTGACAAAAGGTTCAGGGTGAGTTGTTGAAAATGTGAAAAGCTAACGGACGGATGGCTGTTCTTGTGAGAGGTATATTATGAAGTTATCCCTTTGATTTTTCTTTTATCTTTTTTTAACCCCACAACACCATTTTTAACCCCATAACACGAATTTTTACCAATTTTTAACCCCACAATGACGAAATAAAGAGACATCAATACAAACACTAACCTCGGAATGTACCTGGCCTATCAGCGGATGGACGACGGACAACAGGCGATTGCATAAGCTGACCTGGAGCTTTGCTCCAGGTGAGCTTACTAGAAATTGTGTTTGTAAAACACTATGCCCCCAACCATATGCTTGCCTCCAAAGAAAATACAAGGTAACAAGAGTTGTCGCATGACGGCAAAGCTTGCTTGCTTGTGCCTTGTCTACCTATGTTTTCGCATTAATACGTCAAAAGGTGTATTTAGTATTTTTATATGATTCTATTCCAAATACAATAAGTTTTGTGAATCTGAATATAAATCACACATCCCTCTATAAAGTTTAATGCAAATCTATGTGTTACATGGAACACTGACCTAGATATATTTTGAGGTTGATCATTGCATCACATGGAACTAATGTTCCTGGTATGAAATTTCTCCATCAAATAGTCTTCCAGTTATTAGGCAAAATCTCTGAATGATGAAATGTAGGTCACACTGAGTTACACTGGCCTAGATATATTTCTATGTCAATCAAAGGGTCATATGGAAGTTAAAATGTAGGTATGACATTTCTCTATCAAATAGTCGTCGAGATTTAAGGTAAAATCACTGGACTTTGAAATTTAGGTCACAAAGACCTACATATATTTTTAGGTTACTCTTAGTGTCACATGGAATTAATATTCATGGTATGATATTTCTCCATCAAATAGTCTTTGAAATATAAGGAAAAATCACTGGACCATGGAATATAAGTCATACTGACATGCATCTATTTTGAGGTCAGCCTTGGTGTCACATGGAAAAAATATCCAAGGTATGACATTTCTCTTATCAAATAGTTATCGAGATATAAGGCATACTCACTGGACCATGAAATATGGGTCACATTGGCCTACATATATACTGAGGTCACTCTTCCTGTCACATGGAACTAATATCTAAGGTATGACATTTCTCTATCAAATAGTCTTCAAGTTATAAGGCATAATCACTGGTCCATGAAATATAGGTCACATTGACCTACATATATTTTGAGGTCACTCTTCGTGTCACATGGAACTAATATCCAAGGTATGACATTTCTCTATCAAAAAGTCTTTGAGATATAATGCATAATCACTGGACCATGGAATATAGGTCAAATTGACCTACATATACTTTAAGGTCACTCTTAGTGTCACATGAAACTAATATCCAGGGTATGACATTTCTCTATCAAAAAATCTTCGAGATATGAGGCATATTCACTGGACCATGAAATATAGGTCACACTGACCTAATTATACTTTGAGGTCACTCTTTGTGTCACAAGGAACTAATATCCAAGGTATGACATTTCTCCATCAAATAGTCATTGAGATATAAGGTGTAATCACTGGACTATGAAATATGTGTTACACTGACCTACATATATACTGAGGTCACTCTTCGTGTCACATGGAACTAATATCTAAGGTATCAAATAGTCTTTGAGTTATAAGGCATAATCACTGGTCCATGAAATATAGGTCACACTGACCTTCATATATTTTGAGGTCACTCTTCGTGTCACATGAAAGTAATATCCAAGGTATGACATTTCTCTATCAAAAAGTCTCCAAGATATAAGGCATAATCACTTGATCATGAAATCCTCCTCAGTCCCAATCAGTATACCAAATATCAAGGTTTTAGCTCAAATACTTTTTGAGATATCTTGCTAACGAGATTTTAATATTATTTTATCAAAAGGGAAATAACTCTAAAATGGGAGATAATTTGGATAAGAAAAAAATACGAGTCACCTATTTTTTCATGAGGAATCCATATATGAAATTTCAAAACATTAGCATACATGGCTCTAAACTTATGGTATGCACAATAAAGCAACAACATTAAATGGCCGGAAATTGTAAAGGGCAATAACTCCAACAACATTTCATTTAATTGGTTGAAAATTTAATCAGGTGATCTCCTCCTCAGTCCCAATCAGTATACCAAATATCAAGGTGCTAGCTCAAATATTTTTTAGATATCTTGCTTACAAGATTTCAATATTATTTTATTAAAAGGAAAATAACTCTAAAATGGGAGATAATTCAGATAAGAAAAAAATATGGGTCACCTAGTTTTTCATAAGGAATCCATATATGAAATTTCAAAACATTAGCATATATGATTCTAAAATTATGCTATGCACAATAAAGCAACAACATCAAATAGCCTAAAACTTCAAAGGGCCATAACTCCAATAACATTTCATTTAATTGGTTGAAAATTTAATCAGATGGTCCCCTCCTCAGTCCTAATCAGTATACCAAATATCAAGGCCCTAGCTAAAATACTTTTGGAGATATCTTGCTAACAAGATTTCAATATTATTTATATATTCAAATTTGGTTGCAGTCTTCTTGCAGGCTACAAATTTATTCCAGTTCAAAAAAGTGGATGACGACGAACGACAATGGATGACGATGGAGGCTGCCATGCCTTCGGCTCAGGAGAGCTAAAAATAATTCCATTTAAGCCATTGCAAGGGGGCATACATAGATCTGCAAACTACATTGTTGTCATATGAGGAGTCACAATAAACCTAGACTGGATTTCTTTCTTTTATATTCATTGTTCCCAAAGGCAGCCTTTATATAACTTATTTGACTTCTCTGCAGCTGCTGTCAAGTGCCATAAAAAGGCTCTCCTATGACATTCCCATACTTCAGCACTTCCTCTCATTATGGGAGGTAGATTGCGATTGTGGAACTTCCTTAACTCTCCATTAGGTTTGTAAAAGACTGAAACTCACAGTTAATACAGGTGAAGTGAGGAAGATGTAGCCTCTGTCTCTAATGCCACTCACACCCAGGGTTTCATTCATAACATCCCTCACCACCCTATGTCTGTACAGAATAAACCCATAGTACTGAAATAACAAACAAAAAAAGTTCTAAATACCTAGAAAAGTATTCAATCCCAAAAGAATACAGTGCCATATCTCATTTTAGATGTGCCATAAGAAGAGGGATCTAATAACATATGTGTACAGCAAACTCCCAGCCTATAGATTTGATCAATCCAAAAGGTGTCCTTACTATTAGCTTATAGGATCAATAGATACAGTAAATTTAATGAAAAGCAAAGATCCTTATTCTTTGGACAGAGCAACCCAAGATTTTCACTTTTACGGTAGAAACTGCATTGAAAAAAAAAAATGCCATCAGAGGAGATGGCAAATCCCACGACCTAACCGCCATTTCTAAATTTAGTGTATTTCAGTTGATATCATGGAAATATTGAAACAGGGCAAAGTAAAAAGATGCAAAGATACTTGTATGACATGTGACCAAAATAATAAGTGAAAACAATAATAGGTTCTTGCAGGCTGCAAATTTATTCCATGTAGGTGTACTCTTAATGATTTTATTTTTTTGTGTTCTTTTATTTTTTATTTATTTTTTATTTTTGTCAAAATCATCTAATAGTTACTTCTGATGTGATAATTTGTACAGGATACACAATATTTGCAAATACTTTGAACTTGTGAGTGTACATATTCAGAAATAATAGCAAAAATAAATGCTTTGTAAAGGTAAAGGAACTTGCTGTATGTTTATTGGGGTAAAAAATCAACAGAGTAAAAGTTGTCCTTCTTGCATGCTACACACCTTCTTGACCTCATATATGTCCCTACCAAAACTTATCAAGTTATCTCAAACAGTATGGGAGTTATGGCCTGCACAAGATTTCAGCATCAGGGGAGATAAGTACATAATGGAGAAAGTGAGAGTACACTTGAACACGACATGCCTACTGGTCCTTATCTATGCCTCTACCAAATATTAACAAAATATTTCAAACCACATACTCAAGAATTTGGCTTAGAAATTCATTCAGGGGAGGTAACTGGAAAACAACCACAGCAGAGGTTGTCTCTCTTGCATGTGACACACCTACTGGTCATTACCAATGCCTCTACCAAATATTATCAAAATATGTCTAAGGGTATCAAAGTTATGGAGCACACAAGATTTTGGCTTCAGGGGAGATAACTACATAACAAAGAAGAAAGTGAGAGTTGTCTCTCTTGCATGTGATATGCCTACTTGTCCTCCTCTTCATTTCTACCAAATATTATCATATTATCTCAAACAGTATGGGAGTTATGGCCTGCACAAGATTTTGGCTTCAGGGAAATAACTACATAACGAAGAAAGTGAGAGTTGTCTCTCTTGCATGGGACATGCCTACTGGTCCTCTTCATTTCTACCAAACATTATCAAAATATGTCAAAGGGTATCAAAGTTATGGAGCGCACAAGATTTTGGCTTCAGGGGAGATAACTACATAATGAAGAAAGTGAGAGTTGTCACTCCTGCATAAGTCATGCCTACTGGTCTTCCTCTTCATTTCTATCAAATATTATCATATTACCTCAAACAGTGTGGGAGTTATTGTCTGCACAAGATTTCGACTACTGGGGAGATAACTACTTAACGAAGAAAGTGAGAGTTGTCTCTCTTGCATGTGGCACACCTACTGGTCCTCCTCTTCATTCCTACTAAATATTACCAAAATATGTCTAATGGTATCAAAGTTATGGAATGCAAAAGGATGAGTACAATTTCTGCTTCAGGGGAGATAACTACATAACAAACTAGAGATGGTGTTTGTAAAACACTATGCCCCCAACTGCCTGACTCTAACACTGCTTGACTCCAACACTGCTTGCCCATGATGGTAAAAACAGTACAAATATATGAGATTTCAATGTTATTTTATCAAAGGGAAATAACTCTAAAATAGGAGATAACTGGGATAAGAAAAAAATATGGGTCACCTATTTTTTCATGAGGAATCAAAATATGAAATTTCAAAACATTAGCATACATGGTTCTAAACTTATGCTATACACAATAAAGCAACGACATTAAATGGCCAGAAACTGCAAAGGGCCATAATTCCAACATTTCATTTAATTGGTTCAAAATTTAATCAGGTGATCTCCTCCCCAATCCCAATCAGTATACCAAATATCATGGCTCTGGCTTAAATACTTTTTGGGATATCTTGCTGACAAGGTCAAAATGCCTAGAACTACAAAGGGCCATAACTATGTCAATTTTTCATGGAATTCCCTAAAAAACAAATCAGGTAATCTCCACATCATCCCCAATCAGCATATAATATTTCAAGACCCTAGCTTAAGTACTTTTCGAGACATCTTGCTGATAAAGTCAAAATGCGCAGAACTGCAAAGGGCCATACCTTTATCAATATTTTCACGGAATTCTCTCAAAATATAATCAGGTAATTTACACATCATTCCCACTCACTATATCGAATTTCAAGAACCCAGCTTAAATACTTTTCAAGATATCTTGCTATATCGAATTTAAAGAACCCAGCTTAAATACTTTTCAAGATATTTTGCTCACAAGATTTAATTCTGATGTTTTTCAAAGGGGCATAACTCTAAACAAACATGCTAGACAAGAAAAAAAAATAAGGGTCAGCTATTTTTTCATTGGGAACCCAAATATAAAATTTCAAAACCATAGCATGCAGGGTTCTTAACATGTGGCATGCACAAAAAAGCTTGACGAACAGACAAACAGACGGATGGCCAAATGAAGGCAAAACAATATGCCCCATCAATTTCATTCGAAACTGGGGGCATAATCAGGTCATCTACTCATCGCTTCCAATCTATTCATCAAGTTTCAAGGCTCCAGCTTCAATAGTTTTTTAGATATTTTGCTGACAAGGGAAACATGCCCAAATTTACAAAGGGCCATTACTTATGAAATATTTTTCAGAATTTACAAAAAAGTTAATCAGGTTATCTACTCATCATTACCAATCAATTCACCAAGTTTCAAGTCTCTAGCTCTTTCATTTTTTGAGATATTTTGCTGACAAGATAAAAAAATGCCCAAAATAACAAATGGCCATTAACACATGAAGTATTTTTCAAAATTTATTCAAAAGTTAATCAAGTTGTCCACTCATCATTACAAATCAATTCACCATACTTCATGGCTCTAGCTCTAACAGTTTTTGAGATATTTTGCTGACAAGATAAAAATGCCCAAAATTACAAAGGGCCATAACTCAAGAAGTATTTTTCAAAATTTCTTCAAAAGTTAATCAGGTCGTCTACTCATCACTACCAGTCTATTCATCAAGTTTCAAGGCTCTAGCTCCAACAGTTTTTGAGATATTTTGCTGACAAGGTAAAATTGCCCAAAATTACAAAGGGCCATAACTCATGAAGTATTTTTTAGAATTTCTTTAAAAGTTAATCAGGTCATCTACTCATCACTACAAATCCAGTTTCAAGGCTCTAGCTCTAACAGTTTTTGAGATATTTTGCTGACAAGGTAAAAATGCCCAAAATTACAAAGGGCCATAACTCAAGAAGTATTTTTCAAAATTTCTTTAAAAGTTAATCAGGTTGTCTACTCATCACTACCAGTCTATTCATCAAGTTTCAAGGCTCTAGCTCCAACGGTTTTTGAGATATTTTGCTGATAAGTTATAAATGCCCCAAATTACAAAGGGCCATAACTCATGAATTATTTTTCAGAATTTCTTCAAAAGTTAATCAGGTCATCTACTCATCACTACAAATCCATTTACTTAGTTTCAAGGCTCTAGCTCTAACAGTTTTTGAGATATTTTGCTGACAAGGTAAATAATGCCCAAAATTACAAAGGGCCATAACTCAAGAAGTATTTTTCAAAATTTCTTTAAAAGTTAATCAGGTTGTCTACTCATCTCTACCAGTCTATTCATCAAGTTTCAAGGCTCTAGTTCCAACGGTTTTAGAGATATTTTGCTGACAAGGTAAAATTGCCCAAAATTACTAAGGGCCATAACTCATGAATTATTTTTCAGAATTTCTTCAAAAGTTAATCAGGTCATCTACTCATCACTACAAATCCATTTACTATGTTTCAAGGCTCTAGCTCTAACAGTTTTTGAGATATTTTGCTGACAAGGTAAAAATGCCCAAAATTACAAAGGGCCATAACTCAAGAAGTATTTTTCAAAATTTCTTCAAAAGTTAATCAGGTCGTCTACTCATCACTACCAGTCTATTCATCAAGTTTCAAGGCTCTAGCTCCAACAGTTTTTGAGATATTTTGCTGACAAGGTAAAATTGCCCAAAATTACAAAGGGCCATAACTCATGAAGTATTTTTTAGAATTTCTTTAAAAGTTAATCAGGTCATCTACTCATCACTACAAATCCAGTTTCAAGGCTCTAGCTCTAACAGTTTTTGAGATATTTTGCTGACAAGGTAAAAATGCCCAAAATTACAAAGGGCCATAACTCAAGAAGTATTTTTCAAAATTTCTTTAAAAGTTAATCAGGTTGTCTACTCATCACTACCAGTCTATTCATCAAGTTTCAAGGCTCTAGTTCCAACGGTTTTAGAGATATTTTTCTGACAAGGTAAAACTGCCCAAAATTACAAAGGGCAATAACTCCTGAATTATTTTTCAGAATTTCTTCAAAAGTTAATCAGGTCATCTACTCATCAGTACAAATCCATTTACTAAGTTTCAAGGCTCTAGCTCTAACAATTTTTGAGATATTTTGCTGACAAGGTATAAATGCCTAAAATTACAAAGGGGCATAACTCAAGAAGTATATTTCAAAAATTCTTCAAAAATTAATCAGGTTGTCTAGTCATCACTACCAGTCTATTCATCAAGTTTCAAGGCTCTAGTTCCAATGGTTTTTGAGATATTTTGCTGACAAGGTAAAATTGCCCAAAATTACAAAGGGCCATAACTCATGAAGTATTTTTTAGAATTTCTTCAAAAGTTAATCAGGTCATCTACTCATCACTACAAATCTATTTACTAAGTTTCAAGGCTCTAGCTCTAACAGTTTTTGAGATATTTTGCTGACAAGGTAAAAATGCCCAAAATTACAAAGGGCCATAATTCAAGAAGTATTTTTCAAAATTTCTTCAAAAGTTAATCAGGTTGTCTACTCATCACTATCAGTCTATTCATCAAGTTTTAAGGCTCTAGCTCCAACAGTTTTTGAGATATTTTGCTGACAAGGTAAAAATGCTCAAAATTACAAAGGGCCGTAACTCATGAATTGTTTTTTTCAGAATTTCTTCAAAAGTTAATCAGGTCATCTACTCATCACTACAAATCCATTTACTAAGTTTCAAGGCTCTAGCTCTAACAGTTTTTGAGATATTTTGCTGACAAGGTAAAAATGCCCAAAATTACAAAGGGCCATAACTCAAGAAGTATTTTTCAAAATTTCTTCAAAAGTTAATCAGGTTGTCTACTCATCACTACCAGTCTATTCATCAAGTTTCAAGGCTCTAGCTTCAATAGTTTTTGAAATATTTTACTGACAAGATTGCATCCATATTTTTTCCAAGGGCCATAACTCTGATAAGGGGCATAATCCTGTCAAGAAAAAAAACATGTGTCAGTTATTTTTTCATGAGGAATCCATATAAGAAATTTCAAAACAGTAGCATTCACAGTTCTAAAGTTATGCTATGCATCAAAAAGCGTGACGAACGGACGGACGGATGGAAGGACGGACGAAGGACAGACGGACGGATGGATGAACAACCCAGAAGCAATATGCCCCTCCAACTTCTTTGAAGTTGGGGACATAATAAAGTTTGTCTCTATTGCAGGCGACATGCCTACTGGTCCTCCTCTTCATCCCTACCAAATATTATCAAATTATCTTAAACAGTATTGGAGTTATGGCCTGTACAAGATTTTGGCTTCAGGGGAGCTAATTACATGACAAAGACAGTGAGAGTTGTCTCTCTTGCACGCCACACGCCTACCAGTCCTCCTTTTCATTCCCACTAAATATTACCAAAATATGTCTAAGGGTATCAAAGTTATGGAGCGCACAATGATGAAAACAATTTCTGCTTCAGGGGAGATAACTACAAAATGAATGAAGTGAGAGTTGTCTCTCTTGCACGCAACACACCTACTGGTCCTCCTCTTTATCCCTACCAAATATTATCAAATTACCTCAAACAGTATTGGAGTCATGGCCTGCGCAAGATTTTGGCTTCAGGGGAGATAACTACATAATGAAGACAGTGAGAGTTGTCTCTCTTGCACATGACATGCCTACTGGTCCTCCTCTTCATTCCTACCAAAAATTACCAAAATATGTCTAAGGTATTATTGTTATTGAGCACACAAGGATGAGTCTACAATTTCTGCTTCATGGGAGATAACTCCATAACGAATAAAGTGAGAGTTGTCTCTCTTGTACGCAACACGCCTATTGGTCCTCTTCTTCATCCCTACCAAATATTATCATATTATCTCAAACAGAATGGGAGTTATGGCCTGCACAAGATTTCCGCTTCTGGGGAGATAACTACATAACAAAGACAGTGAGAGTCGTCTCTCTTGCATGCGACATGCCTACTGGTCCTCCTCTACATTCCTACCAAATATTATCAAAATATGTCTAAGGGTATCAAAGTTATGGAGTGCACAAGGATGCGTCTACGGACAGACGGACGCCATGCTGATCGCTATATCACCAGAACCTATTGGTTGGGGGATAAAAAAGCATACAATCACTAGTACATAATACAGAAATCAATAATTATTACATTTATAAACTGGTGTCATAAAATCATTCTATTCTACTCTACAGTACTTTGACCCACCTAAAATGTGACTTACAGGTCATAATATTATGACCCATGGGACGACACGATGTTTTGCAACAGACTGCATGCTTAGTTCTTAACACTATCAAGGTTATCAATTTTGCAGCCCTCTTTAATTGTACAATATTAAGTTTGTTTGTGTTGAGTCAACCCAATGGGGTCATGTCGAATCCAGTCAATTTACCTAACCACACTTTTAGTGGGCAGGCATAGTCCTCCAAACCAGTCTTGTGCAAATTCTTTCACCAGAAACTGACAACTGCCCTTCTTGAATCAGCAGAAGGGAAGAATGACCATAGAAAATATTTCATGATTAAATCTCCACGAAAGAATGTTGCCGACCCGGCAGGGGTCAAACCCACAATCTCCTGATCACCAGTCAGACGCACATCCAACTGAGCCACTGAGGCCGGCATATACAATATTAAGTAGGGCCACAGAAGCATAATATGGCCTTCAGCTGCATAGTCACAGTAAACAAATAGTTAATAAAGAAATGCAGTCATGGTCAAACAATGATGGTGGTCTTCAGCTAAACTTCTCCATGAACTCTGGTCCAAGTATAAAGAACCTATGCAAAATGGTATATAATAAAAAAAAAAAACCTGGCCTAAATCGCAAGGTAAACATTGTGCCCAATTCATGCTAATGCTAACAATAAAGTGAATGCAGATGCTGGGAGCAGAAGTACCCTTTGGCTTTACCAGGCAGCCTTATGAGATATGTAAATTTACATAAAGACCTTTATCATGACTTCCTGTATCTGTATGTGCTGTGGACTATGAGAATATGAATATGTTCTGAAAAGAGGGATCCTTTGAAACCACATGACATGTGCACTAAGTGAAGATTTATATAGCTTCTGCATAGATCTGCCCAGTCTGAAAAGTCTTCTTGCTCTCAAGGGTCACTCCTTTAAGAATCTGTTCCTTATATGAAGGAGCCCTGGTTATTCACACAATGCCCAGCGAGACCTTCACCAGACACTGTGAGGATGAACAGGCAAATCTGAGTCTATTTGTCATGTTAGGGATAATAAATGTCAATGCAACCAGAAAAATGCATGATAAATCACCATCCTGAGGAATGTGTGTCTCTCCTTGCCATAGAGGCTTCACCTAACATTTGGAACTAGAGCATGTGACCAGGGGGTGATGCAAACTCCTGCGGGTACTGTTACCAATACAAATGTTAAATTTTGAATTCCGTCACCCTGACCTCAAGGCCACTAAGGGGGTCAGAACACACTTCTATAAAATCTTTGGATCAGTATGTAACATCAGTGCAAGTATGATTGTTTGTGTTGAGGTTTTACGGCCCAGTCAACCCAATGGGGTCATGTCGAGCGCAGTCAGTTTACCTAACCACACGTTTACTGGGCAGGTTTAGTCCTCTAAACGGTTAACCAGTATTGTGCACATTCTTTCGCCAGAAACTGACAACTGCCCTTCTTGAATCAGCGGAAGGGAGAGAATGACCATAGAAAATACCGGTATTTCATGATCAATCTCCATGAAAGAATGTTGCCGACCTCGGCGGGGGTTGAACCCGTGACCTCCTGGTCTCCAGTCGGACAGTGCATCCAAATGAGCCACAGAGGCCGGCTAGTGCAAGTATGAACTGGACCTATTTAATAGCTGAGTAGATATAATCTTTTAAAAACCTTTGATGCAAAACTTTAACCAAAGAGTTAACAGATGGATGTGCAAACAGAAAGGCAGGCTGAATCAGCTCTTAGAAACTTTGATGCAAAAACTTTGACCAAAGAGTTAACAGAGAGATGAACAGAAAGATGGATAGTCTGATCAACACCATGATAAATACTATATACCCCCATGGCATTCTTCGTACGCTGGGAATAAAAAGTTATCCTAGTGGCTTCAAAGGCAATATGTAAAAATCTTAATGCACATGCAACAGATGACAATAGATCTCTACACTTCTTCCAAAAATAAAACAAGAGGGCCAAGATGGCCCTGTATCTCTCACCTGATTACCAGACAAGTTTCGAGTCACTTGACCTTTCGGTTCAAGAAAAGAACTTCAATATAGATTATCAAGATGGCGGCCATCTTGGATTTCCAATCAGACTGACTTTAGCTACTTTTGATCTATTAGTCATCTTGATACTTCCAATGAAGTTTCGAGTCAAATGACCTTTTGGTTCAGGATAAAAAAGTTCAAAATAGATTTTCAACATGGCTGCTAGGGCAACCATCTTGAATTTCTGATCAGAATGATTTTAGCTATATATATTTTTGATCTACAAGTCACCCTGATACTTCCTACCAATTTTCAAGTCTATTGGCCATTCTGTTCAAAAGAAGTTCAAAAAAGATTTCAAGGTGGTGGCAATTTTGAATTTCTGATCAAACAAATTTAGCTATTTTTGATCTACAAGTCACCAAGATACTTCCTACCGTTTCGAGTAAATTGGCCTTTCGGTTAGGGAGAAGAAGTGCAAAATAGATTTTTAAGACAGCTGCCACGGTGGCCATCTTGGATGTCCAGTCGAAAGGAGTTTAGCTAATTCTGATCTACAAGTCACCCTGATGCTTTCTACCAAGTTTCGAGTCAACTGGCCTTTCGGTTCAGGAGAAACCCAAAACACATTTCCTGCCATCTTGGATTTCTCATCGGAACAATTTTAGCTATTTTTCATCTACAAGTCACCCTGATGGCTCCTACCAAGTTTTTGGTGTCAATTAGCCTTTTGGTTCATGAGAAGAGGTGAAAAATTGATTTTGAAGATGGTGGCCATCTTGAATGTCCCATCAAAATGATTTTAGCTATTTTGATCGTCTAGTCACCTTGATGCTTCCTGTCAAGTTTCAAGACAATTGGCCTTTTGTTTCAGGAAAAGAAGCGAAAAATAGATTTTCAAGATAGCTGCCATGGCGGCCATCTTGGATTTCCCATCGGAACAATTTTAGCTATTTTTTATCTACAAGTCACCCCGATGCTTCCTACCAGTTTCAAGACAATTGGCCTTTTGTTTCATGAGAAGAAGAGAAAAATAGATTTTCAAGTTGGCGGCCATGGCGGCTATCTTGGATTGTGGATCAGAAGGATTTAAATTTTTTTGCTCTACAAGATACCCCGATGCTTCCTACCAAGTTTCAAGTCAGTTGGCTGTTCAGTTCAGGAGAAGAAGCAAATTAGATTTTCAAGACAGCAGCCAATGCAGCCATCTTGGATTTCCAAATGGAACGATTTAGCTATTTTTGATCCACAAGTCACCCTGATGCTTCCTACCAAGATCCAAGTGAATTGGCCTTTTGGTTCAAGAGAAGAATCGAAAAATTAATTTTCAAGATGGCGGACATAGAGGCCTTCTTGGATTTCCGATCAGAACTATTTTAGCTATTTTTGATTTACAAGTCACCCCAATGCTTCCTACCAACTTCAAGTCAGTTGGCTTTTCAGTTAACAAGAAGATGCTAAAAAAATAAATACGATTTTCAAGATGGCGGCCATGGTGGCCATCTTGGATTTCCAATCAGAACAATTTTAGTTATTTTTGATGTACAAGTCACATCACAGCTTCCTACCAAGTTTCAAGTCAACTGGCCTTTTGGTTCAGGAGAAGAAGCAAAAAAGATTTTCAAGATGGTGGCCATGGCAGCCATATTGGATTTCTAATTGGAACAATTTTAGCTATTTTTGATCTACAAGTCACCTTGATGCTTCCTACCAAGTTTCAAGTCAACTGGCCCTCAGGTTCAGGAGAAGAAGAGAAAAATAGATTTTCAAGCTGGCGGCCATCGTGGATTGCAGATCGGAACAATTTAGCTATTTTTGCTGTACCAGATATCCTTTTGCTTCCTACCAAATTTGAAGTCAGTTGGCCTTTCGGTTCAGGAGAAGAAACAAATTAGATTTTCTGATCCGAATGATTTTAGCTGTTTTTGATCTATGTCACTGCAATGTTTCCTACCAAGTTCCAAGTCAATTGGCCTTTTGGTTAAGAAGAAGAAGCGAAAAATAGATTTTCAAGATGGCCACCATGGTGGCCATCTTGGATTTCTGATTGGAACAGTTTTAGCTATTTTTTATCTACACGACACCCCAATGCTTCCTACCAAGTTTCAAGTCTATTAGCCTTTCAGTTAAGAGAAGAAGCGAAAAATAGATTTCAAGATGGCTGCCACAGCGGCTGTCTTGGATTTCCGATTGGAAAGATTTTAGCTATTTTCTATCTACAAGTCACCCCGATGCTTTTTTCCGAGTTTCAAGCTAATTGGCCCATCGATTCAGGAGAAGAAGCGAAAAATGTATTTTCAAGTCACCCCAATGCTTCCTACCAAGTTTCAAGTCAATTGGCCTTTCGGTTCAGGAGAAGAAGCGAAAAATAGATTTTCAACAAGGCCACCACGGCGGCCATCTTGGATTTCCCATCGGAACAATTTTAGCTATGTTTGATCTACAACTCACCCCAGTGCATCCAACCAAGTTTCAAGTCTATTGGCCTTTCAGTTCAGGAGAAGAAGCGAAAAATAGATTTTCAAGATAGCTGCCATCTTAGATTTCTGATCAGAACTATTTTATCTATTTTTGATCTGCAAGTCACCTAGAATGCTTATTACCAAATTTCAAGTCAGTTGTCCTTTCAGTTCATCAGAAGAAGTGAAAAATAGATTTTCAAGATGGCGAAAAATAGATTTTCAAGATGAACAGATCTTCAACATGGTGGCCATCTTGGATTTCCAACTGTAACAATTTTAGCCATTTTTGATCTACAAGTCACCCCAATGCTTCCTACCAAGTTTTGAGAAATGGCCTAGGGGTGTAGGAGGGATAGGTTTTTTAAACAAATTGTTGACACCGCACAACGCACGACACTATTATTTGACCTAGTTATCTATTTTTTGACCCCACATGACCCAGTTTCGAACTTGACTGACATTTTGTCAAGGACGTCGCTCTGAGAGTTTTAAGTTGATTAAGGCTGAAAATGTGGCCTGTAGAGTGTTCACAAGCAATCTTGATAATCAAGGGGACATCACTGCAATCATTAGTCCGATCTGACTCATTTTTGAACTCATCTGAGATTTTATGCATGTCATTGTAATCTGCAAGTTTCATGAAGATCCAACCAAAAATGAAGAAGCTCTGCTGTTCACAAGCATTTTCCTATAGTAAGCATATGGGACCTATCAGTTGCCATAGCAACCAAAGTTCTGAAGCAATTTTCCTAAAATGCATACACAAGCAATCTCCCACAAAAGACATGCTACAGATAAAATTTGGTTTAGATCTGCTAGTAGGCTGCAAAGATATTCCAGTTCGAAAGTGTGGACGATGACGGACATCGATGGACAATGGCGATTGCCATCCTATAAGCTCCCCCGGAGCCTTTGGCTCAGTTGAGCTAAAAAAAAAAATTGTATAATAAAGGTACTGTGCACTATACATACATGTTGGATTTGTTCCATGGTCAGCGGGTACAGAGATTCTACTGGTTTTGTACTTGTTATAACATATTCATACAGTGTACTCCAAAACTGAAAAATAAGACATAATAATAACTCCTCCATTATCCTTAAAGTGCAATCACAACAGCAGCTGAAGATTCTATTGTTTTGTTTTATCCAAAATAAGGTGAGCCTTGATATTTCATGTAGATCGTGTGTGTAGCAGATGATTCACATGAAATATCAAGCTTTGATTTCTCTGATAATTAATTTAACCCTTGTCATGCTAGATAAATTAGAATGCCACTCCAACTTCTAATTTTCAGCCAATCAGATTACTTGATCCAGATTGCTGATATAAATTCACCTACTGAATTGCAAACAGTGCAGATCCAGATGCCAACTGAACTGCATCTACTCTGTTTGCAAATGCAGGGTATATCCGGGCTCAGCAGGATAAAGGTTAAAAATAGACAACCATGATGGTCCTTAATGCTCACCCGTGATGAAAATTAGGTAACGGTCACTCAATGTCTACAACATTCATTAATCTGGAGGACATAATTCTTAACCTGTCCATAACTCTATCAAAAGTTGGTGTACTTTAACCGCAAAGCAATATGCCACTTCATGGGATAATTGTCCACCAAGTTTCACCCCAACTTATATGTAAGGTTCAGGAAGATCTGATCAAAACTGAAGTTGTGTCAATGTCAAGGTAGAAAATAGGCTTTTTCAACAATCAAGTGGACAAAACTCTAAAATAAATAATTTGATCTGGACAATTTTCAAATTTATCCAAGACTTCATCCATGTCCAGCTCACCTGCAAGTTTAAGGATGACCTGATCAAAACTGAATGAGTTTATCCATGTCCACCTTAGCTGCAAGTTTCAGATCAAAACTGAACCAGTTAGATGATGACAAAGTATAACAGAGGCTTTTTCAGCAATCCAAGGGAATATAACTCATTTGATTAATGATCCAATTTGGTCAGATTTTAAAATTGTCCCAGATTTCATCCATGTCCACCTTATCTGCAAGTTTCAGAAACATCCCATCAAAACTGAACAAGTTACGCTGAATACAAAGTCAAACAGAGGCTTTTTCAGCAATCTAAGATTAATGTTCCGATCTGGCCAGTTTTTGAACTTATCAGAAATTTCATCCATGTCCACCTTATCTGCATGTTTCAGGAAGATCTGATCAAAACTTAACGACTTCAAACAGAGGCTTTTTCAAGGGAATGTAACTCTAACATTAATGATCCAATCTGACCAGTTTTTCAACTTGTCCGAGATTTCATTCATGTCCCTTTTTTATCAGCAGGTTTCAGGAAGAGCTGATCAAAACTAAATGACTTATGCTGATAACAATGTCAAACAGAGGCTTTTTCAGCAATCAAGGGGAAGTATCTCTAACATTAATGATCTGATCTGGCCAGTTTTCGAATTTGTCAGAGATTTCATCTATGTCCATCTTAACTGCAAGTTTCAGGAACATCCAATCAAAACTGAAGTTATGGTGATGACAAACATTTTCCCATTGTAAGTCTATGGGACCTTGTGGTCCCCATAGCAACCAAGGTTTTCATTGGATTTCCATGAAAAGCCTATGCTACTGATGTCCAACCAGAGGCATGTTAAGATGAGAAATGATTGAGATTGGCCTGCAGACTTCAGAGAAATAATTGGTAAAAGGTGCTAAAGGATGGATGATGGACTGAAGAATGACAGATGGGGATGAAGATACCCTGGCCTGGGCATTTTGACCCCCAACCAAAAAACCTGAGAGAACTCAGTTCAGAAAGATATTTTAATCACTTTAAAAAAAAAATCCTTGTAACAGAAACATGGTTTAACTGATTTTACATGCAAAAATATATCTTTGGCTGGTAGAGCCTGGGCAGCTTGCCCCCCAGGGCTGACCTGGGAAGATCCATACAAATGCCCCCCCACCCCCAGGTCACAAATTTATCAACACAGACAACTGACCATTGAAGACATAAGAAAAAGTTATTGGCCCCCAACATTAGTCAAAGGGGACTATTAAAATAGATTTGTCCATCCATCCATCCATTGGTCTGTCCATCCTTCCATCCATCGGTCCAAGATTCCATCCATCCATAGACACAATGAGATGGGTAGCTTGTGGACGTAACTCCTTTTACAGTTTTTAACCGATCTTTTTGAAACTTTGCAGTATTTTTGTCATGGTCTGAAGATGTGCATGTGGTTCTGGGGTTATTTTGTTTATCAACTTTTTCTACTTTTCGAGTTAGTTTTTTCCAGGTCAGATTACTATTAGAATAGATCCTGTTTTTTTATCAACTTTTTCCACTTTTCGACTTAGTTTTTTCCAGGTCAGATTACTATTAGAATAAATACCTTGTGGGCACAACTCCTCCTAGAGTTTTCCACCAATCATTTTGAAACTATGCATACTTGTTCTACATGATCTGTAGATGTGAATGTGGTTTTGGGGTTGTCCTCTCATTATTTTTTATCAGCTTTTTCTAATATTTCAGCTTAGTTTTTTCAAGGTTCAGTTACTATTAGATAGATACTTTGTGGGCACAACTCCTCCTAGAGTTTTCCATGGATCATTTTGAAACTATGCATGCCTGTTGTACATGGTATGTAGATGTGCATGTGTTTTTTGAGTTATCCTCCTATTATTTTTTATCAAGTTTTCTACTTTTTTTACTTAGTTTTTTTCCAGGTTTGATTAGTATTAGAAATGATACTTTGTGGGCGCAACTCCTCCTAGACTTTTCCACCGATCATTTTGTACACTTGTCCTACATAGTCTGAAGATGTGCATGTGGTTTTTAGGTTATCCTCCTATTATTTTTTTATCAACTTTTTCCACTTTTTCGACTTAGTTGTATCCTGGTCCAATAAGTATTAGAATAGATATCTTGTGGGCACAGCTCCTCCTAGATTTTTCCACTGATCATTTGGAAACTATACATACTTGTTCTACATGGTCTGAAGATGTGCACGTGGTTTGGGGGTTATCCTGCCATTATCTTTTTTCAACTTTTTGCACTTTTTTAGATGTGCACGTGGTTTGGGGGTTATCCTGCCATTATCTTTTTTCAACTTTTTGCACTTTTTTTAACTTATTTTTTTTTTTTTTTTTTTTTTTATTCATGACACGGTGATGTAGGTAGCTTGTGGGCGCAACTTCTCTTACAGTTTCACACAAAACTTTTTGAAACTTTGCATGTGTTTTTGTCATGATCTGAAGATGTGCATGTGCTTTTGAGGTTATCCTCCCATCATTTTTTATCAACTTTTTCCACTTTTTCGAAGTTGTTTTTCAGGTCTGATTAGTACTAGAATAGATACCTTGTGGGAGCAACTCATCCTACAGTTTTCCACCCATCATTTTTAAACAATGCATACTTGCTCTACATGGTCTGAAGATGTGTGTGTGGTTTAAGGGTTTTTCTTCCAATATTTTTTGTCAACTTTTTCCACTTTTTTGTCCCCAGCCTTTTCAAAGAAAAGCAAGGGGACATAGTATTTGGCTTTCCGTGGTGCGTGGTTCCAAGTTTATAGTAGGTACCTTGTGAGTGCAACTCCTCCTACAGTTTTTAACCAATCCTTCTAAAATTTTACAGGTGTCTTCATCATGGTCTGAAGATGTGCATGTGCTTTTTACAGAATCCTTAAATTAATGTTTTTCACTTTTTTCACATTTTTAACTTAGACTTTTTTTTGCATAGTTCCGAGTTTGTAGTGGGAACCATGTGAGCACAACTCCTCCTACAGTTTTATACCAATCCTTCTGAAACTTCACAGGTATCTTAATCATGGTCTGAAGATATGCATGTGCTTTTTACAGAATCTTGAAATAATTGTTTTTAAATTTTTCACATTTAACTTAGACTTTCTTTCAGGCTTCAATACTATGAAAGTGTATATGTAGTAGGTGCATTGTGAGCGCAACTCCTCCTACAGTTTTGGACTGATCCTTTTGAAACTTTACAGGTGTTTTAATCATAGTCTGAAGATATGCATGTGCTTTTTACAGAATCCTTAATTTATTTTTTTTCACTTTTTTCACATTTTTAACTTAGACTTTTTTGCATGGTTCCGAATTTGTAGTGGCAAACTTGTGAGCGCAACTCTTCCTACAGTTTTATACCAATCCTTCTGAAACTTCACAGGTATCTTAATCATGGTCTGAAGATATGCATGTGCTTTTTACAGAATCTTGAAATAATTGTTTTCAAATTTTTCACATTTAACTTAGACTTTTTTTCATGCTTCAATACTATGAAAGTGTATTTGTAGTAGGTACCTTGTGAGTGCAACTCCTCCTACAGTTTTATACCATTCCCACTGAAACTTATAATACAGATGTTTTAACCATAGTCTGAAGATATGCATATGCTTTTCACAGAATCTTGAAATTTTTTTTACTTTTTTCACATTTTTAACTTTTAACATAGACTTTTTTCATGCTTCAATACTGAAAGTGCATATATTAGTACATGTACGTACCTTGTGAGCACAACTCCTGCCACAGTTTTTTTTGTACATTTTACAGGCTTTCAAATGGCTCTTTAGTCATTTGTCATTGGGCCCTTTGATGCCCAAGCCACCAGCATCTACAGCGCTTTGATTGCAATAATAAGCTTGTCTGTAGCATATCTCTTAAAGTATTTTACTCTTTCACTAACACAACCCTCCCACTACTGCGCATCTTCGGGAAGCATTCTTTGGTTTCACCGATGCTCTTGTCTGGAAGATTTTTAATAGGCCGGGGACATAAATTCTCTGAATTTGCAGTTTTTTTCCAGGTCTAATTAGTATTGGAACAGATACCTTGTGGGCCCATCACCTCCTAGAATTTTCTACCGATGATTTTGAAACTATGCATTATTTGTTCTACATGGTCTGGGTTTGAGGCCATCCTCATATTATACAGATTTAAAACTCACAGCCCCTTTATTAACAAAGCATTACTGTCTGGGAGAGCTTCCCTGCAACAGGCTTTTATTACATTTTGCATTGACACATTTACTGCAATCACAACCCAAAATGTAATTAACTTTTTGTATCACAACCTTTGTTTGGAAACACTTTTCATTCCCACTCTGGGTCACCAACACATCAACATAGACTAGAACCGCAATTGCAGCATTTTTCGAATCAGCAATACACTACCTCAATGACAGACATTTTTATCTTGTAATAATTTTTACATTTTGCAATGTTATTACATTTTGCATTGTAACAAAGCGTATCTGCTGTACAGTTGTTTTATATACAGGCATGTCCAAACTTTCTTCCCATAGTAAAACTAGAGCTGTCAGAAGATCTGACTATAGCCCTGCTGCAGGGCTATCAGAGGAGAAATACATATAGTGTTGAACTATTTTGAATTCATCCTTACCAGATAACACCACTGTAGAACATGGTAACATGGCATCGTAAAACCTATCAAGGGATTTTAATCCATGGGTTATGGGCCCTTGGCCCTGATTCCTGAAACACAATACATCAACCCACTGTCCATGCGTGTACCAGGTTTCAATTTTGTTACCCTTACAGTTCTTGAGAAAAGTGCAACAAACATTTTTCATAAATGACAAATTGTAAACCTATGAAGGGATGTAATTCCAAGAGTTATGGGCCCTTGGCCCTGATTCTGGTGTACAATATACATCAACCCACAGTCCATGTGTGTACTAAGTTTCAACTTCATAGCTATCATAGCTCCTGAAAAATATGTAATGAGAATTTTTCATTTATGACAAATTGAAAAACCTATCAAGAGATTTAACTCCAAGCTTTATGGGCCCTTGGCCCTGATTCTGGTACACACAATACATCAACCCACTGTCCATGTGTATACCAGGTTTCAACTTATGGGCCCTTGGCCCTGATTCCTGAAACACAATACATCAACCCACTGTCCATGTGTGTACCAGGTTTCAACTAATGGGCCCCTGGCCCTGATTCCTGAAACACAATACATCAACCCACTGTCCATGAGTGTACCAGGTTTCAATTTATGGGCCCTTGGCCCTGATTCCTGAAACACAATACATCAACCCACTGTCCATGTGTGTACCAGGTTTCAACCTTGTTACCCTTACAGTTCTTGAGAAAAGTGCAACAAAAATTTTTCATTAATAGCAAATTGTAAAACGTATCAAGTAATGAAATTCTAAGAGTTATTGGCCCTTGGCCCTGATTCTGGTATATGCGATACATCAGCCCACTGTCCATGTGTGTACCAAGTTTCAACTTTACAGCTTTCATAGTTGCCGAGAAATCTACAACAAAAATTTTCCATTGATGGTAAATTGTAAAACCTATCAATTTTTCATTTATGGCAGATTGTAAAACCTATTACCGGATTTTACTCCAAAAATTATGGGCCCTTGGCCCTGATTCCAGTATACACAATACATCAATCCATTGCCCATGTGTGCACCATGTTTCAACTTTGTAACCCTTACAGTTCTTGAGGAAAGTGTGACAAAAATTCTTCATTAATGGCAAATTGTAAAATCTTTCAAGGGATATAACTCCAAGAGTTACAAGCACTTGGCCCTGATACTGGTATACACCATACATAAGCCCATTGTCCATGTGTGTACCAAGTTTAACTTTACAGCTTTCATAGTTCTTGAGAAATCTGTAATGAAACATTTTCATTATTGGTAAATTGTAAAGAGTTATGGGAATTTGCTCCTGATTCTGGTATACACAATACATCAACCCACTGTGTATGTGTGTACCAAATTTCAACTTTGTAAACCTTACAGTTGTTGAAAAAAATGTGACGAAAATTTACCTGATGAGGATGGATGGAATGTAGTACAGAAAAGAAGTGGGGCTGTAATAAATTGTTTATCTTTCTGATTCTAGGGTTAGCAAAATTTCTATATTGGGACCCATACAAATAAGATATTATTAATTATAATAATGACATTTGTACAACATGGCAAATTTTAGTAAACAATAAATAAATGGAAATGGTAGAAAACTGGGTGGTTTGATTTTGTGAATTAGAATTAGTCAAATGAACCATTTAGATTTTATAAAGTCTTGTATGGCTAAGAACATCTGCTGATTTTCAGAGTCAGTTCTGTGGTACCAAAAAGTAGTGTTCTGAGTGTAGTTCTAGACTGACATATTTGGGAGGCAGTATCCATAAATACAACTCTAAGGTTATTTAAGCTGATTGCATTCAAGCTGGTAATGCTTTGTGCCTTCAACAGGGCCTAAACTACAGAATAAATTGTCTACATTATTTTTTTTAAATATTGCAGTACATTACATTTAGTTCTAAGCCTAGTATGATATATTTTCCCATGACAATTTCCTGCATAGTAAAATGAAGGTGGCTTGATGATGTTCATGTTTAGGTGTTGTTTAAAAGCTGCAATGCAGGGTAAGTGGTCTCAGACTGTTGATGTAGGAAAGTAGTTGCATATTTTGCATGTATAGTCTGTAAATTAGTAGTGTTAAGTAGCTGGTATGAATTTGTATTCCCAAAGTCGGAGGTACCAAAACAGTTAAGTATTCTGGTGCAAGGTTATTCATCTAAAAAATAACAACAGTTGATGTATCAATGAGAACATAGAGTTTTCCAGCCAGTTTCTTACTCCAGCCAGTTTCTACAGTAAGTAACTTGATAGACACAAGTTTTGTAGCCACAGTAACAATGAGTAGCTTCATTTTGTATTGTCCAAGTTAACTAACCTCATATTACGTACAGTTATCCCATACATTATCAGCATACTCAAAAAATGGGCATATAAATGAAAAGTAGATTGACTCTAGAGATTTTTTCTGTCAAGCTTAAATTTTAACTTCCTCATTATATTGATATGATATCAAGCCTTTGATTCTGATGTACCTTCAATGGTCATGCCAAAAGCAGTCTTTTGAGAAAACAATACAAAGATGATTGTGTGAGGTTACTTCTCAGATTTGCTGCTGGTTCATTTCGACAGATGGTGATATGGCTGGTTTTGTTTTCAAGAAAAAATAACTTTTTCTGATGTCAGTGGATTAGACCTTGCAAGCCACTTGGTAACCCATGTGTGTATTCTAGAGATCGGCATAAAGTTGTTGAGCTGCTTTTACAGTAGGATTTTCTATGAATATACAGATACTTGTGTCATCTGCAAAAAACCTTATGTATCCTTGTGAAAGCCTTGTCTAATGGAATTAAAGAACATTAACGATGAAAGCAGTCAAATTATAGACAGATCATCAAGAGAGATTATTCAAATAAACTACAATTTTCTGCAAAACTTCTGATGAGTTCAAACTGTCATCTGCTAAAGGTTACTTGAATATTACAAATTTTGAGGATTTGTAAAAACTCAAGAAACTAGAAATTGTGTTTGTAAAACACCATGCCCCCAACCATATGCTTGCTCTAAAGTTAATACAAGGTAAAAATGGCCCAATCTACAAAGGGCCATAACTCATGAAATATTTTCAGAATTTATTCAAAAAGTCATCTTCTCATCACTACCAATCTATTCATCAAGTAGACTCTAGCTCCAACAGTTTTTGAGATATTTTGCTGACAAGGGAAAAATGCCCAAATTTACGAAGTGCCATTACTCATGCCCAGAAGCAATAGGCCCCTCCAAATTCCTTCTCACCACTACCAATCTATTTATCAAGCTAAGAGGCTCTAGCTCCAACAGTATTTGAGATATTTTGCTGACAAGGTAAAATGCCCAAATTTACAAAGGGCCATTACTCATGAAATATTTTTCAGAATTTATTTAAAAGTTAACCAGGTCATTTACTCATCATTTCCAATCAATTCACCAAGTTTCAAGGCTCTAGCTCCAACAGTTTTTGAGATATTTTGCTGACAAGGTAAAATGCCCAAAATTACACAAAATGCCATAACTCATGAAGTATTTTTCAGAATTTATTCAAAAGTTAATCAGGCCATCTATTTATCACTACCAATCTATTCATTAAGTTTTAAGGCTCTAGCTTCAATTGTTTTTTTCAGATATTTTGCTGACAAGATTGCATCCATATTTTTTCAAAGGCCCATAACTCAGGAAAGGGGCATAATCCTGTTGAGAAAAAAAAAATAAGTGTGAGCTACTTTTCATGAGGAATCCAAGAAATTTCAAATCAGTAGCATGCATGGTTCTAAAGTTAGGCTATGCATCAAATAGCGTGACAAACGGATGGACAGACAGACGGATGAACACCCCAGAAGCAAAATGCACCTCCAACTTTTTCGAAGTTGGGGGCATAAAAAATGTGAATATTTGATCATGCTATAAGAAGGGTATAAGAAAAAGAAGGGTATAAGAAGGGTAGGATCATGCTATAAGAAGGGTATAAGGGTATAAGAAAAAGAGGGCCATGATGGCCCTGTAACACTCACCTGAGTATCATAACACTTAGAGAACCTGACCCATAAATGATCAAGGAAAACATTCTGACAAAGATTCATGATGATTATATTAACAAGTAAGACAATGTAGCATGCCTAATGGACCATGAAATATAGATCAAGGTTAAATATGAATGACTGCACTCAAGAGGCCATGCTAAGATATATGCATGTGCTAAGTATCACTGGCTGTAGGACCAATAATTACTGAGAAACTGACCTAAATGCATAAACTTAACAAAGTCTGTGGACTGTGGAATATAGGTCAAGGTCAAATATAGAGGACTGCATTCAGGAGGGCATGCTAAGATGTCTGCAAGTGCCAAGTATCACTGCTGTAGGACCAACAGTTACTGAGAAACTGACCTAAACAGAAAAACTTAAGAAAGTCACTGGACAAAGAAATGTAGGTCATAAGTGACCCAGGTCCAAATTTGACCAAGGACTCATCAAGACAAACATTTTGAGCAAGATTCACGATGATCGCACCTGCTTAGGGCCCTTTGATTTCAGAGAAGTTTTTCTTTAAGTTTTTAGCTATATAGCTCTATAATAATAAATGACCCCATGGCATGGCAAATTTAGACTCCAGGGACATGGTTGGTAGGACTTATGTAGGAGACCACTTAACATTGCTACATACTGAATATATAAGCTGCGGGCCTCATGGTTTCAGAGAAGAAGATGTTTTAAGTTTATCCCATTTAAAAGTCTATGGGAGCTAATGACCCCCGGGGTGTGCCAATTTAGACCCGAGGGGCATGGTCTGCAGGACTTATGTAGGAGACCACTAAACATTGCTACAAACAAAATATGTTAGCTTTGGGCCTCATGTTTTCAGACAGGAAGATTTTTGAGGATTCTTTACCTCTATAGTTATATATATATAAAAAATGAACACCCTGGGGCATGGACAGTTTGGGTCCCAGGGACTTGCTTGGCAGAATTTATGTAGGGGACCACTAAACATTGCTACATACAAAACATATAAGCTGTGGGCCTCATGGTTTCAGAGAAGAAGATTTTTTTAAGTTGTTCCCATTATAAGTCTATGGGAGCTAATGATCCCCAGGGCATGGCCAATTTAGACCGCCAGGGCCTTGATTGGCAGGATTTATGTAGGAGACCACTAAACATTGCTACATACTAAATCTGTTAGATCTGAGCCTCATCGTTACAGAGAAGAAGATTTTTGAGGGTTCTTCAGCTATTTTGCTCCCCCAGGGGCTTGTTTGGCAGGATTTACATACAGGACCACTAAACATTGCTACATACTAAATATATTAAGCTGTGGGCCTCATGGTTTCAGAGAAGATTTTTTCCCATTCTATGGGAGCTAATGACCCCCAGGGCGTGGCTAATTTAGACCCTAAGGGCTTGATTGGCAGGATTTATGTAGGGGACCACTAAACATTGCTACATACTAAATATACAAGCTGTGGGCCTCATGGTTTCAAAGAACATTTTTAAGGTTTTTTTTACCATTATCAGTCCATGGGAGCTAACGACCCCTGGGGCATGGCCAATATGGATCCCAGTGGCATAGTTAGCAGGATTTATGCAGGAGACCACATAACATTGCTACATACCAAATCTGTTAGCTCTCAGCCTAATGGTTTCAGAGCAGAAGATTTTTGAAGATTCTTTAACTATATAGCTCTATATAAACATATGACCCCCAGTTTGGACCCCAGTGGCTTGATTGGCAGGATTTATGTAAGGGACCACTAAACATTGCTACATACTACATATATAAGCTGTGGGTCTCATGGTTTCAGAGAAGAGGATTTTTTAAAAACTTTTTCCCATTATAAGTCTATGGGAGCTAATGACCTCCAGGGCATGGCAGTTTGGACCCCAGGAGCTTGATTGGTAGAATTATTGTAGGGAACCACTAAACATTGCTACATACTAATTATATAAGCCATGGGCCTCATGGTTTCTGAGAATAAAGATTTTTTTAAGTTTTCCCCATTATAAGTCTATGGGAGCTATATATGGGCATGGTGGCCTCCTTAACTTATGGACAATGACAATTTGTACATACTTTCAATCCCCTTTAACACAAGGCTTCACATGAAGTTTGAAGAAATTTGGCCCTGGGGTTTCAGAGGAGAAGTCTTTCAAATGTGTGAACGGATGGACAGACAGACGGACGACGGACGAGGAGTGATTACAATAGCTCATCCTGAGCCTTCGGCTCAGGTGAGCTAAAAAGCTGACAGGTTTAATATAGCCTAGAGAAATGTCTCAGCGAAAATGTGTTGTAGAGTGTATTTTCCATTCCTGCTACTTCCCTTATGATACCACTGTCATTAACCATACAAGAGGACCATGATGGTCCTATATTGCTCACCTGAGCAAACAGATTTGCATACTTACTGTTGAAGTTTCAGCCAAGTTCACTGCTCTAAGATTTTTGTATAAATTTTATAGCCCACCCCCTAGTAGCTGTGTTTTTTTGATGAATCATGATTGCTTGAACAATCTTGGTAGAGGGTCACCAAATCAACATTCCAGCTAAGTAATATTGAAATCAGTCAGGGGGTATTTGACAAGAAGAATTTTAAAGTTTTCTATGCAGATACATACGAAAAATAAGCCCCGCCCCCTAGGGGCCAGGTTTTTTGATGTATCAAGAAGGCTTGAAAAATCTTGGTAGAAGGTCACCAAAGCAACATTCCTGCCAAGTTACATTGAACTCGGTCCAACGGTTTCTTACGAGAAGATTTTTAAAATTTTCTATATAGATGTATAGGGAAAAAAAGCCCTGTCCCCTAGTGGTCACGTTTTTTGACAAATCATGATGGCTTGAACAACCTTGGTAGAGGGTCACCAAAGAAACATTCGTCCCAAATTATATTGAAATTGGTCAATTGGTTTCTGACAAGAAGATTTTTAAAGTTTTCTATATAGATATATTCGGAAATTTCTACCAAGTTATAATGAAATCCGTCCAGTGGTTTCTGACAAGATTTTTTCAAGTTTTCTATATAGATATATAGGGAAAATAAGCCCCGACCCCGCCCCAGCCCCCCGCCCCCTAGTGGCCATGTTTTTTGACAACTCATGATGGCTTGAATAATCTTGGTAGAGGGTCACCAAGGAAACATTTCTGCCAAGTTATATTGAAATCGGTCTAGTCGTTTCTGACAAAAAGATTTTTAAAATTTACAATATAGATATATAGGGAAAATAAGCCCCGCCCCCTGGCAGCCATGTTTTTTGACGAATCATGACGACTGGAACAATCTTGGTAGAGGATCACCAAAAAGGAACATTTCAGCAAAATTATATTGAAATCGGTCCAGTGGTTTCTGACAAGAAGATTTTTAAAGTTTTCTATATAGATATATAGAGAAAATAAGCCCCGCCCCCTGGTGGCCATGTTTTTTGACGAATCCAAATGGCTTGAACAATCTTGGTAGAGGATCACCAAAAGGAACCTTTCTGCAAAATTACATTGAAATTGGTCTAGTCGTTTCTGACAAGAAGATTTTTAAAGTTTTCTATGTGGATATATAGGGAAAATAAGCCTCGCACTCTGGCGGCCATGTTTTTGATGAATCCAAATGGCTTGAACAATCTTGATAGAGGATCACCAAAGGAACTTTTCTGCAAAATTATATTGAAATCGGTCCAGTGGTTTCTGACAAGAAGATTTTTAAAGTTTTCTATATAGATATACAGGGAAAATGAGCCCCGCCCCCAGGCGGCCATGGTTTTTGACGAATTCAAATGGCTTGAACAATTTTGGTATAGGATCACCAAAGGAACATTTCTGCAAAATTATATTGAAATCGGTCCAGTGGTTTCTGACAAGAAGATTTTTTAAGTTTTTAGTTAAAAAATCTATTTTTAGCTCCAGTGACCTAGATATGCAATGGACCAGAACCATTTGAACAAATCTGAGAGAGGACCAACCAAGGACCATTCCAGTGAAGTTTGGTCAAAATCCAATCAGTGATTTAGGAGATGTTGTTTAAAGATTGTGGACAGACGGACAGACATACGGACGATGAAGATGAAGACGACGGACGGTGAGTGATCACAATAGCTCACCTTGAGCTTTCGGCTCAGGTGAACTAAAAAGCAGTCTGGTATTTAGCTACTTGTAGCATGCAGCCTGTGAATGACGGCAAAATAATATGTTACCTTCAACTTAACTTTTCCATAAGCGTATTTTGGTGTTGATGGGGGTACCTTCATAGGAGGCGGTGGATTGTACTGAAAAATAATAATTATTGGTAAACAATAACAATTCAAACAGCTCTTACTAGTTACCAACATTTAACTTAATGCAGTAGGCATGCCTAAGCAAAAGTGCAGACACATAAAACTGCTTAAAAAGGAGCCAACATACTTTAAACACATCACATGCAGGTAGTCAAATAGACTTATTTAAGTTTTAGGATATGGTCAGCATGAAAGGAATTATGATATACAAACAGTTAGGGTAAGCTTCATACTAATTTTTCCCTAAATAAATTTCAAGTTCAGTTAGGGTAAGCTTCTTCCTAATTTTTCCCTAAATAAATTTCAAGTTCATCAGCCTTTTGGTTCTGCCAAAGAAGATTTTTAGCTCATCTGCACCAAAGGCTTGGGAGGTGAGTTTATAGGCTATCATCTTGGTCCGTCTTCTGTTGTCCATTGTCCGTCATTGTTCACACTTTGAAACAAAATTATCTCTGAGACTAGTAGGCCAATCTGAATCAAACTTGATATGTAGCATTGTTGGGATGGGGGATTGATTGCATATTGGTTTGAGGTAGGTATTTCCGAAACTCTGGTTGCTATGGCAACCAAACGGTCCCATTGACTTTTAAGGAGGGAAAACAGTGTCTCCAACTTTTCTCAGCAAATTTTAATTGGATCATCTTCAAACTTGCAAGACAACTGGGACAGGCATAAAGTCTTAAATGAGTTTGAATTTCGGCCAGATCAGACTACTTACTCCAGAGTTATGTGCACTTGAAATTCCCCATATGTTTATAATATTGAAATAAACGTCAAAAAGATTGCCTTTGGAAACAAAGAACACACTACAGATAAGAAAATAGGAGTCTCGGTTTTATTGAGACTCTTCATAAGCAGTAATGAAGTTTGCAACACTGCTTACACCCTCCAGTGTATACATGAGCAGAACTCCATTTTCAAAGATTCCACAATGGGCCCAATGATCCCAAAGGAAATGAAATATAATCTGCACTATGGTAAAGTACGGGGAGACGTTCTACTGCTGCCACACGGCACTAATACCAGCTGCAGTGTAGTAAAATAAACGTCAAAAAGATTGCCTTTGGAAACAAAGAACACACTACAGATAAGAAAATGGCAGTCTCGGTTTTATTGAGACTCTTCATAAGCAGTAATGAAGCTTACGTCCTCTAGCGTATACATGAGCAGAACTCCATTTTCAAAGATTCCACAATGGGCCCAATGATCCCAAAGGAAATAAAATATAATCTGCACTATGGTAAAGTACAGGGAGACGTTCTATCGCCACCACAAACACTCAAACTTTTCTTGGCCACTTTTAATCTATCTTCATTTTACTTCCAGATAAGTGGGACTGTAATAAAACTCGACTGAGTGCTGTCCAGATTGGACCACATGCCCTTAGACATATAGAATAACAATGTCTACAACTTTTCACTGCACACTTTTGTAACATAGCTTGTATTTTTAACAATGATCGTATAGTTTTAAGTTAAGTACTTCGCTTTTGTGAATAGAAATAAAGTCTGTGAAATTTTCAAGTTTTAATTTTTCATTTGTAAAAACCCAAAAAGTTCGCTGAATCAATATAATGGATGGTCGCTAGAGACAAAGCAAAACTCTAGCTTTAACAAACCATCACTACAACTCTGACAACTAACCTTTAACTCTTAACTCCTAACTAACTAACATGATCAAATCCAGACTATATATATGTTTCTGGAGCATTTCTCACATTTCTTTACCCATGGTTGTTTGTACCAAACGTCTATCATACTCTGCATTATTTAATGTCACTCACTGAGGGTATTGTGCAATATTACAGAACACCTGCAAAAGTTACAAAGCACCAAAAGAATGCTGCTACTGTAAACTGGAAGTCTACATAATTTGCACGATCTATAAATTATATCCAAAGCATTTTCTTTTAAAGCATTATATAACGGTTCTGTTTAAATCATAGTTTCCAAAATTTCATCCATTTATATTTTTAAGGCCAGTTTTGTTTAAATTACTGATTATAATTGCAGCAGTTTTCAGGTCCAATTAAACAGTACATAATATACATGTGATTCTGATGCAACCACATTTTAATAGTCATCAAATACTTTCGATTATCAACAATGGTTTGGTATAGAGTCCAACATCAACAGTGGTTTTGAATGAGATCCAATATAAACAATAATGTATATTAGGTGCTTTTAAGTACATCGTTGCATTTTATACAATACTAGATTTTAATATTTTAGATGAATAAATCTCATTCAAAATTAACTTTAAAAGGCTTCAAACAAGTTTATGACCTTTTAACAATCTTTCAGGCATATAGACACTCCTTACTTTACGACCTATCAATACTGCTTTAGTCATACAAACAAGCTGGGTATATCATAACTACGTTACACACCTCTCTTTCTTAAAGTACATTAATTAACCTCTAACTAATTTACTCTTTCAATAAACATATCCTAATCTGATCATATTTTCTTAAACATAAAATATGCATATATGTGTATCCAATTTAAGTTATATATACATGCAATCAACGAACACATGATCAATAAACAACGTTGTTCATTGCTGACCATGATACATGATCAATAACCAACATTGCTCATTAAATCATGATTGACCAGGACGATTAGATATTTGATGAAGATAGCATGTACACTAAAATTGCTTAACCTCTAGGCTGCTAATCGTGACTATTGTCGCACTGGAGGGGTCTGCCAACTCTAAAGCCTGTCATACTTACTTATACCACATGCAACCATTCAGAGCAAGTGTTCTCATACAGGAGTGAACCTACTTTCATACAAACACGCCACTTTTCATTAGATAGTCAGGTGCTGTATTTTACCCCCACTAAAATAGATCGAGAATACCAAATTTCAAGCTGCCATTAATTTCAGCACTCACTTCAACAGATTGATCAAGATTTTCTGGAAAAAAAGCCCATAACACCTGAATCATTTCCAGTGAGGAAGAAGTAGGAATAACAGTAGAACCTTTGTATGTCACTTGTTTCATTTGCAATAGTACACAGTAGGCGCTGGTCTCTTGTAACTTTTTTTTTTTTAAGTTCTTAAACAGTTCCCGGTTTACATGTGACTGGTCACGTGACCATCCCTTCTCTGGTAAAATGGCCATCTACGATCGGCAAATTGTATGTGAGAATTCCATGTAATTCGAGGCAAAATTAAGGGAGTAATGATTTCTCGAGTAGAGGTTCCCGCTCTTACAGGCTTGATTCATTTTTTTCCTAACAGGCTAAGGGTTAATATTTAAACTAATGACCAGGATAAATGTCTATATCAACATTTAAATATATTTAAATTAGCAAAAGTCAGTTTCAAGCACTTTAAAGCTAATGTTTATTTTTCACTTTTGTTGACTGTTTCTCAAGAAGTTCTTTGTTTCTTCGCTGGTGGCTGCCCACAGTTAATTTTTAGGTCCACCGTTGTTGGCAGTTCCTGTATTGCCATGTCTGGAGCTCTATAGGACACATTTGGTATTAGAATCTTGTTGTCCAAACAGGCAGATAGAAAATGTTGATTTACAACCATAAATGTAGGGTATGGCTGTGCTTGATATCTACAGCATCCGTACAGACACTGCATAACTGTAACGCCATAAGGCTGAGAAGAAAAACGTTGTATTTTACTATCTTCACCTCAGCATAGCCTTCAGGGCCATACTAAGGACTTAGTGAAAAACAAAATCTTCACCTGAACATAACCCAGGACTTTAATTAAACAAGAGGCCCATAGGCCATAATGCTCACCTGACTGCTGTAAGTTAATCAGGTCATTTACTCATCATTCCCTATCAGTCTGTCAAGTTTCAAGGTTAAACAGTTTTTGAGATATCTTGCTTACAAGGTGTGTGTTGAAATTTTCAAAAGGCCATA
The DNA here is from genome assembly GCA_964016985.1 of Anodontia alba. Classification (NCBI taxonomy): domain Eukaryota; kingdom Metazoa; phylum Mollusca; class Bivalvia; order Lucinida; family Lucinidae; genus Anodontia; species Anodontia alba. Next base: position 68,732,081 of record OZ024826.1, read on the forward strand.
AGTAAAAAAAAAAATCAGATATTTTTCAGAAGTTAATTGGGTCATCTTCTTATTCTGTCCTTTAACATTTTTTTTCTATTTTAAGCTCTGGCAACCATTTTATTCAGCATAGCAGAACCATTTTAGCAATTTTGGTAAAGGGGCATAAGAGGAAAATTGATGTGAAATTATTTTGAAGCCACTGGCCACGGAGATGTTGTTTAAAAGTTTTTCTACTTTTAGCTCTGGTGATCATTTTGTTCAGCAGAGCAGAACCATTTTGGCAATTTTGGTACAGGGGGATAAGAGGAACATTTCTGTGAAATCATTTTGAAATCAGGCCACTGGCCAAGGAGGAGATTTCGTTTAAAGGTTTTTTTTTATTTCTAGCTCTGGCGGCCATTTTGTTCAGCCGAGCGGAACTATTTTAGCAATTTTGGTAAAGTGCCGTAAGAGGAACACTTCTGTGGAATTACTTTGAACTAGGGACACTGGCCACAGAGGAGATATCTTTTAAAGGTTTTTCTATTTTTAGCTCTGGCTGCCATTTTGTTCAGCCAAGTGGACCTATTTTAGCAATTTTGGTAGAGGGCCATTGGAGGAAGACTTCTGTTCAAATATATTGAAATTGGTTCATTGGCCAAGGACAAGATGTTGTTTGAATAATTTCCATTTTTAGCTCTGGTGGCCATCTTGTTCAATGGAGGCCATCTTGGATTTCTGATCGACACAATTTTAGCTTGTTTCGTTCCAAAAGTCATCCTGTTGCTACAGAGCAAGTTTGGGCACAAAGCGACCAAAGGTTTGGGATGAGATGTCAAAAATGAAGTTTTTAAAAATAATTAATAAGCAATACTTAACCTATAGATAATGTGCTATATTCTATTCTGTTCATACCTTCCACAGAAAAAACGACAGTACAGTTGTCCCATACAGTCTTAATCCAGAAGACCCCTTAAGCAGTCACCTGTGTGACGTCCTTCCTCCCACTCTTTTGATCACGTGTCAGTTTCTTTGATGTAAAGCTCTAAAGGGTAGAGCTAAGCGGGGATAGGGAGGCGGGATTATCTTATCTATAGGTTAAGTATTAGTTGTTAAAATATGTTTTATTTTTAAAAACTTCATTTTAACTGCACAATACATTAACCTATAGATAATGTGCTAGAATTAGCATAAAATGGTGGGAAGGAGCTCCCAATTCTAACACTAAACAGGTAGATCCCTCCACTTCTGGATTAAGGCTCAGGAAACTCTTAGAATAAGCTCATTCTTGATATAAATCCTAAGAGTAAGCTCATTCTAACATACATATAAGATATTAATTACCTTCATATATGTATTGTAGGGTTTAGAGGCTGTTAGTCTTCTTTAGGCATCCAAGGCACTGTTACCTTGGCCCCCCACCACTTTTTGGGCCATAACAATTGGGCCCAAATTAAGCAGGTTTTGAAGTTGCTGAGACAATCCCTTAGATAGAACTTCGCAAAAGTAGAAGATTGATTCCATACTGCTGCTTTTAGAATCTCATTGAGCGGAACTTTATCGAAAAAGGCCCAAGAGGAAGATAGAGCCCTAACTTCATGGGCTTTAATCTTTAAGAAGGGAAAGTCTTTATGGGTGAGTTTCCTGTGGGCAAGCTTAATAGTATAAGTTATCCATCTCGAGACAGAGGATTTAGAAATATCTTGTTTGCCTTTCATTGGTAGAAATAGTCTAGTTCTATTTTGATGGTAAGGTCTAGTCATCTTAAGATAGAATTTTAAGGCTCTTATTGGGCATAAAAGTCTATATGAATGTTCTCTTTTGCATATACAGGCTAAATTAGGGATAAGAATAGGATCTGGGCAAATGGACGGAAGCTGATTCTTAGCCAGAAATCCAGTTTGAACTATCAAAGATACTGATCCATTAGACTGATTGAATCTTAAATGATTTGAATCCATTGCCAGGGCATGAATCTTGCTACGTCTTTTGGCAGTGGCAAGAGCTAAAAGAAAGGCTGTCTCTAACGTTACATGGAATTTAGAAGCCTTATGTAAAGGTTCATACGGGGCTTTCTGTAGACAGACTAAGACCCAAGATAAATCCCATTTAGGAGTAAGAGATCTTTGTACAGGGCGTTGTAATTCAAAAGATCTTATTAATTCTGACAAGACAGGGTTAGATCCGATTCTATTACCAGTTTTAAATTTAAGAGTATTAGATATCATAGATCTATAGCCCTTAATAGTACTAATCTGATAGTTTTTCTCAGAGAAAAGGTAAATGAGGAAATCGGCTATAACAGTAAGAGGGGCCGAGACCGGATTAACCTTCCTTCTATGACACAAACAGGTATATATGATCCATTTCACGTCATAGACTTTCTGAGTTGATGTCCGTCTTGATTTGAAGACAAAATCTGCAACGTTTTGCAAAACTTTTCTAACTGATTGCTTGATAACTCCCAGGCGTGAAGGTTGAGTACTGGGAGGTTTCAATGTTGAAACTTTCCTTTTGCTTGTGTTAATAGTTTTGGAAAGAGTGGAAGATGAGCTGGAGCTGAGACAAGAAGTTGTAGAACCTCTTAGAACCATGTTTGTTGTGGCCAAAGAGGGGCTATAAGAACTATTCTGCACTGAGATTGGCATATCTTGTTCAGGACAGAAGGAATCAGTATTGTTGGAGGAAATGCATAAGCATGAAGATTGTTCCAGTTCATGGAAAATGCATCTATCGCAAAGGCTTGATTGTCCAGAACTGGGGACACATAAAGTGGAAGTTTGTGATTGAAACGTGTCGCAAACAGATCCAGACTGGGATAGTTGAAATTTGGAAAATTGAATTCGCTATCGATTGATCCAATGCCCATTCTGTTTTGACTATTTTGTCGATTCTCAATAACCTGTCTGCCAAAACAATCAATTTGCCTGGGATATGACGAATCCTGGTGACAATATGATGTTTTAGGCACCATTGGAGGATCTTCCATACCTCTACGCACAAATTGAGAGAATGTGTTCCACCTTGTTTGTTGATATATGAGACCACTGTTGTGGTATCGGTAGAAATCATGACACAAGGATGGTGAATATATTTTAAGGCTTTTATCAGTGGGAGACGAATGGCCATTATTTCCAACATGTTGATATGGAACTGGGATTGGTCTTCCGACCAGCGACCATGAAAGGATAGACTCATCGGTTCCAGATGAGCTCCCCATCCGTATTGACTGGCATCCGTATAAAGGAATGTTTTGGGGTCTGGAGCAGGGCTCTGGAAAACGGGAAAAATAGCCGGTCTGGACCGAAATTAAGAATTCTGGACCGATTTCAAACACCCCAAAACGCTATTAATAGGTCCAACAGGTTTGTGCCTTTAATCCCATTTTTTCCCCAACTAACTAATTTTCACGAATCAATGATGTCTAAAAAATCACAAACAGTCAAGTCTTCCCAAACTGACAACATCCGCGCACCTTTTAAATGCGATATTATGGTAGTTAAAAGGCTCTAAACGGTCATTTGACATGTATATTGGAGAGACAGATGAATAACGGCAACCTATCGCAGCACAAATTAATTACGTCATTATCCAAACAGACAGCCCAGTCGTTGGCCATTATCCATTGTCTTAATAACTTGACTGTCTACATCTTGAAATGTTGTCTGTTTATATACTGATTTAGTAAGGAAAGATCTATTGCTGGGCGTAACTTTCCATCTTTTTTTTTGGCACTAGGAATAGCCGAGAATAAAAAACAGAGAGCTCCCTGATTCTGTACCCTTTCCACTGCCGTTTCTTGAGAAGTTCTGCGATCTCTTCTTGCAATATCGAGGAGGTAGATTGACTCAGATTTATCTTGAACCTCAACAATAGAGAGGACCCACTTGTTGTCTGTCAATTCTTCCCATGGTTCCACAACCTTCCTCCCACTGGAATGTCCGGATGTGGTAGGACTGGCAGTGGAAAGGGTTGGACCAGAATTTTGTGAAGGATGAGGCTTGCTTAGAGGAGGGGAACTGATTCTGATTTCCACTTCTCTTAGCCTTTTCCTTTTTACTTGATAAGTATGACTGTGTCTGACTTCTAGGCCTGAACGGCTGCATTTGCTGAGGCCTAGAAGGTTTAGCTAGCTGTTTCTGTCTCTTAAAGACCGGAGGAGCCGGATAAGTCACATTTTGTTGTTGTTGTATGGTAGTAGCAACAGAGGAAGTGGCCAAGAATCTTTGTTGCTGGGCCTCAAAATTGCCCTTGGCAACTTCCTTAATTTTGTTACCAAATAAGGTTTTAGAATTTATTGGAGTGTTTCGCAACTCATGGTTGGAACTGTCCAATAAAATCTTAGACGTGGCCGGTTGACTGGTGACCAGTGTCCAGTGAATACTGACTTTCCCCTGTGATGATATTTTCTAAGTCCAATGACCGGTGGCTGGATGGCTGGTGACCTGTGATTGACTGACTTGAAAATTCTTGTGTAATGCCCATTTGACTGGCGGCCGGTGACCAGTCTGTGATGTCTTCTTGTCCATTGGGCAAATGGCCAGTGGCTGGTTGACCGCTGGACTTACACTCCTCTGGGTACAAGTACCCTTGGAGTTGCCACGTGGATGGGTCCTCCCCTGGGCAGCAGGGCCATGTGGGGTAGTGATCCCATCCAATTTTTCTTTGTCTGATGAATCAGACATGGCTTTCTGCAATCTCTTCTTCTTCTTAGCCATGACCCACTTTCTAGAAGCATAAGTTCTTCTGTCTTCGGCAAGTTTCCAGGTTTTATCTGACCAGGAGCTACACATAGAGCAGGTTGATTCCCTTGAACAAGAAGAGCATTTTATGCAGTTGTCATGATTATTCCAATGCGATTTTTTATGACCACATTCACCACGAAGAATTGTCATGAAAGTCGCGAAAACTCTTACAACAAACAAGCGATGGATAATTACAAGAATTCGAAAAATGAATAACAACAAAAGATAGTATGAATAGTGAAAGGCATAATAAAGGAACAAGAAAGAACAAAGATTATAATTTCAACCAGAGAAAAAGGAAGAAAACATAGATTTCTTTCACCCAGAGAAAAAATCCTGTTTACTTTCTCGTCCACAGAAAAGAAACTGACACATGATCAAAAGAGCAGGAGGAATGATGTCACAAATGACTGCCAAAGGGGCCTTCTGGATTAAGACTGTATGGGATGACTGTACTGTCATTTTTTTCTGTGAAAGGTATGAACAGAATAGAATATAGCACATTATCTATAGGTTAATGTATTGTGCAGTTAAAATTGATTTTCAAGATGGCAGCTCTGGTGGCCATTTTGAATTTTTTATCAGCTCATTTAGCTATTTTGTGTCTACTAAGCTCCCTAATGCTCATCATCATGTTTGGATTCAACTGGATTATAGAGATGACCAAAATATGAATTCTCAATATTTTTCCCATATAAATGTATAGGGCCCATACAAATGCATGGGGAAGCAAATTTGACCTTGCCATAAAAAGGTCAAACGCCAACGTAGGACCATCATTTTAGCAATTTTGGTAGATCTCCTGTCCCCGATGATTTGGGCAAAGTTTAGGCCCCAGGGCTTATTTGATTCCTGAGAGGAAGATTTTTAAATGTTTTTACCATATAAGGGCATGCCAGCCATCTTGGTCAATGGACCATAACCATTTTAGCAATCTTTCGTTCCCCTGCCTCAAGGAGGCTCCATATGAAATTTGAGCAACATTGGCCCAGAGGCTTCAGCGCAGAAGTCATTTGAAATTATCAACATTTTTTCCATACAAATGTAGGCCAATACAAATGCATACGGAAGCAAACTTGACCTCGCCGTAAAAAGGTCAAACATCAATGAACGACCATCATTTTAGCAAATTTGGTAGACCTCCTGTCCCTGATAATTTGTGCAAAGATTCAGCCCCAAGGCATCCTCTTTTCTGGAGATGAAGATTTTTAAAGGTTTTTACCATATATGGGCATGCAGCCATCTTGGTCAATGGACCTCAACCATTCTAGCAATCTTTCATTCAACTATCCCAAGGAGGCTCCACATGAAATTCGAACAACATTGGCCCAGAGGCTTCAGAGGAGAAGTTGTTTGAAATTCTCAACATTTTTCCCATACAAATGTATGGTGCCCATAAAAATGCATAGGGAAGCAAATTTGACCTTGCCATAAAAAGGTCAAATGTCAATGTACAACCATTATTTTGAAAACTTTGGTAGACCTCCCATCCCCGATGATTTGTGCAAAGATTCAGCCCCAAGGCATCTTTGGTTCTGGAGAAGAAGATTTTTGAAGGTTTTTACCATATATGGGCATTGCGGCCTTCTTGGTCAATGGACCATGGCCATTTTAGCAATTTTTTGTTCCCTCCTATCTAAGGAGGCTCCATATGAAATTTAAGCAAAATTGGCTCATCGGTTTCAGAGGAGAAGTTGTTTGAAAATCTTAATGGACAGGCGCACAAATGCATGGATGGATGGACAGATGGATGGATGACAGACAAAAAGTGATCACTATAGCTCATCCTGAGCATAGCTCAGGTGAGCTAAAAATGTCAATTTTTCTTCGTCCATCCATGATCTTGAGGGTCATATATGGCACACAAATGTCATTGTTATTACACTATGATGAATATATACACATATGGGTTGTCATAAAAGTTCATAACTTGAAATCATGTATCCAATCTTCTTATTTACATTTACACCACATGGCATTTATAGAGGAATATGTCAACATCTTCGGGCCTTGTGCCCATGCTAATGTTGCATCAGTCTGCTTGGAGGAAATTTGTTGTCCTTCCAATTTGTCACTAGCATTTCGTTCTTTAAGAAAGGCGTACATCTCTATATCTGCACCATCAGAAGGTAACTGTTTCACATTCACCATCTCAAGGTCATGACTATTAGTCCATTCTTTGCCAATTATCTGGTTCACCTGATAACACTTAACCTTATGCAAAATCAGCCAGACAATTACAATTGTACTGAGAACCGATGCAATCAAAATAACTGAACAAGAGTCCACTTTGCTTTGCTTTTGTCATTGTCAAAATTAATTGATTTATATAATCAGGTTTCACGGAGAAAGCTTCGCATAGGAATCTCTTTCAAATCCAACAAATGAGATGGTAAACTTAATAACTTAAATTTGAATAAAGACTTCATTTGTCTTTTGGAACACTAAATTTTTAGATGTAAAGAGTCAGAATGCATGACTAATAATCAATGACCCCAAAACAAATGTAAACAACATCACATTTATCTGAAACAGGTTAAAAATATTTTTACCTTTAAACATCATATTTGCAATTAACATGGCAATGCATGAGGTATACTTATTTTCAATTTGCCTCATATGTATAACTGAAGAGGTCATTTCACAACATTTTGATATTAACCTCAATAACTGTTTTACGTCTCCACTGTCTCGAGACTGAGGTTCCTGATGCCTCTTCTTTTCTGATTTTACTGATTTCATCTGAGAAGGATTAGGCCGCAAATGTTCATTTACATCCATTTTGTCCTTAGAATCACTGGACTCAACTAAAGTCAAGGAACAAGAATTATCAGAGGGCAACTCATCATTATATTCCATGTCCTTGACTTCTGTATTTTGATTCTGCTTTTGCCTCATTTCCCTATATCTTAAGCATTTTCTTAACTCCATTAAGGGAATGTCATCTTCATCTTCTGAACTTTCTCTTTCCTGTCTACATTTCTTAGCTAATTTGGCCAAAGGTACATTTTCTTCTGACTCAGAATCAGACACTGGTTCTGAATCAGAGGCCTGCGGTGGAATTGCATAGGCTGCATCCCTTAAATGCCTGCTTTCTTCATTTTTAGAAATTTGCCATTCATCTACATTTGCTAATCTTAACATTTCATCATGCACTTTACATGTAGAGCCATCTAATTGGGTTTTAATTATGTATGAACAGGACCTTTCTTTTAAATTATTCTGTAATAAGGTTTCCATTTTAAGTCTAACTTGCCTTTTCTCTGATTATTTTTATAGAACACAGGATCTCCTATTTCAAATTCAACTGCTTTTGTTCCCCTATCTGCATACTTTGCTTGTCTCTTCTTTGCTTTCTTTAAATGGTTTCTAACAGATACAAATGCTCTGTGCTGTTCTTGCAAAGCAATCTGATGATAGTCTTCACCCAAATATTTTCTGCTAGGTTCCAATAAATTATCAATCAATAAGACAAGGTCCTTATTGTATAAAAGAAAGAATGGTGAGAATTTTGATGACTCACTGACATTAAACCTAATGGCTGCCAAAGCCTGATAAAGATTTAATTCCCAAGTCTGTGGACTGTCAGCTACCTTCTTAGCCAATATGTCATGCAAGGTTCTATGAAATCTTTCGACTTCTGCATTGCTTTGGGGATAATATACACTTGTCAAAATATGACCAATCTTTAATTTAGCCAAGGTTTCTTTCACCACCTTGTTCATATTTTCCATTCCATTATCTGTAACCAATTGTAAACAAGAGCCAAAGCACAGAAAAATTTGATCACTAATCAAATCAGCCACAGTTTCACCAGTTTTGTCAGGTATAGGAAAAGCTTCTGGCCAACCACTACACCAATCAACAAAGGCTATGATATATTTGTTTCCTGACATAGTCGTAGGATAAGGGCCTGAAAGATCAAGACTCAATTTTGCCATTGGGTGTGCTGGAACATCAGTTTTTTGAAAGGCTGTTTGACTTTCTGTAAAGACTTTGTCTGACAAATAGTACATCCACAAACATACTTGTTAACTTCTTTAAACAGATTTGGCCAATAATACTTTTGGCATATATAATCAAATGTTTTCTATGCACCCATGTGTCCATTCTGATCATGGTATTGTTTCACCACAAAGATTCTTAGATGCTTCGGAATGAACAATCTCAAGCATGGATCATCATCTACACTTGAGAGATAGTACACCAAAACCTCTATCAAGAGACAGTGCTTCTGAACATCCTTACTTTCTTTACCATTCAGAATCATCGACCTGATATCTGAAATGTCATCATCCCTAGTTTGTTCAATTTTCATGTTAAAACCAGCTTTGCTGAAGTCTGAACAATCACATCTTTAAAACAAATCATCATTTGGTAACTCACAACATGCAAAGATTTTGGAATCAATGACATTGACCTCATACAAATTATTATTGACATCAAGCACCGTCTGATCTTCAACTTCGTAACTGTTTTGAATATCTAAAGCTTGTTGAACATTATCGCGATGTCTTGAGAGCAAATCAGCACAGGTATTTGTGGTTCCTGCAATGTATTCAATTGAACAATTGTAACCAGACATGCTTAAAGCCGAAAGCTGAATCTTTTTATTCTGCACAGGACTCTCAAGTAAGAATTTTGAAGGTTTATGGTCTGTTCTGATCACAAACTGAGCATTGTGCAGATAGTAATTGAGCTTCTGAAGTGCAATGTGAATTGCAAAGGATTCTTTTTCAACAACTGACCACTTACATTGTGACCTACTGAGTTTATAATAGATTGGTTTCTCGTCACCATCTCATTCCTGTGTAAGGCATGCACCTATACATGTATCACTTGCACCTGTATAGAGTACATATGGTTTATTTGGATCTGGATAAAGCAAGACTGGAACAGCTGTAAGACTATCTTTTAAGAATTCGAAGGCACTGATGAACATCTGACCATTTAAAGTGAGCATATTTTCTTGTCAGGGCAACGATAGCTTCAGCTATCTGACTGAAATTTGGAATGTACCTATGATAATAAGAACACATGCCAATGAATTAGCTGACCTCTCTGCTTCTATTTTGTTTTCATCTGGTTTAATTCCTTCTTCACTGATAACAAAGCCAAGATAATGTGTTTCTGATTTAAGAAAGCTACATTTCTTGTTTCAACTTCAAATTATGTTGTCTTAATTTGTCAAAGATAATACAATTATGTACCAAATGTTCTTCCAATGTTTGACTAAAGATCATGATGTTATCCAAGTAAGCGGTTGAGAAATCATCACAATCTTGTAAGACAACAGACATAAGCGCTTTGAAAACTGCAGGAGCATTTGACAGACCAAAGGGCATGACACTGAACTCAAATAAACCTCTATGGCAAGCAAAAGCAGTCTTTTTTTTATCTTTCTCCTCCATGGCAACCTGTCAATAACCACTCTTTAAGTCCAAAGAAGTAAAGAACTTTGTTTTCCCAATTAAAGCCAAGACATCATCAATCAAAGGCAAAGGATATGAGTTTTTCTTTGTTATTTTATTCAGCCTTCTAAAATCTACGCAAAATCTTTTGCTTCCATCTTTCTTGTCTATAATGACAACAGGAAAAGACCACGGAGACCTAGATCTATGAACGACGTCAGAATCTAACATCCCATCAATTGCTTTGTCAATAACTTCCCTATTTTTAATTGGAGTCCTGTAAGGTCTCATTTAGATTGGCTCGTTGTTACCTACATCAATTTGCATCTTTGCTGTGTCTGTAAGACCCAATTCAGAGTTTTTGTTAGCAAATAAGTTGATTTTGCAGAACTATTTTTTTAATCTTTGACCTATACTGTTGAGGTACATCTAAGTCATTTAAATTCAGTTTATTTTCCCACTGATTATTTTGAATTACCGAATTCACAGTAAGTACATTGTTCTCAATTCCCATGATTTTTGCCAATAAACCATGCCTATAAATTTTGATAAATTTATTTGTGTTGTTTACAATTATTATTATTTGCCAAAGTTAATACAGTGTTAATTTCTTGCAAACCTGGTTGGTTCACAATAAAACCCCTATCAATTTGTGAAATTTCATATGATTGTCCTACTGGTAAATCTGGATTTTCCTTACATTTTACGTTACATATTACAGCAGTTTGAGGTTTGATTAAACAGGTTGTTTTCATTCTAACCGTGGATGCAATATGAATATCTTCCTCTAGGTTTACATAGTGTTTTCATTTATTCTGAGGCATTTCAAACCAAAACTAGAGCTGGTGTTTGTAAAACACTATGCCCCCAACACCCTGACTCTAACACTGCTAGACTCCAACACTGCTTGCCCATGACGGTAATAGCAGTACAAATATATGAGATTTTAGTGTTATTTTATTAAAAGGGAAATAACTCTAAAACGGGTGAGAATTCAGATAAAAAAAAATATGGGTCACCTATATTTTCATGAGGAATCCATACATACATGGTTCTAAACTTATGCTATACACAATAAAGCAACAACATTGAATAGCCAGAAACTGCAAAGGGCCATAACACCAACAACATTTCATTTAATTAGTTCAAAATTTAATCAGGTGATCCCCTCCTCAGTCCCAATCAGTATATCAAATATCAAGGCTCTAACTCAAATACTTTTTGAGACATCTTGCTAAGGAGATTTCAATGTTGTTTCACTTAAAGGGAAATAACTAAAATGGGAGATAATTCGGATAAGAAAAAAAATATGGGTCACCTATATTTTCATATCCATATATAAAATTCCAAAATATTAGCATTAGCATACATGGTTCTAAAGTTATGCTATACACAAGAAAGCAACAACATTAAATGGCCAGAAATTGCAAAGGGCTATAACTCCAACAACATTTCATTTAAGTGGTTGAAAATTTAATCAGGTGATCTCCTCCTCAGTCCCAATCAGTATACCATATATTAAGGCTCTAGCTCAAATACTTTTTGAGATATCTTGCTAAAAGATTTCAACGTTATTTTATTAAAAGGGAAATAACTCTAAAATAGGAGTTAATTCATATAAGAAAAAAAATATGTGTCACCTGTTTTTTCATGAGGAATCCATATATGAAATTTCAAAACATTAGCATACATGGTTTTAAAGTAATACTAAGCACAAGAAAGCAACAAAATTAAATGGCCAAAAATTGCAAAGGGCAATAACTCCAACATTTCATTTAATTGTTTCAATATTTAATCAGGTGATCTCATCCTCAGTCCCAATCAGTATACCAAATATCAAGGCTCTAGCTCTAATAATGAGTTTTCAATGTTACTTTATTACAAGGGAAATAACTTTAAACTTGGAGATAATTCGAAAAAGAAAAAAAAAAATACTGGTCACCTATTTTTTCATGAGGAATCCATATATGAAATTTCAAAACATTACCATACATGGTTCTAAACCTATGCTATACACATCAAAGCAACAAGATTAGATAGCCAGAAATTGCAACGGCCTATAACTCCAACAACATTTCATTTAATTGATTGAAAATTTAATCAGGTGATCTCCTCCTCAGTCCCAATCAGAATACCAGATATCAAGGCTCTAGCTCAAATCCTTTTTGAGATATCTTGCTAACGTGATCTCAATGTTATTATATTAAAAGGGAAATAACTGTAAAATGGGAGATAATTAGGATAGGAAACAAATACGGGTCACCTATTTTTTCATGAGGTATCCATATATGAAATTTCAAAACATTAGCATACATGGTTCTAAACTTATACTATGCACATGAAAGCAACAGCATTAAATAGCCAGAAATTGCAAAGGACCATAACTCCAACAACATTTCATTAATTTGCTGAAAATTTAATCAGGTGATCTCCTCCTCAGTCCCAATCAGAATACCAAATATCAAGGCTCTAGATCAAGTAATTTTTAGCTATCTTGCTAACTAGATTTCATTGTTATTTTATTACAAGGGAAATAACTCTAAATTGGGAAATAATTCCAATAAGAAAAAAATACGGGTCACCTATTTTTTTCATGAGGAATCCATATATGAAATTTCAAAACATTAGCATACATGGTTCTAAACTTATGCTATGCACAAAAAAGCAACAAATGGCAAAAAATTGCAAAGGGCCATAACTCCAACAAAACTTTTTAAATTGATTGAAAATTTATTCAGGTTATCTCCTCTTCAGTCCCAATCTGTTTACCAAATATCAGGACTCTAGCTCAAATACATTTTGAGATATCTTGCTAATGAGATTTCAATGTTATTTTATTACTAGGGAAGTAACTCTAAAATGGGAGATAATTTGGATAAGAAAAAAAAAAAATGGGTCAACTATTTTTCATGAGGAATCCATATAGGAAATTTCAAAACATTAGCATACACTGTTCTAAACTTATGCTATGCACATGAAAGCAACAACATTAAATAGCCAGAAATTGCAAAGGGCCATAACTCCAACAACATTTCATTTTGTTGGTTGAAAATTTAATCAGGTGATCTCCTCCTCAGTCCCAATCAGTATACCAAATATCAAGGCTCTAGCTCAAATACGTTTTGAAATATCTTGCTAACCAGATTTCAATGTTATTTTATTACAAGGGAAATAACTCTAAAATGGGAGATAATTCGGATAAGAAAAAAAAAATGTCACCTATTTTTTCACGAGGAATCCATACATGAAATTTCAAAACATTAGCATACATGGTTCTAAAGTTATGCTATGCACAAGAAACGTGACAAATGAACGGACAAGTCAGAAGCAATATGCCCCCCAATTTTTTTCAAAGTTGGGAGCATAAATCCTAACGTGTTTTTTCAGCCAGCCCAAACCAAGTATCATATTTCTGTTTAAATCTCTAATCACACAGAAGTCTTGAGACATCTCGGTACCACCGATACAAATTTGCACACTGATAAACCTGTCACATTTCAATTCTGTGCCATTTGCAGATTGTAAACAAACTTTCTTGTTTAACAATTTTGGCCTATCTTTTAGCTGATCATAAATATGGCGATGCATCAATGAGCATTCCGCTCCAGTGTCTACAAGAGTTCTAAACCTTTGTTTCCCAATCTTTACTAGACAAGAGCTTGGACTGCCTGAAACACTGATTTTGAATATTTCTTGGGGTGAATTTTCATTTATGTTGTTTTCATGACTCTTTGTATCGACTTCACTATACAAAGATAGACCTAGTTTTCCTGTGTATTTTGTGTTTGTGGAGCTTGATTTCTGGGTCGACCATGACCCATTGGTGGTCTTTTTTCTGTTTTATTCCTACAATCCCTACTTATGTGACCTAGTTTACCACAGTGCCAACATTTGACCTGTTGTGACCCCTGTGTGTTGACTGTGCTGTTGATCCTATTGTATCCTTGTCTATGTCTGAAACGTTGATCTTGTGGATGGTCAACTTCCATTGCAGTATGGTTGCTAGATGTGTTAGTTTGATGGGACATTTGTACATGTGTTCTTAAGTTCTGCTCATCTGTAGCAACTCCCACTTCACCCTCCAAAGTATTAGGCTGGTCCCTAAGTATCTTCATTTCCAATTGATCATTATTCAAGCCGTCTACAAAACTGTCTATCAACTGCCTTTCAACGGCATCTCCTCCTTGATCATGATAGGCATCTTTGGCCAGAGACAGAATTCTTTCAGCATAATTATGGATAGTCTCCCCTTTGTTTGCCTAGTTTGCCATAACAATGACAGAGCCATTTGAGCATCCATCACATCTGAAAATCGTACACTTAATTGTATCTTCATTTGTTCCCAAGTATTGTTGGGATTAGCTTGACTGTATCTCTGAATAAATTCAGACACTGGGCCCCCGAAGTTTGAAATGCTATTAACTTTTAACGGCCATCAGGGACACCTACCAACACAGCATATTTTTCAATAGATTTAATCCATTCCCTAAAATGTTTAGGATTACCATCAAATTTGTTAATTGTACTGGAGATTCCTTGCGCTGCGAGTGCTTGAGAAATGTTCGCGACCTCTAATCTCAAATTTTGAAAAGCCTGCACACCAGGGTCAAGAGCTTGTGCTTGGGCTTGATTTTGATCTGCCATTTTTTTTTTTTTTTTTTTTTTTTTTTAACTTTGATTAATTAATAAATTCAAATTTTCTAATTACATAATTGGCAAACTACAAGACAAACAATCACAACAAAGACAAGGTAAATAAAAACATCACCTACCTGTGATATCTTCTTTCCTTGATCCTCCATTCTCCTTTCTTTTGAATTGTCACTAAATTTGAAAGTTGCCTTTTCTTTTGACTCAGCCGGAGCAGCAGGGGTGCGAATGGACTTTTTTTTGGGCCCCAAAAGGGCTCCCACGTACACAAACAATTCTGTATGTACGTCTAGGCAGCTTCCTCGGGCGTGCGGCTGCTTCCTGAGGCCCGAGCCCCTGCGGCCCCCAAGTGAGCATAGTGAGAGCCCCTGGGGATGGCCCCCACCCTCGCCGGCCTGGGGGCTCATCTATTAAAAAAGTGGATGACTGCTGATATAGCACTACAAGCGACATGCCCAAGGGACACAACACATGCAAATGGCTGACCGTGAGCTCAACGGAGCTCTGTGGTAAAAGCTGTCTTACAGACTTTTGTAAAGTTCATCTGGTGAGACTCCGTAAAGGCTCATGCACTCAGCCCTGCAGGGGTTGTGGGGTAGGGGTTACTAACAAGCAACAGCTCTGTTGTCAGTGCGGGTATAGGAGTGAGTGGCGTCGTGCAACAAAAGTGACGCGAAAGGAATTTGCGCGTCTGGCCGCCATCGAGATTTCCATTTAGAGGGCAGTGATACAAAATATATACCCATTTATATTTCCATTTAGAGGACGGTGATACAAAATATATACCCATTTATATTTCCATTTAGAGGACGGTGATACAAAATATATACCCATCTAACACATGGCTACTATTACTATGGATGACCTGATGGAAGAAATGCTCGCAGAGTACGAGCCAAGGTTCATCCTTGATGAACCCATTCCAGAAGCTGAGGAAAGACTCCTCCCCCGGCTGCTTCTACCACAGTGGCCATTTACCGACCTGGATGATCGTGCCCCCCACCCAGTAAGACTCCCGGCTTATGAGCCATGGGTCGAGATACTTAACGACGCCAAAGACGAATTCGAGGTAGATGGTGCCGCTGCAGTCTTCTCTACATGGAGGGTTGAACGAAAAGACCCGCTGGACATCGGTGACATCGAGATCATCGAAGGCATGCATGCCAGAGCTGGCAGGTTGGCACTGGATGCTCGAATGGCCGATGTCAGAGCTACCCAATTTCTGGCGGCTCTCCCAGGGGACACAGAGCTTCTCCTGAGAATCAAGTTTCTCCGGGAGAAAGCTGAAGATGATTGGGTCCTTGAAGACAAGTTTGATCCAGTCCGGGCTGAGCGAAAGATGGGCCAGGGGGTCGTCGAGGTCTCTCTGGACACAAAGCCTGGCATGTTGACTGGAATTGACAGTGTGTTCTATCAGAACGCCTACCCCGTCACCGCAGTTGTCTACGGCCTCTACCCATCAGGAATCCAGATCCTGCCAACCTAGCTCCGTTAAGAGATGGTGACCTCAACTGTGTGGCTCAGAGGGTGGTCGAGCACTTTGAGGGCACTTTGAGAGGCCAGGGACTTACACCCACTCGGTGACATAAGATCCAGGAGTGGGAAGAGAAAGTCCACGAAACCGGCGCCACGGTCGATGATGTGGCCGAGCTGGAGAAGATCCTCAAAAGAGCGATCATCCTGAGGGACATCGCTGGCGAGGACATCTTAAACAGTGGCAAATATGGTAGAGGCGGGAATGGCGGCCATAGATCCATAGAACTTATCTGCCACAACGGCCACGCCTGGCCCAAAGACCTCCACTTCCCCCAGAGTAGAGAGGTCCACATCTACGAGGGCAACGTCTGGCACGCCATCCGGGAAGTCATCCAGGGCGAGCCTTTTGCGGTCTGGCTCCTGGGCGGTCAAGACCGACAGCTCTCTGTCAACCAGTTCGTGCTCCAGGACGGCCGCACCTACAGGACACGAGAGGCCCACGAAAGACTTAAAGCAATCTGCGCCAAACTGGGCAACCCTGAACTTGCTGAGATAGCCTTTGGCGAAAGCCACGCGGCTAGCATTATGCCAAAGGAAAGGAACGGCTGGAAGCCAACCCCAGCCAACCTCCTCCCAGACATCGAGAAGGCCTGCGTGGAGCACGGTCACGGCAGCCTCTGGAACTCGATGGGTTATGACACGAGGGAAGTCACTTCTATCGACATGAAGGCCTGCTATCCGGCATCCTTCCAGGGTATGGGTGAAGCCAAACCCTATTTCGAGCGGTTCGGGCATCCGACTCACCACATGACCCGCGTGGCAATTAATGGCCCTCTCCCCAAAGACATAGGCACAGGCTTCGCCGAGGTTCAAGAATGGGAGTTTGAGGCTACTTGCCATCCGGTCATCCCTGCCTGGTTTGGAAGGCATTTCTCTGAAGGCGGTTGGGTCCCGACAAAGCTCCTTGCCTTCCTGGCAGAGTCTGGCCTGTTGAGGTCTCTCAAAGTCAGGGAGGCGATCATCTCCTTCGAGCAGACTGAGGTTTGGTTGCCCGAAAGCAGGGACCAGGCCTGCTCCGTCATCGGCAAATTCACCCAGGGCAGCAAGGCAGATGGAAAAAGGCTCACAAGGAAGTTGGTGACCGATCGCGGCGAGCTCGACTACCTTGTCCGGGACACCCGCCTCTCGGGCACTTTGGTCGGAGCACCAATGGAGTGCGAGCTTGGTCACATCCTCACTTACTACGATGGTTCCCAGCCCCAGTTTGCCCACCTGAGGGCAAGCATGCTGGCCTATGCCCACATCAACCTCCTCTCTATGCTTTCAAGGTTTGAACCCGATGAGGCCGTCCGAGTGGCAACCGATTCCATCTATGTAAAGAAAACGGCGCTCTGCACGCTCAAGGGGGTCTGGGTCTACAAGCCTCATGAGGTGCACCCAAAAGGGCATTGCCGCATCTGTCTCACCTACCACGACAAGGCAACCCCGAGGCCACCACGAGATGGGATTGCCCCAGTGGCGTGACAAGGGCGAGAGCCTCTACATGCCGATGGAACACGCAGCCTACCTCGCCAAGCCTGACTACAAAGCAACAAAAAGGGACCTCACTCCTAGCGCCATGCCGCGCCACGACAATCCCCTGACCCGACATCAGAAATACCACATGACTGGCTCCGCGAGCATGTCGCCTATTATGAAGAGGTCGAAGTAGACCACAGAGCCAAAGACCCTCTTCTCAAGGCCCTCAAGAAGCGAATCCGCCTTCAGCCTGACAGGGTCCAGTGCCGAGAGGTGCGAAAGGCGCTTCCTGGTTGCCTCGGGTGGGGGCACTTTGTGGAGGCCTGGAAGCTATGTGATCTCATCTTGACCTCGAGGCAGAAGGTTTGCGACCGGGCCCAGAGGCTGCTGTTAGAGCGCCATGAGGAGTAATTCCCCGACACCTCCGTGCCTCTGCTATACCGCCCCAAAGACACTCGGCGGCAAAACATCATGGTCACCATCCCCGGGCCCTTGCTGGATGGCAGGCCAGACCTGCAGGAGCTCGTCCTGAAGGACGTCGTCGAGGTGCCCTTGGAATATGCCCGCGAGGTCCTCGACGGCAGGTGGGGCCAGGACTGGGCTCTTGGCTATGCCATCACAGTCCACTCGAGCCAAGGTCTCACCATCGCAGATCCCCAGAAAGTCAACCTGGAGAAGCTTAGGCCACTTCAATGACCCCTGTCTGTAGATGCGAGACAGATCATCGGTAACCTCTTTAGCCTCTTTTGTGGCCAGAGGCTCAGCCTCTTTGTAGCGTGAGGCTACATCAACAAACGTGAGAGCGTAGCGGAAGGTTTTCCGCCCAATGTGGTCGTGTGGCAGAAAGAGCAGATCAGCCTGGTGGACCTCGTTGGGCACCGCCACGTCAAACTTCGGCCGAGGTACGCGCCGTGGGGCAGGCAGATAGATCTGCCAGATGGCCTGCCTTTTGAGCCAGTCCTTAGCCTGCTGTTCAGTCACCTTGGCTGCAGACGCCAACTTCTCGATGGCTGCGAGCCCCTTCTAGTAGCCTCGGGGGCTGTAGTATAGGGCAGAGAGCTTACTGTCGGCCATTGCTACTAAGGTATTCCAGCAGCCTGACCAGCCTCCAACATGCGGACGCCACAGGCTCAGGAAGCTGACGATCTCATACTCTAGACTGATGTTTTCAATGTCGTATGAGGCGTTGGCATCGTCTGTGGCCCAAATTGCGCGGTTGTAGTCGTTGATGATGAGTTTGTACTCCAGCCGGTCTCCAAGCGCGCTTTGATAGAACGGCATGTGGCCCTCGAGCAGCTCGAAATCGAGCGGGATGTAGAAGCTGTTACAGAAGGCATCGGCGATGGCATTGTCGGCCGCGACTGTCTCATCTTTGTTTCCGGCATAGATGCGAATCCACATTGTGTTTTGGTTACCAGACGTATCGATGCCTTGGTACTGGACATTTTTCCTCTCCAAGGCCGTCTTCCAGAGATCGCCGTAACAGTTGAAGATGTCACTTTCGTCGACGGACATCACCTCGTTGCCGGAGATCTTGATCACAGTCTTCTTCACGATGGCGCGGCCCAGGTTCTGAACCACGGTCCGGTTCACATCTTCACTATTCAGCATGATTCTGAAGGCCAGGCAGGCAGTCCCTGGAACGATCACGTCGTGCGCGCCGAGTTTGGGGAATCGAACCAGCAGCTGTTGATTCTGATCAATCGTGCTCGGGTTATTGGTTATCTCGACAGACTGCCGCACGCCTTTGACCCCCAGGGGCTCGCGGAGGCACCTGTAAGGATTAAGCTTGCGCCCGAATTTACTGCTCGAAGCCATGGTGTATTTGAACCTATGCAACAACCTTCAAATTAGCATCCACTGTCAACGCCGCGATGGATGACGTCACTTTCGAGAACCCCACGTTCGACCCTGACGGGCCTGGAGAAGACGATGATTTTGACCTCCACGACACCCCTATGGACCCACCGCCGGACGTCCAGCAACAGCTAAACACGTCCGGGGACCTTCTTCAGAACCTGCGAGATGAGTTAAGACAGGCAGAACTTGAGGCCCAGAAGAAGCGCCTGGTTGATACTTTCTAGAACGAAGTGAGCCATACCTATGGGCTGCGCCCTGAAGGCAGGATCCACTATAGCCAGTTCGGGATCGACCCAGATGGTAAGACACTTTACTGGACACCTGAAGACAAGAAGATCTCCATTGCTGCGACGAGGGGAAAATTCCGGTTTCTGGGTCTGGGCATGCTGGCCAAAAGATACGGGGCTGGTGGCGTATATGCAGTGCGGAGATGCTGGGGCTCCCTGATTATAGATCCGGGGCATCGCGGGGGCTCGGCAGAGAGGTCGTGGAGACACTCCAGAGTGCAGAGGAGACCCTCCCGAAAAACATTGAGGCAATCGAGTTAAAGGATCTCTCCGGCGTGACTGATACCACAAGACAAAGCGCAGAAGACGTCGAGACCACATTGAAGACCATTAATGATCCGCAAATTGACGTTGCATGGGTCACACAGGCCAGAAGAGAACTGGCCGGAGTTTGATGATTCACGGGTTGTGGCCGATGGCTGCTTCAGATCCGGCGATCACGATTTCGTTGTTGTAGCCCTGGACATTGCCCGGGTGGAGGGCCATGTCGCTCGGGGCGAGGTAGAGCCCTAACCCGAAGACGAAGTCCAGAGGGGATGATGCATACTGGAGCGTCTTCTGATAACGAGTGATGCTGCTGGGGATGTCGACGGGCGAGGCGATGGCGTCTTCGACGTTGGCCAGGAACTGCTTTTGAGCATCGAACCCCGTCCCGGCCTTGAGAATGTTCGAGCGTGTCTGGGCCTGCGCTCCCAGGATAGCCCAAACATACGTCCGTATACTGTCGTTGAGGCGCTCCACACCCGCTTGCGTGAAGCCTTCTGATTTATCGGGAATGAACATCGTCCACGCCCCTGATATATCCCGATTATGGCGGATGGCGTCCATTGGATGGAAGAAAGGGCCATCGGAGTAGTGCGCATGCCGGTAGGCGCCTGACGGCTCCATATACGTGCTCCAAGATCCGAGGCTTTGGCACCCGTTGTCTAGCTTTTGTCTCCAGTTGGTGGTAGGTGCCACTCCGAACTCGGTGCAGAGCCGCTTGTAGGCTCTGGCATCGTAGGCGTTCTCATACCAAGAATAGGACTTGTCCCCAGGGAGGGCGACTTTTAGCTCCACAAGCAGACGCCTCGTCGTATAATAGACATGGAAGCGATACAGACCTGAGAGAAAGGGGTCTTTAGCTTGGAGATGGTCATCAGCAGAGACCCAGCAGCCGCGCACCAGAGGGCGAAATTGAGCAGGCATTGCCACCAATCGAAAGGAGTGGTTTTCCTGGAATTCCAAGCCTTATTCGATTGTCGTGACGGGGCTCCCGGTGAGTGGGGGATTCTGGTACTGGGCGAAGATGTCTGGGAAAGAGGCCTGAAAGTCACCCCCCTTGTCATCAACCATAATCTTCTGGCTGGCCAGAGAGAGCGCCTGCTTCTCTTTGAAATGTCCCCCGCCTGTTGCAGAGCTTTTGAACGAGTAGGCCCTCTTGTCCATGCTTTGGGTCACTATGTACGTCACACTCACCGACATTCAAAATGGAGAACCGGTCTATCTTACATCTGTTCCCGGCACTGCGTGTGGGGGGCTGGAGGTCGCTCTCTGTGAGCTCACGTATTACCACCGTTGGCTCAATATCAGCACTGAGTTAGGGAATGGCATCTTTGATGGGCACACCGTGTTGGGCATACCCAAAGGGCACTATAACGTCTGTGAGCTGGACAAAGCGGCGTTCCGGCCTTTGGGTGCTGAACTCACGTTTGCATGCCCCAACCGGCCGCCTGCAGATTTCCTCAAAAAAAACGCCTGCTGCTGAATCGCAAGCTGGCCGACCTCCTAGGGTTCTCGTTTGAGCCCGGCCAGAGCCACATTGCAGATAAGCCACATCGTCTGTTTACCCATCGGGAGATCTGCGTGCATCTTGCAGAGGTTTAGTACGTCGGAGAACCTCCACAACGGTCGCCCCTCCACACTGCTGAAATCCATCCTCGTCGAGAACGAAAGGTGCGGGGGTGGTCGGAAAGAGACATTCCCCGTCTTGCAGTACAAACGGCTGGCATCGGGGCCTCTTTCCCAGCTGACACTCAAGATATTAGACACAGGCAGTAGAAATTTAGGTTTCGACTATTTGAGTGCAGTCCTACACAGAAGAAGAAATGGGTGACGCGGGTGGCCCAGGGAGCGCCAGGAAATGCCCTGGGGTGGCTTTAGCCGATCTCGGGGATACCGAGGGATTCGAAAAGGGTGGGGAAGAGGGCCAGCTGTACGCTTTCGAGCTGTCCGACGGGGTGTACAAACGAAAAAAAGGTCACCGCCCAAGAGGGAGGTGGGGCGCAGAAGCTCGGAGAGTTGAGCGACGTCGACGTCTCATATGCCGTCCCCAGATGGCTTCATACGCTGGCGTTTACTGGGAGCAGGACCCTGTTCAAGAAACAGGCTGGATGATCGACATTTGAATCTCCTCTCCCTACGTCACAACGGGGCAGCAACACAAGGTTCGAAAGGTGACGAAAAGCGGTACCCGGCTGTGTTCCTACGTTCCTGAGACCAAAAACGTGGTCATTTCCGAGCAGTACACGCTCAAAATGAGCAACCGCCGGAAGGGGATTATGAAAATTGTTTCCAAGTTCTCTCCAGCGGGAATCGTCGGCACGGGGAAGGAGCCCACATCAACAATCCTCCTCGAGGTGATCCTCGGAGACCAACCTGACGACTTAGTCGAAGTTTTGCCCGGCTTCAAGCTCGTGGACCAGCGCGCATGCGCAAAAAGAACTTGGGGCCTTGATCAGAGTTCGGGAGTGACCTCTGGTGCGCTTTACATTGGAGGGGGTCCAGCACGAAGTGGAGCACCGCTTTCTGGATATCAGCAAGATCCATGTTGGTCTGGTCGAGCTCAAAAGGCTGAGGTTCACGCCCGCAGACCTCACCTCAGAGCAAAGCACGGTGGTCCTTAGCCATTTGAACTTACGCGAAAGCAGTGATAGTTAAGCACGATGGGACTTTACCCACCACTTGAGACGACAGGAGACAATCACCGACTTCAGCACGTGGCCGAGGTCAGAGCCCGCCTGGAAAAGGAGCATGACTTCAGAGTATCGCTGTATAAGAAATACAGGCGGGGGGCTAATGTTGCAGACGGACTCTACACCGGGCTTTCGGTAGCCGGCACAGCCATGGCTGCCACGGGTGTCAGGCTGTTGAAGACGATAATCGCTGCGCCTGTCGCAATTGGCTTACAGGCCGGAGCGATTGCCTGTGGGTTGCTCGGAGCCGGCGGGAGGTTCATTTGTCAGAGGCTCGAAGCCAAAGCCAGGAAACATGATCAGATTCGGGTCCTGGCCGTCTCAAAGCTAAACTCAATCGCCGACAGGATCTCGGCCGCGCTGACCGACGATAAGATCTCCAAGGAGGAGTTTCGCCTGATTCTCTCTGAGGTCGACAAGTACAACCAAATGAAGGCTGAGATACACCGTGGGCGTCAGAAAGAAGGTGGTGTGTCCGAGACAGAAAAAAAACGGCTTATGAACCTCATGAGATACGAGGCGATGCTAACGGCCCGTACCAAGCTCTTGGAAGAACTCCAAGCTGCTGGAAACAGTGGCACCTCTCGATAAATATATCTTGTTCGCGGGCTTAAAAAAAGAGCGCAGGCTGCGCAGGCTGGTCCAGCCCTTTGAGCAGCAGACGAGTTTATTAAGTGGAAGAATAAAAAAAAAAAAAGAAAAAAAGTCTGTCGCCGGGATTCGATCTCACGCACAAAAATTCAGCAAAAGCCCCCCGAGGTCCTGGTCATATTTTTCGTTTTTTAAATCTTATCTCTGGGGGGCTTTTTCTTGACCAGGACCTCTCATACTTCCAATGCTCGGTCACTCCTGCCTTCAGTACCTAACTATGATTGGGATGAAAGTTGTTAGAGGCTTACTAGAAGTGCCGGCAGAGGTTATGGGGATGGGAATGGGATCGTAGCGCTACGTTTAAACCTGTACAGTGCCCCGCAGGGCGATAAATATCTGTAAATTTAACTTATAAAAGCTTGGTGTTTTATTGTGCAATAATAACCGAACCGTATTCAATAGAGAATCGATACAGGTAAACCTTCACACATTTTATAAGAACCCTTACCATGCTTATGGGCAGATTCAGCAGATGCCGGTCCAAGGTACTTTAAACCCAGGAGCTGAGTAGAATTCTTTACACCCACAGCCCAGTCCTGAGGGTGAGCCACCTATCTATGTCAAATCCTTTTTTTCTGAGAAAAATATATCAATTTGTCGTCTGCTGAAATTTTTACTCAAGAGCGTTTAAATATTCATTCAGGGATGAATTTGTAAATACCTCAAGTTGGTGTGCACCAGATACCGGATAGTTTTTCGTAGACAAATACAGAACATACATGGCATGAGGGAAATTATCACCTGTTACGCTGACTCTCATCTGGGGGGAAGTGGATATCCGGATCTTAAAATATACAAGGACCATTCTCCAGCCGACAGGGTCATTTTCGAAGGTATCTCGAGGTTCTGTGCTCCACTAGAAAGTGAGGACACATTTTATAAGAACTCTTACCATGCTTATGGGCAGATTCAGCAGATGCCAGTCCACGGTACTTTAAACCCCGGGGGCCGGGTAGAATTCTTAACACCCACATCCCAGTCCTGGGGGTGAACCACCTGTCTGTGTCAAACCCTGTTTTCTGAGAGAAATATATCAATATGTCGTCTGCTGAAATTTTTACTCAGAGCGTTGAAATACACAATCAGGTAAATTACTACTGTGCACTCCAGCGCATATAATCCTATAACATCATAATGTTGTGGGCACCAGATAAATCGGATATCGGTGAATCAGGTAAGTGCCTCCCTCTTTTTGCGTTCAGAGCCCCCAGGCCGGCGAGGGTGGGGACCGTCCCCAGGGGCTCTCACTATGCTCACTTGGGGGCCGCAGGGGCTCGGGCCTCAGGAAGCAGCCGCACGCCTGAGGAAGCTGCCTAGACGTACATACAGAATTGTTTGTGTACGTGGGAGCCCTTCTGGGGCCCAAAAAAAAGTCCATTCGCACCCCCTGCTGCTGCCGGGGAGCGGCACCAAACTATACAAGCTGTAATGTAGCTTGTATTTTTAACAATGATCGTATAGTTTTAAGTTAAGTACTTCGCTTTTGTGAATAGAAATAAAGTCTGTGAAATTTTCTAAGTTTTGATTTTTCATTTGTAAATGACAAGTTCACTGAATCAATTACTAATTATAAGTGCAGCAGTCTTCAGGTCCAATTAAACAGTACATAATATACACATGATTCTGATGCAACCACATGTTTTAATAGTCATCAAATACTTTCAATTATAAACAGTGGTTTTGTATAGAGTCCAACATCAACAGTGGTTTTGAATGAGATCCAATATAAACAATAATGTATATTAGGTGCTTTTAAGTACATCGTTGCATTTTATACAATACTAGACTTTAATATTGTAGATGAATAAATCTCATTCAAAATTAAATCTAAAAGGTTTCAAACAAGTTTACGATCTATTAACAATCTTTCAGGCATATAGACACTCCTTCCTTTACGACGTATAAACACCGCTTTAGTCATACAAACAACCTGGGTAGATCATACCTACGTTACACTTTGCATATAGGTAGGATCTTAAAATTTTACATGTGGAATCAGGATGGAAAATAAGTACTACCGTAATTTTTGTTCAGTCAGATTTGTAGTTTCAAAATAATGCCCCTCGACAGACATAATGGAATCTTGTGAGCAAGATATCTCGAGAAGACTTGCAGCTAGAATCTTGAAACCTGGTATGCTGATTTTGTTGTGTTGCGTTGAGGTTTTATGGCCCAGTCAACTCAATGGGGTCATGTCGAGCGCGGTCAGTTTACCTAGCTACACGTTTACTGGGCAGGCTTAGTCCTCTAAGCGGTTAACCAGTATTGTGCACATTCTTTTGCCAGAAACTGACAACTGCCCTTCTTGAATCAGCGGAAGGGAGAGAATGACTGTAGAAAATATTTCACGATCAATCTCCACGAAAGAATGTTGCTGACCTCGGCGGTGGTTGAATGGTATGCTGATTGGGGATAATGAGTAGATGACCTGATTAACTTCCAAAACAAGAGGGCCAAGATGGCCCTGTATTGCTCACTTGATTACCAGACAAATTTCCAGTCAATTGGCCTTTCGGTTCTAGAGAAGAAGATCAAAATAGGTTTTCAAGATGACGGCCATCTTGGATTTGCAATCAAAATGATTTCAGCTATTTTTGATCTACACGTCACCTCGATACTTCCAATGAAGTTTCAAGTCAGCTGGCGTTTCTGTTAAGGAGAATTTCTAAATAGATTTTCAAAATGGCTGCTGTGGCCATCAGCTTGGAT
This sequence comes from Anodontia alba, assembly GCA_964016985.1. Classification (NCBI taxonomy): domain Eukaryota; kingdom Metazoa; phylum Mollusca; class Bivalvia; order Lucinida; family Lucinidae; genus Anodontia; species Anodontia alba. The sequence goes on from OZ024826.1 coordinate 68,758,303, forward strand.
TTCCAATTGGAATGATTTTAGCTATTGTTGATCTAGAAGTGGCCCCGATACTTCCTATCAAGTTTCCCGTCAATTGGCCCTTCCATTCAGGAGAAGAAAGTCAAAATAGCTTTTCAAGATGACGACAGGTGGCCATCTTGAATTTCCGATCTGAACAATTTTAGCTACTTTTGATCTACAAGTCACTCCCATACTTCCAGCCTTGCTTGGGTCACATGTGGGAAAGTTCTGCTTACAGATGGTCAGGTGTTTTTTTCACGGGTTCTCCGGTTTTCGCCCACCTTTGATGAACGATCTGCTTGATATAAGTGAAATATTCTTTAAAGGACCCTAAAACCCCCAAAAAAAAAAAAAACAAAACAAAAAAAAACAGTACTTTATAAAAACTTTTCCATTTTCCATGCATTTCAATAGCAAAAATGGACAGTTTTACCCCTAAAAAGGTAACAGAAAAGTCCAGGGAGTGCCACATTTACAAACTGCAACCCTTCCCAGACACCAAGAGGAAGAGGAAACCGACAAATCCAAACAAGCACAAATCGAACAAACGTACGAAAAGCACTAAGATTAGCTCTCTCTTCCCCCAAGCGAGGTAATCGCAATGCTAAAAGGACTGGAAAACACAAGAACAAAATGACACAAAGTAAGACATAAAACAAATCGCCTGGTAGAATAAACCACAAAGCAACAAAGAGTAAGACTAACACCGGGACCACAAACACTGTACAAACATGTAGGGTTCAAACATATTTCATTTGAAAAATTTGTTTTCATAACAGTAATGATGGGCTATTAGAGATCCACTGCAATAAAAATTATGCAATTTACTGCAACTTCATTTTCCATCATTTTGTAGGCAAATTTACATTGCTATTGTCAGAGGTCCTTGGCATTTCAGTTCAGGAGAAGAAGTTCAAAATAGACTTTTAAGACGGTAGCCATGGCGGCAATCTTGGATTTCCAATCTGAATGATTTTAGCTTCGAGTCAAGAAGAATTTCAAAATAGATTTTCAAGATGGCAGCCATGGCGTCCATTTTGAATTTTGGAACAATTTTAGCTACTTGTTAGCTCACCTGAGCCAAAAGCTCAGGATGAGCTATTGTGATCACTTGCCATCTGTCATCTTCCATCCTTCCGTCAATACCTTTCAACAACTTCTCCTCTAGGCCAATTTTCTTTAAACTTCATGCGGAGTCTTCTGTTAAAGGGGAATTGAAAAGTTGTTCAAAATTAATAGTCATGGTCTGTTAATCAAGATGGCGGCCATGCCCTTTTATGGTAAAACACTTAACAAGAGTCCACAAGCAAAGCATCATATGCCCATGGCAAGTAATCAGATGTAGCACCTATACTGACATAGAGTAGGTTGGGTTAGCCCGAAAAGAAAAGTTTATACCAATGGACAGACAGACATAACCCTATCAATATTTGGTGGACTATAACCTCAAAACAAAAAGCACCGCTTCATATCATGATCTAACTATAAATCACCTTTCAACTTGATGAGATGTAAACTGTAGGAGGAAATATACTCAACAAAATAATTTAAGGGCCACATTGTGCAAATTTCCATATATACAAACTTTGGCCGGGTGTATGGGCAAAACCACAGAAGATATCAAAATATCGTTGAATGTTTCTTTAAAAGGAAGCCCTAAAGGAGTGTTTCCAACAAAAAAAAATTGAAATAAAAATTTTCATTTTAAAATTTGCAAAAAACACTACTTTTTACCCAAAAATTAAAAATTTACATTTTTGCGTCAAAAGTGATGTCTGGGCTCCCAAATGTGAAAAACTCATAGAGAAAGTCTTATTTGTTATCAAGAAACGCACATTTTGCTAGAGGTACCCTCTACAGATTATTCGTTGTCTATGGGGAACTTTCGAGGCATTTTTAGCCTCTCAAAAGGTTGGTCTCTTTTTCTGGCCATATCTGTGTGTCTTTTACTCTAATGAAGGTTGAGTTTGCATGACTTTGTGTGTGACTGAGTATTTTTTTCATTAAACAAAGAATTTTTCCTGTATTGTGAAAAATCTTCATTTTGGGGTAAAAATCGTTTTTTTGGAAATTCCCATTTTTCTTAGAATCTTTTGGTCTGGCGTTGTTGTTGCCATTGACACTTTTGTAGCTGAACATGTTGCAAACATGTTGAGCTGATTGAAATAGGGCTGCTGAGACTTCCAGTTTTGTCCATGAAATAATTGTAAAACTTGAGGGTCACATTTTAGTGATAAGGGGAAATAAACCTGATGGTCCTTAAATTATTTTGTGGAGTATATTTAGTGGACTTTAACCTCAAAATGGTAATATTTGATGGACAGTAACCTTGAGACAATATGGGCTGCTCAGCATCATGATCTAACTATATATCAAGTTTCAGCTTGATTGGATGTAAACTGTAGGAGGAGTTAGCTCGAAAGCAAATGTTTACAAAAATGTTCAAAGGAGCATAATTCTGTAAATATTTGGTGGACTGTAACCTTGAAACAATATGCACTGCTCCACATCATAATCTAACTATAAATCAAGTTTCAGCCTGATTGAATGTAAACTGTAGGAGTTAGCTGGAAAAGAAATGTTTACAAAAATTTTCAAAGGGGCATAACTCTGGTAATATTGGGTGGACTGTAACCTCAAAACAATATGTGAGGTTCTACATCATGATCTAACTATATATCAAGTTTCAGCTTGATCGGACGTAAACTATAAGAGGAGTTATCTGAAAACGAAAAGTTTGCAGACGGAGGGACGGATGTACTTACAGGACTGACGTTGTGAGGTTATCCCTTTGATCTTTCTTTGATATTTTTTAACCCCACAACCCACAAAGCAAGTTTTAACCCCATAATGATGGAATAAACCAGACACCAATACAAACGCTAACCTTGGAATGTACCTGGTGTCTTCCAGGATGGCCAGATGGATGGACAGAAGGATGGACAGATGCCAAGGGGCATAACATAATACGTCCCATTTTTCAAACAGGTGTATAAAAATCTTTTTCTTCAGAACCGAGAAAGCTTTGCTGGGGCTGTATCTTGGTATATAGCATCAGGGACCGAAGGTCTACCAAGTTTGTTCAAATGATGGTCGTAGGTTGACTTTTTACCTTTTTACACCAAGGTCAAACTTGCCACCCCCCCCACCCCCCACATTCAATTGTATTGGGAAAATATTGAAAAGTCTTTTTTTTCAAAATGTATTTAAGACTAATGGTTGAAATTACAATGTATGATTAAAGTATAAAACTTTTTAGTTACAATCAAAATTTTGTCCCCTGGGGGCTACCTGCCCTTGCCTCTGGGCTATACACATATATGAAATTGTGTAATTTTTAAATGTCTTCTTCTCTGAAACCACTTGAGCAATTTTCACCAATTTTCACATGTGACCTTCTGTCAAAAAGTTATTGACAATTTATTCGAAAGGTTCTGTGCCACTGAACAAAATGGCTGCCATGCCTTATATGGTAAAAACAGTTAAAAATCTTTGACTCCAGAACCAAGAAGCTTTTAGGCTGAATCTTGGTTTTTAACATAGAGGACTCGAGTTTGTTCAAATGATGGTTGTAGGTTGACCATTGACCTTTTTACAGCAAGGTCAGATTTGTGCCCCCATACATTTGTGTGGGGAAAATGTTTAAAAACTCATTTTCTCAAAATTTATTCAAGACTAATGGCTGAAACCTCAATGTATGATTAAGTAGTAAAATGTTTTAGTTACAATCAAAATTTTGTCCCTGGGGAGTTATCTGCTCTTGTCTCTGGGCTATACATGTATAGAATTGAGTAATTTTTAAATTTCTTCTTTGAAACCATTTGAGCAGTTTTCACCAGATTTCACATAGGCCTTCTGTCCAAAGGGTATTGATAGTTGTTTTTTTTATTTGGGTTTTATAGCCCTTTCAAGAATATTTCACTTATATCAAGCTGATTGTTCATCAAAGGTGGGTGAAAACTGGAGAACCCAGGGAAAAACCACCTGATCATCAGTAAGCAGAACTTGGCTTTCCCTAATGTGACCCAAGCAAGGCTCGAACCACAGCGGTGAGAAACCTAATGGATTAAGAGTCAGCTCTCTTATCCACTAGGCTATGGGGGCCCGCGTATTGATAGTTTGTTTGAATGAAGAAGTTGTAAGGCATTTGCAGATGTGCAATAGCTGTTTTTATCAGGTGAGCAAACCATGGCCCATGGGGCTCTTGTTTATCCAAACAGTCACTCTGATACTTCCTACCAGGTTACAAATCAATTGGCTTTCGGTTCAGGAGAAAAAGTTTAAAATAGATTTTTTAGGGCAGAGTGAACCAATTGTGACAGGACTGCTGATTGGTGCAAAAAAGTGCAGGGAAGCCCAAGGTAGCTATTTTGTGTAAGGCGACCTGTGATTGGTTGATAATAAAGATGAATTAAAACTAATCATTCTAATTTGAAGAAAAAAAATGTTTGTGTGTTATTTCCTGATTGTTGCAAAGAAATAAATGTTTCTGTTTGTGCTTGCTGGAGCCAAAAGAAGAAGTGGTGAAATTGCAAAGTTTCAATTTTTGATATTCAGGGGTTGCTACATTCAGCCTCCAAAAAGTCCCAGTAAGTGCTGGTTACAGTGGTATTTTTCCTTATTTATTTTGCTGTGCTAAGTCTGGGCTTTGAATTAAAACAAAATTTGGAAGCCCAGCCATACCCTGAAATGAACTCTTAACCACCTAAAAGGGTGGAATTACTATGGAGCTCTATGGGAACAATAATTAGTTCACTGTATCCTAAAGCTGTTTTGGATCTACAAGTCACCCCGATACTTCCTATCACGTTTTGACTCAGTTGGCCTTTCCATTCAAGAGAAGAAGCTTAAAATAGATTTTCAAGATGGCAACTCGGGCTCATTCTTGGAATTTCTGATCAGAACAGTTTTAGCCATTTTTGAGCTACAAGTCATCCCAATATTTCCTGCTAAAGTTCAAGCCAATTGGCATTTTGGTTCATGAGAAGTTCAAAATAGATTTTCAAGATGGCGGCCGTGGCGGTCATCTTGAATTTCCAATAGGGAAGATTTTCGCTAATTTTGATCTTAAAGTGATCCCAATACTTCCTAACAAATTTTGAGTCAATTTGCCTTTCTGTTCAAGAGAAGTTCAAAACAGATTTTCAAGATAGCAGCCGTGGGGGCCATTTTGAATTTACGTTTGGAACGATTAATGCTATTTTTGATCTGATACTTCCTACCACATCATGCGTCAAATGGCCTTTCAGTTTAGGAGAAAAAGTTCAAAATAAATTTTCAACATGGCCGCTATGGCGTTGATCTTGTATTGCTAATCAGAAATTTTTTTAGCTGTTTTGGATTTACAAGTCGCCCCCGATACTTCCTATCAAGTTTTGAGTCAATTGGCACATCTCATCTGATCCCTCCAGTGGTTATATGACTACAAATAATCCCAGCCGAACATCAACTTAACCAAGGTAAGTATCGTTTAGTTGGGGGATTACCTTTTAACAATAAAAGGTGCTGTAAGAAAAGCTTTATTCAACATATAAAAACAATTTATAGCCTAAATGCTTTACCTTTAAGACTGCCTTCCTTAAGGCCCAGTATTTAATGGTAATGTCTCCAGCTTCAGTCAAAGGTGAATCATGATCATAGCTAGTTGTGGTGGGCAAGCAGAGCCCATTCTCGCAGTTAGCACCTATAAAAATATAAATGAAGTTACCCAAGAAAGGCCAGAGTCACAAAGCACAGTCTTCCAAAGGCACTGAAAGAAGAACAGATGATGAACAAACAATGACAAGATACAACAGCACAGCTGCTATAACTGACATACAAAGAAGAACTAAAACAGAGAACATGCCTTGGAGTGGGAGTCAGCAGAAACCACTACTTGGGGAGCTTAAACTAGTTTTACTTGATGTAAGCTTTACCCCCAATTTAAATTCCATTAAAAAATTACAAATATGTGTTCGGTTTGACTTAGGTCCACTTAGAATATATCATAAGAGATTGATATTTAAATCCAAAAATGGGGTCACTGTATCAGCTGAAGCTCTTTTGGATAAATTGTATCTACCATTTGGTCAAAATAATCACTATCAATATTAAGTCATCTAAATATTAAGAAGATGAATCCTTCAATTTTATGGGCTTGATTATCATGAGAAAAGAACTACATAAAGTCTCTTTGATAACAAAACAAACAAATCTGCATCAATAGTTGGGGGGGAGGGGGGGGGGGGCAAGGGTGCAAAACTATACCCACTATTTGTTTGTATAATTTAGTATCAAACAGAAGAAAGACATCAAGAGGAAAGGAAAGAGCACTGCAAATTTTCTGACAAGACCATTTTTATGATCTACTGATAAGAAAAAAAGCAAGTTTCTCATTACAAGCAAGGTAAAGGTTAATATTCAATTAAACCCAGAAGTTTATCTTTTATCAGTTTATGTGGCAATGTAGTATACAGTGTAAAAAGAGGCCCAGGGCCATGATTTGTTCGCCTGAGTAAAACAGCCATTGCATATCTGCAGATGCCATGCAACATTCTTCCATTACTACCATAGCAACTAGGAAAGAAATTTCTCAGTGCCATAAGGTCAAAGGTCATCCTAGGAACATTATTTGAACAAACTTGGTAGATCTTGTGCCCCCAGATGCTATATATCAAGATTCAGCCTCAAAGCTTTCTTGGTTCTGGAAAAGAAGATTTTTAAATGTTTTTACCATATATGTGCATGGCAGCCATCTTGTTCAATAGTGCAAAGCCATTTGAACAAATTTAGTACCCCTTCGACAGCAAGGACCCATGTGAAATCTGGTGAAAATTAGCATGTGGTTTCAGAGAAGAAGACATTTAAAGATTTAAAGGATATCATACATGTACATAGCCCAGGGGCTATGACTGTATCTAACGGGCAAGGGCATATAGTATAACTCCTAGGGAACAAAATTTTGATTGTAAGTAGTTGTGGTCATGGTACGCAAGCCATAATCCAAATTCTAAAAGCCACAAATGAATGACGAATCAGAATGTTCAGACCAACAGACACGGACCCCAGAATAAAGGGTGTAATCGGGCGTCCGCAGATAGTAAGCATTACTTCGTAAGCAAGCTTTGCCCACCATGCCCATAGGCCTGAACGAAGGAAATGTAGGTAGAAGTCAATGTCTGGGATTTTGGAAGTCTACTTGTAAAAACTTTTACTACTGTAATCATACATTGCAAATTTCAGCCATTACTGTTTGGTGCATTTTCAAAAATTGACTTATCAATATTGTCCTCATATAAGAGTATGGGGATGCAAATCTGACCTTGCTGTAGAAAGGTCAAAGGATCATCATTTGAAAAACCTGGTAGACCTTGAGTCCCCCATGCTATATACCAAGATTCAGCCTTGAGGCTTTCTTGGTTCTGGAGAAGAAGATTTTTAAATGTTTTTATACCATAAGGGTGGCCATCTTGTTCAATGATGCAGAACCATCTGAATAAATCAACAATACCCCTTTGACAGAAGGCCTAATGTGAAATCTGTTGAAAACTGGTCAAACTGTTTCAGAGAAGAAGACATTTAAAGAGTACCAGATTTGATACATATATACAGCCTAGGGGCAAGGGCAGATAATCGAGGGGGACAAAATTTTGATAGCAACGAGAATGGGTTTGCTACTTTGATCATGCATTGTAAGTTTCAGCCATTAGTCTTTAATATATTTTGAGAAACTGACTTTTCAATATTTTCCCCATACAAATGCATAGGGACGCAAATTTGATCTTGCCATAAAAAGGCCAAATGTCAACCAATGGTCATCATTTGAACAAACTTGGTAGACCTCGAATCCCCAATGCTATATATTAAGATTCAGCCTTAAAGCTTTTTTGGTTCTGTAGAAGAAGATTTTTAAATGGTTTTTACCATATATGGGCATGGCTGCCGTCCTATTCAATGATGCCAAACATTTTAACAAACTGACAATTATATCCCTTCGACAGAAGGCCCAATGTGAAATCTGGTGAAAACTGGTCAAGCTGTTTCAGAGAAGAAGAGGTTGAAAGATTACCAGACTTTATAAATGTATATAGCCTAGGGGCAAGGGCAGACTAGAGGCCCAAGTGGACCAGAATCGCTCACCTGGATTAGGCTGATCATCATATATGATATGATACAATGTGCCATGGTGGCCATCTTGGATACCAGATCAGATACCCTTTAGCAATTTAGAATCTGATGCTGTTTGAAGAGTTTCAAGATTGCCACCGTGGGTGCAATCTTGGATACTGGAACTGTACGATTTAGCAATTTTGAATCTCCATGTCACCCCGATACCTACCTTCAAGTTTCAGCACACTGTATTGGAGGAGATGTGGTTTGAAGAATTTCAAGATGGCTGCTATCTCGGACATTAGAACAGAATAATTTTAGCAATTTGAATTTCCATAACATCCCAATGCCTCCCATCAAGTTTAAGTTCAATCAGACTTACTGTTCTGGAGCAGATGTGATTTGAAGACTTTCAAGATGGCTGCCATGGTGGCCATTTTGGATACCAGAACGGAACCATTTAAGTAATTCTAAATCTCCATGCTGCCTGGATGCCTTCCACCAAGTTTCCGCTCCATCGGACTTACTGTTTGGGAGCAGATAACAACTGAAAACTTTCAAGATGGCTGCCATGACTGCTAACGTGGATACAATTCTGATGGAGATGTCTAAAATGCGAAAAGTTACTGACAGACATATGGATGAGGGATGGAGCATGGTCAACAGACCACAGCATAAGCTCCAGGTGAGCTAACAATAGAAGATCTTCAAAAATGCTGCTGCTGCAGCCATCGTGGGTATTGTAACAAAATGCTGAATCTCCATGTCACCCCAATGCCTCCCACCAAGTTTTAGCTCAATCTGATTTACCATTTGGGAGCAGATGAGGTTTGAAGATTTTCAAGATGGCCACTTTGGGGCCATCTCAGATATCGTACCAGAACAATTTCAGCAATCTTGAATCTCTATGTCACTCCGATGCCACCAATCAAACTTTGGTTCAATCAGCATTACGGTTTGGGAGGAGATGTTGAAGAATTTCAATCTTTGATGTCGGAATGGAACAAATTTAGCAGTTCTGAATCTCCATGTCTCCCCAATGCCTTCCACCAAGTTTCAGCTCAATCATACCATTTGGGAGCAGATGTCGTTTCAAGAGTTTCAAGATGGCCAATGTAGCGGCCATCTTGGATATCAGAACGGAATGATTATAGCCATTCTGAATCTCTATGTTGCTCCGATGCCTCCCATCAAGTTTCAGCTCAATCCGACTTACGGTTTGGGAGGAGATGTCGTTTGAAAATTTTCAAGATGGACCACATGGCGACCATCTTGGATATCAGAATGGAATGATTTTAACAATTCTAAACCTCCATGTGGCCCCAATGCCATCCACTAAGTTTGGGCTCAATCTGACTTAGGGTTCTGGAGCAGATGTGGTTTCAAGATTTTCAAGATGGCCACCCAGGCGGCAATCTTGTATAGTCAAACGTAACGATCTCTATGTCGCTCAGATGCTTCCCATCAAATTTCGGCTCAATCCAAATTACCGTTTGGGAGGATATGTCGTTTGAAGAATTTCAAGACGGCGACCATGGCAGCCATCTTGGATATCAGAATGGAATGATTTTAGCAATTCTGAATCTCTATGTCACTGTGATGCCTCCTATCAAGTTTCGGCTCAATCCGACTTAAGGTTTGGGAGGAGATGTAGTTTGAAAAATTTCAAGATGGCCACCACCATGGATATCGGAATGGAATGATTTTAGCAATTCTGAATCTCTATGTCACTGTGATGCCTCCCATCAAGTTTCGGCTCAATCTGACTTACGGTTTGGGAGGAGATGTCGTTTGAAGAATTTAAAGATGCCGCCATGGCGGCCATCTTCGATATTAGAACGGAATGATTTTAGCAATTCTGAATCTCTATGCTGCTCTGATGCCTCCCATCAAGTTTTGGCTCAATCTGACTTATGGTTTGGGAGGAGATGTCGTTTGAAGAATTTCAAGATGGCCACCATGGCGGCCACCTTGGATATCGGAATGGAATGATTTTAGCCATTCTGAATCTCTATGTCACAGTGATGCCTCCCATCAAGTTTTGGCTCAATCCGACTTATGGTTTGGGAGGAGATGTTGTTTGAAGAATTTCAATGGCGGCCATCCTGGATATCGGAACGGAATGATTTTAGCTATTCTGAATCTCTATGTCGCTACGATGCCTCCCATTAAGTTTAGGCTCAATCTGTCTCATGGTTTGGGAGGAGATGTCGTTTGAAGAATTTCAGGATGGCCGCCATGGCGGCCATCTTGATATCAGAATGGAATGATTTTAGCAATTCTGAATCTCTATGTCACTGTGATGCCTCCCATCAAGTTTCAGATCAATCCGACTTACGGTTTGGGAGGAGATGTCGTTTGAAGAATTTCAAGATGGCCGCCGTTGCGGCCATCTTGGATATCGGAACGGACGATTTTAGCAATTCTAAATCTCTGTGTCACTGTGATGCCTCCCATCAAGTTTCGGCTAAATAGTGGGATGTTATGTTTGCATTCCACATGGTTGAGAAAATTAGGGCAGCACGTGATCAAGAAGTGCCCTGTTATGTTTGCTATTTTTCCCACATGCTTGGGTCCTTCCTGATAAAGTATTTGTTTTTTGGTAAAAGCAGTCAATAATTTGTATGTCTGATAGTATATACCGTAGTAACACTAAGTATTGGGATAGAGGGACGAATGGGCAGTGTGGATCCAGGTTAGATGCCAAATAATGCAGCGTCTGGTCAGGATCTGTACTGTTTGCCACCCATTCAGCAGTTTTAGGGTAACTACAGTGTACTTGTAAAAGCATAAAATCCAAAAGCTCTTATCAAGCTTCATTGCACAAAACATTTGAGTGTTCTTTTTCTGTTTTTCTGTTTTGTTCAGATTTCTTTATAATTTGCTAGAATCTTTAGAATTCTCTACTTTCTTCGTTCCTATATATTTTGTCAACAAAGTCATCCAGTGGCATGATGCTAACACAAATCATTCCTGTTCATCTGCAAATATTCTCATAAAACTATAAATGTGACAAAAAAGAATAGCAAATATTGTTGCTAAGTTGGAATGTACAGGGTACATATTTGACTATTTAAGGGGTAAAAATTGTCAAAGGACCATTTGCATTTTATAATGGCAAGTGGCCTACTGAGAGAATGATTTCTGGAAGTACTCAAGCAAACACAAAACCAAACTTTTTCCGTACTTAAACGTTTCTTCTTAAGTCCCTGTGGTTTTATTTTCTACTTTTCATGCACTTTCTGTGAAAACTTTATGATCGAATATGTGTACTGGTTGTGACATTTAACACTGAGCCTATGGGAAAAATAACAACTCCAAACCACTTTATATGGATACATTTATTTCATTGAGTCCTACCCTCTTAACCAAATTCTTTCTCATACTTACTTAATTGAAAAACATAATGTTCATCATAAAATCACAATTTAATCATGGTTAAGAGGGTAGGAGTCGACAAAAAATAACTTTATCCGAAGATTTTCACACATCCATTTCAGACACTACTTAGTATTTACGCTCACCAGAGTTTTGTCAATCGGTTGTTTCCTCTAAATGATAAACCATAGTTGTAATAAATATTTTTTCAATGTATTTATTTATTGAAAGGCGTGTGTTTTGGACTTTTATTTTTGGTTGTCAAAATACATTTTTTCTGGAATATTTTACACTTTGGAAGAGCAAAGTTAAAACAAGCATTTTCTTTCTAGCAGATGTTTTAAGTGCTGTTACAGACAGCATACAACAAACAATATGCAATCAATTAGCTTAACAAACTGGGGCTGAAAACTGAACCTTGAGGAAGACCTTCACAAAAATGAAACATACAGTCATTTTGATATTAATTTTGTAGTCCGAAACTGTGAGTTGATGTCACAAGCTGAATAACATTGAGTTCCATGCTTCTTTTTCTTTCCTAGCATAGCAGAATTCTTTGTCTGGAATATGTTCCAACCTGAATTATTGGTTTGGAATTATTTTGTTATGTATTTATCAAGTAGTTCCCATCAGTGAAAGGAAACACAAGTTATCGATATTGCATTAAGTTTTAACAACAACATATTTTCGTTCTTCTCAATTTTTTGTGCTTTTATCAGTGGACGTTATCGTTATTGCATTAATTTTTAACAACAAAGTATTTTGTTCTTCTCAATCTTCTTTGCATTCCCTGTTCATAGTGAATTAGCATTCCTTCTTAAGGGTATCAGTTAGACCTTTATTTTGGGACTGTCAAGAGATCATTGCATTGTGTCATCCGCTGTTTCTCTCAGAATAAAACTCCCTTCTTTCCATATACACATACATTGCTTTCTACGTGGAGTGACTTCATTTTCGGGTGCAAATGCAAAAGAAACCAAATTCATTGCTTTATAACATCTGGTCTGGTTTTTCATGTCCTTTGAGGGTTTGACACTGTTTTACTTAATCAAATTAAATAAATAAACTCAGCTCAGCTCTGTCATACATGCACTGTCTAGCAATGACACAAATGCTTAAATAACGTATATTTTTATCATATTGAATTCTTAACCCCTAGTTCGTAAAAAATTCTTACTTTATATTTTATTTGTGACAATCTATTTATGTAAATAATATTCTTACACCATATATGAAAAAATTCTTAATTTGTAATATATATATTCTTTTATTTTAAATGTATTAAAACCCTGTATTGTATGGTTTATTGTCTCCTTCAAACCATTTTCCTCTACAGCCATCAATCTATATATTGAAATCATTTCAATCAGAAAGTCTCCCGAAGTAACAATCATTAGTATCTAGTATCTACGTTTGCGTAAACGTATTTGTGTCTGGTCAAACATATTTGTGCCTGGCCAGATAAACATTAGTGTACTTTAGACTAATAGGCTGTGATACATAATCAAAAAAATAGCAATGTTTGTCTTATCTCCACTAAGAATAGTAAGTAGTCAGCGGTTTGAACACTTTTAAAATAATAATAAAACACATGATAATCAGTAAATATCCTGGTTACGGCACCAAAAAAGAAAAAGTGTGTTACCGGAGGAAAAAATATGTATTGTATAAATTGGTTATATTTGTACTGGATGTCTTATTTAGCTTTTATCAAACAGTCATATTGGTTTGACCATTTTAGCAGACTATTTATAAGAATATTGTTGGTCATGTGATAGGTTCATAATAAATTATACTGTGAACTACTCTAAAATTATCATTAAATGCATTTTATTGTATTTTCAAAAATGTGCATGTGATTACTGATACAAAACTCTAACATTATATCAAGTATTTCTACATTTCAACGGTAAAATCAGATTTCTACCCAATAGTGAATCAACCACAAGTCACGTGACTATGCATGGCGCCATTAATACAAAAGTGCTCTCATGTGAAGGTAGTTATACAGGGCTCTCTTGCATATCAAGCTCATCAAGATCCATCATAGGCCAAAATACCCTTTAAGTGCAAGTCGTTCTTTACTGTCTGCAGGACACTCACTTCATTCCTGCTTCAGATGAAAAGTTAGTCAGAGCAAGATGGAGTAATGACTGTTATTTTAGTTCTTTTAAATCAAATTCAAAAAACTCTTCAAACAGCATCAGATTCTAAATTGCTAAAGGCTATCTGATCTGATATCCAAGATGGCCACCATGGCACATTGTATCATATCATATATGATGATCAGCCTAATCCAGATGAGCGATTCTGGTCCACTTGGGCCTCTAGTCTGCCCTTGCCCCTAGGCTATATACATTTATAAAGTCTGGTAATCTTTAAACCTCTTCTTCTCTGAAACAGCTTGACCAGTTTTCACCAGATTTCACATTGGGCCTTCTGTCGAAGGGATATAATTGTCGGTTTGTCAAAATGTTTGGCATCATTGAACAGGACGGCAGCCATGCCCATATATGGTAAAAACCATTTAAAAATCTTCTGCAGAACCAAAAAAGCTTTAAGGCTGAATCTTAATATATAGCATTGGGGATTCGAGGTCTACCAAGTTTGTTCAAATGATGACCATTGGTTGACACAGATTGTCATTATGCATATGCAATTTTGCATAGATTGTCATTATGCATATGCAATTTTTCACTACCAGAAAGTGATGGATGTAAAATTTAGGAAGTTTTGTTCAGTTGTGTGCATGGATGACAAACACCACTGCAAAGTTGGCGAGCCGGGGCATCGTGATGTGGCTGTGGACAAAGGTAAATGTGTGCTGGTGAGTGAAGACAAGGTATTTGCCGTATCAGATCATGACTTCACCAAGTTCAGCATTATACCTAGTGTGACAATGATATTGGACATGCCAGATACAGTTGATAGGTCTTTCTACCGTGGTCAGTTATATGTTGGTGTCAAAGGCTTGATTTTCCACTTCATGATGTTACAGATCTGTTCAATATTCTGCAATCAAGCGATATCAATAAGCCTACCTTGTGTCTACATACAAATGAGGGCCCTGATCACAGGCTTACATATTTAAGCATTCAGCTGGCTTTACTGTGTCTCTTCATAGCTGGAGACTTCGATATGTTGGTGGCATCTAGAACACCACCAAAGTCATCATGGAACAAGAGGGTCATGATGGCCCTAAATCGCTCACCTGTGTCCCATGGCTTTAGGTTCAGGATGGTTGTATTAATTTAATTTAAATCAGGCAAGAGGTTTGTAAGATTATCAAAGTTTTCTATACAGATCATATTTTTGTACAAATATATAGGGAAAACAAGTGCTGTCCACAGTGGAGGTGGTGGGTGGTGGGGCATGTTGTGTAATTGAAAGAATTTATAGAAGGGTCTCTTGAGGAACATTTGAGACAAGTTGGACCAGTGGTTTACATTTTGACTGTTTTCTCTTCATTTTTTAAAAAAAATGCCTATTACAATCCATCCACTGGTTAAGGAGGAGAAGTCGTTTAAAGGTTTTTCTATTTTTAGCTCTGGCAGCCATCTTGTTCATCCGAGCGGAACGGTTTGAGCAATTTTGGTAGAGGGTTACCCAAGGAACATTCATGTGAAATTACTTCAAAATCCATCCACTGGTAAAGGAGGAGATGTTTATTCTATTTTTAGCTCTGGCTGCCATTTTGTTCATCCATGCGGAAGGGTTTAAGCAATTTTGGTAGAGGGTCACCCAAGGAACATTCATGTGAAATTATTTCAAAATCCATCCACTGGTTAAGGAGGAGAAGTCGTTTATAGGTTTTTCTAGTTTTAGCTCTGGTGGTCATCTTGTTCATCTGAGCAGAACGGTTTGAGCAATTTTGGAAGAGAGTCACCCAAGGAACATTCATGTGTAATTATTTAAAATCCTTTCACTGGTTAACGAGAAGAAGTCGTTTAAAGGTTTTTCTATTTTTAGCTCTGGTGGCCATCTTGTTCAACGGAGCGGAATGGTTTGAGCAATTTTGGGAGAGGGTCACCCAAGGACTATTCCTGTGAAATTATTTTGAAATTGGGCCAGTGTCTTGGAGGAGATGTCGTTTTAAGGTTTTTCTATTTTTAGCTCTGGTGGCCATTTTGTTCAGTGGAGCGGAACCTTTAGGCAACTATGGTAGAGGGTCACCCAAGGAATATTCCTGTAAAATTGTTTCAAAATCCATTCACCGGTTTAGGAGGAGATGTCTTTTACGTAAATTGTTGACAGATGCACGACGCACAACGCACGATGGACGACGACAATCCACCTGAAAGAATCATGTCAACTCTTAACTTGGCCCTTCAGTGTGTAGGGTTGATGAGAACTGCAACAACAGATGAGTGTGAGAAGCTGAAATCAGCATCTAGGATTACCAAACTGTGGGAGCTCGCTGAAGATCCAGATATCAAACGTGAAATGATTGACAGCACAGAACCGGTGAAGGTATGGTACCACAGTTATTCTAAATTGGGCCACTTAAGGTGTAAGGGTAAACAGTGTAGGCCCAGATCAAACTGCTCCTAGTGAGCAGTAAGGAGTAGTCTGATTATCTGAGCCTACATTGTCCACACAGCCATGTTTGTTGGAGTTTTACAAGAATTAGAGTAATCTTCTCAAACAGCAAATATAAAACTTATCGTCTTTTCCTGCAAAGTTAAAAGAGCTGCATTCTCTGATGTAAAATTCCTTTCCAAGAGAGTTTTAATTCTTTCCACATGCCATACATGTGAATATTTTCTACTTATGAATATGTTTATAATAAGGCAGTCAACACAGGGTATTGTTGTGTATATAAAAGAATGAAACCACGAATGAAACCACTTTTAGTTTAACTTGGTATAGCATATATATTTCAGGTTCTCCTCCCAAAGTTGTTTGAACGTCTTTGTTTGAATGAGAAACCTTTCAAGACATTTCCAGCAGCATTGACTGTCTCCATGGAAGAAATGTGGGCTCGTCTGGACTCGATGGGAGATCCTATGAGATGTGAAATGAAGCAACAGGCCCTTGAGACAGAAGTTAAAAATAGGTATGTATTCACCTGCAATGCCTAAAGCCAGTAAAAGTTTTTTACTCTCCTGAGTCTAAAAAAAAAAAAAGGGTTTGATTTATACTGTATACAATGGGATGCAGGCATTAAGTCTCCAGATCAGTCCTGCTCTTCTTGATCATACTGAAGGCTAGTTATTGATGGTTGCTTGACATTCATAAATCCAGTCATGATTTTTTGCAGTATTTATCCATTCTATTCTTGAATGTGTTCATCTATTTTCATTTGAACTAGAATTGTTATAATCTGTATACTATCAAATGTTTATAAACTTTTCTGCATGTTTAAAGTAATTATTCTACCAGTATCACAAAACAATTGTATGTAAAAATGTTTTCAGAGTCTTGAGATTTTGAAGTATCAAAGTATCATGTTAACCCTAAAAATATGGAAACTGATTAAAAGTGGCTTTGCAGTGTAGACCCAAATAAGGCTGGTCAATCTGATTAGGGGCTACAATGTTGCCACTTTGAAAACAAATTTTTGTCCAAAAATGGCATGTTGGCCAGTTTTAGACAAATACCATAAAAGGGAGGGACTATCCAAACTTTTAGAGTAAATACAATAGATTGAGCCATTGGTGTTGGGATGCTTTGGTGTTTAGCTTTCTGTTTATTTTGTTTTATTCTTGATGGTGGATATCTTATTATATGCTTATATGTTGGTAGGCTGGTACTGTTTATTTTTTTATAATGTAAATGATAAAAAAAACCATTTAATACCTGAAGTCTTCAATGCTTTTAATGGTCTACTTATATTACTTTCAGAATTAAAGTTAATTTCAGCGTCACATGGTACTTTCATTTGGCTCTAAAAGAATAGAATATTTGTAATAAAAGATTCAGGTTAAATTATTTGACTGAACATATTTTTTCCATCATGTTAGCATGTCTGGGAAATGAACACCTTGGAAAACCCCCCTTTACACAGAGAAAAGTGGGTTTACAAAGGTATGTATTATTTTTCTTATTTCTGCTCTAAAACATACATTGTGGGTACCTATTAGAACTGCCTCAGTGAGGGGTTTTGGGCAGAAATAAGAAAAATATTACATATTTACTATCATCTGATACATGCTATTTCTAGATCCATGAAATATTGTATTTTATTACAGGCATGGACTCATAATGATAGACTTTTTTTAAATGCTTGCAGACTGGACTTGGTAGCTCTATTGGACCATTATACCATTAGAAGAACCTACTTCTTCTGCATCAAGAAGTGTGGAGTAGAGGGCTGTGGAATCTGCAGGAAGCCATGTCTACCTAGAGACACATTCAGTCAATTGCACAGATTTACAGATCCTGTTCCAGGTTAGGGTATCTAAAATATTAAAAGTTTTGTGAATCTTCATGCATCCCCAGCCAAGCTTCCAGATCTATGCGTTCTTACAGTTCATTAGGAATGTCAGCTTATGACAGCATATACAGCATATGCAGATGTTACCAGTAATTTCTCACACTTTAAAACATCTGTTTTTGTACATTGGTTTTGATGCATCTCCTGACAAAAGAGCATATATTCAATGACTTGAGCTGAATGGGTGCCTCTTGGCAATTAAGCCACCATTTTCAAATGGAGAATATTTTTGGAAACAGAAAGTGACTTCCCTAGTATCTGAATCCCTTCCCAAATGGGTGCTACTCTTAAAGGTAAGAATGGAACAAATGCTTCCCTTTAAGAGATGGTCCTATGAGAAGGTAGGCACATTATTCTATGAAAGATTAGCCTCTCTTGGAAGTTGATCTAGTTGCTGAATTGCCTGTATTTTCAGTAACAGGCTTTTTTGTTCATATATCTTTTTGTACATATCATTTCAGGAGAAGATGGCCATTACCAATCTTTTGAGGATATTTATGGGACTGAGACAACAGAAGAGCTCAGACCTTCCCTCAAAGAGAAAGCCAGTCTTGGCCATCAGATTCCTTTTGCACCTACTGTATAAACAGCAAAGACTGTACAAAAAACTCTTAAATGCACAGAGTGTGTTAAACCAAGAGTGCTTTATTCAGCATCAAAACTATTAGCTTCAGAACTAACAGTCTTGAAAAAGCTTTTCCATACCTATGAGTATTCATGTCGATCCAGTCTTCAGGAACTGAAAATTGTAGATGCACATAGTGATAAAATTAATGAGGGTTTCTATTTTTCGAGTAGTGAGTTTTGAGTAAGAAAAGTGAGTTTTGAGTTAAAAAAGTGAGTTTCGAGTAAGAAAAGTGAGTTTCGAGTTAAAAAGTGTGTTTAGAGTAAGAATAGAGTTGCAGAATAATGATTACAGAATAAATTCTAAACATGCATATGCATCAAACTGAGCGTTATTATTCAAGCAAACACTGTACTTGTTGAAGGAATCTAAAGTTTCCAGTTTTTAAACTACGCATTTCAATATCCATTAGACTTTGGTGCGGACGTGACACACGACAGCTGTCTAATGGCGGCCAATTTCAGAAGCATTGCCGCATACTTTGATCAAAAAACGTCCACAAAAACATCATACTAATCACTTGCATAACAGAAGGTGGTCATTCAAAAAAGGTACCTTACCAACTATAAAAAAGTAGCCAAAATTTATGATAGGACAGCTGGCTGTCGCATCCGCTTATTCCAATCAGGATCTACAGTTTGCTTCTATGGCATAGTACGGATGTGCATGCCGAATGGCCACCTTTTTCAGCGCTGCCAAGTATATATGATTAGCCCCCTTTTTTTCAACAAAGTATACGACCGATCAGATTTTTCTTGATTCGTATGTGAAAGGCCCCACTTTTCTGAAATCCCAGTATATGCGTATATTTTTCTCTCTGAGATTTTTCGAGGCTGCTTGTTCTCTTGGTATTCATTGGATTGACTGTGTTATTTGTCTAATTATCAACAATAAATGGGTATAAAAAATCAAAGGGCAATATATGAATAGGTCAACATTTTGGATGAACCCCTTCATTTTTTTTGACATTTTTTTTATGTTTATTATTATTTTGCCTGTGACCTTAGTTTCCTTATAAAATGCGAAGTATCCTTATTAAATGCCATGGTTAAGTAGTAGGGGACTGGACTGGACATGACTAATGGACACACAGACATGGGTAAAACCTAATGCCAATCTATGTTTATTTATAAACACATACGAAAAGGCGGAATTTTGTAGCAGATGCTACAAAAAGGCATGTGCACTCAGCAAAGACTGCACATCTGTGCACTCACTCGTCGGTGCACTCTATCGTAAGCTAATGACCCAAAGCAAATTGGTGCGGACCAACCAAGACTGATAAGATGTGCAGGCTGACCTGAGTCTTTGCATGGGTGCACATGTAATTTTGTAGCAACTGCTGTTCCTCAGCTTATTATACAGAACTAACTAAAAATAAGAAAATATGTGCCATAGTGTTGACCAAAACAGATCACTACATGCCCAAACTGAAAAGAAGAAAATATGTGCCATAGTGTTGACCAAAACAGATCACTACATGCCCCAAGTGCCAGGCCAAGTGGCTCAGTCGGATGCACGTTCGACTGGACGTGGGTTCAATCCTCCGGTCCAACCTTTCGTAGAACATTTTCAGTGTGGTCATGAAGGGCCTATGTTGTATTGTTATGTACTTGCAGACTTAAAAATAAAGTTTACTTACTTACTCACTAATTATTCTACGTCCATTATCCCTTACCGGCTGATGCAAGCAGGATAGCTGCCATTGACTGGCGAAAAGAAGGGCACTGAGTACTAGTGATACACTTTATATAGAATGTCTAAAATAAACTCTAAGCCTGCCCAAGCCCTACTCGGTAGCTTAGTCACATGTACATTCCACTGGAGATCAGGAGGATGCGGGTTCGATTCGTGGAATATTTATAGAGTGGTCATGAGTTATTCTTCCGTCATTCTCCCATACTGGAAGATTCAAATAGTTAGTAAATGAATAATGCTTCTTAAAACACTAAGACGCCATTTTGAAAGCTCTGACGTGCTGCGCTATTGCCACCCCTGCTAATGTCATATAGCAATTGCTGCTGAACCTCTTGTCCAAATTAAGTTTAGTGTTGCATGCAAGTCACGAAATAAGAATCACACTACAGATATACTGAGCAAAAGTGAAAATGCTACACTACAAAATCTGCTTTCCTGGGTAAATTAATAGTAATGGCATATGCCGTGTGCAGTAAACAGCATTTATATTATCTCCCCTGGCAATGCGAAATCCCTATTGAAAATTGGTTTTGGGCATACCATCTTTATTTGTGAACCCTTAGTGCCCTTGTGGGTGTAAACACCGTGACGTGAGCACAAATGGCAGCAAGGGAACATGCGTTTTAGTGGACCATAGTGAATCTTACTTTAGTTAACCAATGGATGCTCCATTGTCTCTATGTAAATAAAACTAAAATTAATTTTCAATAACCAAAAATTATACCATAGGAGGACCATGGGATTTTCAGTTTTGAAAATTATCTCATGGTTTATTTATAGATCTCACAGGTTTACTTTAGAATGACTGTCAACCTATCAGTGCATCTTAACCTCTCTGGGATGACAAATTGATATTTTTCCAAAAAAACAGGTTTTCAGTTTTCTGGGAAAAATAAAAAAAAATATTTCAAAATGTTGTATATTGAATTTCATACCCCGAGTGTTAAGCATCAATTTTCAGCAGACATTTTGAAATATTTTCATATTTTTCCCTGGAAACAGGATTTGACATTGCATGCAAATTGTCTCCAAATGTCAAATTTTCTGAAAAAAATAAAAATAAATAAACATATCATCAATATGCTGTCTGCTGAAATTGCCCAAAGAGTGCTAACCATCAATTTTCAGCAGATGAAATTTTGAAATAGTCTTCTAATTTTTTCTCAGGAAACTGGATTTGACATTTCATGCAAACTGTCTCCAATAGAGACAATTAGCATGAAATGTCAAATTCTGTTGGCTGGAAAAAAATAAAAGAATCATGAAATATATTGTCTGCTGAAATTGCCCAGAGAGTGGTAAAGGTTAGAGGAACTTCGAAATTACTTCTGCACTGAACAACTTTCTATTTAAAAATGACACATTCAAGTTTTTGTTGAATAAAACACATAAAACCAGACAGTCTGTGTGGAGTATAATATAATGACCAAAGCTACAGCTGACCAACCAGATTGCATCAAAATTTGACCAAATTAAGATGCTGATGTAATTTCTTTTGATTGACATGATTGCAACCAATCAAATTTTAGCAGTAGTGCCTCAGTCAGTTTAATTAAAAAAAGGTGGGGTGCTACATCATTTTAAGTACACAAGGTCAATAAGTTCAGCATTACATCAGACCGGATGTGACCACTTTACCATAAAAATATACGACAAATAAAAACAAACTAGAGCTGGTGTTTGTAAAACACTATGCCCCCAACTGCCTGACTCTAACACTGCTTGACTCCAACACTGCTTGCCCATGACGGTAACAACAGTACAAATATACAAAATTTCAATGTTATTTCATTAAAGGGAAATAACTCTACTAGAATTCCGAGAATCAGATGTGTCGCGCCAACCATTTGATATGAAAAGGGAAATAAACACTGGTCCCTATAATCCCTCCTATCCCTAAAGGCGACTAGGTCGAAAAAGGGCCATAACTTGCCCAAAATTTTGCAGACGATTACCAATATCAAGCTTGACCTGTATTTTACAATAATATATCCTTCTGCAAACTTTCAATAAAATCAATGCATCCCTGCAAAAGTTACTGAGTGGAAACCAATATCAACACACCCAAAAAAAATTAAGTCGAAAAAGGGCCATAACTCAGCCAAAATTTTGCGAATGATTACTAATATCGAACTTGACCTGTATTTTACAATGATATATCTTTCTGCAAACTTTCAATAAAATCAATGCATCCCTGCAAAAATTATTGACAGGAAACAATATCCACACAGCAACAAAAACTTAGTCGAAAAACGGCCATAACTCAGCCAAAATTTGGCGGATGATTACCAATATCGAATTTGACCTGTATTTTACAGTGATAAAGTTCTGCAAAGTCTGAATGAAATCAATGCATCCCTTCAAAAGTTATTGAGCAGAAACAAACAATAAAAACTAAGTCAAAAAGGGCCATAACTCAGCCAAACTTTTTCAGAATTTATTCAGAAGTTAAACAGGTCATCTACTCATCAATACCAATCTACTCACCAGGTTTCTAGGCTCTACCTTGAATTGTTTTGGAGATATTTTGCTGATAAGATTTCATCCATATTTTTTCAAAGGGCCATAACTCAGAAAAGGGGCATAATCTGGATGAGAAAAAAATATGCATCAGCTATGTTTTCATGAGAAATCCATACATGAAACTTCAAAACCCTAGCATGCACGGTTCAAAAGTTATGCTATGCATCAAAAAGCATGCCATGTAAAAATGCCCAAAGTTACAAAGGGCCAGGTTTCAAGGCTCTAGCCAATAGTTTTTGAGATATTTTGCTGACAAGACTTCATCCATATTTTTTCAAAGGGCCATAATAACTCAGGAAAGGGGCAAAATCCTGATGGGGAAAAATACGTCATCAGCTATTTTTTCATGAGGAATCCATACATGAAATTTCAAAACCCTAGCATGCACGGTTCAAAAGTTATGCTATGCATCAAAAAGCATGCAATGTAAAAATGTCTAAAGTTACAAAGGGCCATAACTCATGATATATTTTTCAGAATTAATTCAAAAGTTAATCAGGTCATCTACTCATCAATACCAATCTATTCACCAGGTTTCAAGGCTCTAGCTTCAATAGTTTTTGAGATATTTTGCTGACCAGATTTCATCCATATTTTTTCAAAGGCCCATAACTCAGGAAAGGGCATAATCCTGATGGGACAAAAAATACATTCAGCTATTTTTTCATGAGGAATTCATACATGAAATTTCAAAGCCCTAGCAAGCACGGTTCAGAAGTTATGCTATGCCTCAAAAAGCATGCAATGTAAAAATGCCCAAGGTTACAAAGGGCCATAACTCATGAAGTATTTTTCAGAATTAATTCAAAAGTTAATCAGGTCAACTACTCATCAATACCAATCTATTAACCAGGTTTCAAGGCTCTAGCTTCAATAGTTTTTGAGATATTTTGCTGACCAGATTTCATCCATATTTTTTCAAAGGCCCATAACTCAGGAAAGGGGCATAATCCTGATGGGACAAAAAATACATTCAGCTATTTTTTCATGAGGAATTCATACATGAAATTTCAAAGCCCTAGCAAACACGGTTCAGAAGTTATGCTATGCCTCTAAAAGCATGCAATGTAAAAATGCCCAAGGTTACAAAGGGCCATAACTCATGAAGTATTTTTCAGAATTTACTCAAAAGTAATCAGGTCATCTAATCATCAATACCAATCTATTCACCAGGTTTCAAGGCTCTAGCTTCAATAGTTTTTGAGATATTTTGCTGACAAGATTTCATCCATATTTTTTCAAAGGGCCATAACTCAGGAAAGGGGCATAATCCTGATTGGAAAAAATACATGTCAGCTATTTTTTCATGAGGAATCCATAAATGGAATTTCAAAACCCTAGCATGCACGGTTCAGAAGTTATGCTATGCATCAGAAAGCATAATGGAGGGACACACGGATGGACGGATGCACAAACATCCCAGAAGCAATATGCCCCATCCAACTTCTTCAAAGTTGGGGGCATAAACAAGTAGAAAAAGATATACAAAATTAATAAAAGTACATGTATAGTTTTTGTAAGAAAAAAAAGCAGTCCCATACATTGGTTAAAACAGACAAACCACCTCATTTGGGGTCGTGACAGTGAAAGGTCACCATACTATGGTATAATTTACAGTATACACAAAACCTCGACTATAATCATGGTTTATCTATAACTTACTTCTGAAGTCAGGTTGATGCATATGCATGTTCAGAATTTATTCTGTAATGATTATTCTGTAACTCGCTTTTCTTACTCGAAACTCATTTTTCTTACTCAAAACTCACTTTTTTAACTGGAAACTCACTTTTCTTACTCGAAACTCACTTTTCTTACTTTTTATCCAATACAGCCCTGCTGAAAGCCCTGCACTGTAGGGACCTGCTTGACAGTCATAGCACAGCTCTTTTCATACAGTAAATTCCACCAGGGTATATTTGTGCAACAACACAAGCCTGGCACTGCTGGGAGCTGCCCTGCACATTATCCCCGCTATCCCCCTCCCATCCCCGTAGGTGGGTTAGAGGTGGTGGGGGCAGTGGTTACAAATGACTTGTGCATTCAGCTAAATAAGTCAGTCTAAATTTATGAACTTTCCATTGTTCAATTCTGGAGAATATGGCATGGGAATCCCGATACTGCTAAGTTATAACATCAAATTTTAATGTACCGATTGTCATTGAAATCATCATTTAAATGTTTTACATCACATGAACCAGACCATGCCATGAAGACCCTGGCAAACTTCACATCGACTGCATCTTTACACTGATTTTCCAGTGATCAGACATATGTGAATATGGAGGAGAGTGCACTGTCCGTTCAGATGTAAAAGAGACAGTTCTGCAGCCACAATAAATTAAAACCAATTAATTAATGGATTACTATGTCCAAGATGGAAATAACATTTGTGATTTTTTTTTTTTTTTGACAAGCTGACATGAATCGCATATGCCTTGTGCAGTAAACAGCGTTTATATTATCTCCCCTGCCAATGCAAAATCCTTAATGAAAATTGGTTTTGGACATACCATCTTTATTTGGGAACCCTTAGTGCCCTTGTGGGTGTAAACAAAGTGACTTGAACACAAATAGCATCAAGGGAGCATGTGTTTTAGAGGACACATAATGAATCTTACTTTAGTTACCTCTGACGTCAGTTTGATGCATATGCATGTTCAGAATTTATTCTGTAATGATTATTCTGTAACTCACTTTTCTTACTCGAAACTCCCTTTTCTTACTCAAAACTCACTTTTCTTACTCTAAACTTGCTTTTCTTACTTGAAACTCCTTTTTTTAACTTGAAACTCACTTTTCTTACTCGAAACTCACTTTTTTAACTTGAAACTCACTTTTCTTACTCGAAACTCACTTTTCTTACTCAAAATTTTGGAAAGTATTGTCAACAGGGGAATCTTGCATCTACAAGTCTGAGAGAGCATGTAGACTCAGCTGGACACAATGAGAAGGATAAACTTTTTATTCATTACAGCCCTGCTGAAAGCCTTGCACTGCGGGGACCTACTGACAGTCATAGCACCGCTCTTTTCATACAGTAAATTCCACCAGGGTATATTTGTGCAACAACACAAGCCCGGCATTGCGGGGAGCTGCCCTGCACATTATCCCCGTTATCCCCCTCCCATCCCCGTAGGTGGATTAGAGGTGGTGGGGGCAGTGGTTATAAATGGCTTGTGCATTCCGCTAAATAAGTCAGTCTATTTGTTTGATTTGGGCTTAACGTCGCTTTCAACCTTTTTCAGTAATATCGCGACGGTGTCTGGATGTGGCAGGGAGCTCAATGCTCACTTTTAGAGTGCTGCCTCACTGAAATATCACGCCCCAGACACTTTGACATGATATTCCACCCAGTCACATTATACTGACACTGAGCTGACCAGTTCTAGCTCTACTTTCTTAATGCTGAGCGCCAAGCGAAAGAGCAGCTAGTACCATTTTTAAAGTCTTTGGTATGACCCGGCCGGGGATCGAACCCGCAACCTCCCGGTCACAAAGCGGACGCTCTACCACTGAGCCACTGTGCCGGTAAATAAGTCAGTCTAAATTTATGAGCTTCCCATTGTTCAATTCTGGAGAATACGGCACGGGAATCCAGATACTGCTAAGTTATAACATCAAACTTTTTAATGCATTGATTGAAATCATCATTTAAATGTTTTACATCACCTGAACGAAACCATGCAACCCTAACAAACCTCACATCGACTGCATCTTTACACTGATTTTCAGTGATCAGACATGTGAATGTAGAGGAGAGTGCACTGTCCATTCAGATATAAAAGAGAAAGTTCTGCAGCCACAATAAATTAAAACAAATAAATTAATGGATTACTGTGTACACAATGGAAATAAGGTATGTGTTTTTTGACAAGCTGATATGAATCGCATACGTCGTGTGCAGTAAACAGCGTTTATATTATCTCCCATGCAAATGCGAAATCCCTATTGAAAATTGGTTTTGGGCATACCATCTTTATTTGGGAACTCTGAGTGCCCTTGTGGGTATAAACAATGTGACGTGAATGCAAATTGCATCAAGGGAGCATAGTGAATCTTACTTTAGTTACTTCTGGCATCAGTTTGATGCATATGCATGTTCAGAATTTATTCTGTAGTGATTATTCTGTAACTCACTTTTCTTACTCGAAACTTACTTTTCTTACTCAAAATTTTGGAAAGTATTGTCAACAGGGGAATTCACTTTTCTTACTTGAAACTCACTTTTCTTACTCGAAACTCACTACTCAACTAAAAGTGAATCACAAAATTAACAGAGTCAATGCATTCCTGGATAAAGTTTTTGTTAGGCAAAACATTTCATGTAGAAATGCAATAGAAGTGCCCTACTTTAGTTCAATGCCCTTCCCAGCTGTCTGCTATTATTGTGGAGCTAAACAAAATCTGAAACATGAAGAGGGTGCATACCCTTACTGTGAGCTCTGCACTACAACTAACTCAGTGCCCAACAAATGAAAGCACAATATTTGGAAGGAACACAAAAACAAAAAGCAAAAGACAAAATGAACTTCTACTGAAATGAGAGTAACAGTCTGAACAGCAGTTGAGACATACCATAATTCTTTTAAAAAGTGGTTCACAAACAAGCAAAAAACATGCCTCATCTGTTTTGGAGGAAATAAAAACTAAAATAAACAAGGCAGTCTGAAGGACAGGTATATCCCCCACCGCAGAATGACAATGGAGCGGCCTCAAAATTCAAGGCTCAAACTGGTGGCCTTCAAATGTGACCTTGACCTTGAGTCTGCATTGAGTTATGGGTTCTGCACATCATCTCACTAAGGCAAACATTTGACCCAAATTTAATAAATATCTTTCAAAGGGTTCAGGAGATATGGAGTAAACATGATATTCAAGGCTAAAACTCATGACCTTTAACTGTGACCTTGACCTTGAGTTGGCATGCTCGAGTTCTGTACATCACCTCACTAAGGCAAACATTTGACTAAAGTTTCATGAAAAACTTTCAAAGGGTTCAGGAGATATGGAGCAAACAAGAAAGAGACGGATGACCTTCAGTTGTGACCTTGACCTTCAGTCTGCATTGTTGAGTTGTAAGTTCTACATATCACCTCACTACAGTGAACATCCGACCCAAATTTAACAAGGCAGTCTGAATGGCAATGGAGCTGCCTCAAAATTCAAGGCTCAAACTGGTGACCTTCAATTGTGACCTTGACCTTGAGTCAGCACAGCTGAGCTATGGGTTCTGCACATCTCACTGAGGAAAACATTTGACCAATGTTTAAAGAAAATCCTTCCAGGGGTAAAGGAGATATGGAGCGGACACCAAATTCAAGGTTCAAACTCATGACCTTCAACTGTGACCTTGATCTTAAATCCGCAGGGCTGAGTTATGAGTTCTGCACATTGTCCCACTGAGGTGAACATTTGACCAAAGTTTAGAGAAAATCCTCCTAGGGGTAAAAGAGATACAGAGCGGACACAAAATTCAAGGTTCAAACCCGTGACCTTGAACTGTGACCTTGTGAGTCTGCATGGTTGAGCTATGGGTTCTGCACATCATTTCACTGAGGCAAACATTTGACGAAAATTAAAAGAAAATCCTTCCAGGGGTTAATCAGATATCGAGTGGACACGAAATTATGGGCTCAAACTCGCGACCTTGAACTGTGACCTTGTCCTTGAGTCCCCATGGCTGAGTTATGGTTCTGCACATCATCCCACAGGTGAACATTTGACCAAAGTTTAGTGAAAATCCTCCCAGGGGTAAAGGAGATACAGAGCAGACTCAAGGCTCAAACCCATGACCTTGAACTGTGACCTTGAACTTGAATTGGCATGGCTGAGTTATTGATTCTGCACATCATCTCACTAAGGTGAACATCTGAAAAAGTTTAAAGAAAATCCTTCCACTGGTATAGGAGATACAGAGCGGACACGAAATTCAAGGCTCAAACCTGTGACCTTGAACTGTGACCTTGACCTTGTGTTGGCATGGTTGAGTTATCAGTTCTGTACATCGTCTCATTGAGGCAAACATATGACCAAAGTTTAAAGAAAATCCTTCCAGGGATATAGGAGATATGGAGCGGACTAGAAATTCAAGGCTCAAACCCAGGACCTTGACCTGTGACCTTGACCTTCAGTTGGCATGGTTGACTTATAGGTTCTGCACATCGACTCACTGAGGCGAACATTTGACCAAAGTTTAATGAAAATCTTTCAAAGGGTTCAAGAGATATGGAGAGGACAAGAAAGTGTTACGGAAGGACAGATGGATGGACAGATGGACAGACGAAGGCCATTTCTATAATCCCCCATCCGCTTTGCGGCGGGGGATTAAAAACCTGCCTCCCTCATCTGTTTTTTTCAAAAAAGTGTCTGAGAATCTAATATTTTTTTTTTTGGCCTAAACACAGAATAAGCAGGAGCAGGCCAGTTCTCATTCCCACAATACAATAAGTCATAATCATACCCAACATTTGTACTAAATTTCAAGATCCAAGGGGCTGTAGTTCCAGAGAGAAGTTTGACATTGGAGAGAAAGAAAAATGGATAAATAAATGGAAGAATAAGCAGTAGCAGGTCAGTTCTCTTTCCAACAACACGAGTTATTGGACATTTATACCAATTCAAGATCCTAGGTGCAGTAATTCTAGAGAAATGTTAGAAGGAAAATATTTTGACTGGCGAGAAAGAAAAAGGACAAATGAATGGAAGAATAATCTCAGCATCTTGGACTTCTATTGAACAGAATTCTTTGCCATGCGAAGGGTATATAATTTGGACAGTCAAAAATGATAAGCA
Organism: Anodontia alba; assembly: GCA_964016985.1. NCBI lineage: Eukaryota > Metazoa > Mollusca > Bivalvia > Lucinida > Lucinidae > Anodontia > Anodontia alba. The sequence continues at coordinate 68,787,846 of OZ024826.1, forward strand.
GGAGGAGGCTGATTCTCTCTTACACACAATACAAGTCATATTCAACATTTGTATAATGTTTCAAAATCCTAGGCACAGTAGTTCCTGAGATTTTTTGGACACAAACTTCCCTATGCATTACATTGGAGAGAGAGAGATGGAACAAGCGCTCTGCTGAGCAGAGCACATATACCTGTAGGGATTTTTACTAGTAGATGATCAGAATCAGAATTGTTACTGGTGACAGGTCGAATGACATTCATTCACCAGGACCTGTGAAATGGGAAGTTAGTCCCTAACTCTTGCCAAAGAAGTAAACTTAGCTACTTTATCCTTTGCACCTTCAGCGGATGAAATTACCGAATCTGGAAGGGCATTCCAACCCCTAATGGTCTGAGGGAAGAAGGATCCCTTGTAAATATCAGTTTTTGCAATGGGGATCTGAAATGCCAAAGAGTGATGATTTCTGCAGCTCCTAATTGGGGGAATAAGGTCATCACCCTACCACCATGAGCATTCCTGTCTTTTCTGTATACACTGTATTCATAAGTCCTGTTCTACATTTCTACCAAGTATCATAACAGAGTGGACACAAAATCAATGGATTATCATTGTCAAATATAACAAAGGGAGATAATGCCAAAAGTAAGAAAGGCAGAGTTGTCATTCTTGTATGTGACACATCGTCTGATCCTGTTCTACATTTCTGCAAAGTACCATCTAAATATTTCAAAGGGTAATCCAGTTACAGAGCAGACGAGAAATCTATTCCAAACAAAACAAAGGGAAATAACTCCAAACCTAAGAAAGCCAGAGTTATCATTCTTGTACCAACACGTTGTCTGGTCCTGTTCTACATTTCTACCAAACATCATAAAAATATTCCAAAGGGTTTTTGACTTACAGTGCGGACACGAAATCAATGGATAATCACTGTCAGACATAACAAAGGGAGATAACGCCAAAAGTAAGAAAGGCAGAGTTGTCTTGTATGCAACACGTCATCTGGTCCTGTTCTACATTTCTACAAAGTATCATAAAAATATTCCAAAGGCTCTTTGACTTACAGAGCGGACACAAAATCAATGGATTATCATTGTCAAATATAACAAAGGGAGATAATGGCAAAAGTAAGAAAGGTGGAGTTGTCATTCTTGTATGTGACACATCATCTGGTCCTGTTCTACATTTCTGCAAAGTACCATTGAAATATTCCAACGGGTATTCCAGTTACAGAGCAGACCAGAAATCTATTTCAAACAAAACAAAGGAATATAACTCCAAAAGTAAGAAAGCCGGAGTTGTCATTCTTGTACACAACATGTCATCTGGTCCTGTTCTACATTTCTATCAAGTATCATAAAAATATTCTAAAGGGTCTTTGACTTACAGAGCGGACACAATATCAATGGATAATCTCTGTCAAATACAAGAGGGCCTAGGGGGCCCTAATTCGCTCACCTGAGTGTCATTGTCTCTAGTATATTCTAAAAGACTATGATTTCTCTTCATAGGACTAGGTATGTTTAAAATTTGTTGAAAAGAATGTTTTTGGATGACAAGCTGGTGGGTGCTGGATAGAAGCATGATCGCATGGTGCCTTATTGCTGAATAGACATGTGAACTACATGAAACTATGTAACCAAATATCTAAGGCCAGGGCCTTCTGGTTTCAGACAAAAAGATTTTTAAAGGTTTTCCCTATAAAAGTATATATAAAACAAGATGGCGGCCATCTTGCCTTTCCCCCGATGCTTCCTACCAAGTTAAAAGTCAATAAGCCTTTCGATTCAGGAGAAGAAGTGAAAAATAGATTTTCAAGATGGCCCCCATGGCAGATATCTTGGATTTCCCATCAGAAAGATTTTAGCTACTTTTGACCTATAAGTCAACCTGATGCTTCCTTCCAAGTTTTGAGTCAACTGGCTTTTCAGTTTAGGAGAAGAAGCGAAAAACAGATTTTCAAGATGGCCGCCAAGGCTTTTAGGTTTAGGAGAAGAAGCGAAAAATAGATTTTCAAGATGGCCGCCATCTTGGATTTCCGATGGGCACGATTTTAGCTATTTTTGATCTACAAGTCACCCCGATGCTTCCTACCTAGTTTAAAGTCAATAAGCCTTTCGGTTCAGGAGGAGAAGCAAAAAATAGATTTTCAAGATGGCGGCCATCTTGGATTTCCAATCAAAACGATTTTAGCTATTTCTGATCTATAAGTCACCCCAATGCTTCCTACCAAGTATGGAGTCAACTGGCTTTTGAGTTTAGGAGAAGAAGCGAAAAATTGATTTTCAAGATGGCTGCCATGATGGCCATCTTGGATTTCCGATCGGCATGATTTTAGCTATTTTTGATCTACAAGTCACCCCGATGCTTCCACGCAAGTTTGGAGTCAATTGGCCTTTCAGTTCAGGAGAAGAAGCAAAAAATAGATTTTCAAGATGGCAGCCATGGTGGCCATCTTGGATTTCGGATCTGAACGATTTTAGCTATTTTTGATCGACAAGTCCCTCCAATGCTTCCTATCAAGTATCAAGTCAATTGGCCAAGGGATGCAGGAGGAGCAGGCTTTTAAAGCAATTGTTGACGCCGCACGACTGACAACACACGACGGACATTGACTGACCACAATAGCTCACCATGGGCACTTCGTGCTCAGGTGAGCTAATAACAAAGGGAGATAACGCCAAAAGTAAGAAAGGCAGAGTTGTCAGTCTTGTATGCGACACGTCGTCTGGTTCATGTTCTACATTTCTACCAAGTATCATAAAAATATTCCAAAGGGTCTTTGACTTACAGAGTGGACACAAAATCAATGGATAATCACTGTCAGATATAACAAAGGGAGATAACATCAAAAGTAAGAAAGGCAGAGTTGTCATTCTTGTACACTACACATAGTCTAGTTCTGTTCTACATTTCTACCAAGTATCATAAAAATATTCCATAGGGTCTTTGACTTACAGAGCGGACATGAAATCAATGGATTATCAATGTCAAATATAACAAAGGGAGATAACGCCAAAAGTAAGAAAGGCAGAGTTGTCATTCTTGTACGGGACATGTCGTCTGGTCCTGTTCTACATTTCTACCAAGTATCATAAAAATATTCCAAAGGGTCTTTGACTTACAGAGCGGACACGAAATCAATGGATAATCACTGTTAGACATAACAAAGGGAGATAACACCAAAAGAAAGTCAGAGTTGTCATTCTAGTATGCGACACCTTGTCTGGTCTTGTTCTACAGTTCTACTAAGTATCATAAAAATATTCCAAAGGGTCTTTGACTTACAGAGCGGACACTAAATCAATGGATTATCACTGTCAAATATAACAAAGGGAGATAACACCAAAAGTAAGAAAGGCAGAGTTGTCATTCTTGTATGCAACACATCATCTGGTCCTGTTCAACATTTCTGCCAAGTACCATCGAAATATTCCAAAGGGTATTCGAGTTACAGAGCGGACAGGAAATCTTTTTCAAATAAAACAAAGGGTGATAACTCCAAAAGTAAGAAAGGCAGAGTTGTCATTCTTGTACACGACATGTCATCTGGTCCTGTTCTACATTTCTTCCAAGTATCATCAAAATATTCCAAAGGGTATTCAAGTTACAGAGTGGAAAAGAAGTTTTACGCCAACACAGACACCCAAAAACAATATGTCCCCCAACCCCCCACATAAATCCAGGAATAATAGCAGTAGCTTCAGGGCTTCTTGGTAAAGAATTGTAACCACTCTTTCCTTGACTTTGGACAAAGGTCAAAGGATAATCCTTGTGAAGGAGATACAGAGTGAACAAGAAAACACTATATGAAATATACAAAGGGGCATAATTGTCAAAACTGGAAGAACTAGAGCTGTAGGAGGATCTGACTATAGCCCCGCTGCAGCGCTATCAGAGCTTTCTAGCTTTCATAGTTCCTGAGAAATCTGTTACAAAAATTTTCAAGAATGGCAAATTTGAAAACCTACCAAGGGATGTAACTCCAAGAGTGATTGGCCCTAGGCCACAATTTTGCCACTACACCTTCCTTACCTTAGAGACCAAGTGTGGTATAAGTTTCCTCAAAGTAGGACCATAAATATAAAAGTTATTAAGCAAAATGCATTTTGATTTTTTGAAGACCTACCAAAGGATATAACTCCAAGAGTTATGGACCCTTGACATTTATTCTGGTACACACAATACATCCAGTCATTGTCCATGTTTATACGAACTTTCAGCTTTCTAGCTTTCTTAGTTTCTGAGAAATCTGATACAAAAATTTTCAAGAATGGCAAAATTTGAAACCCTATCAAGGGACATAACTCCAAGAATTAAAGGCCCATGGCCACTCCTCTGCCATTACACCTTCCTTACCTTAGAAACAAAGTGTGGTATAAGTTTCATCGAAGAAAGACCACAAACACAAAAGATATTAAGCAAAATGCATTTTATTTTTTTGAAAACCTACCAAGGGACATAACTCCAAGAGTTATGGACCCTTTGCCCCTATTCTGGTACACACAATACATCAAGTCATTGTCCATGTTCATATGAACTTTCCGCTTTCTAGCTTTCTTAGGTTCTGAGAAATCTGTTATGAAAATTTTCAAGAATGGCAAAATTTGAAAACATTCCAAGGGACATAACTCGATAAATTATGGCCCTTGGCCACCATTCTGCTACTACACCTTCTTACCTTAGACCAAGAGTGATATAAGTTTCATGGAAGTAGGACCACAAACATAAAAGTCATTGAGCAAAATGCATATTAATTTTTTGAAAACCTATCAAGGGATATAACTCCAAGAGACCCTTGGCCCCTATTCCGGTACACAGGATACATGCAGTCATTGTCCACATTTATACGAACTTTCAGTTTTCTAGCTTTCGTAGTTCCTGAGAAATCTGTTACGAAAATTATCAAGAATGGCAAAATTTGAAAACCTATCAAGGGACATAATGCTTTTGGCCACCATTCTGCCACTACAACTTCCTTAACTTAGAGACCAAGTGTGGTATAAGGTTCACTGAAGTAGGACCACAAACATGAAAGTTATTAAGCAAAATGCATTTTAAATTTTGAAAACCTACCATGGGACATAACTCCAAGAGTTTATTGCCCTTGGCCACTATTCTGCGACTACACCTTACTTACCTTAGAGACCAAGTGTACTATAAGTTTCATTGAAGTAGGACCACAAACATAAAAGTTATTAAGCAAAATGCATTTTAATTTTGCAGTCACGGAATCACAGAATGACACAATGTTGGAATCATGGAGTCACGGAGTCACAGATTCATGGAAGGACATGGCAAATCCTGTATAGCCCCACTTTTTCAAAGCTGGGCAATAAAGATTACCGTTCCTTTTCTTAGCACATTGTCTGATGATGCTTTATGTTTGTACAAAGTTTCATGAAGAGAGCTTTAAAGGTTTTTAAGATATAGAGTGGACATGAAACATTACCATTTGAATTTTGACCTTGAATTGTGACCCTGACCTTCATCGGATAGGGTTCAGTTATGAGTTCTGCACATCACATTGGTATGGTGAACATTTGACCAAAGTTTCACAAAAACCCTTCGATTCGTTATGGAGATATGGAGTGGACACAAAAAGTTAATGGACAGACAGATGGGCAGACAAACCCATGCACAGGCAACATCAGGACATAATATGAACAGTGTTTTGACAAGCATATAAAAAATCCTTCAATGGTTGAAGGAGATATGGAGCAGACACAACCTCATTGTATGAAATAAACAAAGGGGTATAATTACATCTGAACTGAAAGTAGAGTTACGGTTCTTTTTCTCTGCATATCAATGATCATGCCTTACATTTGTAGAAAGCTTCATGAATAAATCTTAAATGGTTTTAAAGTTACAGAGCAGACATGAAATATTGCCTAAAATATACAGTGGACACAACCTCACTAAATGAAACAAATGGCCCACGGGCCACGGGTCGCTCACCTGAGTGGCATAGCCACTGCAGATATGCAGATGTTATGTAACATTTTTCCAATCCTGTCATCGCAACTAATGAAAAGATCATCCTTTAAGCAGTTCTTAATTTTGAAGAAGAATATTATATATGGCATGACAGTCAATGGAGCGTGATCATTTGAACAAACTCTCAATCACACTTCAACAGTAGGATCAATGTGAAATTTGGTTGCAATTGCCTAAGTGGTTTCTGAAGAATCATGATTTTATACATGTAAACAGCACAGTGGCAGGGAAATATAATAAACATAAACAAGACAGTAGCCATCTTGGATTTCCAATCAGAATGATTTTAGCTACTGTTGATCTACAAGTCACCTTGATACTTCCAACGAACTTTAAGTCAATTGCCCTTTCGGTTCAGGAGAAAAAGTTCAAAACAGATTTTCAAGATGGCCGCCATAGCCGCAATTTGAGATTTCCTATCGCAACGATTTGAGCTATTTCTGATCTACAAGTCACCCCGATGCTTCCTACCAAGTTTCGAGTCAATTGGCCTTTCAGTTCAGAAGAAGAAAGGAAAAATAGATTTTCAAGATGGCCGCCATCTTGGATTTCCGATCGGAATGATTTTAGCTATTTTTATATCAACAAGTCATCCCGATGCTTCCTACCAATTTTCAAATCAACTGGCCCTTTGGTTCAGGAAAATAAGTGAAAAAAGAGTTTCAAGATGGCTGCCATGACAGCCATCTTGGATTTCCGATCCAAACAATTTAAGCTATTTTAGATCTAAAGTCACCCGAATGCTTCCTACCAAGTTTCGAGTCAAATGGCCTTTCAGTTCAGGAGAAGAAGCAAACAAGAGGCCCACTGGCCACGGTTCGCTCACCTGAGTGACATAGCCACTGCAGACATGCAGATGTTATGCAACATTTTTCCAATCCTATCTTCGCAACTAATGAAAATATCATCATTTGAGCATTCTTAGTTTTGAAGAAGAATATATGGGTCTGACAGTCAATGGAGCATGATCATTTGAATAAACTATCAATCACATTTCAACAGAAGGATCAATGTGAAATTTTGTGGAATTTGGCTAAGTGGTTTCTGAAGAATCATGATTTTATACATGTAAACAGCACAGTGGCAGGGAAATATTATAAATATAAACCAGATGATGGCCATCTTAGATTTCCAATCAGAACAATTTTAACTACTGTTGATCTACAAGTCACTTCGATACTTTCAATATAAATGTATATGGCCCATACAAATGGGGAAGCAAATTTGACCTTGGAGGTAAAAAGGTCAAATGTCAACATAGAACCATCATTTTAGCAATTTTGGTAGATCTCCTGTCCCCCATAATTTGTGCAAAGATTAGGACCCAGGGCTTATTTGGTTATGGAGAAGAAGATTTTTAAAGGTTTTTACCATATATGGGCATGGCAGCCATTTTGATCAATGGACCATACCTATTTTAGCAATCTTTCATTCTCCTGCCCACGGAGGCTCCGAATGAAATTTGAGCAACACTGGCCCGGAGGCTTCAGAGGAAAAGCCTTTTGAAATTATCAACATTTTTTCCATACAAATGTATGGGGCCCATACAAATACATACAGAAGCAAACTTGACCTTGAAAGGTTAAATGTCAATGTATGACAATTATTTTAGCAACTTTGGTAGACCGCCCGTTCCAGATGATATATGCAAAGATTCAGCCACAAGCCATCCATGGTTTTGGAGAATAAGATTTTTAAATGTTTTTTCCCATACAAATGCATAAGGAAGCAAACTTGACCTTGCCGTAAAAAGGTCAAATGTCAATGTATGACCATTATTTTAGCAACTTTGGTAGACCCCCTGTCCCTGATGATTTATGCAAATATTCAGCCCCAAAGCATCCTCGGTTCTAGAGAAGAAGAGTTTTAAAGGTTTTTACCATATATGGGCTAGCGGCCATCTTGGTCAACGAACCGTGACCATTTTAGCAATCTTTTGTTCCCCCTACCTAAGGAGGCTCCATATGAAATTTGAGCAGAATTGGCCCAGAGGCTCCAGAGGAGAAGTTGTTTGAAATTCTGAACATTTTTCCCATACAAATGCATCAGGAAGCAAAATTGACCTTATCGTAAAAAGGTCAAATGTCAATGTACTACCATTATTTTAGCAATTTTGGTAGCCCTCCTGTTCATGAAGATGTATGCAAAGATTCAGCCATAAGGCATGCTCGGTTTTGGAGAAGAAGATTTTTAAAGGTTTTTCCCATACAAATGCATAGGGAAGCAAACTTGACCTTGCTGTAAAAAGGTCAAACGTCAACATACGACAATTCTTTTAGCAATTTTGGTAGACCTCCCGTTGCCGATGATTCCTGCAAAGATTCAGCCTCAAGGCATTCTCGGTTTTAGAGGAGAAGGTTTTTAAAGGTTTTTACCATATATGGGTGTGGCGGCCATCTTGGTCAACGGACCGCGACCATTTTAGCAATTTTTCGTTCCCCCACCCTAAGCAAGCTCTATATGAAATTTGAGCAAAATTGGCTCAGCGGCTTCAGAGGAGAAGTCGTTTGAAAATGTTAACGGACGGACGGATGGACGACGGACGAAAAGTGATCACAATAGCTCATCCTGAGCAGAGCTCAGGTGAGCTAAAAATAGATTTTAAAGATGGCTGTCATGGCGGCAATCTTGGATTTCTGATAGGGATGATTTTATATATTTTTGATCTACAGGTCACCCTGATGCTTCCTACCTAGTTTATAGCCAATAAGCCTTTCGGTTCAGGAGAAGAAGTGAAAAATAGATTTTCAAAATGGCCACCATGGCGGCCATCTTGGATTTCCAAACGGAACGATTTTAGCCATTTTTAATCTATAAGTCACCCTGATGCTTCCTACCAAGTTTCAAGTCAATTGGCTTTTGGGTTTAGGAGAAGATGCGAAAAAAAGATTTTCAAGATGGTCACCATGGCGGCCATCTTGGATTTCTGATCAGCATGGTTTTAGCTATTTTTGATCTACAAGTCACCCTGATGCTTCCTACCAAGTTTGGAGTCAATTGGCCTTTCAGCTCAGGAGAAGAAGCAAAAAATAGATTTTCATGATGGCGGCCATCTTGGATTTCCAATTGGAATGATTTTAGCTACTTTTGATCTATAAGTCAACCCGATGCTTCCAACCAGGTTTCATGTCAATTGGCATTTGGGGTTAGGAGAAGAAGCGAAAAATAGAATTTCAAGACGGCCGCCATAGTGGCCATCTTGGATTTACTATCGGCACGATTTTAGCTATTTTTAATCTACAAGTCACCCCGATGCTTCCTACCATGTTTGGAGTCAATTGGCTGTTGGGTTTAGGAGAAGAAGCGAAAAATAGATTTTCAAGATGGCTGCCATGGGGGCCATCTTGGATTTCCGATCGGCATGGTTTTAGCTATTTTTTATCTACAAGTCACCCCGATGCTTCCTAGCAAGTTTGGAGTCAATTGGCCTTTCAGTTCAGGAGAAGAAGCAAAAAATAGATTTTCAAGATGGCGGCCATCTTGGATTTCCGATCGGCATGATTTTAGCTATTTTTGATCTACAAGTCACCCCGATGCTTCCTAGCAAGTTTGGAGTCAATTGGCCATTCCGATCAGGAGAAGAAGCGAAAAATAGATTTTCAAGATGGCTGCCATGGTGGCCATCTTGGATTTCCAATCGGCACGATTTTAGCTATTTTTGATCTACAAGTCACCCCAATGCTTCCTAGCAAGTTTGGAGTCAATTGGCCTTTCGGTTCAGGAGAAGAAGCGAGAAATAGATTTTCAAGATGGCAGCCATGGCGGCCATCTTGGATTTCCGATCTGAATGATTTTAGCTATTTTTGATCTACAAGTCACCCCGATGATTCCTACCAAGTATCAAGTCAGTTGGCCCAGGGTGTAGGAGGAGTAGGCTTTAAAGCAATTGTTGACGCCGCACGACGCACGACGGACATTGACTGACCACAATGACCACCAAAATAAGACCACTAGAGTGTTAACAAAATTTTCTGCTGATTTGGTCTGGTGACCTAGTTTCTGAACCTAAGTGACCCAGTTTTGAACTTGACCTAGAACTCATCAAGACAAACATTTTGAGCAAGATTCATGATGATTGCTTCAAAAATGTGACTGCTAGAGTGTTAACAAAGTTTTCTGCTGATTTGGCCCGGTGACCTAGTTTTTGACCCCAAGTGACCCAGTTTCAAATCTGACCTAGAAATCATCAAGACAAACATGTTGAGCAAGATTCATGATGATTGCTTGAAAAATGTGACCACCAGAGTGTTAACAAGGTTTTCCGCTGATTTGGCCCGGTGACCTAGTTTTTGACCCCAGGTGACCCAGTTTCAAACTTGACCTAGAAATCATCAAGACAAACATTTTGAGCAGGATTCATGATGACTGCTTAAAAAATGTGACTGCTAGAGTGTTAACAAAGTTTTCTGCTGCTTTGGCCCGGTGACCTAGTTTTTGACCCCAAGTGACCCGGTTTTAAACTTGACCTAGAACTCATCAAGACAAAACATTTTAAGCTGGATGATGTCTGCTTAAAAAATGTGACTGCTAGAGTGTTAACAAAATTTTCTGCTGATTTGGTCTGGTGACCTAGTTTTTGACCCCAAGTGACCCAGTTTCGAACTTTACCTAAAAATCATTTTGAGCAAGATTCATGATGATTGCATGAAAAATGTGACCGCTAGAGTGATAACAAGGTTTTCCGCTGATTTGGCCAGGTGACCTAGTTTTTGACCCCAGGTGACCCAGTTTCGAACTTGGCCTAGAAATCATCAAGACAAACATTTTGAGCAAGATTCATGATGATTGCTTAAACAAGTCACCCCGATGCTTCCTAGCAAGTTTGGAGTCAAATGGCCTTTCAGTTCAGGAGAAGAAGTGAAAAATAGATTTTCAAGATGGCTGTCATGGTGGCCATCTTGGATTTCTAAACAGAACGATTTTAGCTATTTTTTATCTGTAAGTCACCCCAATGCTTCCTACCATGTTTGGAGTCAATTGGCTTTTGGGTTTAGGAAAAGAAGCATAAAATAGATTTTCAAGACGACTGCCATCTTGGATTTCCGATCGGCATGATTTTAGCTATTTTTGATCTACAAGTCACCCCGATGCTTCCTAGCAAGTTTTGGAGTCAACTGGCCTTTCGGTTCAGGAGAAGAAGCGAAAAATAGATTTTCAAGATGGCGGCCATCTTGGATTTCCGATCGGCACGATTTTCGCTATTTTTGATCTACAAGTCACCCCAATGCTTCCTAGCCAGTTTGGAGTCAATTGGCTGTTCGGTTCAGGAGAAGAAGCGAAAAATAGCTTTTCAAGATGACGGCCATGGCGGCCATCTTGGATTTCCAATCGGCACGATTTTAGCTATTTTTAATCTACAAGTCACCCCAATGCTTCCTACCAAGTATGGAGTCAATTGGCCCTGAGGTGTAGGAGGAGTAGGCTTTTAAAGCAAATTGTTGACGCCGCACGACGGACATTGACTGACCACAATAGCTCACCATGAGCACTTCGTGCTCAGGTGAGCTAATAAACAAAAAGGCATAATTACATCAAAACTGAAAGTAGGGTTATGGTTCTTTTTCTCTGCACATTGTCTGATCATGCCTTATATTTGTACAAAGGTTCATGAAGAAAGCTTAAACAGTTATAAAGTTATAGAGCAGACATGAAATATTGCCTGAAATTAAGTCAGAGCTGAATGTAGGGTTATGGGTTTTTTTTTTCTCTGTACATCAACTGATCATGCCTTATATTTGTACAAAGTTTCATGAACAAATCTTTAAAGTTATAAAGCGGACATGAAATATTGCCATTTGAACTTTGACCTTGAAGTGTTACCTTGACCTTCATTGGAGATTGGACAGGACTGATTTATAAGTTCTGCACATTGTCTTAGTATGGTGAATATTTAAGCAAAGTTTCAAAAAATCATTGTATCGATGAAGGAGATATGGAGCGAACACAAAAAGTTTATGGACAGATGGACGCATGTTCAGACGGATAACGTGACCACATAATAGGACTCGTCTTTCAACTGGCATATGAAAAAGGAAAAAAAAAGGCAAAATAAATCTCAGCATCTTAGTTTTCCTTTACACAATATACAACCCTCTGTATGTGTATACATAATTTGAAAGCTCTGGCTTTCACAGAAGTTGAGAAATCCGCAATGAAATTTTCTTTAGAGGAAGAAACAAGAATTGTCAGAAGACAATGCAGCTCGCCGGAAAGGGATGATCTGATAAGAAAACAATCTTTGGGAGTGATCAATGTTAAGAAGACTGTGACTGACTGACTGACTGATTGGCTTTTTGGGAAAATCAGGACAAAAAGGGAAAAGTCAGATAGAATTGAGAAAAGGAAAGACAAAATCTGAGAAGACACACGGAGAAACATTAGACAAAGTATTAGAATGTCAAACTGAGGGATGGAGTATATGCCATTGGAATGTCTTCCCTTAGGTAGGTGTGGATGAAATATGAAAGCTATATCTTACACACTTCAGCAGTCATGTACACTTTTCAAAACTTAAACACAGCTGTAAATGACAAAGTATGACCTGACCTTAACCTAGGCAGAAGGTCAAACTGAGGAAAGGGGTGTGTGCTATTGAAAGGTCTTACCCTAAGGTAGGTGTGGGCCAAATATTAAAGCAGTATCTTAAATACTTCAGCAGTTACCTACACTTTTTAAAACTTAAATGTAGAACTTGAACATGGGTTAACATGAAAAAAGTATGACCTGACCTTGACCTGGGCAGAATGTCCAACTAAGGAAGGGGTGAGTGCTACTGAAAGTTCTTACCCTAAGGTAGTGTCGGCCAAATATGAAAGTGGTATCTTGAATACTTCAGCAGTTAAGTACACTTTTCAAAACTTAAATGTAGAACTTGAACATGGGTTTAAATGACAAAGTATGACCTGACCTTGACCTTAAGGCAGAAGGTCAAACTGAGGAAGGGGTGTAAGCTATTGAAAGGTCTTACCCTTAAGTAGATGTGGGCCAAATATTAAAGCAGTATCTTGAATACTTCAGCAGTTATGGTACACTTTTCATAACCTTAAACACAGAACTTAAACATGGGTGTAAATGACAAAGTGTGAACTGACCTTGACCTATATAGAGGGTCTAACATGGGGATGGGGGCATATGCTATTGAAAGATCTTACCCTAAGGTAGGTATAGGCCAAATATGAAAGCAGTACCTTAAGTCATTAAAAAACTATGCACACCTTTGAAAACTTAAACATTGTGCTAACATGGACATCAACCCGGACAGATGCCGACGCCAACGACTGAGTGACAACATAAACTCTCCAGAGACATATTCACGGCGAGCTAAAAATGGACAAATAAAGGAACTGATAAGCATGAAGAGGCTGATTCTCTCTTACACAATATAACAAGTCATACTCAATGCTTGTACCAAATTTCAAAACCCTAAGTCCAGTAGTTCCTGAGAGATTTCTGATGAAAAAAAATGTTTACACACACATAAACACACACACACACATACCAACATTGTTACAGAAAAGACAAAAACTATATACCCCTTATATACTTCATATACCAGGGGTATATATAACAAGGTTTAAATCAGGTCACAGCATATTATTTTACCTTTGTAATGACTCCTCTTAGAATACTAAATTTTTCTGTGATATCACCGGCTTCAGACAGGGGGGCATCATAATCATAACTAGTTGGAACTGGCTGGAATGGGTAGTTGGCACCTAGAATAACAATTTCTCTGACTATGTAAACTACATGTAGATGTATCACAACATAAATGACAGGGATACATGTCTGGCAAACTCAGATAATACAAATGAAACTCCTACAGTGAGACAATATTTTCATGTTGGAGTAGATCCAATAGATGCAAATGAAATTTCAATCCGCTGAACTTTTACAAACTGACGTAAGACTGTGTTGAGTTCTGAGATTCAGAGTTTCCACTGATGCTGAAGGAGGTCTCTATTAACCAGTATGTATCCATTTATTGCAACAGTTGAACTTTACCATTCAGTATGGTCCTAGATGAGTTTCATCATTCCCAAGGTTGCCAATTCATGCTCATCAATTTAATGTAAAACTGGATGAGCTTTGCCAATTGCTGTAATGTTGAAGCTACTACCTACATTTTCGATGATTTAACAAAGTAGCAATTTAGTTTTATATTTTATATTTTAACCATGAAATATGGTGCCAGATGAGCTTCCCAGTCCACCCTGGTACCATATGATCTTCAACATTTATTGTTGCCATTTGAGCTACATCACTGAGTGCAGTGCTGACTGAGCTTCATCACTGATTGCAGAGCTGGCTGAACTTCATTCTAACACTCCTGCTCGTGCTGTTCCTTATTTGTCTTTACATTTCTAGCCGTGCTTTATTTAAGGTATTTGAACACAGGAATTTCATTGCGCGCTATCAAAGAGAAACCAATCATATTACTGTTGCGAGAATTGTGCCCCTGGTAGCTATGGGTGCTAGCTTACAATACTGGATGAAATATTCATATACATAATTATATTAGTAAGACAGAAAATTATCTTTGAACAGTGCAGTTCTTTGACTTTTTTTAACTGAAGAGTTCCTCTGCAGATTATACCATTCAAACACATTTGTTTTACTTCTTGTTTCCATCTTGTATTGTTGACATGTTGGAAAACAAAAGAGGCCCACAGGCCACAACTCGCTCACCTGAGTGAAACCGCCACTGCAAACATGCAGATGGCATGCAACATTTTTCCAATACTCTTATGACAAGGCAATGGCTTAAGCAGTTTTTGAGATATCTTGCTTTCAAGGTTAAAATTGAAATTTTCAAAATGCCATAAGTAAAAAAAAAAAGTTCAGATATTTTTCAGAAGTCATTTGGTTTATCTACTTATCCTGTCCTTTAAAGGTTTTCTTTTCTACTTTTAGCTCTGGAAACCATTTTGTTCAGCAGAGCAGAACCATTTTAGCAATTTTGGCAAAGGGGCATAAGAGGAACATTGATGTGAAATTATTTTGAAATCTTGCCACTGGCCACAGAGATGTCGTTTAAAGGTTTTTCTATTTTTAGCTCTGGTGACCATTTTGTTCAGCAGAGAAGAACCATTTTGGCAATTTTGGTAAAGGAGGATATTATTATAAGAGGAACATTTCTGTGAAATCATTTTGAAATCAGGCCACTGGCCAAGGAGGAGATGTTTTTTCAAAGTTTTTTTTTTCTTTCTATTTTTAGCTCTGGCAGCCATTTTGTTCAGCCGAGCAGAACTTTTTTAGCAATTTTGGTAAAGGGCCATAAGAGGAACACTTCTGTGAAATTACTTTGAAATTAGGACACTGGCTGCGGAGGAGATGTCTTTTAAAGGTTTTTCTATTTTTTGCTCTGGCCGCCATTTTGTTCAGCCAAGCAGACATTTTAGTAATTTTTTGGTTGAGGGTCATTGGTGGAATACTTCTGTGCAAATATTTTGAAATACAGCCATTGGCCAAGGACGAGATGTCGTTTGAAGATTTTGTAGTTTTTAGCTCTGGCAGCTATCTTGTTCAATGGAGCAGAACCATTGCAGCCATCTTGGATTTTCGATCGACACAATTATAGCTTGTTTCGATCCTGAAGTCATCCTGTTGCTAAAGAGTAAGTTTCAGCTCAAAGCGAACTAAGGTTTGAGAAGAGATGTCGAAAATTGATTTTCAAGATGGCGGCTGTGGTGGCCATCTTGGATTTTCTATCAGCTCATTTAGCTATTTTGTGTCTCATAAGCGCCCTAATGCTCATCATCAAGTTTCTATACAACTGGATTATACAGATGTCCAAAATATGAATTCTCAAGATTTTTCCCATCTAAATGTATAGGGCCAATACAAATGCATGGGAAGCAAATTCAACCTTGCCGTAAAAAGGTCAAATGTCAATGTAGGACCATCATTTTAGCAATTTTGGTAGATCTCCTGTTCCCAAGGATTTGTGCAAAGATAAGGCCCCAGGGCTTATTTGGTTCTGGACAAGAAGATTTTTAAAGGTTTTTACCATATATGGGCATGGCAGCCATCTTGGTCAATGGGCCATGACCATTTTAGCAATCTTTCGTTCCCCCAACCTAAGGAGGCTCCACATGAAATTTGAGCAACATGGGCCCAGAGGCTTCAGAGGAGAAGTCGTTTGAAATTCTCAACATTTTTACCATACAAATGTATGGTGCCCATAAAAATGCATAGGGAAGCAAACGACCTCGCCGTAAAAAGGTCAAACGTCAATGTATGACCATCATTTTAGCAACTTTGGTAGACCTCCTGTCCCTGATGATTTGTGCAAAGATTCAGCCCCAAGGCATCCTCTGTTCTGGAGAAGAAGATTTTTAAAGGTTTTTACCATATATGGGCATGGGGGCCATCTTGGTCAATGGACTATAACCATTTTAGCAATCTTTCATTCCCCCACCCTAAGGAGGCTCCACATGAAATTTGAGCAACATTGGCCCAGAGGCTTCAGAGGAGGTCGTTTGAAATTCTCAACATTTTTCCCATACAAATGTATGGTACCCATACAAATGCATAGGGAAGCAAACTTGACCTCGCCGTAAAAAGATCAAACGTGAATGTACAATAACTATTTTAGCAACTTTGGTAGACCTCTCGTCCCCGATGATTTGTGCAAAGATACAGCCCCAAGGCATCCTCGGTTCTGGAGAAGAAGATTTTTAAAGGTTTTTACCATATATGGGCATGGCGGCCATCTTGGTCAATGGACCATGACCATTTTATCAATTTTTCGTTCCCCCAACCTAAGGAGGCTCCCTATGAAATTTGAGCAAAATTGGCTCAGGGGCTTCAGAGGAGAAGTCGTTTGAAAATGTTAACGGATGGATGGACACAGGGATGCATGGACGGACGACGGACGAAAAGTGATCACAATAGCTCATCCTGAGCATAGCTCAGGTGAGCTAAAAAGTAAGTCAGTTAACATTCTTATTTTGCTGTTTTATATCTGTCCTCCTTAGGTCTATTGCCACACTCCAATTCCATGCATTTTGCAATTCTTTTATGAACACAGGATACAAGTTTTTATATTTTACATCGTTTTTATATTTTACATCGTCTGCTGATTCTCAAGAGTAATCCACCACTTGAATATTGGTCATCGAACCTTGTAACTACATAACTGTGTGACATAATGCTTAAGAGGAATAACCAACTACCAAAGGGGAAGTCAGGTAATAATAATAAAAAATCCAAAAAAATCTCATTTATGCAAAAAATTCGCTCAATGAGGGGTGTTAGAAAAGAAATAAATTATTCCGAACCATGCTCAAATGCTACAGATAAAGCACAATTGAGTTTGGGTTGTACCTATTTGTATCCATCTGAGTATGAATGGGTACAACCCAAACTCAACTGTGCTTTATTTGAAACATTTCAGCACGGTTCGGAATACTTTATTTCTTAATTAATTCTTGTGAAGTTAAGGTAGTACCAGTCTGTGATGAAGCTCCTCCAGCACTACAGTTTATGGTGGAGCTCATCTGACTCCACAGACAAGAGGGTCAAGATGGCCCTGTATCACTCACCTGAGTGCCAGACAAGTTTCAAGTAAATGGCCTCTCAGTTCAGGAGAAGAAGTTCAAAACAGATTTTCAAGATGGTGGCCATGGCAGCCATCTTGGATTTGTGATCAGTACAATTTCAGCTATTTTTGATTTACAAGTCACCAAGATACTTCCTACCAAGTTTCAATCAACTGGCCTTTCGGTTCAGGAGAAGAAATTCAACATGGCAGCCAACTTGGACTTCCGATCTGAACAATTTTAACTATTTTTGATCTATAAGTCACCTTGATACTTCCAATGACGTTTCGAGTCAACTGGCTTTTTCAGTGAGGCGAAGAATTTTGAAATAGATTTTCAAGATGGCGGCCATGGTGGCCATCATGGATTTCTGAGAGGAACAATTTTTGCTATTTTTATCTACAAGTCACCTTGATACATCCTACCAAATTTCTAGTCAACTGGCCTTTCAATTCAAAGTAGATCTTCAAGATGTCAGCCATCTTGGATTTTCAACCTGAACTATTTTAGCTGTTTTTGATCTGCAAAACATCTTGATACTTCCAATGAAGTTTTGAGTCAATTAGCTTTTCGGTTAAGGAGAATTCCAAATAGATTTTCAAGATCGCAGCCGTGGCTAACATCTTGAATTTCTGATTGGAACTATTTTAGCTATTTTTGACAAGACATCCTGATACTTCCTACCAAGTTTCTAGTCAATGGGCCATTTGGTTTAGGTGAAAAATTTCAAAATACATTTTTAAAATGGTGGCCGTGGTGACCATCTTGGATTTTCAATCGGAACCAGTTTAGCTATTTTTAATCTACAAGTCACCTCGATACTTCCTACCAAGTTTTGAGTCAATTGGTCTTTCAGTTCAGGAGAAGAAGTTCAAAATAGATTTTCAAGATGGCTCGGATTTCTGATCGGAATGATTTTAGCTATTTTTTTTATCTACAAGTCACCCTGATACTTCCTAGCAAGTTTTTAGTCAGTTGGCCTTTCCGTTCAGGAGTCTCTAGTTCAAAATAGATTTTCAAGATGGTGGCCATCTGGGATTTCCAATCGGAATGATTTTAGCTATTTCTGATCTACAAGATGCCCCGATACTTCCTGCCAAGTTTTAAGTTAATTGACCTTTCTGTTCAGAAGAAGTTAAAAATGATCTTTCTATTTAAAGATCTGGTGGCCATTAGAACAGAACCATTTTAGCCATTTTGGAAGAGGGTCACCTAGGCAAAATTCCTGTGAAGTTTGATTGAAATTGGCCCAGGATTGTAGGAGGAGTTGTCATTAAAGCAAATTGTTGATGATGCACCAGACATTGACTGATCACAATAGCTCATCATGAGCACTTCATGCTCAGGTGAGCTAATAATGGTGAAGCTCATCATATACAGCAGTGGATAGTGATGCCAGTACCTTAGGGAATGCTCAACTAGTACCACAGTGAAGGATGATGCTTAACTGGCACGACAGTAAATGGTGATGCTAAACTAGCACCACTGTGAATAGTTAAGCTCTACTAACACCACAGTGAGTGTTGATGCTCAACTAGTACCACAGTGAATAGTTAAGCTATACTCGTCACCCCTGGCTCTTGTCTCAAGTATGATCCATAGCAGGGCTCTGGAAATTTTGAAATCTGAATCGGTCCAGCCGATGACGATGACGTCATCAATGAGCCCATTTCCCCCCCAAAAAATATGTATATATCACCTATCACGAAAACTAATGACAATTGGCAGGCCTATAACTCCTTTTAAATAATACACCTCAACTCCGTTATGTGACGGAAGTCCGGGTATAACGAGCATGATCAAAGCTGGCGTCATCAATAAATACAGTCAGGTATGTAAAAAGAAAAAAACAAAACAAAAAAAAACAACAAAAAAAAAAAACGGTTTTCTTGTTATTTCCACCTCCGCAGGGTTTTCCTAAACTATTTATAAACAACTGATTCCCGTCTTGTATAAGCGCGAAGACGGCGGGAAACAGGAGAGACGGAACGAAACGACTTTCATGGACCTAATTAGGTCTTATAAAAAAGGCCTGCGCCACGGCCGGTTTTGCAGTTTTCAATGTTTCAAGATTTGATCAGACTGCTTAAATTTTAAGCACTGACCAATCTTGTCTAGCGCAAGTGGTGCATTACTTATTTTTACCGTGAAATCTACCTTGAATTATACTCACGTATTACGGCAATCAACAACAACAACAAAAAAAAGCAATCAATAATACCCAGATCAGACGCTGTTGTATGCGACATCTGATCAGGACGTACACGGTTTTGGAATTCATTTATCGAATCTGGGACCGACAAACCGTGTTGATCAAAACAAAAAAGAAGAGGAAAAAACGGGTGCGTTCAAGCGGTGCATTCTTTTATCACTCTCAGTAAAGCGACCTTTGATCTTTTGGACACTCTGACTGCACCTGGATGTTTTGAAGTCTCAGTGTATTCACACGTGTCACACAAACGGATTAATTATCAGACTACCATTACTGATGATTCGTGTTAATCGCTTGTTTACCGCACAAAGGTCAGTGAAGTGTTGATTTTTTGACAATGTTTGGATAATGACGTAATTAATTTGTGCTGCGGTAGGTTGCCGTTATTCAGCTGTCTCTCCAATATACATGTCAAATGACCGTTTAGAGCCTTTTAACTACCATAATATCGCATTTAAAAGGTGTGCGGACGGAAGACTTGACCGTTTGTGATTTCTTAGACATCATTGATTCGTGAAAATTGGTTGGTTGGGGAAAAATGGGGTTCAAGGCACAAACCTGTTGGACCGATTTATTAGCGTTCTGGGGTGTTTGAAATCGGTCCAGAATTCTTAATTTTGGTCCAGACCGGCTATTTTTCCGGTTTTCCCGAGCCCTGATCCATAGGTAATTTAGTTCCTACAGGCAAAGCAAATGAACAACAATTTTCTATGTTGCTTATAACTATGAGACTTTTCAGTTGCTGAAAACCAATCAAAATGGTGAATTGGCATAATCTGGCTTTCAATGCCCTTTTGCAAAAAAAGTAGGGAAAAGTAGGGCTAGAAATCTAAATCAAGAGGATCATAGTGGTTCTTATTGCTCACCTGTGCTGAAAAGTAGGTCAAGATCACTCAATGTTTACAACAGTCATTAATCTGGAGGACATAACTCTTAACATATCCATGTCCCACTCATTTGCAAGTTTAAGGAAGATCCCATTTAAACCAAATGGAGCTATGCAGAAACAAGGTTAATCAAAGGCGTCTTTAGCAATCAAGAGACATAACTCTATGTATTAGATTGTGTAGGTTTTTTAACTTTTTAGAAATCAAACTTTTTTTGAAAGTTTATCCAAAGCCAAACAGAGGCTTTTTCGGCAATCAAGGGGGGATGTAACTCAAAGATGATCCAATCTGGTCAGGTTTCAAACTCATTCGAGATTTCATCCATTTCCACCTTATCTGCAAGTTTCAGAAAGATCCAATCAAAACTAAACAAACTAAACAAGTTATGCTAATGACAAAGTCAAACAGAGGCTTTTTCAGCAACCAAGGGGACGTAACTCTAAGATTAACAAGACCTGTCGCCAGACAGGATAGGTTGCCTGATATTGCACATTTTGTTTCTGGAAAATTCTAAGTCCGTGACTTTGATTTTGACATGACCTGTGTGTGTGTGTGTGTGTGTGTGGTGGGGGGGAGGGGTGGGGGGGGGCAGTATCTGTCTTTATACCAAATAGGAACTAAATCCATCATGTAGTTTAGAAGTAATATCCTAAAAAAACTTTGGCTTAAAATTTTAACATCAAAATTCTAAGTCTGTGAACTTGACCTTGACATGACCTAGGGTGGTGGGGATTGGTACTGTGTAAAAATTTGGACCAATATGTATCATCATACAAAAGATGAATCAAATCTGTGATAAGGTTAGGATTTTGTTTGTTTGTGTTGAGGTTTTACGGCCCAGTCAACCCAATGGGGTCATGTCGAGCGCGGTCAGTTTACCTAACCACACGTTTACTGGGCAGGCTTAGTCCTCTAAGCGGTTAACCAGTATTGTGCACATTCTTTCGCCAGAAACTGACAACTGCCCTTCTTGAATCAGTGGAAGGAAGGTTAGGATTTAATGAAGTCTTAAAAACTTTAACGAAAACTTTAACATTTAAATTCTAAGTTTGTGACCTCGAACACAAGGTCATGGTCATGAGTGCTGATGAAAACTTTTGACCAGTATCTATCATGATACCAAATAGGAACTAAATCCATCATTTAGTTTAGTAGTAATGAGATCCTAAAAACTCTGACGTATAATTTTAACATGAAAACTCTAAGTCTGTGACCTTGACCTTGACCTAAATTGGTGGGACGGTACTGCGCAAAGTTTTGGACTACTATGTATCATAATACCAAAGATGAATCAAATCGGTGATAAGGTTGGGAAATAATGAGGTCTTAAAACTTTAATGAAAACTTTAACATTTAAATTCTAAGTCTGTGACCTTGACCTTCACATGACCTAGAGTGGTGGGTATGGTATTGCGCAAAATTTTGGACCAATATGTATCATCATACCAAAGATGAATCAAATCGGTGATAAGGTTAGGAAATAATGAGTTCTTAAAAACTTTAACGAAAACTTTAACATTTAAATTCTAAGTCTGTGACCTTGACCTAAAGGTCATGGTCATGAGTGCTGATGGTGCTGATAAAAACTTTTGACCAGTGTCTATCATAATACCAAATAGGAACAAAATCCATCACTTAGTATAGAAGTAATGAGACCCTAAAAACTTAGACATAAAATTTTAACATGAAAATTCTAAGTCTGTGACCTTGATCTTGACATGACCTAGAGTGGTGGGGATGGTACTGCGCAAAATTTTGGACCAATATGTATCATCATACCAAAGATGAATCAAATCAGTGATAAGGTTAGGAAATAATGAGGTCTTAAAAACTTTAACGAAAACTTTAACATTTGTGGACGCCGACGCCAACGCCAACGCTGACGCCGGGGGTAGTACAATAGCTCTTCCTGAACATTGTTCAGGCGAGCTAATGATCCAATCTGGCCAGGTTTGGATCTCACTCAAGATTTCATCCATGTCCACCTTATCTGCTAGTTTCAGGAAGATCCGATCAAAGCTGAAGGATTTATGCAGATGACAAAGTCAAACAGAGTCTTTTTCATCAATCAAGGGGATGTAACTCTAAACCAAATGATCCGAGCTGGCTAGGTTTCGAATCATAAGAGATTTCATCTGTGTCTGCCTTATCTGCAAGTTTCAGGACGATCAGATCAAAACTGAACAAGTAATGCTGATGACAAAGTCAAACAGATGCTTTTCAGCAATCAAGAAGATGTAACAAAAAGATTAATGACACAATCTGTCCAGGTTTCTAAATCATCCAAGGCTTCATCCATGTCCATCTTATCTGTAAGTTTCAGGAAGATCCAATCTAAACTACAGGGGTTATCCTGGTGACAAAGTCAAACCTCTGCTTTTTCAGCAATCAAGGGGCTGTTATTCTAAAAAAATATAGCAAATAGTGAGCAACGCTCACATACCACCGGCCATAGCTATCAGAGGTATGCTGAACCATAATTTTGTAGATGCAAATTTCCCTAAGTATTGCATGGTAGAGACGGGCAAAAAAGAAAAAGAAATCTCACCATCTTGCTTTTCTCTTACACAACATACTTCACCATTGTCAGGGTGTTTACAAAATTTGAAGACTCTGGCTCTAAAAGCAGGTGAGAAATCTGTGACGAATTTTTATAAGAAACTAGAGGCCCAAGTGGGCCAGATATCACTCACCTTGATTAGGCTGATCATAATATGTTAAATTGTGCCATGATGGCCATCTTGACTATCAGATCAGATTGCCTTTAGCAATCCAGAATCTGATGTTGTTTGAACAGTTTCAAGATTGCAACCATGGCCGCCATCTTGGATATTGGAACTGAACGATTTTAGCAATTCTGAATTTCCATAACACCCCAATGCCTCCCATCAAGTTTAAGCTCAATCAGACTTACCGTTCGGGAGCAGATGTGATTTGAAGATTTTCAAGATGGCTGCCATGGTGGCCATCTTTGATATCAGAACGGAACCATTTTAGCAATTCTAAATCTCCATGCTGTCTCAATGCCTTCCACCACGTTTCCACTCCATCCGACTTACAGTTCAGGAGCAGATAACAAATGAAGACTTTCAAGATGGTGGCCATCAGGGATATGATTCTGATGGAAATGTCAAAAATGTTCAAAGCTGCTGACGGACATACCGATGAGGGATGGACCAAGGTCAACAGACCATGGTATAAGCTGACAATTGAAGATCTTCAAGCTGGCTGCTGTGGCGGCTATCGTGGATATTGTAACAAAATGGTTTAGCAATTCTGAATCTCCATGTCACCCCAATGCCTCCCACTGTGGTGGCCATCTTGGATGTTGGACTGGAACACATTTAGCAGTTCTGAATCTCCATGTCTCCCAAATGCCTCCCACTAAGTTTCAGCTCAATCCGACTTACCATGGTGGCCATCTTGGATATTGGAACTGAACAAATTTAGCATTTCAAAATCTCCAAGTCACCCCAATGCCTCCCATCAAGTTTAGGCTTAATCCAACACCGTTCGGGAGCAGACATGGTTTGAAGATTTTCAAGATGGCCACCTTAGCTGCCATCTTGGATATCGGAACAAAATGATTTTAGCCATTCTGAATCTCTCTGTTGCTCCGATGCCTCCCATCAAGTTTCAGCTAAATCTAACTTACGGGTCTGGGAGGAGATGTCGTTTGAAGATTTTCAAGATGGCCAACATGGCGGCCATCTTGGTTATTGGAATGGAATGATTATAGCAATTCTAAACCTCCATGTGACCCCAATGCCATCCACCAAGTTTGGGCTCAATCTGACAGGGTTCGGGAGCAGATGTGGTTTCAAGATCTTTAAGATGGCGGCCCAGGGGGCCATCTTGGATAGCCGAATGGAACAATTTTAGAAATTCTGAATCTCTATGTCGCACCGATGCTTCCCATCAAGTTTCGGCTCAATCCAACTTACGGTTTAGGAGGAGATGTCGTTTGAAGAATTTCAAGATAGCCACCATCTTGGATAATGGAACAGAATGATTTTAGCAATTCTGAATCTGTGTGTTGCTCTAATGCGTCCCATCAAGTTTTGGCTCAATCAGACTTACTGTTTAGGAAGAGATGTCATTTGAAGAATTTCAAGATGGCTGCCATCTTGGATACCAGAACGGAACGATTTTAGCAATTCTGAATCTCTATGTGGCTCTGATGCTCCCATCAATTTTTGTCTCAATCCTAATCATGGTTTGGGAGATGTCATTTGAAGAATTTCAAGATGGCAATCGTGACAGCCATCTTGGATATTGGAAAGGAATGATTTAGCAATTCTGAATCTCTATGTCACTGTGATGCCTCCCATCAAGTTTCGGCTCAATCCGACACAGTTTGGGAGATGCTGATTGAAGAATTTCAAAATGGCCACCATGGCAGCCATCTTGGATATCAGAATGGAATAATTTTAGAAATTCTGAATCTCCATGTTGCCACAATGCCTCCCACTAAGTTTCAGCTCAATCCAACTTATGTTTCTAGAGGAGATGTCGAAAATGTGAAAAGCTGACAGACGGATAGATGGATGATGGACATCAGGCCTTGGCATAACCTGACCTGGAGCAAAGCTCCAAGTGACCTAAGAAAGAACAGGAGGACCATGATGGTCCTATATCGCTCACCTGAGCAAACAGATTTGCATACTTACTGTTGGTGATTCAGCCAAGTTCACTGCTCTAAGATTTATGTATAAATTTTATAGCCCTGCCCACCCCCCCCCCCCCCCCCCCCCCCCAACCAAGCCATGTTTTTTCTTTTTAACACATCATGACTTGACTTAATCTTGAAAGAAGGTCACCAAAGGAACATTTCTGCCAAGTTATTTTGAAATTGGTCCAGTGGTTTCTGACAAAAAGATTTTTAAAGTGTTTTATATCGCTATAAAGCCCTACCCCCTAACCCATTATTTTTTTTTTGTTTTGGACGAATCATGACAGCTTGAACAAACTTGGTAGAGGGTAACCAAAGGAACATTCCTGCCAAGTTAAATTGAAATCGGTTCAGTGGTTTCTGACAAGAAGATTTTTAAAGTTTTCTATTTAGATCTATAGGGAAAATAAGCCCCACCCCCTAGCAGCCATGTTTTTTGACAAATCAGGATTGCTTGAAAATTCTTGGTAGAGGGTTACTAAAGCATTATTGAAATCAGTCAGGAGGTATTTGAAAAGAAGAATTTTAAAGTTTTCTATACAGATATATATGGAAAATAAGCCCCACCCCCTGGGGTCCATGTTTTTTGACGTATCATGAAGGCTTGAACAATCTTGGTAGAGGGTCACCAAAGCAACTTTCCTGCCAAGTTACATTGAACTCTGTCCAACGGTTTCTTACGAGAAGATTTTTAAAGTTTTTTATATAGATATATAGGGAAAATAAGCCCCGCCCCCTAGCGGCCATGTTTTTTGACGAATCATGACAGCTTGAACAACCTTGGTAGAGGGTCACCAAAGAAACATTCCTGCCAAGTTATATTGAAATCGGTCCATTGGTTTCTGACAAGAAGATTTTTTAGTTTTCTATATAGATATATATGGAAAATAAGCCCCACACGCTAGCAGCCATGTTTTTTGACAAATCACAATATTACTTGAACAATCTTGGTAGAGGGTCACCAAGGAAACACTTTTGCCAAGTTATAATGAAATCGGTCCTGTGGTTTCTGACAAAAAGATTTTTAAAATTTTCTATATAGATATATAGGGAAAATAAGTCCCCACCCCCAATCCTGGCGGCCATGTTTTTTGACGAATCATGACGGCTTGAACAACCTTGAAAGAGGGTAACATAAGAAACATTTCTGCAATGTTATATTGAAATCAGTCCAGTGGTTTCTGACAAGAAGATCATTAAAGTTTTCTATACAGATATTTAGGGAAAATAAGACCCGCCCCCTTGCAGCCATGTTTCTTGACAAATCATGACAGCTTGAACAATCTTGGTAAATGGTCACCAAGGAAACATTTCTGCCAAGTTATATTGAAATCAGTCCAGTGGTTTCTGACAAGAAGATTTTTTCAAGTTTTCTGTATAGATATATAGGGAAAACAAGCCCGGCACCTAGCAGCCATGTTTTTTGACAAATCATGACGGCTTGAACAATCTTGGTAAAGGGTCACCAAGGAAACATTTCTGTCAAGTTATATTGAAATCGGTCCAGTGGTTTCTGACAAGAAGATTGTTTCAAGTTTTCTATATAGATATAAAGGGAAAATGAGCTCCATCCCCTAGTGGCCATGTTTTTTGATGAATCACGATTACTTGAACAATCTTGGTAAAGGGTCACCATGGAAACATTTTTGCCAAGTTATAATGAAATTGGTCCAGTGGTTTCTGACAAGAAGATTTTTCAAGTTTTCTATAAAGATATATAGGGAAAATAAGCCCCGCCCCCTGGTGGCCATGTTTTTTGACAAATCCAAATGGCTTGAACAATCTTGGTACAGAATCACCAAAGAAACATTTCTGCAAAATTATATAGCAATCGGTCCAGTGGTTTCTGACGAGAAGATTTTTTTAAGTTTTCTATATAGATATATAGGGAAAATAAGCCCCGCCCCCTGGCGGCCATGTTTTTTGACAAATCCACATGGCTTGAAAAATCTTGGTACAGAATCACCAAAGGAACATTTCTGCAAAATTATATGGAAATCAGTTCAGTGGTTTCTGACAAGAAGATTTTTTAAGTTTTCTATATAGATATATAAGGAAAATGAGCCCCCCCTGGCGGCCATGTTTTTTGACAAATCCAAATGGCTTGAACAATCTTGGTAGAGGGTCACCAAAGGAACATTTCTGCAAAATTATATGGAAATCAGTCCAGTGGTTTCTGACAAGAAGATTTTTTAAGTTTTCTATATAGATATATAGGGAAAATAAGCCCGGCCCCCTGGCGGCCATGTTTTTTGACAAATCCTAATGGCTTGAACAATCTTGGTAGAGGATCACCAAAGGCACATTTCTGTAAAATTGTATTGAAATTGGTCCAGTGGTTTCTGACAAGAAGATTTTTTAAGTTTTCTATATAGATATATAGAGAAAATAAGCCCCGCCCCCTGGCGGCCATGTTTTTTGACAAATCCAAATGGCTTGAACACTCTTGGTACAGATTCACCAAAGGAACATTTCTGCAAAATAATATTGAAATCGGTCTGGTGGTTTCTGACAAGAAGATTTTTAAAATTTTCTATATAGATATATAGGGAAAATAAGCCCCGCCCCCTGTCGGCCATGTTTTTTGACGAATCCAAATGGCTTGAACAATCTTGGTAGAGGATCACCAAAGGAACATTTCTGCAAAATTATATGGAAATCGGTCCAGTGGTTTCTGACAAGAAGATTTTTTAAGTTTTCTATATAGATTATATAGGGAAAATAAGCCCTGCCCCTTGGCGGCCATGTTTTTTGACGAATCCAAATGGCTTAAACAATCTTGGTAGAGGATCACCAAAGGAACATTTCTGCAAAACTATATGGAAATTGGTCCAGTGGTTTCTGACAAGAACATTTTTAAAGTTTTCTATATTGATATATAGAGAAAATAAGCCCCGCCCCCTGGCGGCCATGTTTTTTGACGAATCCAAATGGCTTGAACAATCTTGGTAGAGGGTCACCAAAAAAACATTTTTGCAAAATTATATGGAAAGCGGTCCAGTGGTTTCTGACAAGAAGATTTTTTAAGTTTTTAGTTAAAAAATCTATTTTTAGCTCCTGTGACCTAGATATGCAATGGACCGGAACCATTTGAACAACTTTGAAAGAGGACCAACCAAGGATCATTCCTGTGAAGTTTGGTCAAATTCCAATCAGTGGTTTAGGAGGAGATGTTGTTTAAAGATTGTGGATGGACGGACGGACAGACGGATGACGACGACGACGACGGACGGTGAGTGATCACAATAGCTCACCTTGAGCCTTCAGCTCAGGTGAGCTAATAAAAGCACTGCAAGCATAATACCCAGCCACAGCAATTATTTGTTTATGTATTAAAGTTATTGTTGCGAAAATGTCTGGAAAGAAAATGACGGAGGGACAGATAACAATCCTAAACCAGATCTTGATAATATCAATCAACAGATAACAATCCTAAATCAGATCTTGATAATATCAATGCATATAGCAAGTTTGGTTAAAAGGCCTTATTTACTCAAGATATCGCCCGGAAATGAAAATATGGGTGTGTCTCGGGCAGATAACTCCGTAAAAATTTTACAAAATTTGCCCATTAGCAATTCCAAACCAGATCTCCTTAATGTCAATGCATTTAACAGGTTTGGTTAAAATCTCTTGTTATTTACTCAAGTTATCGTCCGGAAACAAAAATATGGGCATGTCTTGGGCAGATAACTCCATAAAAATTTTACAAACTTTGCCCATTAGGAATTCCAAACCAGATCTACTTAATGTCAATGCATATAGCAAGTTTGGTTAAAATCCCTCATTATTTACTCAAGTTATCGTCCGGAAACGAAAATATGGGCGTGTCTCGGGCAGACGTAAAAATTTGACGAAATTTGCCCATTAGCAATCTCAAACCAGACATCCACAATATCAATGTACATACCAAACAAGAGGACCATGATGGTCCTATATCGCTCACCTGAGCAAACAGATTTGCATACTTATATTAGTGTTAAAGTTTCAGCCAAGTTCACTGCTCTAAATTTTATAGCCCTGCACCCCCCACCCCCCACCAACCCCCCCACAGCAGCCATGTTTTTTTCTTTTTAACGCATCATGACAACTAAATCTTGAAAGAGGGTCACCAAAGGAACATTTCTGCCAAGTTATATTGAAATTGGTCCTGTGGTTTCTGACAAAAAGATTTTTAGAGTGTTTTATATTGCTATAAAGCCCTACCCCCTAACAGCCACTTTTTTCTTTTTGACGAATCATGACACCTTGAAAAAACTTGGTTGAAGGTCACCAAAGGAACAATCTGTTTACCAAGTTAAACCAAGTTAAATTGAAATCGGTTCAGTGGTTTCTGACAAGAAGATTTTCAAAGTTTTCTATCTAGATATATAGGGAAAATAAGCCTCACCCCCTAACAGCCATGTTTTTTTGACAAATCAGGATTGCTTGAACATTCTTGGTAGAGGGTCACCAAAGCAACATTGAAATCGGTCAGGGGTATTTGACAAGAAGAATTTCAAAGTTTTCTATACAGATGTATACGGAAAATAAGCCCCGCCCCCTCTGGGGGCCATGTTTTTTGACATATAAAAGCTTGAACAATCTTGGTAGAAGGTCACTATTCCTGTCAAGTTACATTGAATTCGGTGTAACGGTTTCTTACAAAAAAGTTTTTAAAGTTTTTTATATAGATATATAGGGAAAATAAGCCCCGCCCAAATAGCGGCCATGCTTTTTGACGAATAATGACAGCTTGAACAACCTTGGTAGAGGGTCACCAAAGAAACATTCCTGCTAGGTTATATTGAAATCGGTCCTGTGGTTTCTGACAAGAAGATTATTAAAGTTTTCTATATAGATATATAGGGAAAATAAGCCCCACCCGCTAGCGGCCATGTTTTTTGACAAATCATGATTACTTGAAAAATCTTGGTAAAGGGTCACCAAGGAAGGGTCACCAAGGTAAAATGTCTCCCAAGTTATATTGAAATCAGTCCAGTGGTTTCTGACAAGAAGATTTTTTCAAGTTTTCTATATAGATATACAGGGAAAATAAGCCCCACCCCCTAGCAGCCATGTTTTTTGACAAATCATGACGGCCTGAACAATCTTGGTAAAGGGTCACCAAGGAAACATTTCTGCCAAGTTATACTGAAATCGGTCCAGTGGTTTCTGACAAGAAGATTTTTTTTCAAGTTTTCTATATAGATATATAGGGAAAATAAGCCCCACCCCCTTGCAGCCATATTTTTTGACGAATCATGATGGCTTGAACAACCTTGGAAGAGGGTGACCAAAGACACATTCCTTCCAAGTTATTTTGAAAATGGTCCATCGGTTTCTGACAAGAAGATTTTTAAAGTTTTCTGTATAGATACATATATAGGGAAAATAAGCCCTGCCCCCTGGCGGCCATGTTTTTTGACGAATCCAAACGGCTTGAACAATCTTGGTAGAGGATCACCAAAAGAACATTTCTGCAAAATTATATGGAAATCGGTCCAGTGGTTTGGGACAAGAAGATTTTTAAAGTTTTCTGTATAGATACATATATAGGGAAAATAAGCCCTGCCCCCTGGCGGCCATGTTTTTTGACGAATCCAAACGGCTTGAACAATCTTGGTAGAGGATCACCAAAAGAACATTTCTGCAAAATTATATGGAAATCGGTCCAGTGGTTTGGGACAAGATGATTTTTACATTTTTCTATATATAGGGAAAATAAGCCCCGCCCCCTGGCGGCCATGTTTTTTGACGAATCCAAATGGCTCGAACAATCTTGGTAGAGGATCACTAAAGGAACATTTCTACAAAATTGGTCCAGTGGTTCTGACAAGAAGATTTTTAAAGTTTTCTATATAGATATATAGGGAAAATAAGCCCCACCCCCTGGCAGCCATGTTTTTTGACGAATCCAAATGGCTTGAACAATCTTGGTAGAGGATCACCAAAGGAACATTTCTGCAAAATTATATTGAAGTCGGTCCAGTGGTTTCGGACAAGAAGATTTTTACATTTTTCAATATAGATATATAGGGAAAATAAACCCCCCCCTCTGGCGGCCATGTTTTTAGACTAATCCAAATGGCTCGAACAATCTTGGTAGAGGATCACCAAAGGAACATTTCAGCAAAATCATATGGAAATCGGTCCAGTGGTTTCTGACAAGAAGATTTTTAAAGTTTTCTATATAGATATATAGGGAAAATAAGCCCCACCCCCTGACAGCCATGTTTTTTGACGAATCCAAATGGCTTGAACAATCTTGGTAGAGGATCACTATAGGAACATTTTTGCAAAATTATACTGAAATCGGTCCAGTGGTTTCGGACAAGAAGATTTTTACATTTTTCAATATAGATATATAGGGAAAATAAGCCCCGCCCCCTGGCGGCCATGTTTTTTGACTAATCCAAATGGCTCAAACAATCTTGGTAGAGGATCACCAAAGGAACATTTCTGCAAAATTATACGGAAATCGGTCCAGTGGTTTCTGACAAGAAGATTTTTAAAGTTTTCTATATAGATATATAGGCAAATTAAGCCCAGCCCCCTGGCAGCCATGTTTTTTGACAAATCCAAATGGCTTGAACAATCTTGGTAGAGGATCACTATAGGAACATTTTTGCAAAATTATACTGAAATCAATCCAGTGGTTTCAGACAAGAAGATTTTTAAAGTTTTCTATATAGATATATAGGGAAAATAAGCCACGCCTCCGGGCGGCCATGTTTTTTGACGAATCCAAATGGCCTGAACAATCTTGGTAGAGGATCACCAAAGGAACATTTCTGCAAAATTATATGGAAATCAGTCCAGCGGTTTCTGACAAGAAGATTTTTAAAGTTTTCTATATAGATATATAGGGAAAATAAGCCCCGCCCCCTAGCGGCCATGTTTTTTGACGAATCCAAATGGCTTGAACAATCTTGGTAGAGGATCACCAAAGGAACATTTCTGCAAAATTACATTGAAATCGGTCCAGTGGTTTCTGACAAGAAGAGTTTTAAAGTTTTCAATATAGATACATAGGGAAAATAAGCCCCGCCCCCTGGCGGCCATGTTTTTTGACGAATCCGAATGGCTTGAACAATCTTGGTAGAGGATCACCAAAGGAACATTTCTGCAAAATTATATTGAAATCGGTCCAGTGGTTTCGGACAAGAAGATTTTTTAAGTTTTTAGTTAAAAAATCTATTTTTAGCTCCTGTGACCTAGATATGCAATGGACCGAAACCATTTGAACAACTTTGAAAGAGGACCAACCAAGGATCATTCCTGTGAAGTTTGGTCAAAATCCAATCAGTGGTTTAGGAGGAGATGTTGTTTAAAGATTGTGGATGGACGGACGGACATACGGACGACGACGACGACGATGACGGACGGTGAGTGATCACAAAAGCTCACCTTGAGCTTTCAGCTCAGGTGAGCTCAAAAGGTAAGAGAAAAGTCCAGTGAGTGCCACAATCACAAACCGCAGCCCTTCCCAGACCCCAAGAGGAAGAGGAAACCGACAAATCTAAACAAGCACAAACCGAACAAACGTACGAAAAGCACTAAGATTAGCTCTCTCTTCCCCAAGTGAGGTAATCGCAATACTAAAAGGACTGAAAAACACAAGAACAAAATAACACACAGAATGACCTAGTTTTTGACTCCAAGTGACCCAGTTTCGAACTTGACCTAGAAATCACCAAGACAAACATTTTGAGTAAGATTCATGATGATGGCTTCAAAAATGTGACCGCTAGAGTGTCAACAAGGTTTTATACTGATTTGGCCCGGTGACCTAGTTTTTGACTCCAAGTGACCCAGTTTCAAACTTGACCTAGAAATCATCAAGACAAACATTTTGAGCAAGATTCATGATGATTATTTCAAAAATGTAACCGCTAGAGTGTTAACAAGCTTTTCTGCTGATTTCGCCAGGTGACCTAGTTTTTGACCCCAGGTGACCCAGTTTCGAACTTGACCTAGAAATCATGAAGACAAACATATTGAGCAAGATTCATGATGATTGCTTCAAAAATGTGACCGCTAGAGTGTTAACAAAGTTTTCTGCTGATCTGGCCCGGTGACCTAGTTTTTGAGCCCAAGTGACCCAGTTTCAAACTTGACCTCGATTTAATAGAGGCAAACATTTTGAGCAAGTTTCATCAAGATTGGGTCAAAACTATGACCTCTAGAGTGTTAACAAGTTTTTCCTTTGATTTGACCTGGTGACCTAGTTTTTGACCCCAAGTAACCCAGTATCAAACTTGACCTAGATTTCATAGAGGCAAACATTCTGACCAAGTTTCATCAAGATTGGGTCAAAACTGTGACCTCTAGAGTGTTAACAAACTAATTGTTGACGACGAAAGACGGACGACGGACATAGGGTGATGACAATAGCTCACCCTGAGCTTTTGCTCAGGTGAGCTAAAAATAGATTTTCAAGATGGCGGCCATGGCGGCCATCTTGGATTTCCTATCGGCACGATTTTTGCTATTTTTGATCTACAAGTCACCCTGATGCTTCCTAGCAAGTTTGGAGTCAATTGGCCTTTTGGTTCAGGAGAAGAAGCGAAAAATAGATTTTCAAGATGGCTGCCATGGCGGCCATCTTTGATTTCCGATCGGCACAATTTTAGCTATTTTTGATCTACAAGTCACCCTGATGTTTCCTAGCGAGTTTGGACTCAATTGGCCTTTCGGTTCAGGAGAAGAAGCGAAAAATAGATTTTCAAGATGGCGGCCATGTTGGATTTCCGATCGGCACAATTTTAGCTACTTTTGATCTACAAGTCACCCTGATGCTTCCTAGCAAGTTTGGAGTCAATTGGCCTTTCGATTCAGAAGATGCGAAAAATAGATTTTCAAGATGGCGGCCATCTTGGATTTCCGATTGGCACGATTTTACCTATTTTTGATCTACAAGTCACCCTGATGCTTCCTAGCAAGTTTGGAGTCAATTGGCCGTTCGGTTCAGGAGAAGAAGCAAAAAATAGATTTTCAAGATGGCGGCCATCTTGGATTTCAGATTGGAAGGATTTTAGCTATTTTTGATCTACAAGTCACCCTGATGCTTCCTACCAAGTATCAAGTCAATTGGCCCAGGGGTGTAGGAAGAGTAGGCTTTTAAAGCAATTGTTGACGCCGCACAAAGCACGACGGATGACGCACGACGGACACTGACTGACCACAATAGCTCACCATGAGCACTTCGTGCTTAGGTGAGCTAACAAAGACGAGTACTCATGGCTAATTCTACTGTATGCCAGAGTAAAAGAAAACCAAAAGTTGAACCACGGCGGGCCAAGCCAAAGACATATCGTCAAGCCCCAACCCACTGGTTAAAGTTTTACGAAGAGACCGTCATTGAGTCTGAGGCCCGAACCGCCGTCGTGCAATTAAAGAGTGAAGCATAGCCATCAACAATGATTGGGTTGACAACTAGGCATGCAGTCTGCCGCATAATATCCAGGCTATAGCCAATTCTTTTATAACGGTTAATAAGTTTTCTGAATTGCTCCGAAAAGTTAGATTTACCTACAATTTTTCTAAATCTGTACAATAAGTCACCGTAAAATTCGGGTTCCGATATACCTTGTTGCAGAAATGTTTTCAGACTGACGCTATATTTTTCTAACAAGGCACTGTGTCTGCGATAAAATTTCGAAAACGCCTTACGAAGTTTAAAATAACGACAGCCCTGCCTAAGAAGTTTGGCAGTAAGGGCTTTATTACAGTAGTTAAAGTCATTAAGATTTGAATGAGCTCTGGCGAATCTTATAAGTTGAGATATGTTTACCCCATATGAGGTATGCAGGGGGACATCGCCATCCAGAAAAGGGAAACTGACTATATCAAAATCAAAATCGTTCCGTTTATCATAAATTTTGGTGGAAACTGTACCATTAGATATACATAGATTCAAATCCAAAAAAGGTGCCTCGGTATCGGAAGAATTTGCTCTATTTAATTGGAGTTCTGTAGGGTATATCCGGTCCACCATTTGGTCAAAGTAAATATTGTCAATATTTAATAAATCGTCAAGGTATCTTGAAGTTGAATTGAAAGCCTCAATAATGTCAGCCTGATTTTCACGTGAGAGAGACTTCATGAAATCTATCTCATAACAAAAAAGAAACAAATCTGCAATAAGAGGAGCACAATTAGTTCCCATCGGAATACCAATAGTTTGTCTATAAAGTTTAGTTCCAAATCTAATAAAAATATTATCCAAAAGATAAACAAGGGCATCACAGACTTTTTGACACAACCATAAATTGTGATTATTATATACATCAGAATGAAAAAAGCACATTCTTCGTTGCAAGCCAAATATTGGGTATTCTCCCGAATAAACGTTCGATTAATTAAATCAATAAGTTTATCTTTTATAAGATGATGAGGTAACGTAGTATACAGTGTAGAAAAATCATATGTAGACAATTTAGAAGCCTGAAAGTTTTTAGATTTAAATTTATTGAGAACATCATTAGAATTTTTAATTGACCAAAAATAGTTAATTCTGTCCCTTTTGTAAACAGTATCATAGTATCTAATCCAATGTTTTTTAACAGCAGTAAGACATGAAGTTAGCAGTTTGGACAAAACAGTAGTCATACAAGAACTAGAATTAGCAATGAAACGTGCTTTATAAGGTCGTTTATGAAGTTTCGGTAACCAATATAACGTAGGAAGTCTGTCTTGCTTTTCCTTAATACTCACTGCAAACTTAGCAGTAATATCGATAGAATGGGTATTGACAATAGATCTCTCGTCAGTAGAAATCCGTTCATATGTTTTGGTACTACCAAGTTCTTGTTTTAGAGTATTGATATAATAAAGTCGTCACACAACAACATTATTAGCAGCTTTATCAGGTGGAGCCAAAACATACTTCCTATGAAATTCTTGGATACCTTGTTTCAAATATAAAAAAGATACTTTAGGCTTAGGAGGGAGAAGATCAAGGTTATTAGAGTAAGTTTGATGAAAATCCATTGATGTTTACTCAAGTTATCATCTGGAAATGAAAAACGGACGTATGATGGATGGACGGACATATGGACGTCCAATGTGAACCATAATACCCCGCCACTATTGTATGGCAGGGTATAAAAATGGACAAAATGGACAAATCAAGAGAATGACAAGCATGATGATGCTGATTCTCTTTTATACAATACAATTAGTCATACCCAATGTTTGTACCCAATTTCAAAATCCTTGGTGAAGTATATAGTTGCTGAGAAATCTTTGACAAATAGTTTTTAGATAAAGAAAAATTGACAAATAAAGGGATGCATGAGAATGCTGAATCTCTCTTACACAATACAGGTAGTCATACCCAATGTTTGTACCAAATTTCAAAATCCTAGGTGCAGCAGTTCCTGGGTAATCTTTGACACAGATTTCCCTATGCATTACACTGGAGTAAAAGATGGAAAAAAGGAAAAGGGTAAAAAGAAGGTAAAAGAAATTTTAGCACCGTAGTTTTCTTTTACACAATATACTTCAATCCTCTGTAAGTGTATACAAAATTTGGAGACTCTGGCTGTATTAAGAGCTGAGAAATCTGTGACGAAAAATTTATATCAGAGAAAAAGAAAAATGGATAAATAAAGGATATGATAAGCATGAGGATGCTGATTCTCACTTACACAATATAACAAGTCATACCCAATGTTTATACAAAATTTCAAAATCAAGCTCTTTGAGATATCTTTGAAGAAATATTCTATTGGAGAAAAAGAAAGAGAATGATAATACGAGGATGCTGATTCTTTCTTACACAATACAAGTTGTCGTACCCAATGTTTGTACCAAATTTCGAAATCCTAGGTGCAGTAGCTCCTGAGAAATCTTTGACACAAATTTCCCTATGCATTAAACTGGAGTGAGAGATGGAAAAAAGAACAAGAGGCCCATGGGTCACAATGTTCACCTCAGTTAACTGCTATAAGTTAATCAGGTCCTTTACTTATCATTCCCTATCAGCCTGTCAAGTTTCAAGGCAATAGCTTAAACAGTTTTTGAGATATCTTGCTTACAAGGTTAAAATGCTGAAATTTTCAAAGAGCTGTAAGTTAAAAAAAATTTAATATTTTTTTAGAATTGGGTCATCTACCTTTTTAAAGGTTTTTACCATATAAGGGCATGGCAGCCATCTTGGTCAATGGATCATGACCATTTAGCAATAGTTCATTCTCCTGCCTCAAGGAGGCTCCACAAGAAATTTGAGCAACATTGGCCCAGAGGCTTCAGAGGAGAAGTCTTTGAAACTATCAATATTTTTCTTTCCATACAAATGTATGAGGCCCATACAAATGCATATGGTAGCAAACTTGATCTCACTGTAAAAAGGTCAAATGTCAATGTATGACCATCATTTTAGCAACTTTGGTAGACCTCCTGTCCCTGATGATTTGTGCAAAGATTCAGCCCAAAGGCATCCTCTGTTCTGGAGAAGAAGATTTTTAAAGTTTTTACCATATATGGGCATGGCGGGTATCTTGGTCAATGGACCGCGGCCATTTTAGCAATCTTTCGTTCCCCCAACCTAAGGAGACTCCACATAAAATTTGAGCAACATTGGCCCAGAGGCTTCAGAGGAGGTCATTTGAAATTCTCAACATTTTTCCCATACAAATGTATGGTGCCCATACAAATGCATAGGGAAGCAGACTTGACCTCGCCGTAGAAAGGTCAAATGTCAATGTACAACAATTATTTTAGCAACTTTGGTAGACCTCTTGTCCCCGATGATTTGCGCAAAGATTCAGCCCCAAGGCATCCTCATCTCTGGAGAAGAATTTACCATATATGGGAATGTCTGCCACCTTGGTCAATGGACCGCAATCATTTTAGCAATCTTTTGTTCCCCCAACCTAAGAAGGCTCCATATGAAATTTAAGCAAAACTGGCTCAGCAGCTTCAGAGGAGAAGTCGTTTGAAAATGTTAACGGATGGATGCATGGACACACGGGCGGACGGATGGATG
Source organism: Anodontia alba (assembly GCA_964016985.1). NCBI lineage: Eukaryota > Metazoa > Mollusca > Bivalvia > Lucinida > Lucinidae > Anodontia > Anodontia alba. The sequence continues at coordinate 68,826,115 of OZ024826.1, forward strand.
ACAGACGAAAAGTGATCACAATAGCTCATCCTGAGCACAGCTAAAAAGGTAAAAAGAAGTCAAATGAAATTTCTGCATTGCGGTTTTTCTTTTACACAAGCTACTTTAACCGTATGTAGATGTATACAAAATTTGAAGACTCTGGCTCTCTTAGGAGCTGAGAAATCTGTGACCAAAAATTTTACTGGAGAAAAAGAAAAAAATAACAAATAAAGGGAATGATAAGCATGAGGATGCTGATTCTCTTACATGATACAAGAAGTCGTACCCAATGTGTCTACGAAATTTCAAAATCCTAGGTACATGTACAGTAGTTCCTGAGAAATCTCTGACGAAAAATTTTATTGGAGAAAAAGAAAAATGGACAAACAAAGTAAATGATAAGCATGAGGACGCTGATTCAGTCTTACACAATACAACAAGTCATAACCAAGGTTTGTACTAAATTTCAAAATCCTAGGTGCAGTAGTTCCTGAGAAATTCTTGAAAAAAAAAGAGAAAAGTTTACACACAGACAAACATTGTTACGGAAAAGACAAAATCTATATACCCCCTCATACTTTGTATGCCAGGGGTATAATTATCCAAACTGGCCAGATTTTGAAATTGTCCATATTTTCATCTATGTCCACTATGGATGTGCAAAAATACTGGTACACCAGTATACCGCGGTATTTCTTTGGCATGGTATGTACTGTGTGGTACACTTGCCTGTACAGCCGTATTCTGCTGATTCTACTTTTAGCAACAGTCTATTGTAGAAAACCATAATCTCCAAAACATTGAAACAGTTGAAGTTGAACAGCTTCAAATGGTGTGCTTCAGGTATAAACTATTGAATTTCATTCGCAAACGGTATGCCTTCATGTGTTAGGCAATGGGTGAGGTGAAATAATTATACATGCAACATTACTTGTTGTAAATACATGTGTTGATACTTTATGAAGTATAATAGCGGTTATGTAAATAAGTATGCAGTTATAAAACTGATAATAAGCAGGAAGCTGTTACTAAAGCATTAAGAGCTGGAAACTGCTGACTTATGGTCCTACATGTGTTACCATGGTACATGTATCGCCAGTTTCCACACTCCACTGCTGATTTTTAATTTAAAATATAAATTTCTATTACAAATTACAATGTAAATCAATATTTCATTGAAAATAAAACTCAGCACAGATGACTGAGGTGGTTTAACCTTATAGACCATCAGATGTTGGCACATCAACCAAATGGCCATTAATACTGGCAATTTCACACCTCTGCAAAATTGAATACTGTTGCTGTACTCTGGTAAATACCGCCGCATACTGTGGTACTTTATTTTTGGCAGTACCCATCCCTAAATTGTCCACCTTTTCTGCAAGTTTCAGGAAGATCCAATCAAAACTGTATGAGTTATGCTGATGACAAAGTCAAACAGAGGCTTTTTCAGCAATCAAGGGGATGTACCTCTAGGATTAATTATCCAATCTGGTCAGTTTCAAACTCGTTTGAGATTTCATCCATATCTTATCTGCAAGTTTCAGCAAGATCAGATCAAAACTGAAGGATTTATGCTGATGACAAGCATTTTCCCACTGTAAGTCTAATCTATGGGATGTTGAGGTTGCCAAAGCAGCCAAAGGTTTCATTTATTTCCATGAAAAGCTTATGTCATTAATGCCCCGTCAGAGGCATACTATAGATGTGAAATGATTGAGATCAGCCTGCAGACTATGGAGATAAAACTGGTCAAAGGCACTGACAGACTATGGACGGACTATGGATGGACTACCAACCTATAAGCTCCCCTTGAGTCTTTGGCCCAGGTGAGCTAAAAAGTAGGGAAAAAGTGGGGAAAAAGGAGGGATTTGACAGATACAAAGGAATCTTATCTTGTTTTCTAAGTTATTGCTGGCTCTTTAGAAGATATGCTAGTGCATGGGAGAATATTTTGAGCCTAATACTTTAAATGATTGGCAACTTAGCATTTTAATAATACATGTATTGATAAATATATTTTGGGATTATACTAAAAGACATGACATACTTACTCCTAAACCTCAAGTTTCTTTTCAGCATTTGAAGAATGGTAGACAGGAATTTCATGGAAAGTATGTTTTGGTTAAAACCGACAAAGCTACTAACAATGATATCTGCATGTCTGATGGCTGCATTTTATTAATAACTTAAAACAGGATCTTGTACCAATGGACTGATGAGAATGTTGCCTTTGATAAGCACGTTGCAATACTGCTACCAAGTTTGCAGTAGGTATCCAAGAAAATCTAGACAAACTTCCTATGTTATTCTCGCAAAAAAACAAAACTAAACATTATTATTGCCAATTCTAGTTCATGCACCAGGATTAAATTGGCTATATTATCAATTTCTCATCTCATTGCCCGTAAGAACCATGTAATAAAATATTGTAAAAACATGAATCTCTTTTGGTCAATTAAAAATCCTATCAAGTTCTTGATAAATTGAAATATAACGGTTTTCAAGCTTCCATTTTGCTCCCACAATTTCTCCACAGTCCACTCCTTACACTACCTTATCTTATAATTTGATTTAAGTAAATCTAATTCATCTAACTGAATGGATAATTACTCAAGAGGGCACTCTTCAATTGGACTTAATGAGTAACATGCTATTTTTATCTCTGAAGAGTACAGAATTTATAACTTATGGTCATGTCAAAATGTTTGTGAAGCCCTTATTTATCTTTTGATCAAAATATTATTAGATTTGGTACTCAGCTTTATTGACAAATTGTGGGTATTTGAATGGGGACAAATTACACTTCCTTTGTTGTGGATTTGTTTTTAGTTTGTTATGAGTGAAAATTTATGTCATCTCTCTCTGACGAAAGCCAAGCTGATATTATTGAAGCTTTCAATTCTACTTCTAGACACCTAGATGACATGCTTAATATTGATAATGTGTATTTTGAACGAAAAAATGCCTCCAAAGGGCACGGATGCCCCCACCTGAAAAATTTAAATGCAAATTGCTAAAGCGGACGTGGACAGACAGGGGTAGTACTATATGCCCTTTCCAGCATTCTTCGAATGGTGGGGCCATAACAAATGGTTGATTAGAACTATCCCAATAAACTTCAGTTAAACTATTTTTTTCTGATAAAGAAGCACCTTTTTTGAATTTGGATTTAACAATATCAAACAAAAAGTGCCAATAAGCAGTGCTTATTTTTTTTTTGATTTGGGTTTAAGGCCCTTTCAAGAATATTTCACTTATATCGAGCCAATCGTTCATCGAAGGTGGGCGAAAACCGGAGAACCCGGAGAAAAACCACCTGACCATCCGTAAGCAGAACTTGGCTTTCCCACATATGACCCGAGCGAGGCTCGAACCACAGCGGTGAGAAACCTAATGGATTAAGAGTCAACTCTTTTATCCACTAGGCTATGGGGGCCCGCACAAGCAGTGCTTATTAGATACTACCCTCCACAAGGACCAAAATGTAATAGATGGATGAACAGTATACCCAACTCACAAACATAGTTTGGTGGGGTACAATAATGTTACTTCTTTAAATCAAAGCACTGACAGCACTGGTGGGTCGATTGTTTCTGAGTGCAGGCTGAGAAAATGGTCCTGAACAGGGACATAAGACTGTTTCATTTAATCCTTCACTTCCTGTAATTTAAGCAAATAGTGCAAGCCCTGATCAGATGCCTCATTCTGCAGCATCTGATCTGGGTCTGCATTGTTTGCCAATGTCCCAAATGTCACAGTCCAGGTTTGTATAGGTTATTGCATAGTTTTAAATTTCGAGCTGTCAGACGAGAAATTTAAAACATGCAATAACCTATCTGTCCCAATAACCCTTTAGGACAATATCTCACAAATGTCATAATGAGACTGACCACAGTGCGCACCGATCACGTATTTAATCAAGGATATCACGTTTCATTTGATGGCTTATTGCGACAACTGTAAAACCTGGACTGGGACATTTGGGACATTGGCAAACAGTGCAGACCCAGATCAGATGCCACAGAATAATAATAATAAACCTCTATAAACAGCACTCTGATGTCACAGCGACAAGAATAGCATGGCTAGAAATAACTATTACCTGGATTTTGTCTAATGCGCGGTTTGATTACATTGGTCAATGAAATCATGTGGACAACTGTAACCTTAAGGAAATTTTGGCGTTTGTATACTATGGCATTTGTAAACAATCAACCCAAAAAATTACTACAAACATAATGTATGGAGCAAGCTAGAAATATGATAACCACTCATTTACAATTTAGAAACTAGACAAATGGTCACATATATCCCCCTGCCAGCACCAATCCATCAACAGGTCTGATTCTCTATACACAATACAACAAGTCATACCCAATGTTTGTACCAAATTTCAAAATCCTAGGTCCAGTAACACCTGAGAAACATTGACAGAAAAAAGTTTACACACAGACAAACATTGTTATGAAAAAGATAAAAACTATATATGCTTTGTATGCCACAGGTATAATTATGTATGGCAAAAAGACTTTCAAAGGGATACAATGCTGTCAAAAATATCTGAATAAAAAAAAACCTAAGACCACATACACAGCTTCAGGAAAATGGAAATTGAAAGTCCAAAAGAGTTGCAATTCTGTCAAAAATGGCTGAAAAAAAAAATCCAAACCCAAATAAACATGCAGATGTTCAGATAATAGCAAGGGAACCTGCAAATTTTCAAAAGACTCCTACAAAAGATATAGCCATAGTTTCAGACACAAGTTTTGCAAATGAAAATTCTAAGTTGAAAAGGCCCTTAACTTTTTGCTATTACAGTAGAAACTGAATGATTGAAATGTCTGTTTTTGGAAACTACAGGATTTTTCAAAGATCACTCACAGTCCAGATGTTTAATGCTATTATTTATTGTAAAAATCTTACCGGTTTTTCAAATTTTGATTATTTGAAAAATCCAGAATATAATCGTCAGTCCCAATTAAAGAAATTCCTATTAAAACCCTCCATTTAATTTGAATTCAGTTTGCACATCAAGGTCATGCATGAGGATCTCGATTCTTGTTTTCTTTGTATGGTGCAGAAGTTTTACGCACTCGAATGACTTCTCAGGTACATTAGCTGTTTTGTTTATACATGTATGTGGCAAAGGATGAACTCTTTTTGTCACACATGTGACAATCCTTAATTGAGTGAAAGATGTCTTTAATTGATGTCCTTAATATAATGATTAGCTTATTTGATGTTTCCAATTGATTGAAATTAACATTGCAGCAGAGAGACTAATTTTCAATTTTCCAGGTGAAGCATGCCTCTGGACCCTCCCCCCACTCCCCCCCCCCCCCCCCCAACACACCCCCTCCCCTCTCCCTACAAAGCTGTGCGATTTCATCACTCACATTCAGGGAACTGGATATACGGTAAATGTTCTAAAATTTCAAACAAAATTTAATAATTATTGTTCTTGCTGTTCGAAATTTTAGGAATCATGATTTGCTAAAAAATTTACTGTTCCAAAATTTAAGGATGGCACCATTGACTACCAAAATTGGCTTGGCTATGGGACATTTCCTGACATTCGAATGACATAAAAAAAAAAAGAACATATGCGACGAAAGGGTTTCTTATTTGCTTTATGTGATTGATAAACTTCCTTTGAAATTGTATGAACAATTAAAATAACTACCATTCACTGACGGTTGTTTTCAATTAAATCCAATTAATTCTATGTCAAATTAAAGTTCCTTACCCCCTACAATAATTAACATAAACTTATTTGGATTGACGGGATTGTGCCTCTTTCAAAAGGTAAGTTGGTTTAGTCCACTGCACAAATGTAATAAAAGACCGACCGGAAAACACATATTTTATCCCGTTAGATGCCTCGGGACAATTCACTGTCAACAGATGTTGTATATAGGTTGCCCTCTCCACTTTACCATTTAGCTGCCAATACTGAGATGCACAAGCTGACCAAAATACTTGAAAAGAGTACCCAACGGTTGTTCTTGTTTGAGTCGCTACATAAGATATAATGTCCTTTGCCTCAAAGGCAAAGTATATCCGGTCACTGTTATGTTACATTGTGTCCGCCGTAACGATCTGTAATGAGTTTAACTGTGAAAAGTGCAGGCTAATTAGACTTCCACCCATTCACATACTTAATGTAGTAGACTTTTTTTTTTGTTTTGAAGTGCAGAGTTTACACTGCTCGCAGACATAATGCATTCTGTTGGCGATATGTGTAGACCCAGATCAGACTGCTCAGGTTGATCTTGCTCTAAGCTGGTCTCAAATGCCATAAAGTTGTTTCTCATAATTATTCAAAAGGGCTCAAAATTATATACGACCGGTGCGGACCAAACCAGATCAGCTGGCACATCCATGCAGCCTGATCAAGATCAGAGATTTTCGCTCTCTGCCAAACTGAATTATGACAAACCTGTAAATTGCTATTATTGTTTTGAGTAATGTTTCTTTCCTTTGTCAAAAGTAAAATATGCACTGTCATTTAAACAAGACCTGTCGCATGACAGGATAGCTCACCGGAAGTCGCGCTTTGACTTAGTTGCACAAAGGCAAATTTTCAGACCCATAACAGAAACAAAGTCACGGTCATGGGAGCTGATGCTGCTGATAAAATTTTTAGACAAGTATCTCTGACCTCAGCAAGTATGAACTGAATCCATCAAATGGTAAAGAAGAAATGAGCTCCTAAAAACTTTAACGCAAAATCTTTAACATTAAAATTCTAAGTCTGTGACCTTGACCCCAAGGTCACGGTTATAGGTCCTGATGTTGCTGATAAAAACTTAAAGCAATAGCTATCACCATACCAAATTCATCTAAAGGCAACCAAGTAATTATCTAAAATCATTAGTGCAAAAACTAACATAAAAGTTCTAAGTCTGTGACCTTGACCCCAAGGTTATGGTCATGAGAGCTGATGCTGCTGCTAAAACTTTGAGACCAGTATCTATTACCATACCAAGTATAAACTAAATCCATCCAAAGGTAAAGAAGTAATGAGCTCTAAAAAATTAAAAACAAAAGCTTAACATAAGAATTCAGAGTCTGTGACCTTGACCCCAAGGTTATGGTCATGAGAGCTGATGCTGCTAAAAACTTGAGACCAGTATCTATTACCATACCAAGTATAAACTAAATCCATCCAAAGGTAAAGAAGTAATGAGCTCCTAAAAACTTTAACACAAAATCTTTAACATCAAAATTCTAAGTCTGTGACCTTGACCCCAAGGTCATGGTTATAGGTGCTGATGTTGCTTATAAAAACTTTAAAGCAATATCTTTCACCATATCAAGTCTCCAGTAAATTTATCTTAAGGCAACCAAGTAATGATCTAAAATCTTCAGTGCAAAAACTAGCAAAAGTTCTTAGTCTGTGACCTTGACCCCAAAGTCATGTATGATGATGCTGCTGATAAAAAATTTTGACTAGTATCTATCACCATACCAAGTATGAACTAAATCTATCAAAAGGTAAAGAAGTAATGAGCTCCTAAAAACTTGGAAACAAAAACTTTAACATAAGAATTCAAAGTCTGTCATGGTCATGAGAGCTGATGTTGCTGCTAACAATTTGAGACCAATATCTATTACCATACCAAGTATAAACTAAATCCATCCAAAGGTAAAGAAGTAATGAGCTCCTAAAAACTTTAACACTAACATCAAAATTCTAAGTCTGTGACCTTGACCCCAAGGTCACGGTCATGGTGCTGATACTGCAGATAAAAACTTAAGCCCAGTATCTATCATCATACCAAATATGAACTCAATCCATGTACACATAAAAAAGTAATGAGCTACTAAAAAACTTTAATGCAAAAGCTTTAACATTTGTGGACGTCCACGCCGACGCAGGGGGGTAGTAGAATAGCTTACCGGAACTTTTTGTTCCGGTGAGCTAAAAATGGTGCTGGAACAGATGATCCACTTCACTGAAATCTATTGCAAGAATTATATGTCATCAATACTAATCTTTTTATTAGATCCTTATCCAGTGAAAATGTCCCTTTGTACATATGTGTAACTCAGATCAGAGTGTGTGAAGTAGTCTTGTGCAGAATAGTGTCCACTCAGTTCACTGATTAGGTCTTTTGTATAACATACTATAATACATGAATAACACAGTCTCCAGCTAATGCACAGACTGATCAGACTTGTAAAATATGAATAGGTTCATTTTTGCTTGTTGGGACCATTACCGTTCTAATACCATGCACAATGCACATCATGACAATTACTTGGTCAGTCTTCTTATAATCTGCTCAAGAGCTTCCATGAAGGTGTTATATTTCCTACTACGAAAACCATTCAAAGCTGTTAACCTTAAGCATGCTATATTTAAATATTAGAAGACGATGTTCTGGAGTAATGACAGATCATATGGAATGAAACAAATGAGTGGACAAGCAGCAATTAGCCAGATCAGAATGCACAGATGCACATGCTAATCTAAAGTTTCGCATTTATAGCACGCTGTATTTAAATATTAGAAAACGAAATATTAGAAGATTAAATGTGAAATTCTAGATTAGCATGTGCATCCATGCATTCTGATCTGGTTCATTGCTGTTCATCTGTACATTGTTTAATTCGATACAATCGACCCTTACTCTGGCACATCGACGGAGTAATGGCAGATCGTATGGAAAAAAAAACAAAAACAAGAGGACCATGATGGTCCTATATCGCTCACCTGAGCAAACAGCTTTGCATACTTACTGTTGAAGTTTCAGCCAAGTTCACTGCTCTAAGATTTTTGTATACATTTTATAGCCCTGCACCCCAGCGGCTATGTTTTTTTCATGCATCATGATGGCTTGAACTGAATATTGAAAGAGGGTCACCAAAGGAACAATTTTGTCGTTATATTGAAATTGGTCCAGTGGTTTCTGACAAAAAGATTTTTAAAATGTTTTATATAGATATATAGGGAAATTAAGCCCCACCCCCTAACGGCCATGTTTTTTGACAAATCATGACAGCTTGAACAAACTTGGTAGAGGGTCACCAAAGGAAAAATCCTGCCAAGTTATATTGAAATCGGTTCAGTGGTTTCTGACAAGAAGATTTTTAAAGTTTTCTATTTAGATATATAGGGAAAATAAGCCCCACCCCTAGCAACCATGTTTTTTGACTAATCATGATTGCTTGAACAATCTTGGTAGAGGGTCACCAAAGCAACATTCCTGCCAAGTAATATTGAAATCAGTCAGGTGGTTTCTGACAAGAAGAATTTTAAAGTTTTCTATACAGATATATACAGAAAATAAGCCCTGCCCCCTGACGGCCATGTTTTTTGACTTATCATGAGGGCGCAATCTTGGTAGAAGGTCGCCAAAGCAACATTCCTGTCAAGTTACATTGAACTCAATCCAACGGTTTCTTACGAGAAGATTTTTAAAATTTTCTATATAGATATGTAGGGAAAATATGCCCCGCCCCCTAGCGGCCATGTTTTTTGATGAATCATGATGGCTTGAACAATCTTGGTAGAGGGTCACCAAAGAAACATTTTTGCCAAGTTATATTGAAATCAGTCCATTGGTTTCTGACAAGAAGATTTTTAAATTTTTCTATATAGATATATTGGGAAAATATGCCCCTCCCCCTGGCGGCAATGTTTTTTGATGAATCATGATAACTTGAACAATCTTGGTAGAAGGTCAACAAGGAAAGATTTCTACCAAGTTATAATGAAATCGGTCCAGTGGTTTCTGACAAGAAGATTTTTAAAGTTTTCTTTATAGATATATAGGGAAAATAAGCCCCACCCCCTAGCGGCCATGTTTTTTGACGAATCATGACGGCTTGAACAATCTTGGTAGAGGGTCACCAAAGCAACATTCCTGTCAAGTTACATTGAACTCGAGCCAACGGTTTCTTACGAGAAGATTTTTAAAGTTTTCTTTATAGATATATAGGGAAAATATGCCCTGCCCCTTAGCGGCCATGTTTTTTGACGAATCATGACAGCTTGAACAATCTTGATAGAGGGTCACCAAAGCAACATTCCTGCCAAGTTATATTGAAATTGGTCCATTGGTTTCTGACAAGAAGATTTTTAAACTTTTCTATATAGATATATAGGGAAAATAAGCCCCGCCCCCCTGGCGGCCATGTTTTTTGACGAATCCAAATGGCTTGAACAATCTTGGTAGAGGATCACCAAACAAACATTTCTGCAAAATTATATTGAAATCGGTCCAGTGGTTTCTGACAAGAAGATTTTTAAAGTTTTCTATATAGATATATAGGGAAAATAAGCCCCGCCCCGTGCGGCCATGTTTTTTGATGAATCCAAATGGCTTGAACAATCTTAGTAAAGGATCACCAAAGGAACATTTCTGCAAAATTATATAGAAATCGGTTCAGTGGTTTCTGACAAGAAGATTTTGAAAGTTTTCTATATAGATTATATAGGGAAAATAAGCCCTGCCCCCTGGCGGCCATGTTTTTTGACGAATCCAAATGGCTTGAATAATCTTGGTAGAGGATCACCAAAGGAACATTTCTGCAAAATTATATTGAAATTGGTCCAGTGGTTTCGGACAAGAAGATTTTTAAACTTTTCTATGTAGATATATAGGGAAAATAAGCCCCGCCCCCTGGTGGCCATGTTTTTTGACGAATCCAAATGGCTTGAACAATCTTGGTAGAGGATCACCAAAGGAACATTTCTGCAAAATTATATTGAAATCGGTCCAGTGGTTTCTGACAAGAAGATTTTTTAAGTTTTTAGTTAAAAAATCTATTTTTAGCTCCTGTGACCTAGATATGCAATGGACTGGAAACATTTGAACAACTTTGAAAGAGGACCAACCAAGGATCATTCCTGTGAAGTTTGGTCAAAATCCAATCAGTGGTTTAGGAGGAGATGTTGTTTAAAGATTGTGAACAGACGGACGGACGGACGGACAGACGGACGACGACGACGACGGACGGTGAGTGATCACAAAAGCTCACCTTGAGCCTTTGGCTCAGGTGAGCTAAAAAACAATGCACAGACAAACAGCAACGAACCAGATTTAAATGCGTGGATGCACATGCTTATCTAGAATTTCGCATTTATAGCATGCTGAATATTAGAATATGATGTGCCGGAGTAACAGCAGATTGTATTAAATGAAACAATGTAAGGATGAGCAGCAACAAACCAGATCAGAATGCACAGATGCACATGCTAATCTAGAATGGCTGACTTCTCTGTTTACAAGTCAATCAAATAAAATTCAATTATTCATCTGCTTATTGCTTCTAATCTCCATTTAGAATTACATAAAATTTGTAAATTTATTTTTTACTTTTCACAATTTGAGGCTTGGAACAAAATAAAAATTAGAAATATGCGGGACTATATTTTGACTACAGCGGATGGAGTGATTTGGCTTATCAATGAACTCCAGTAACCATCGATTTTCCTAACTGGTTCCCTTCTCACCATTATTTTCATTTACGACAAAACAAATCATTAATATGTAGAAAACAGATCAAAACTTGGATTTAAATCAAAATTTTGTGCAGATATCGATTTTGAGGTTTAGATTTATGTAGGATGAATATTGTAAAAGTTGGATTTTTAACTCTATTGGTTAATTACCAGAACAAGAGAAAACAACTGGTCAGTGCCAGAGAATTGCGCAATCGAAAGATAACGCAAGGCAGATCCTAATATTTTTACAACTGTGTAATTTGCATTATCTGGACTCAACTTTCCTTCCATTTCAGGTACAGTGAAAGGTTATTCAGGGTCCAAAAAGATAAAGACATGTTCTGGATATGCGGCTGATCTGAGTTTTTAATGATCCCAGATTTCTTGTGGGTTTTTGCTATGACAAGTTCATTTGTTTCCTTTCCAAAAACTGAAAAAAGGCCAACTTCCTAGAAATATAATGTAAATGAATTTTGGAAAGTGAAAGTAGAAAATGAAATGCAAAACAGGAATGTCTAGAAACATGTTGTTGGTACTGGCAGATCTGTAACAGATTGTTTATTTACAGTCTGATTTAAATCTAACTGCCTACGGAAACCATTTCTGGTCCCCATTTTATGGTAAAATTCTTTGTCAGTAAAATGAAGTTTTTATAGTAAAACATATTTTAAAAAGTAATACTTAACCTATAGATAATGTGCCATTCTATTCTGTACTTAGACCTTCCATAGAAAAGCGGCAAGGCTTAATCCAGAAGGTCCCTTGGGCATTTACCAGGTTGACACAACTCTTCCCACTATTTTGATCACATGTCAGTTTCTTTGTTGAATAAAATAATATAACTGGGCGCTTCGGAGGGAGGAGGAAATCTCTTATCTACAGGTTAAGTATTACTTGCTAAAATATGTTTTACTATGAAAACTTCATTTTAATTGCATAATACATTAACCTATAGATAATGTGCTAGAATTTATAGATTAGGAGGGAGGAGCTCCCCTAATTCTAACACTTAAATATAAATATTCCCTTTACTTCTGGATTAAGACCCAGGAAACTCTATGGAATCAGATACATTCTATGATATATAATCTTAAGAATGATCTAGAGTCCTAATAACATATATATAAGATATTATTTACCTTAACATATGTATAGTAAACTTTGGAGGCCGCCAGTTTTTTTAAGCATCCAAGGCTAGATTTTTCTGGGCCCTTCCACCCCCGCACCCCCCCCCCCCCCTCCCCACCATTTTTTGGGCAACAACTGTTCGGCCTAAAGTATGTAGGCAACCTGCTGAGACATATCTCTCAAGTAGAATTTTGCAAAAGTAGAAGATTGATTCCAGACTGTTGCTTTGAGGATGTCATTGAGCGGAACATTATCAAAGAATGCCCAGGAAGAAGATAGCGCCCTAACTTCGTGAGCCTTAATTTTTGGAAAGAAATGTCTCTTCGGGTGAGTTTCCTATAGGCAAGCTTAATAGTATAAGCTACCCATCTTGAGACTGAAGTCTTAGAGATGTTATGATTGCCTTTAGTTGGTAAGAATAATCTAGTTCTATTCTAACGATAAGAACTAGTCATCTTAAGGTAAAATTTTAATGCTCTAATTGGGCATAAAAGTCTATCTAAATGTTCCCTCTCACATGTTTTAGCTAAATTAAGGATAACTAAAGGATCTGGGCAAATGGATGGAAGCTGATTCTTTGCCAAAAACCAGTTTGTACTATCAATGATACTGAACCATCTGACTAATTGAACCTTAAATGAGTTGTGTCCATTGCCAAAGCATGAATTTCACTGCATCTCTTAGCTGTAGCAAGAGCTAGCAGAAAGGCAGTTTTAATTGTAACGTGAAGTTTAGAAGCCTTATGTAGAGGTTCATATGGGGCTTTTTGTAGACAAACTAAGACCCAAGATGTCCCATTTTGGAGTAAGAGATCTTTGTACTGGATGCTGCAATTCAAAAGATCTAATTAATTCTGACAAGACTGGATTAGATCCGATCCTATTACCAGTCTTAAATTTAAGTGTATTTGAAATCATTGGTCTATAGCCCTTGATAGTACTTATTTGACATTTTTCTCAGAAAAAAGGTATACAAGGAAGTCAGCTATAACACTAAGAGGGGCCGAGACCGGATTAACCTTCTTTCTTTGACACCAATTGGAGTATATGACCCATTTTGCCACATAGACTTTCTTGATTAGAAACAAAATATGCAACATTTTGTGAAAACTTTTTATCTCTAATTGATGGCTTGATAACTCCCAAGCATGAAGTGCCAGAGTTGGGATATTTTGACGGAACTTTCGTTTTGCTTGTGTTAATACGTTTGGAAAGCAAGGAAGTCAAATTGGAGCTGATACTAGTAGTTGTGACACCTCTGAGAAACAAGGATGTTGAGGCCAAAGAGGAGCAATCACATTATTCTGCACCGAGACTGATGTATTTTGGTTAGACTAGAAGGTGGCATAAGCATGTAGATAGTTCCAGTTCATTGATAATGCGTCTTTCGCTAAGGCTTGACTGGGCGGAACTGGAGATACATACAATGGGAATTTTGATTGAATCGAGTCACAAACAAAATCAACATTGCGAAAATTGAGCATTTGAAAGATGCAATTCGCCACCTATTGATCCAAAGACCATTCTGTATTGAGAGGTCTATCCAATCTCGAGAGATGGTCTGCTAGGATGTTGAATTTGCCTGGGATATGACGAATTCTGAGTACAATGTCGTGTTCCAGGCACTAATTGAGGATTTCCCATACCTCTAAGCATAGGTTAGCGGAATGTGTTCCTCCTTGTTTGTTGATAAAGGAGACCACTGTTTATTGTCGGTGAATATCATAACACAAGAGTGGTGTATGTATTGTGTGCCTTTCTTCAGTGTAAAACGAAGGGCCATTATTTCCAGAATATTGATATGGAGCTGGGATTGGTCTTCCGTCCAGCGACCACGAAAGGATAGTCTCACTGGTTCCAGATGAGCTCCCCATCCATAAGGGCTGGCATCAGTGAAAAGGAATGCATTGGGATCTGGAAGATGGATACACATTCCTTGAATAAATCGACTGGTGTCCATCCACCATTTCAAATGAGACCTGATCATACTGTTTATCAGAACTTGATGATCCAGTGGTAGAATATGAGGTCTACAGACCGATACGAGACATGTTTTTAGTGGTCGTAAATGAAGTCTGCCTAGAAGAACTAAGTCTGCTGCTGCATTGTTTGCCCAAAAGAGAAAGGAAAGTTCATGCTGTAACTTGAGAGTTAGAAATTGTTTGATAGTCAGAAGTAGGGATTCGATACGATCTGGTGGTACCCTGACTATATTCTGTTGTGTCAGAAATTCCATCCCTATGAATTGCTGAGCTGGTTTCAAATCTGACTTCTTTAGATTTGGAATGAATCCTAGACTTTGACATTTTGACTTTAATTTTATTACACTGAAGCTGGTGCTCATGCCATGTGGTGGCCGTAAAACATCTCCCCGTACATCACCATAATGCAGATTATATTTTCATTTCCTTTGGGAACAATGGGCCCATTGTGCTATCTTTGAAAATGGAGTTCTGCTCATGTATATGCTAGAGGGTGTAAGCAGTGTTGCAAACTTCATTACTGCTTATGAAGAGTCTCAATAAAATCGAGACTCCCATTTTCTATCTGTAATGTGTTCTTTGTTTCCAAAGGCAATCATTTTGACTTTTATTTGAACTGTTTGTAGGCAATATATTGTGTGAGATATAAGTCTGTTGTGTATTAGATCTCTTATGAACCAATCCTCTAGGTACAGAAAAAGTGAGATAGCACATTGACGCAAATGAGCTGTGATTATGTCCATCAGTTTGGTGAAAATCCACAGACTTAGGGACATTCTGAAAGGTAGGTCCGTGAACTGGGAGACCTGATTTTCAAACATAAAACTAAGGTACTTCCTTGAATGAGGATGAAACAGAACGTGTAGATAAGAATCTGTCAGATCTATGGAGACAGCCCAGTTGTTGACTAGTATCAATTGTCATACTGACTTGACTGTCTCCATTTTGAATGACTGTTTCTTTATGTATTGATTCAAAAGAGAAAGATCTATTACAGGATGTAATTTTCTGTTGTTTTTTTTTTCGGGACAAGAAATAGCCGGGAATAAAAACCAGGAGTTCCCAGATCTTGTATCCTTCCACTGCCCGTTTCTGGAGAAGTTCTGTTATTTCTTCTTGTAATAACGGGGAGGAAGATTAACTCAGACATTGGAACTATAGAAAGAAGGGGAGTCAAACTGAATGGTATCCTGAAACCTTTTCATAAGACAGAGAGGACCCATTTGTTTTGAGTTAATTCTCCCCACTGGAATATCTGGGCATGGTAAGATAGGCAGTGGAAAGGGTTGGCTTTCAGAACTTTGTGGAAGTTGAGGCAGATTTAGAGGAGGGGGACTGCTTTGTTTTGTTACTCCTCTTAGAAAAAAACCCTCTTTTGTATTTGACGTATAGGACTGTGAATGATTCTTAGACCTGTACGGTTGGTTCTGTTTAGGTCTGTAAGATTTTGTCAGCTGTTTAGGCTTCTTGAACAGAGCTGTAGCCGAGTATGATGATTTTTGTTGTTGTTGTATATTTGATTTACTAGCGGAAGAAGCCAAAAATCTATGCTGTTGCCCTTTGCAAATAGACGCTGCTTGACTTCCTTGACTTTAATGTCAAATAATTGCTGAGCATTTCTTAGTTCATGACTAGAATGATCCAACAGTAGTTTAGATGAGGCTGCATCATATCTAGCCTGAAACCATTCTATGGCCAATATAGTTGACATGGCTATAGCATGCTTGATTTGGCCACTGCTTCCAAGAGTCTGGACAAGGCACTGACTGATATAGACTCCTGTTGCAGGCAAAGATAAGCTGTGGACGAAAATAGGTCAGCATGGGAATCAACCGCCACTAAGTTGCGGGCTCTTTTTTCCCATATTTCTAAGTTTTTTATTGGATCAGAATATTTGCCCCTACTAGACATGTCTAGTTGCGAAGTGTCTGCATCTAGATGGGGAATATTCTCAGCAGGAAAATGAAGTTTTTTAAAAGTAAAACATATTTTAACTATCAATACTTAACCTATAGATAATGTGCTATTCTCTTCTATTTTCACACCTTCCACAGAAAAACGACCTTTCAGTCGTCAATTAAAGTCTTAAACCAGAAGGTACCTTAGGCAGTTACCCGTGTGACGTAACTCCTCCCGCTCAATTGATCACGTGTCAGTTTCTTTTATGTGTAAAACAAAAGACACAATTAGAAGAGATAAGCGAGGGGGGGAGGAGGGAGATAATTGTATTGATAGTTAAAATATGTTTTACTTTTAAAAAACTTCATTTTAACTGCACAATACCTTAACCTATAGATAATGTGCTAGAATTTGCAGAATAGGAGGGAGGAGCTCTCCTAATTCTAACACCAAATAGATAATATCCCACCACTTCTGGTTTAAGACTCGGGAAACTCTAAGGAATCAGATACATTCTAATTCTATATTTAATAGAAAGAATGATCAAGATTCACAATTATAACATATATTTAAGGTGTTATGATCTAAGTACCTTATATGTTAATAGTAGACTCTAGAGGAAGCTAGTTCTTAAGCCTCAGAGACCTAATATTTGCCCCCCCCCTCCCCCCTTTTGGGGGGGGGGGGGGGAAACAACTATTGGCTCCAAAAAGAAAAATGAGTCATTGAGACATAACCTTAATATTCCATTTGCAATGTAAGCTCAGGAATATAGTTGATAATATTTACGAAACAAAATTGTCAAACAGAAGCCTAGACTATGTTGTCTATCTTAGAGGCTCAATTTAAATAAGGAAATGTCTACTCGGTCGAGTTTCCTATAGATAACTGACATATGTAGAGATTTTGGATAAAATTCTAGATATGTGAAGATTATCTAATTGTAATAGTCTAAACTATTAGAATTATAAACTAATTAGAGTTTGTTTAACTGGAGCGATAGGACCGTTTCCGATAAACAGACCATAGACTTGAAATAACCATAATGTTGTATAATTATTCCCCTTTGATCAAATTAAAAGAAGGGGAGATAATAATTGGGTAGATGGAGTAAATTTAACTGAATTTTCAACCAATTTAGACTGGGGTAGAACAAGTAATGGCGTCGAACGGGACTCCATTAAGTGCTCTATCCCAGAAAGAGGTTTAGCTTTTTAGCTGTGGCTTGCTCCTGCTGAGTCTTAGGACATAACTCAGCAGGAAGAAGTCTGAAGACCTCATTTATAGCACGGTCAAAAGACCAGATTTCAGTTTCAGTCTCCGAATCGGACTCTTTATTCGTTTGAGGAAGATTCGGCTGAAATTCATCAATATTAATTGGTTGAGTATTGACTGGAATAAAATTGGTTTCCTGAGGTTGAACGGGAACAGGCGTTTGAACAACCTGGGAAGATTTATTAGTCCTTTTATATCTGCCAAAGTCAATCTGAGATTGAGAAGTATTAGAAGAAGAAGAAGAAGGCATCATCGATCGTCTTCTTCTCTTTTTGTGTGAGTGTTTAGATCTCTTTGAATTCTTCTTTCCTCTAGATGAATTCAAAGAATCTGATCGAGAATTGGAAGAAGAGAAGAAGACAATCGATGTCTTCTTCTCTTTTTTGATTTATGATCTCTTCTTGACTGTTCCTTCCGTGAAGGTCTAGTCTGAGAAACATCAGTAGAAATAGGAGGATCAATCATCACACTCGGGTCTGACATCTGCGAGAAGTCAGGCTTGAGTGGGATTATCTGTTTGGAAGAAGTAGCTGGATTTGGGAACTCTGACATTTCAGAGTGTTCATATCCAGGAGTATGTACATTTGGTAGTCTACGGATACTACCGTGAGATACATGGCTGCTTATAGAAGGAGCATAATTTTGTAGAGGCACATTTTGAAAGTCATATGCGAATGACTGGAGACTAGTGCCTGGTTGACCGGTGATTAGTTGACCGGTGACTGGATGACCGGAGACTGGATGACCAGTGAGATATTGACCGGTGAGTGCTTGACTGGTGAGTGCTGGACTGGTGACTGTATGACCGGTGATTTCTTGCCCGCTGACTGGATGACTGGTGACTTGCTGACGGGTGATTAATTGACCGGTGGATTGTTGACTGGTGACTAGCTGACCAGTAATTAGTTGACCGGTTGATTGTTGACTGGTGATTGGTTGACCGGTGACTGGATGACCTGTGACTGGTCACCGGTGGACTTAATGCCCGGTCGGACTCTAAGTCCCCCGGGCTGCCACCTTGATGGGTCCTGCCCCGAGCAGTATAGCTTAGTGGGGAGGTGCTCCCATCATGAGTCCCATTGTCAGACGTCTGACTGGGATTTAGTCTTCTTAGATTTCTTCTGTCTTCTTTTCTGTGTCATGACCCACTTGCGTGTGGAGTGTAGACGTCTCTTCTCGGCAAGACTCCACACTTTAGTAGTCCAATTACTGCAAATAGAACAAGTAGAAAAACGAAGACAAGCAGTACAAGATATACAAGCAGGGTGATTATCCCATTTGGCCTTCAAATGACCACATTTGCCGCGGGCGATATTCATCGAATGACGCGGAAACAAATGACACAGAAAATAACGCTAGAAAAGCAAGAAATCGAA
The DNA here is from genome assembly GCA_964016985.1 of Anodontia alba. NCBI lineage: Eukaryota > Metazoa > Mollusca > Bivalvia > Lucinida > Lucinidae > Anodontia > Anodontia alba. The sequence continues at coordinate 68,845,214 of OZ024826.1, forward strand.
AATCGATAATTTCAAAAGAATTACATGTTTAGTAGAGGGAGTGAATATAAAACAAGAGAAAAGCAAGGACAGAGAAATTTAGCTGTGTAAAAAGAAATAAATATAAATTTCTTCCACAGGTAAATTATCCTTGAGTTTTTCAGTCCACAGAAAAGAAACTGACACATGATCATTTGAGCGGGAGGAATTACGTCACACAGGTAACTGTTTAAAGGGACCTTCTGAATTAAGACTATTACGACTGAAAGGTTGTTTTTCTGTGGAGGGGGTGAAATACAGAATAGAATAGCATATTATCTATAGGTTAATGTATTACACAGTTAAAATATTAAGTTTAAGAGTTTGGCTTTCGGCTATACCTATATTAAGTTTGATGGTTTAATAGTTCCCACAACTGCCTTATTTCAAGATGATGTTTGTGGAAATTTTTTTTTTTTTCCTGGCTATGGCGTATCTTCTATTATGTGACTTAAAAGTGACGATTTGGCTTGAAATGTATTCTGTTTATTATGAATTTTTGAGATGTATTTCTCATTCTGATATTTTCTTTTCAGGTAGATAATAAAATTTTCCAGCCTAATGCTATTTGTCAAAAACTTTGTTTTATAGATAAAGTACTTACCTAATAGCAGTATGTAGTTAAGTATTTTCTTGTTTAGAAAAAATAACATTCTTTATGGTTAAATGAAGTGTAACATTAGTTTGAATGCTTAGCCAATTCTTCATAGCCAACCAAAATTCTTTCACCTTATTACAGTTAAAAAGCACATGTATTATTGTTTCAGTTTCCAGGCCACAGAAAGCACATCTGTCATTGTCATATAACTATTCCATTCTTCCTGTGTAATATTTCCTAACATATTAACCCACTTTTGTGATGGTGGAGTTGAATCCTGGTTTCCAACAATGATATCATAAAATGTTCTACTACCTTTTATGTCTTTACATAATAATTTAAGATAACAATTTCGAGCAACATATTGTTTTATGTTCTTACATACAAAATTATTTTGGTTGATTTTAGTTTTCCAGTACGCAGGCAACTTTCTTAAGATTGACTAATAGTCTAAAAAAGTCCCATGTATACCATAATTTTCTTTCAGTTCATCAAATTGACAAAAATTTCCATCTCCATTGAGTAAGTCTATTACATTTTTAATAGCTTTATCATGCCATTCTTTAAAATATAAAATTTTTCCCCCATTCATATTTGAGTTTAACCATATTGGGCAATATAAAATATCTTCAAGTGTCTAGATTCTGACTGCTTTGCAGAAGTTATTCCAACTAACTAGTAAACCTTTCCAAAATGGATTTATTAGCTCATTTGCCTTTATGCCTGCATAATTATTTCCTTTAGTAAAAAGACTATCCATATTTATGTATGAAAGACTGCTCCATGTGCAACTAGGTTGTGAAATTAGTTGCCTTAGCCATGTAACTTTTAATGCTGTAACAAAACTGTCTATTTGAATCATTCTTAAACACCCTTTTGTTATATCTTTAATTGTAATTTTTCTTTTTATCCTGTCAGGCCCAGAATTCCACAGGAATTTGTAAAATAACTTACTTAGGTTTTGTACTAGTATTCCTGGTGGGTTGGGTAGAGCCAAAAATAAATGAACAAATTTTGATATGGCTAATGATTTAATAACAGTTACCTTTCCAGGCAATGCAATTTTTCTTCTTGACCAAGTCTTGAAAATATTTCCACTTTTTTAAGGACATCAGTTGAATTTTGATCCCATATGTCAAAAACCTCTGGAGTAAAAGTCACTCCTAGAATTTTAAAAGGTTCCTAATTCCAGTCTAAATTGTATTCCAAGCATAACTTGCAATTTGATCTATTCATTGACCCAATCCATATTGCACTTGTTTTTTCAATATTTATTTTTAGACCAGACATTGAATAAAATAATTTTAATTTATCTAAAGTTTTTCTTAATGATATTTCTGATCCATCTAAGAAATTTGAGTGTCATCAGCATATTGACTCAATTTGAATTCTTTGTTTTCTATTATTATCCCTTTTATAAGATTGTCTTTTCTGATCATCTGACTTAATACCTTGGCACATAGGAGAAAAATGTATGGGGAGATAGGATCTCCTTGTCTACAGCCTCTTTGTAGTCCAAAAAACTCTGACATATGGCCGTTTTGTAATATGCATGACTCAGAACCAGTCTGAAATAATTTAATCCACCATTGAAAGGATGGTCCAAAATTAAAGTATGTGAGTGTTTTGTGTATAAATTTCCATGAAACTGAATCAAATGCTTGTTGAAAATCAATAGAAAGTATCAAATCTGGTAGTTGTTTTTGTTTTGTCTCAAAAAGAATGTCATAAATTTGTCTTATGTTTTCTCCTATAAATCTTCCAGAGATAAAACCTTTTTGATCTTCGTGTATAAGTTTATGTACTACTGTTTTAAGGCGTGCAGCAATGACAGAGGAAGCTAATTTATAGATTACATTAAGAAGGGAAATAGGTTGCAAATTCTTCAGATAGAAGGGTGATTTGTTTGGTTTTGGTAAGTAGGTGATTATGCCTTGTTTTTGAGTAATTGATGGGGAGCCAGTTCTATAACCATAATTTAATGAGTTTAGTATGAAAATTTCAGATCAGTCCAAAAAAATTAAAAAAAAAATCATTTTACACATTCTTGATGGAGGTAAATAAACGTGTAAGTTCACGCTTTGTTTTCTTTTCTGTTTTTACTAAGACTGACAAGCATAAAGGAAGATGAGGTTAACTTTTAAGCTGCTCATTATCTTTAATACTTGAATAGACACCGTGTGGATGTAACTGAAATGCCGTTATAGAAGATGATAAATCTGGTCAAACAAAGCTGCCGAATGCAAACTTCCGAGCATTTCTGAAATATTCCTATTTCGAATATTCATATTACTGATAATTAGAAGGAAATCTTCCAGTCCCTGTCACTTCAAATTATCGAGATTGTACTGTATATGAAGGTGTGAAGACCGGATCAAAAACCCCAGACCAATTGCACGCATTCATATCTTAGCAAGAAAACCTGCAAAATGTCAAAGAATCTGAAAAAAGATGCTGAATAGATTTGATAACACAAGATTTGCAAACAGAAATTCTAAGTCATGAAGGGCCATAACTATGTCTAAAAAGACCAGATCAAAAATCCAAAAGCACATGCACAGCTTCATGCTATTGCAGGAAACATGCAAAATTTCATTAAAGTTTGACAAAAGGTATAGATGGAGTAGCAGACACAAGCTTCACAAAAAGAAATCCAGGTAGACAAGAGGGCCAAGATAGACCTGTATTGCTCACCGGATTACCAGACAAGTTTCAAGTCAACTGGCCTTTTGGTTCAAGAGAAGTAATTCCCTATAGATTTAAAAGATGGAGACCATCATGGATTTCCAATCAGATTGATTTTAGCTTCTTTTGATCTACAAGTCACCTCAATACTTCCAAGGAAGTTTCGAGTCAATCGGCCTTATGGTTTAGGATAAAAAAGTTCAAAATAGATTTTCAACATGGCTGCTAGGGAGACCATCTTGGATTTCAGATCAGAATGATTTAGCTCCTTTTGATCTACAAGTCACCCTAATACTTCTTATCAAGTTTCGAGTCCATTGGCCTTTCTGTTCAGAAAAAGTTCAAAATAGATTTTCAAGCTGGCCACTGTGGTGGCCATATTGGATTTCCGATCAGAAGAAATTTAGCTATTTTTGATCTACAAGTCACCAAGATACTTCCTACCCCGTTTCGAGTAAATTGGCCTTTCCGTTAAGGAGAAGAAGTGCCAAATAGATTTCTAAGATAATGGCCAAGGCAGCCGTCTTGGATTTCCAATTGGAACGATTTTAGCTATTTTTGAACTACAAGTCAACATGATGCTTTCTACCAAGTTTTGAGTCAAATGGTCTTTAAGTTCGGGAGAAGAAGCACTAAATAGATTTCCAAGATAGCGGTCAAGGAGACATCTTGAATTTCTGATTGGAATGAGTTTAGCTATTTTTGATCTACCGGTAACATAAAATCACTGGACTATGAAATATAGGTCACAGTGACCTACTTTTAGGTCACCTGTTGGATCATACTAATTCATAATTCCAAATAATGGTGTTCATACATCAATTACCATTCAAGATATGAGGCAAAATTACTGGACCATGAAATATAGGTCAAGGTGACCTACATTTGTTATGCTGTCAATCATGGTGTCACACAGAACCAATATTCCAAGAATCCATGAAATAGTCTTCAAGCTATAAGGCAAAATTGCTGGAGCATGAAAATATGATCACAATGACCTTGATCTTATTACACTGAATGTTGATGTGATAAACATGTCTGATGCCCATCCGTCTTTAAGAAGTTATTTGTATAAACAAACTGCAACATACTACTTTATTGAGGCATTAATCCATGAAATAGTTCAAAATAAACGTCAAAATCATTGAAGCATGAAAATAAGGTCACAATGACCTCGACCTTATTACACTGAATGTTGATGTGATAAACATGTCTGATGCCCATCCTTCTTTAATAAGAGGTTGTTTGTATAAACAAATTGCAATATACTTCTTTATTGGGGTGTCCTAGATTTTGACCTCTAGCCCCACCCCGGGGCATGACCCAGGGGTTCATTGATGTAGAATGGAAGAGAACCCTCCCAGGTACTCCCATACCAAATATGAAAAGTTTTTTCTCAATGGCTGCAGAGATATAAGTAATCAAAAAACTTCGAAGTAAAACTTGGTTATAGAATCACATCCGGACGGACGGACGGACAGACAGACGAACAGACTAACGGAACAGACAAAAACTATATACCCCTTCGGCATACTTTGTATGCCGGTGGTATAATAATCCTCACTATGGTAAAGTAAGGGGAGACGTTCTACTGCCGCCATACGGCACTAACACAAGCTGCAGTGTAGTAAAATAAATATCAAAATGATTGTCTTTGGAAACAAAGAACACACTACAGATTAGAAAATGGGAGTCTCGGTTTTATTGAGACTCTACTTAAGCAGTAATGAAGTTTGCAACACTGCTTACGCTCTCAAATCTCAAAATCCTAAGTCCCAAGTAGTTCCTGAGAAATTTTTGATGGAAAAAAAATTCATGCACACACAAACACACACACAAAAATTGTTATGGAAAAGACAACTAGAGGCACTTGGAGCTAAAAATGCGGAACAATTTACCCAAATGCAATCTTGGATTTGTCATCAGAACAATTTTAGCTATTTCTGATGTACAAGTCATCCTGATACTTCCTATCAAGTTTTGAATCAATTTCCCTTTGAGTTCAAAAAAAGAAGGTAAATATAGATTTTGAAGATAGAAAAGAATTGAGCAGCCTTGACACATTAAAACAGGACATTGATCGAGACATCTTTATTTCTATTGTAACCTCAAAAATCCCACAAGATGTCCATATACAACTAGAAATACAAAAGGAGTCAAAGATAAAATGGTCTGTCCATAAACCTGGGAGATTCAAACCCCTGATTAATAGATTCATACATGTGATATTTTCTTGGTCCCAAATAGGGAGATTTTGATTTTCAGATAAGGAGATTGAGGTCTCAAATAGGGAAATTTTTACGTGGTTAAAAGTGATATATTTTTTGTGAAAATTCACTTATGAAGCACTTTAAAAGCACTTCTAATCTTAGGGAGGAAACTATATTAGTCTTACAACTTAATTCTGAATTACATCTCTTCATCTACAGCCTTTTTTTTCTTTTTGGCCCTTTCAAGAATATTTCACTTATATCAAGCTGATCGTTCATCAAAAGGTGGGTGAAAACTGGAGAACCCGGGGAAAAACCACCTGACCATCCGTAAGCAGAACTTGGCTTTCCCACATGTGACCCGAGTGAGGCTCAAACCACAGCGGTGAGAAACCTAATGGATTAAGAGTCAACTCTCCTATTCACTAGGCTACGGAGGCCTGCCGATTTGTAAGAGTTGTAGTTCACCCAAGTAACATAATGAAAACCAATTTTGGTCAAATTCCAGTCATTGGTTCAAGACATATGGTGCACACAAGCTTTCTTCTATAAAAAAATGAGTTTCAAAGTGTTGGTGTAACACTGAATCAAGATATAGTGTGTACACAAGTTTTTTTCTCTAAAAAAAAATTGAGTTTCAAAGTGTGATTTTGAAAATGAGGTCAAGGTCATCAAAATCTAATCACTTCATTCCCCCATCCCAATAAAGTATGTATGCTAATTTAGTCAAATTCCATCTATTGATTCATGAGACAGAGTGCACACAAGGCTTATTTTTAGAGTCTTTATTATATAGTGACCTTGAAAACAAGATCAACATCACCAAAATCTAATCACTTCTTTCCCAATTCCTAATGATGTATCTATGCTAGTATGGTAAAATTCCAGTCAATGGAAGCTTTTTTCTATCAAACTTTGAGTTTCAAAGTGCCAGTGTGACCTTGAAAATGAGATAAAGGTCACCAAAGTCTAATCACTTCTTTCCCCAATCCCAATGATGTATCTGTGCTAGTTTGGCCAAATTCCATCTATTGATTCATGATATGGAGTGCACACAAGGCTCACTTTTAAAATCTTTATAATATAGTGACCTTGAAAATAAGGTCAAGGTCACCAAAATTAATCGCTTTTTCTCCTGTCCTAATGATGCACCTGTGCTGGTTTGGTTCAATTCCAGCCATTGGTTAAAGAGATAATGTGCACACAAGCTTTTTTTTTTTTACTGCATTAAGAAATTTTACACAGGGCAATAACTCTAAGAGATTTGGCCCCTAGCCCTTACCTTTTCTTATGTAGGTACACTTTATTGATATCAATGTGTAGGTACATCTTATTGATATCAGTGGGTCTGCATAAACTGATGAACAACAATTGCTGTGTACTAGTCACCTTGATGCTTCCTACCAAATTTCAAGATTTGCCTTTTGTTACAGAAGAAGCAAACAAGAGGCCCATGGGGCACAATTCGCTCACCTGCATCTGCATATTTGCAAATGCCATGCAAGTCTTCCGGTATTGCCACAGTAACTGGGACACAAATTTGACCATACGATAAAAAGTTCAAAAGTCATCCTAGTCTCATCATTTTACAAAGCTGTTAGACCTTGAGTTCTCGATGCTGTATACCAAGATTCAGCCTCAAAGCTTTCTTAGTACTGAAGAAGAAGATTTTTAAGTATTTTTACCATATATGGACATGGCAGCCATCTTGTTCAATGATGCAAAACCATTTGAACAAAGTGTCAACATCCCTTCGACAGAAGGCCCCATGTGAAATCTGGTAAAAATTGGTCAAATGGTTTTAGAGAAGCAGACATTTAAAGATTTCATGGCTTTATACCTGTATATAGCACAGGGGCAAAGACAGATAATGCCCAGGTGGGCAAAATTTTAATCCTAACTAAAACATATTACTACTTTAATCAAACATTGTAAGTTTTAGCCATTAGTCTTAAATACATATTGAAAAAAATGACTTTTCAACTATTCCCCCCATACAAATCTACAGAGATGCAAATTTGACCTTGCGTTAAAAAGGTCAAAGGTCAATCTATGATCATCATTTGAACAAACTTGGTAGAGCTTGAGTCCTCAATGCTATATACCAAGATTCAGCCCCAAAGCTTTCTTGGTTCTGGAGAGGAAGGTTTTCAAGAGTTTTTACTATATATCGACATGGTGGCCATCTTGTTCAATTCCGCAGAACCATTTGAACAAATTGGCAATACCCTTTTGACAGATGTGGTGAAGATCACAGTGAAGAGTATTTTTGAGAGTTCCAGATTTAACAAACAAATAAAACCTTTTCAAATTCCATTTCCTTTATTTTTATTTTGATTAGTTCTGCAGTGATTTGTGACATGATATTGTTGTTACTTTTAAATAATTCCAAACTAAAATTACCTTAATTTTGAGATGGAACACTGTTTGATAGAACTCTGCAGAGTCAGAAAAGGTATGAACAGCCGCCAAAATAAGTTCATGAACCACGTGAAACACAAATCTTGCAAGAACGTCATTACATGAAAACCATGATTTGGCGGAGCATAAACTATACCAGAATACCAGAGTTTATGAAACAATGCTTACCGGAGTAAGACTGATATTAATACATGTATTACCGGAGTAACAACAAAAGAAAATAGAAAACTAATTAGGAATAAAATAATAGCTGTAACCAGACACAGTTGCAGTTCGCGATCTTCGCGACATTCCCCACAGAGGGTTTAAGATCTTGTATGATAATGTATTTGACATAAATCTGAATAATATAAAGCTACCTGCTGAAATGAATAATCGTTTTATGCTAATACTGTGCTAGATCAAAGTTACTGTTTCATTTCATATTTGTGATAGGCGTTCTCATATCTTACCGTCGTAAATAACACTTTATTGTCTCTGTATGTCGTGTAACGAAAGCCATTCCTACACCAAATTTCCGCCTCAGTTCTCAAAGTTTGCCTTTCTATTTGATCATCTGAATCGTAGAATTCAATAGTTTCGACATCACTACTCGTACTGACGTTTTTGTAGCTGAAACGGACATTGCTGTTTACATTGCTGAAGTTCAAGGATCTGCTACCAGTTCTCTCTTCATGCCACCTCTCTTTCAAAACACGTGGCTGTGTGTACAGCTCTTGGGTGCGGAGCGCAATGCTCCATGCTAGTGAGACTTGGCCATTGACAAAGCCAAACCTCCAGCGTCTGCAGCGAAACGACAGGGCAATGATCAGACAGATCTGCAATGTCAGACCGCAAGACACTGTCACCACCAGGTCCAATGAGCTACTTGTGCGGCTTGGCATTGAGGATCTGGACCTCATCCTGAAGGAGAGAAGACTCCGATGGTATGGACATGTAGAACGCTCCAATGGTGCAATCAAGACAGCCTTTGACATACAAGTAGATGGAAAGCATGGGCCTGGGAGGCCCAAGATGACATGAAAACAGCTGACAGAGAGGGATTGCAGAGAGTGGAAGCTCTCTGCCATCAATCCTCATGATAGACATTCCTGGAGATCTGGTGTGAGATCTGCCATGCATGCAGCAAGCCAGCTATCTGGAAGGGGGCCCAATGGTGTGGATGTTGCCCCTGTACCTGCACATTAATCAAAAATCTGATTATGATATTATGATATATATGACTTCCTGTATCAGAATTTTCTTGAAAATCATCCTGAACACCACAGTTTTCAGAACTGCAGACCATACTATCACTGTGATCGCTAACCTTTTCTGGACTGACACTGACCCCATTGTGAGAATCATCACTGATGCTCGGATTTACATAACTGACGTCGACTTCACAACCTACACTGACGTTATCTGGACCGACGCTGAGGTTTTCAGAACAGTTCATGTTGAACGAGTCTAATTTTACAATATCGAAATCGTTTATGACCTCAAGCGTTTTGGCTACATTGACTTCATGTTGTTCTGACAATATCCAAAATATCGTCATCGGATGACACACCTTCATAATAACCTTGTAACTGTCTCTCATTTTCAGGTCTAGCAGTTAACGTTGCCGATCTTGCGTCCGCTCGTGAATATTTGTGATGGCTAACAAGATGTTCCAATAAATAGCCATGCCGAATGAATTTTGAGGAACACCTGCTTTCATCACATTTCCAATATTTCACTGGTAAATGGCGTTCCATGATATGTCTCTTCAGATTTCGTTATTACTTATAAGTTTTTCTACACTCATCACAGCAATTCATGACTGCAAAATTAAATGAATGTTACAACACCTTACGTTCAAATAAACACACTTTAAACTGCTTATATACATACATTATACACAGATGAAGAGATAACCCCGTACTTGTTCTGCTTCAATTCACACATTATAGATTGCTCCGGTAGTGCAGGTGGAAAGTGAAAGAAGTGAGTATATTTTTAAAAGATAAACCCATGCTTGTTCCGCTTCAATTCACACACTATAGATTGTTCTGGTAGTGCACGTGAAAAGTGAAAGAAGTGAGAATATTTTTACAATACCAGCTTGCTCCGTTGATAATGTTCCGTGGGAAAACTCAAGTACAATGCGATGTAGTCACAGAGATTCTTTTCACACTTTCATTAAATATTACTTCACTTATTTCCAGGCATGTTTTATAGTCCATTCGCCGTAGTAATGCGACCATTCCCCACTACAAATAAATCCCACTGATTTATTATAGTTTTTATGAAAACTATTACTGTGATACTTCTACTGGAAATAGTAGATTTAGAGGCCTTCTCAACACTTTACCTGAGGATGTTTGCACCTCCGCTGATTGCACTTTTCCGTCTTGGCTATTTTGTAACTTTATTAATTTACCCATTTTCCACTGTCCACGTGGTATATCTTCTTTTATGAGCACTATGTCACCAACACTAGGATATGCGTGCGATTGCACTCTGTGTGACTTTAACTTGGTTTGGCTTCTTTCCCGAAGACTAAGTAGATATTCATTGCGCCATATATGCCAGAATGTGTCCAACATTCTTTGGTCCTTTTTCCACAATGTTAATAATTTATCCACATTGCTTTCATATGGCTTATACTCCGGATCGTCTTTGTCACAGTCTGAATCTGGAATTCCTGAATAAGGGTTTAAGAAAGAAAATGCCTTGGACTAATGGCGATAGATGATTTTATGTCCTTTCCAATGTACACTAAAGGTCGCGAATTAATTACCGTTTCACACTCTTTAAGGAGCGTAGTCATTTGTTCTACTGACAGCAGTTAGCGACCTATTGTCTTCCGTAGAGCACGTTTCACGAGCCCCACTAAATGTTCATAAAAACCGTCCATCCAAGGGGCCAGTTCGACAATAAATGACCATTTGATGCCTTTGTTTGAGGCGTAGTTTTGAATTTCATTATTTTGTATCACCTTTCCCCATATAAGTTTTAATGTATCACTCGACAATTTAAATTGCTTAGCATTATCACTGATGATCTCTATGGGTGTTCCTCTTGTAGCAAGAAATCTTCTGAAGTACATGAGAAAAGTGTTTGTTGTCATGCCTTGCACTAATTCCAAAGGTACCGTCCTTGTAACGAGGTACATAAATAGACACACACAGACCTTTAGTGTTTCTTTATTTTCCTTGATATATAATGGTCCAAGGTAGTCTATACCCACTCTTGAAAATGGGAATGCCTCTAAAACACGTGATTTGGGTAATGGGGCCATAGGCAGTAGCTTGTAAGATCCACCTTCCATTTTTCTACACACTCTGCAGTCTTTCAAAACTTTACTGACTGTAGCTCTGCCGTGAGGTATCCAGAATTGATGTCGTATCTCACTTAATGTTTGAGATACTCCACTGTGTAGTAACCGTTTATGTACACTATCGATTATCAATGAAGTTAGTTTTTCTTGTGGTGGTAGCAAAATGGGAAACCTTGTTGCTTCACTGAAATTAGCATGTTTTAACCTTCCACTGCATCTTAATATACCATCCTCGTCAATGAATATATCAAGTTGATCACAAAGGTTGTTTGGTTTCTTTGCAGCGATAGAGTCAAAAACATCTGAAAATTGCCTTTTCTGCAGACACTTTTGCCACAAACATCCCGCTTCATGTATTTCATTGCTCGTTAAATAACCAGTATCTAGCATTTTACCTCGTATTTCATTCACAAATCTTTTGACACCATGCTGTCACTCTCATCAGCTTTGATACTGAAGAGTAATTTTGTTCATTGATTTCAAATGGTGTTGTTCTGGCGGTTTGCTGTACATTAGATACACTTTCTGTTTTAATTTCACTATTTCCTAGAACATTTCTATTATCAGTGTCTCTCAAATCACTTTCAATTTCTTTATCTGCCACTATGTTTTCGACCTCGTTATCTGGTTTACATGCTGTTTCTTGCCACTTATGTAATGGAAGCAATAACCAAGTTGGTCCATGCCACCATAATTTGTCATCACACAAATTTGATAGAGTACACCCCCGACTTGCTATATCTGCAGGATTGTCTTTGGTGTTCACATAGCAGAATCCAACATTCTTATGGCGTCTGATTTCCTTCACTCTATTTTCTATGAAGACTGGAAGCTTTTTCTTAGAAGATATCCACTATAACATGCATTGCGAATCTGTCATCAGCACTACTGAATCCAGTGGCAACTTAATATGTGTTTCAACAAACTGAACACACCTCACGCCTTAGAACAGCTAAAAGTTCAAGTCTTGGTATGGACATACCTTTTACTGGAGCCAGTCAACTTTTACTGAACATCAGATCTGACTTCGTGTGGCCTTCAGACTGTTGTAATAAATAGATAGCCATTGCAAAGGCTTTGATAGAAGCATCACAGAAACACACCAGTATGTATTTTGTAACATTCCCTGAATTTGGACTGGACACACATCTGCTTATTTCAACACTATTAAGTTCCATCAAATCACTTTTTATTTGTAGGCATTCACTGGCATCCTCTTTATCAAGTGGATCATCCCAGTCCAGATGTTTGCTCATTGTAACAGGAACAAAGAATCCAATCGGATCGAAAACAGAAACTAATTGTTTCAATACATTTCGTTTAGTAAAATCCAAATCGTCTTTCACCATTTTGGATTGCTTAATAGAAATAGTGTCAAATTTTGTATTCCATATGTGACCTAATACTTTAATGGACTCTTGTTGTGCTAAATCTCCATTAGCTATCGTATTGTTTACGTCTTCACTGTTGGTCATCCATTCTCTTAGGTTCATTTTTGCATCGTTAAACATCGATTTCGCACCTCTGTATAAGGAAATGGCTTCTTCTAAGGTATTGGTCCCTGATATTACATTGTCCATGTAGGTATTTTCTTTCAGCTGGTTGGCCAAAGGTGACTTGTACGAGTTTAAATGACACTCGATAGTAGCCCCAAGCAGAAAGGGACTTGAGATGACCCCAAATGGTACTCGCCTGAATCGTAGCTCTTGAATATGATGTTTGTCTAGCTGAGGTTTTTCATAGTTCTTAAACCTAAGAAATCGTGTCACATCTCATTCCGATGGCTGTAATTCTACTTGTAAAAATGTCTTTTGGATGTCAGAAACTATTCCTATTTTAGGGATTCTGAACCTCAGTATCATACCACAAAGATCACGAGGCATCACAGGTCCTCTGTATAACTTTCGCCGATACATCATAGACCACTCGTAATTTTGTTGTCTCATGTTCAGGCTTGATAACCACATGATGTGGAATGTAATGTTTGATTCCATCTGATGATCCCTTATCAACCTTTTCTATAACACCTTGTTTTAACTGATCCTAGATGATGGCGTTGTATCTTTACATTAGCTCTGGTTGTTTCTGAATCTTATTTGCCGGCAACTTTGACCTCCCCAGTGCTAATCCGTGATTTTCGGGAAGGTCTAAAACGTCCTCTTCTTTCCATGGCCATGTGACTTGATATCTCCCGTTTTCATGTTTCAGTGTTTTCTTGAAGTTTTGCATAGCTTTTTCGTTGTCTATATTTGTTGTTGCATCTGTGATTCCTATTGATTCAATGTTCCAGAAATCTTCAAGACTTGATTTTAGAGGTAAAGCTTTATCAACATCTGTGAATAAACTATTCCATGCGTCAAAATCAACATACTCATGTCACATGATCTTTTTGTTGTGTCTATCGATGTCGTTCTTCCAGATATGATCCAACCTAGCTTCGAAGATAGTAAGTACAAACCAGGATTCACTTTGATTTTTTCTCTGTTTCAATGATATCCAAATAGTAATCATTACCAACTAAAAGTTCAGGAGAATCTGATTCTGTTTTATTTGGGACGGTATCTGCTAACACCAAGTTTCTAGTAAGTTCAGATATCATCCATGATTGTGCTATGCTAACAGGATTGCGTTGTACTACTCCGCTGATATTTGGCACGACGTTAGCTGGTCATGTCCATGTACTTTCCAGTTTTTAATTTTACATTTAATGTTGCTGATTTTGTTTTAATAATCTTTGACTTCTCACTTCCAAACGTCACTAAATGAATTTCTTGTTCATTTTCCTCTTCAAGACCTAGACGCTCTGCTAAGGACTTTGTTATGTAAGTCTTGTGTGAACCAGAGTCTAGGATCAATCGTACCTTTTCACATTGTTTACTTTCTTTTCCCTTTACTTCTGTTAAAGCTGTTTGCAGTAACACTGTTTCGTTACAAGACAAGAGTCCTGCTTCTTCATTTGCAGTTTCTGTATGACAGACTTCTTCCGAAAGATATATGCTTTCTTACTGATGTTTTTCGGAACTTAGTCTCACAAAGGCTTCTATGATGTACATTAACTTTTCCGCAGTATACACAGACTTTCGAACTTTTACATTCATTTGCCAAGTGGCTGTCCTTCAGACATTTGAAACAACTTCCTTTTAGTTGCCCTTTTCTTTCTTCTATTGTTTTGTACCTGTTTCACTGATCACTCCAGTGAGGCTTTTCACAGAATCTACACTTCTTGGTAGGCTGTGATGATGAATGTTTCTTTTCACTTGCAGCTAACACTCCAGACATATATTTTGGAACAGTGTGATAGGCAGAATGTTTGAAATTAGTATTCAGTTTTGAAGTTAGGAACCTTTGTACTTTTTTGTCATGCTCAGTAGACATCTCAGAAGATTTGTTCTTTTCAGCTTTTTCTTTTGACACTATGTATTGTCGTAGCAGATCACGTAACTTAAATATTGTCCATTTGTTATCAGCTCCTTTCCGAATTTCTAGTTGGAGAAGGACATCACTGGGTAACTTACTGTGAATCATTGACACAAACACATGTTGATCTAGGTTCTCTTAATACTTCAAGGCTGCGAAGATGGCGTTCAGTGTCATCCTTAAAGGAACGTAAACTTTCAGTTGTATTTCTTGCTGGAACTAGATTCATTAGCACTTTGTAATGTCGATCAATAATTTCTTGTTTGTCCCCAAATCGTTCATGTAAGATTTTAATTGCAACATTATAAGTTTCATTTGACAATGAAAGACCGGCTATTGCATTTCTAGCTTCACCGGTAAGTTTCCCTTTTAAATAGTTAAATTTATCAATCGGTGATAGCTTCTCATTCTTATGAATGGCACTTTCGAAAGAGTCCCAGAATTCTATCCACTGAAGTCGGTTTCCGCTGAAACCTATTAAATCTATCTTTGGTAATCTTACTGTGGTTTTGGTTTGAACGTTCTGCTTTTCTAAGAACTCTTGTTGTGCTTTCATTTGAAATTCACTTCTTTCTTCCTGCTTCGCAAAGAATTCTTGCTGTAATTTCGATGTCATATTCGTGTATAACAGAATCCCTGAATTCATATGTTGTAGTCTTTTCTATTTCTCTAACTTCTTCTTCTAAAAGCTGAAGTTTATACAATACCGATACCGCTTGTTCAGACAACTTAAAGTCATCCTCCATAATCTTTTGTGTTAATTCATCATCAGAATCCCCTATAGCTTGTGCTAGTTTCTCTGACTGACAGTTTTTCGGTATATGTATTTAATTTCCATTTACATTCACTTACTTGTTGCCACACAGATTTACATTCTTGTGAAGATATATTCTCAAGATTCGTATCCAACAGGCTTACTCCAGTTTGAACTGCTTTTTCCAGTACATTAAAGAACCTGGTACGCACTCCTTTCATATACTATAAATTAATTGTCGCCATAGTATAACCCTGTACTTCAATACTTTGACAACTTCACTTTTCTAGGCAAAATACCTATCATATTGCACAAAGGCTTTAAAGTATTTCACTTAAACCACACTTTATCACTTCCCAAGGTTCACTAAGATCTTCCTTGAGAGTATTTATGGTTTTCTCAATTTTCTTTTACATTCAAATGCTCCATACACGCTTTGTATTTCTATCCACTAGCCACTTGTCACAGAATCAATTTATCACATTCCTTTTTCCTTCAGTCACCAAAAAACCCTAACCAAAGTTTTAACTACTACAAAAGAATCTGCAACAAACGATGGCTACTCACATTTTGTTCTCCTTTATCCAGCTTATCACTCCACATTTTAAACCAATTTTACTCTGACTATTTATTCCCGGGTTCCAGCACCATTTTCAATATGGTGAAGATCACATTGAAGAGTATTTTTGAGAGTTCCAGATTTAACAAACAAATAACACCTTTTTGAATTCTATTTCCTTTATTTTTATTTTGATTAATTCCGCAGTGATATGTGACACGATATTGTTGTTACTTTTAAATAATTCCAAACTAAATTTACCTTAATTTCGAGATGGAATACTGTTTAATAGCTGCAGAGTCAGAAAAGGTATGAACTTTTATAGTATAAACTCCCGCCAAAATAAGTTTGTGAACCACGTGAAACACAAATATTGCAAGAACGTCATTACATGAAAACCATGATTTGGCGGAGCAAAAACTATACCAGCATACCGGAGTTTATGAAACAATGCTTACCGGGGTAAGACTGATATTAATATTACCAGAGTAACAACAAAAGAAAATAGAGAACTAATTTGGAATAAAATAATAGCTGTAACCAGACACAGTTGCAGTTCGCGATCTTCGCAACAACAGAAGGCCCATGCGACATCTGGTGAAAATTGGTCAGAAGTTTCAGAGAAGAAGACATTTAAAAATTACACTATTTTATAGATGTATATAGCCCAGTGGCAAGGGCAGATAATCCTCTGGAGACAAAATTTTGATTATAACTAAAATGTTTTGCTACTTTTATCATACATTGCAAGTTTCAGCCATTAGTCTTTAATACATTTGAGAAATAACTTTTCAACATTTTCCCCATATAAATGTATAGGGACGCAAATTTGACCTTGCAGTAAAAAGGTCAAAGGTCAACTTACGATCATCATTTGAACAAAGCTTGAGTCCTCGATGCTATACACCAAGATTCAGCCCCAAAGCTTTCTTGGTTCTGGAGAAGAAGATTTTTAAGTGTTTTTACCATATATGGGTATGGTGGCCATCTTGTTCAATGGCGTGGAGCCATTTGAACAAACTGGCAATACCCTTTTCACAGAAGGCCCTATAAGAAATCTGGTGAAAATTGCTCAAGCGGTTTAAGAGAAAAAGACATTTAAAAATTACACAATTTCATAGATGTATATGGGGCAAGGGCAGATAACCATAAGGGGACAAAATTTTGACTATAACTAAAATGTCTTACTATTTAATCACTCATTGTAAGTTTCAGCCATTAGTCTTTAATACATTTTGAGAAAATGACTTTTCAACATTTTCCCCATACAAATGCATGGGGACGCAAATATGACATTGCTGTAAATGGGTCAAAGGTCAATCTAGGGTCATCATCTGAACAAACTTGATAGACCTTGAGTCGATGATGCTATATACCAAGATTCAGCCCCGAAGCTTTCCTGGTTCTGGAGAAGAAGATTTTTAAGTGTTTTTTACCATATATGAGCATGGCGGCCATCTTGATTAATGGACCGTGATCATTTAACAGAAGGCTCCACATGAAGTTTGAAGAAAATTGGCCCACGGGTTTCAGAGGAGAAGTTGTGGGTGGATGGACGACAAATGGACGACGACGGACAGCAAGTTATCACAATAGCTCATCCTGAGCCTTGCTGAGGTCAGCTTAAAATAGATTTTCAAGATGGCGGCCATGGCAGCCATCTTGGATTTCCGATCGGCATGATTTCAGCTATTTTTGATCTATAAGTCACCTGATGCTTCCTATCAAGTTTCAAGTCAATTTGCCTTTCAGTTCAGGAGAAGAAGTGAAAAATAGATTTTCAAGCTGACAGCCATGGTGGCCACCTTGGATTTCTGATTAGAACCACTTTATCAATTTTTGATCTACAAGTCATCCTGATTCTTCCTTACAAGTTTTAAGTCAGCTGGTCTTTCGGTTCAGGAGAAGAAATGAAAAATAGATTTTCAAGACGGCAGACATGGCAGCCATCTTGGATTTCCAATCTGAACGATTTTAAATTTTTTTGATCTACAAGTCATCCCAATGCTTCCTACCAGGTTTCAAGTCAATTGGCCTTTTGGCTTAGGAGAAAAATAGATTTTCAAGATGGCGGCCGTTGGATTTCTGACTGTAACAATTTTAGCTATTGTTTATCTACAAGTCACCCCAATGCTTCCTACCCAGTTTCAAGTCAATTGGCCTTTTGGTTCAGGAGAAGAAGAGAACAAGAGCTCCGCCAAGTTGGGCATTATATGCCTGTGGCAAGTAATAAGATGTAGCACATAAACTGGCTCCTGTATAATTCAGTGCTCCGGATATAAACTGTAAGTGGAATTACAAAAAAAAACATTAACCTTTCCTTGCAAATCTAATAAAAGAAGATGTTAAAAAAAAAACAAAAAAAAACAAAAAAAAACAATATCTTGCTCATATGCCCAAAACTTTAGTTATTTGCAAAAAATATACCTATTATAAAATAAAATTTGCACACTATTACCTCTAAACAATATGCTGCGAAAAGTTTACAAAAACTTTCAAAGGGGCATAAATCTGCAAATATTTGGTGCACTGTAAACTCGAAATAATATGTGCTGCTCCACATCATCGTGTAACTATTTATGAAGTTTCAGCTTGATCGGATGTAAACTGTAGGAGGATATAGCCGGAAACAAAAAAGTAATAGAAATTTTCAAAGGGGTTTAACTCTGCTAATATTTGGTGGATTGTAACCTTGAAACAATATACACTGCTCCACAGCATGGTCTAACTACAAATAAAGTTTCAGCTTTATATAATGTAAACTGTAGGATGATTTAGCCGGAAACGGAAAGTTTACTGAAATTTTCAAAGGGGCATAACTGTGCTAATATTTGATGGACTGTAACCTCGAAACAATATGCGCTGCTCCACATCAGGGTCTAACTGTACATGAAGTTTCAGCTTGATTGGATGTAAACTGTAGGAGGATTTAGCCTGAAACGAAAAATTAATAGAAATTTTCAAAGGGGTATAACTCTGCTAATATTTGGTGGACTGTAACCTCGAATCAATATGCGCTGCTCCACATCATGGTCTAACTATACATGAAGTTTCAGCATGATCGGATGTAAAATGTAGGAGGAGTTAACCGGAAATGAAGTTTACAGAAATTTTCTAAAGGGCATAACTCTGCAAACATTTGGTGGACTGTAACCCCGAAACAATATGCGCTGCACCACATCATGATCCAACTATATACCAAGTTTCAGCTTGATCAGATGTAAACTGTAGGAGGAGTTAGCCGGAAACGAAAAAGTTAACGGACAGACGGACGGAGAGACGGACGGACGCCATACCCCGTAATATAATATGTCCCGTTTTTCAAACTGGCGTATAAAAATAGATTTTCAAGATGGCCGCCATCTTGTATTTCAGATCAATGAATTTAGCTACTTTTGATCTACAAGTCACCCCGATGCTTCCTACCAAGTTTCAAGTCAATTGACCTTTTGGTTCAGGAGGAGAAGCGAAAAATAGATTTTCAATATGGCCACCACGGCCCATCTTGAATTTCCGATCTAAAGGATTTTAGCTATTTTTTTTTATCTACAAGTGACCCTGATACTCCCTACCAAGTTTCAAGTCAAGTGGCCATTGGGTTCAGGAAAAGAAGCGAAAAATAGATTTTCAAGATGGCCACCATAGCATCCATCTTGGATTTCAGAGTGAAACGGTTTTAGCTATTTTTGATGTACAAGTCACTCCAATGCTTCCTACCAAGTTTCAAGTCAATTGGCCATTGAGTTCAGGAAAAGAAGCGAAAAATAAGTTTTCAAGATGGCCACCACAGCATCCATCTAGGATTTCAGAGTGAAATGGTTTTAGCTATTTTTGATGTACAAGTCACTCCAATGCTTCCTACCAAGTTTCAAGTCAATTGGCCTTTTGGTTTGGGAGAAGAAGCAAAAAATAGATTTTCAAGATGGCCCCCATTGCAGCCATCTTGGATTTCCTATCTGAATGATTTTAGCTATTTTGGGCCTACTAGTCACCCCGAAGCTTCCTACCAAGTTTAGAGTCAATTGGCCTAGGGGTGTAGGAGTAGTAGGCTCTTGAAGCAAATTGTTGACGCCACATGATGGATGACAGACATTACCGATGACAATAGTTCACCTTGAGCACTTCATGCTCAGGTGAGCTAAAAAGGGCCAAAACTGTCAAAAATGATCAATTCAAAACTCTAAAATGACACGCATATCTTCGTATCATGGCCAGGAAGCCTACAAAGTTTTGTAAACTCCGACAAAAGGTGTAGGAGGAATTGTAGACACAAACTTGTTACTGAAATTCTAAGTTGACCAGGGGCATAACTCCATCTAAAAATCCAAAATAATATGCATATCTTTATATCAGGACTAGAAAAGCTGCAAAGTTTCATAAAAATCTGCCAAAAGGTGTAGGAATAGATGGGACACAAGTTTTGCAAATGGAAATTCTAAGTGGAAAAGGGCAAAACTCTATCAAAATGATTGGTGCACATCTTGATATCATGTCAAGAAAATATGCCAATTTTTTTAAAAATCCGACAACAGGTGTGGACACAAGATTTGTGAAATACAGATGGATGCAAAACCACATGCATGGATGGAGATTTCAAAAGCCCACTCCTCCTACATCAGGTGACAACATTAAACATGTGTTTCTTTTTCTATTCTGTATATTATAATTACCACTCCAAAAGCCAAAGTTTGTTCCTCCCTCAAACATATACCTGCAATAAAAAATAAGAGGCATATCATGAAAAAGAATCTTTGGGGTATACACAAACAGCAAAAACCTATATGCAGAGTTTCATCAGGACCTTTGCTGTCCATCCATACAGTAACCAAAGCTGACAGCAAAGGCTCTGATCAGACTGCATGGATGAAGGCTGATCTGGGCTTTTGCTGTTTGCATGTACCCATATGATACCTTTTATCCTGGTGCAGCCCATAACACGAGAAACATTCAAATATGAACATAACTGGGCATATTTCTCAGCCAAGAGGCAAGTTTCACTTGAACTTGCATGCATCTGCTGACACATGTATAGCCTTACATTTAGGAAAAGGGTGGAAAATGCTGTTGTAATATATAGTCATGTGGTAAGGGTCACTTGCAAACTCAGTATCAGCAAGAAGCACTTTCAATCACATAAGCTGTATATATGTACACTATAAAGTTTCATATTCTTCAGTGGCATGCGTGATCAAAAAATTGAAAACTGGATTTAATCAACAAAGGAGCTCCACATTCTCACAGACTGTGAACTGTAACCAATGCTAAAACTCTTGCAATAATCAGAATTACTCAAGCCAGAATACAGCTAGGCTTCTAGGCCACACATCATATCTTGAAACAAGATACAACTAGAAAAGGTTTTTTAGAAAAAAAAACAACAAATGTCCCCCCCAACACAACCCTGCCAAAGTTGTCATTCTTGTAGGCGACACATTATCTCATCCTGTTCTACATTTCTACCAAGTATTTTCAAAATATTCCAAATGGTATTCGTGTTACAAAGCAGACACACAATCAAATTCAAACAAGAAGAGGAGGTAACTACAAAAGTAAGAAAGCCAAAGTTGTCATTCTTGTATGTGACACACCGTCTCATCCTGTTCTACATTTCTACCAAGTATCATAAAAATATTCCAAAGAGTACAGAGCAGACACAAAATCACTGTCAAATATTTCTCTGATGCCTCTCATCAAGTTTCAACTCAATCTGACTTATGGTTTGGGAGGAGATATCTTCTGAAGAATTTCAAGATGGCCACCGTGGCAGACACCTTGGATATCGGAATGGAACGAATTTAGCAATTCTGAATCTTTATGTCACTGTGATGCCTCCCATCAACTTTCTGCTCAATCCAACTTAAGGTTTGGGAGGAGATATCATTTGAATTCTTTCAAGATGGTCACCATGACGGCCATCTTGGATATCAGAACGGAACAATTTTAGCAATTCTGAATCTCCATGTTGCCACAATGCCTCCCATTAAGTTTCATTCCAATCCAACTTATGGTTCTGGAAGAGATGTCGAAAATGTGAAAGCTAACCAGGGACGACGGACAGATGACGGAAAACAGGCCATGGCATAAGCTGACCTGGAGCAAAGCTCCAGGAGAGCTAATAAAATCTGAGGTCAAAAAATGACGAAGTTAAAGTTGAAAAAGTGACGAAAATAAATTTGAAAATTATATCTAAACCAGATGCACTTCTGCAGACCCTGGAGAAAACATGTACAAAATTTCAAAAAGAACAGTATAAAATTGTATGAGGAGATGCAATCACAAAGTACCCACTGTCTATACATCTGAGGTCAGATAATGACAAAATTCACAAAGTAGAAAAAATGACAAAAATTAATGCAAGGATTATATCAAAAGCACATGCACATCTTCAGACTATGGAGGAAATATATGCAAAATTTCAAAAAGATTGGTATAAAATTGTATGAGGAGCTGTGCTCACAAGGTACCCACTAGCTATATATTGAGGGTGAAAAATGACTAAGTTCACAATGTGGAAAAAGTGAAAAAAAAAAAAGACCTAACAAGTATATCCAAACCACATGCACATCCTCATACCATGAAGAAACACATGCAAAGTATCATAACAATCGGTACAAAACTGTAAGTGGTTGCGCTCACAAGAGGTACCCACTGTCTATATATAAAGGGTGAAAAATGACTAAGTTCACAATGTGGAAAAAGTAACAAAAAATAATCTAACAATTATATCCAAACCACATGCACATCCTCATACCATGAAGAAAACACACGCAAAGTTTCAAAATGATTGCTATAAAACTGTAAGAGGAGTTGCGCTCACAAGAGGTACCCACTGTGTGAAAAATGACTAAGTTCACAATGTGGAAAAAGTAACAAACAATGATCCAACAATTATACGCAAACCACGTGCACATCTTCATACCATGAAGAAAACACATGCCAAGTTTCAAAATGATCAGTACAAAACTTTAAGAAGAGTTGCACTCACAAAGCACCCAGTGTAAATTCTGGGGGATGGACGAACGGACAGATGGACAAATGGACAAACAGACAGAAACTTGCATGCCTAAGTTGCCCTGCTAAAGCAGGTGCAACAAAAATTAACAATTTTATACATGTATATAGCCCAGGGGCAAAGGCAGATAACCGTCAGGGGACAAAATTTGATTGTAACTATAAAGTTTTAATAATTTAAACATGCATTGTAACTTCGTGCCATTAGTCTTTAATACATTTTGAGAAAATGACTTTTCAACATTTTCTCCATATAAATGTACAGGACACAAATTTGACCTTGCTGTTAAAAGGTCGACGGTCAACCTACGATCATCATCTGAACAAACTTAGTAGACCTTAAGTCCTCAATGTTATATACCAAGATTCAGTCCCAAAGCTGTTTTGGTTCTGGAGAAGGATTTTTAAGTGTTTTTACCATATATGGGCATGATAGCCATAACGGACCGTGACCATTTGAACAAATTTTCAATCCTTCTTTAACAGAAGGTTCCACATGATGTTTGAAGAAAATTGGCCGAGGAGTTTTAGAGGAGAAGTCTTCAAAGGTGTGGACAGATGACAGATGGTTGGACAGACAGCAAGTGATCACAACAGCGCATCCTTAGCCTCTGATTCAGGTGAGCTACACATGGATAATGATGGCAAAAATAGATCTCAGTATCTCAATTTTTATCTTTACAATATATCACTTCACCAATCTCAGGGTGTACACACAATTTAAAGACTCTGGCTTTCATGACATGCGAGAAATCTGTGTATCTATGTACATTTGTATTTCTTACTGGAGAGAAAGATAAATAGACAAATAAAGTGAATGAAAATTAGGAGGAGGAGGATTCTTTCTTGCAACCTAGGCAGCATTCCTCTGAAGTTTGATTGAAATTGGCAAAAGGGTGCAGGAGGAGTTGTCATTTAAAGATTTTTCTATTTTTAGATCTTGCAGCCATCTTGTTTATAACCATTTTAGCTAATTTGGTAGAGAGTGACCATCTCAATCACTGAAGCAAACCATTTTAGCTATTTTGGCAGAAATTCCCCTAAGCAACATTCCTGTGATTGAAATAGTCCCAGGATTGTAGGACGAGTTGTCATCTATTTTTATCTCTGGCAACCATCTTGTTTATAACCATTTTAGCTAATTTGGCAGAGACTGACCAAGGCAACATTACTGCACCCCAAGGGTGTAGGTGGGATTGGCATTTAAAGCAAAATTGTTGACTCCGCACTGATCACAATAGCTCACCAGGAGTACTTCATGCTCAGGTGAGCTGAAAATGGAACAAGAGGCCCATGGGCCACAACTCGCTCACCTGAGTGAAACCGCCACTGCAGATATGCAGATGGCATGCAACATATTTCCAATACTGTCAAAACTAGAGCAAGTGCCGAATACCCCCGGCCAGCGCCATTTCTTAATTATAAAATATCTTAAAGTTAATGACAATGATATAAGGCAAGATATAGTTTACAATGTCAGTCTCTGAGTGACACTGATCTATCATCTCAAGTACAACTTTCCTGGAGTAAAAAGTCTTCAAGACATGAAGCAAGTTTGCTGGGCCATAAAATATAGGTCACTGACCTACATATACTTGAGAAGTTAATCTGATCATCACACTGATGCATTATACCAACTATGATGTTAATCCATTAAATAATCTAAAAGATATTAAGCAAAATCACTAGACCATGAAATGTAGGTCATACTAATTTATATTTACTTTGAGGTGAAAGTTTGGGTCAAACTGTGTCATTATATATAAATATGACATTTATGTATCAAACAGTGGGAGATATAAGACAAAATCACGGGGCTATGAAATATAGGTCACATAATCCCAAAATATGATAGTAATACATCAAATTGTCTTCAAGATGTAACATAAAATCACTGGACCAGGACAACATAGGTCACAGTGACCTACATTTACTTTTAAGTCAACTGTCGGATCATACAAATTCATAATCCGAAATAATGATGTTCATACATCAATGAACATTCAAGATATGTGGCAACATTACTGGACCATGAAATACAGAAAAAAAAAGGTAAGAGAAAAGTCCAGGGAGTGCCACAATCACAAACCGCAGCCCTTCCCAGACCCCGAGGAAGAGGAAATCGACAAATCCAAACAAGCACAAATCGAACAAACGTACGAAAAGCACTAAGATTAGCTCTCTCTTCCCCAAGCGAGGTAATCGCAATACTAAAAGGACTAAAAAACACAAGAACAAAATGACACATGGAAAGACATACAACAAATCGCCTCGTAGAATAAACCACAAAGCAACAAAGAGTAAGACTAACACCGGGACCACCGCCTTAGAACGGTCAGTAGAGTAAACCACCGGGGGGTTTAAAGCACTTTTACAGCTAGCTAACTTCACCCTGGGTCCTGATGCTACTCTTAATACAGAAACACATAAAAAATCGGTTCGCATAAAGGCTCCCAACTCAGTCAATGCATCAAAGCGAAAACACAAATATCAAATTAATCACTATAATAAACAAAGACGAGTACTCATGGCTAATTCTACTGTATGCCAGAGTAAATGAAAACCAATAGTTGAACCACGGCGGGCCAAGCTAAAGACATATCGTCAAGCCCCAACCCACTGGTTAAAGTTTTACGAAGAGGCCGTCATTGGGTCTGAGGCCCGAACTGCCGTCTTGCAATTAAAGAGTGAAGCATAGCCATCAACAATGATTGGGTTGACAACTAGGCATGCAGTCTGCCGCATAATATCCAGGCTATAGCCAATTCTTTTATAACGGTTAATAAGTTTTCTGAATTGCTCTGAAAAGTTAGATTTCTAAATCTGTACACTGTCACCGTAAAATTCGGGTTCTGATATACCTTGTTGCAGAAGTGTTTTCAGACTGACGCTATATTTTTCTAACAAGGCACTGTGTCTGCGATACAGGTCAAGGTGACCTACATTTGTTATGCTGCCAATTGTGATGTCACATAGAACCAATATTCCAAGTATCACATTAATCCATGAAATAGTCTTCAAGATATAAGGCAAAATCGCTGGAGCATGAAAATATTATCACAATGACCTTGACCTTATTACACTGAATGTTGATGTGATAAACATGTCTGATGTCCATCCTTCTTTAAGAAGTTGTTTGTATAAACTAACTGCAACATACAACTTTATTGAGGCATTAATCCATGAAATAGGCTTTAAAATATGTCAAAATCACTGAAGCATGAAAATAAGGTCACACTGACCTTGAACTTATTACACTGAATGTTGATGTGATAAACATGTCTGATGCCCATCCTTCTTTAATAAGAGGTTGTTTGTATAAACAAACTGCAATATACTACTTTATTGGGGGTGTCCTAAATTTTGACCTCTAGCCCCACCATGGGGCATGACCCAGGAGTCCATAGATGTAGAATGGAAGAGAACCCTCCCAGGTACCCCCATACCAAATATGAAAAGTTTTTGATCAGTGGCTGCAGAGTTATAAGCAAAAGACAGAAACTTCACGTAAAACTTTGACGTAAACATCACACTATTTTCTAAGTCTGAGACTTTGACCTTGGGTCAGCAGCATCAGCAGAATGATGTCAGATATTCTGTAATCATCTAGTAGTAACACTAACCACACATTAACATCCTAAAATGTAAGCTTTCAAAAATATATGCAAAAGGAAAAACTTGCACGCAAAACTTTGACGCAAATGTTAACATTCGTACCGATGGATGGACAGACGGACCAACGGACGGAAAGAGGAAAACTATATACCCCTCGACATACTTCGTGTGCCGGGGATATAATTAATATTGAAACTTATGACAAGGCAATGGCTTAAAAAGTTTTTGAGATATCTTGCTTACAAGGTTAAAATACTGAAATTTTCAAAACGCTATAAGTAAAAAAAAGTTCAGATATTTTTCAGAAGTCATTTGGTTCATCTACTTATGCTGTCCTTTAAAGTTTTTTTTCTATTTTTAGCTCTGGCAACCATTTTGTTCAGCAGAGCAGAACCATTTTAGCAATTTTGGCAAAGGGGCCTAAGAGGAACGTTGATGTGAAATTATTTTGAAATCTTGCCACTGGCCACGGAGATGTCTTTTAAAAGGTTTTTCTATTTTTAGCTCTGGTGACCATTTTGTTCAGCAGAGCAGAACCATTTTGGCAATTTCGGTAAAGGGGGATAAGACGAACATTTCTGTGAAATCATTTTGAAATTAGGCCACTGGCCGAGGAGGAGATGTTTAAAGGTGTTTTTTTTTCTATTTTTAGCTCTGGCGGCCATTTTGTTCAGCCGAGCAGAACTTTTTTAGCACTTTTGGTAAAGGGCCATAAGAGGAACACTTCTGTGAAATTACTTTGAAATCAGAACACTGATGTCTTTTAAAGGTTTTTTTTATTTTTAGCTCTGGCGACCATTTTGTTCAGCTAAGTGGAGCGATTTTAGTTATTTTGGTTGAGGGCCATTGGTGGAAGAATTCAGTGCAAATATTTTGAAATCTGGCCATTGGCCAAGAACGAGATGTTGTTCGAAGATTTTCTATTTATTAGCTCTGGCGGCCATCTTGTTCAATGGAGCAGAACCATTGTGGCCAGCTTGGATTTTCGATCGACACAATTTTAGCTTGTTTCTATCCAGAAGTCGTCCTGTTGCTAAATAGCAAGTTTCGGCTCAAAGCGATCTAAGGTTTGAGAAGAGATGTCGGAAATTGATTTTCAAGATGGCGGCTGTTGTGGCCATCTTGGATTTTCTATCTGCTCATTTAGCTCTTTTGTGTCTCATAAGCGCCCTAATGCTCATCATCAAGTTTTGATTCAACTGAATTATAGAGGAGATGTCCAAAATATGAATTCTCAACATTTTTCCCATATAAAAGTATAGGGCCCATACAAATGCATGGGGAAGCAAATTTGACCTTGCCGTAAAAAGGTTGAACGTCAAGGTAGGACTGTCATTTTAGCAATTTTGGTATACCTCCTGTCCCCGAGGATTTGAGCAAAGATAAGGCCCCAGGGCTTATTTAGTTCAGGAGAAGAAGATTTTTAAAGGTTTTTACCATATATGGGCATGGCAGCCATCTTGGTCAATGGACTGCAACCATTTTAGCAATCGTTCATTCCCCCAACCTAAGGAGGCTCCACATAAAATTTGAGCAACATTGGCCCAGAGGCTTCAGAGGAGAAGTCATTTGAAATTGTCAACATTTTTCCTATACAAATGTATGGTGCCCATACAAATGCATAGGGAAGCAAACTTGACCTTGCCGTAAAAAGGTCAAACATCAATGTACGATCATCATTTTAGCAACTTTGGTAGACCTCCCATCCCTGATGATTTGTGCAAAGATGCATCCTCTGTTCTGGGGAAGAAGATTTCTAAAGGTTTTTACCATATAAGGGCATGGTGGCCATCTTGGTCAATGGACCCTGACCATTTTAGCAATCTTTCGTTCTCCCAACCTAAGGAGGCTCCACATGAAGTTTTAACAACACTGGCCCAGAGGTTCCAGAGGAGAAGTCATTTGAAATTCTCAACATTTTTCCTATACAAATGTATGGTGCCCATACAAATGCATAGGGAAGCAAACTTGACCTCGCTGTAAAAAGGTCAAACATCAATGTACAACAATTATTTTAGCAACTTTGGTAGACCTCTTGTCCCCAATGATTTGTGCAAAGATTCAGCCCCAAGCATCCTCGGTTCTGGAGAAGATTTTTAAAGGTTTTTACCATATATGGGCATGGTGGCCATCTTGGTCAATGGACCCTGACCATTTTAGCAATCTTTCATTCCCCCAACCTAAGGAGGCTCCACATGAAATTTGAACAACATTGGCCCAGAGGCTCCAGAGGAGAAGTTGTTTGAAATTCTCAACATTTTTCCCATACAAATGTTTGGTGCCCATACAAATGCATAGGGAAGCAAACTTGACCTCGCCGTAAAAAGGTCAAACGTCAATGTACAATAATTATTTTAGAAACTTTGGCAGACCTCTCATCCTCGATGATTTGTGCAAAGATTCAGCCCCAAGGCATCCTCGGTTCTGGAGTAGAAGATTTTTAAAGGTTTTTACCATATATGGGCATGGCAGCCATCTTGGTCAATGGACCGCAACCATTTTAGCAATCTTTCGTTCCCCAAATCTAAGGAGGCTCCATATGAAATTTGAGCAAAATTGGCCCAGCAGCTTCAGAGGAGAAGTCGTTTGAAAATGTTAACTGACGGATGCACAGACGCACGGATGGACGACGGACAAAAAGTGATCACAATAACTCATCCTGAGCATAGCTCAGGTGAGCTAAAAAGAAGGCAAAACTAAATCTCAGCATCTTGGTTTTCCTTTACACAATAAACCTCAACTCTCTCTAGGAGCTGAGAAATCTGTAATGAAAATTTTTATAGGAGAGAAAGAAAAAATGGACAAATAAGGAAACAAGGAGGAGGCAGATTCTTTTTTACACAATACAACAAATCATATCCAATGTTTGTACCAATAAATGTCAAAATGATTGCCTTTGGAAACAAAGAACACACTACATATTAGAAAATGGAGGTCTCGGTTTTATTGAGACTCCATTTTCAAAGGTACCACAATGGGCCCAATGATCCCAAAGGAAATGAAATATAATCCGCACTATGGTAAAGTACAGGGAGACGTTCTACCGCCCCCACATGGCACTAACACCAGCTGCAGTGTAGTAAAACAAGAGCTGTCAGAAGACAACGCACCTTGCTGGAAACATGGTGTGGACAAAATACAAAAGCTATATCTTATATACTTCAGCAGTCATGTACACCTTTCAAAACTTAAACACAGCTGTAAATGACAAAGTATGACCTGACCTTGTCCTAGGCAGAAGGTCAAACTGAGGAAGTGGTGTGTGCTATTGAAAGGTCTTACCCTAAGGTAAGTGTGGGCCAAGTATTAAAGCAGTATCCAAGTATTAAAGCAGTATCTTTAATACTTCAGCAGATACCTACACTTTTCAAAACTTCAACACAGAACTTGAACATGGGTTTAAATGACAAAGTATGACCTGACCTTGACCTAGGCAGAAGGTCAAACTGAAGAAGGGGTGTGTGCTATTGAAAGGTCTTACCTTAAGGTAGGTGTGGACCAAATATTAAAGTGGTATTTTGAATACTTCAGCAGTTACATACACATTTCAAAACTTAAACGCAGAGCTTGAAAATAGGCTTAACTGACAAAGTATGACCTGACCTTGACCTAGGCAGAAGGTCAAACTGAGAAAAGGGTGTGTGCTATTGAGAGGTTTAACCCTAAGGTAGGTGTGGGCCAAATATTAAAGCAGTATCTTGAATACTTCAGCAGTTATGTACACTTTTCAAAACTTAAACACAGAACATAAACATGGGTGTAAATGACAAAGTCTGAAGTGATCTCGACCTATGTAGAGGGTCTAACTTGGGGATGGGGGTGTATGCTATTGAAAGATCTTACCCTAAGGTAGGTGTAGGCCAAATATGAAAGCAGTACCTGAAATAATTAAAAAAACTATGCACATCTTTAAAAACTTAAACATTCAGCTAACGCGGATGCAAACATGGACGCGGACACCGACTGGGTGACAACATAAGCTCTCCAGGGACATAGTTCCGGTTAGTTAATAAATGTCAAAATGATTGCCTTTGGAAACAAAGAACACACTACAGATTAGAAAATGGGAATCTCAGTTTTATGGAGACTCTTCATAAGCAGTAATGAAGTTTGCAACATTGCTTATGCCCTCTAGCGTATACATGAGCAGAATTCCATTTTCAAAGGTACCACAATGGGCCCAATGATCCCAAAGGAAATGAAATACTAGAGCAAGTGCCCAGAAGGTCACAAATACCCCCGGCCAGCGCCATTTCTTAATTATAAAATATCTTAAAGTTAATGACAATGATATAAGGCAAGCTATAGTTTACAATGTCACTGATCTATCATTCCAAGAACAACTTTCCTGGAGTAAATAGTCTTTAAGATATGAAGCAAATTCGCTGGGCCATAAAATATAGGTCACTGACCTACATATACTTGAGAAGTTAATCTGATCGTCACACTGATGCACTATACCAACTATGATGTTAATCCATTAAATAATCTAAGCAAAATCACTAGACCATGAAATATAGGTCATACTGATTTATATTTACTCTGAGGTGAAAGTTTTGGTCACACTGTGTCTTTATATGTAAATATGACATTTAAGTATCAAATAGTGGGAGATATAAGACAAAATCACTGGGCTATGAAATATAGGTCACATAATCCCAAAATATGATAGTAATACATCAAATTTTCTTCAAGATATACTGGTAACATAAAATCACTGGACTATGAAATATAGGTCACAGTGACCTACTTTTAGGTCACCTGTTGGATCATACTAATTCATAATTCCAAATAATGGTGTTCATACATCAATTACCATTCAAGATATGAGGCAAAATTACTGGACCATGAAATATAGGTACATTTGTTATGCTGTCAATCATGTAGTCACACAGAACCAATATTCCAAGAATCCATGAAATAGTCTTCAAGCTATAAGGCAAAATCGCTGGAGCATGAAAATATGATCACAATGACCTTGATCTTATTACACTGAATGTTGATGTGATAAACATGTCTGATGCCCATCCGTCTTTAAGAAGTTATTTGTATAAACAAACTGCAACATACTACTTTATTGAGGCATTAATCCATGAAATAGTTCAAAATAAACGTCAAAATCATTGAAGCATGAAAATAAGGTCACAATGACCTCGACCTTATTACACTGAATGTTGATGTGATAAACATGTCTGATGCCCATCCTTCTTTAATAAGAGGTTGTTTGTATAAACAAATTGCAATATACTTCTTTATTGGGGTGTCCTAGATTTTGACCTCTAGCCCCACCCCGGGGCATGACCCAGGAATTCATTGATGTAGAATGGAAGAGAACCCTCCCAGGTACTCCCATACCAAATATGAAAAGTTTTTTCTCAATGGCTGCAGAGATATAAGTAATCAAAAAACTTCGAAGTAAAACTTGGTTATAGAATCACATCCGGACGGACGGACGGACAGACAGACGAACAGACTAACGGAACAGACAAAAACTATATACCCCTTCGGCATACTTTGTATGCCGGTGGTATAATAATCCTCACTATGGTAAAGTAAGGGGAGACGTTCTACTGCCGCCATACGGCACTAACACAAGCTGCAGTGTAGTAAAATAAATATCAAAATGATTGTCTTTGGAAACAAAGAACACACTACAGATTAGAAAATGGGAGTCTCGGTTTTATTGAGACTCTACTTAAGCAGTAATGAAGTTTGCAACACTGCTTACGCTCTCAAATCTCAAAATCCTAAGTCCCAAGTAGTTCCTGAGAAATTTTTGATGGAAAAAAAATTCATGCACACACAAACACACACACAAAAATTGTTATGGAAAAGACAACTAGAGGCACTTGGAGCTAAAAATGCGGAACAATTTACCCAAATGCAATCTTGGATTTGTCATCAGAACAATTTTAGCTATTTCTGATGTACAAGTCATCCTGATACTTCCTATCAAGTTTTGAATCAATTTCCCTTTGAGTTCAAAAAAAGAAGGTAAATATAGATTTTGAAGATAGAAAAGAATTGAGCAGCCTTGACACATTAAAACAGGACATTGATCGAGACATCTTTATTTCTATTGTAACCTCAAAAATCCCACAAGATGTCCATATACAACTAGAAATACAAAAGGAGTCAAAGATAAAATGGTCTGTCCATAAACCTGGGAGATTCAAACCCCTGATTAATAGATTCATACATGTGATATTTTCTTGGTCCCAAATAGGGAGATTTTGATTTTCAGATAAGGAGATTGAGGTCTCAAATAGGGAAATTTTTACGTGGTTAAAAGTGATATATTTTTTGTGAAAATTCACTTATGAAGCACTTTAAAAGCACTTCTAATCTTAGGGAGGAAACTATATTAGTCTTACAACTTAATTCTGAATTACATCTCTTCATCTACAGCCTTTTTTTTCTTTTTGGCCCTTTCAAGAATATTTCACTTATATCAAGCTGATCGTTCATCAAAAGGTGGGTGAAAACTGGAGAACCCGGGGAAAAACCACCTGACCATCCGTAAGCAGAACTTGGCTTTCCCACATGTGACCCGAGTGAGGCTCAAACCACAGCGGTGAGAAACCTAATGGATTAAGAGTCAACTCTCCTATTCACTAGGCTACGGAGGCCTGCCGATTTGTAAGAGTTGTAGTTCACCCAAGTAACATAATGAAAACCAATTTTGGTCAAATTCCAGTCATTGGTTCAAGACATATGGTGCACACAAGCTTTCTTCTATAAAAAAATGAGTTTCAAAGTGTTGGTGTAACACTGAATCAAGATATAGTGTGTACACAAGTTTTTTTCTCTAAAAAAAAATTGAGTTTCAAAGTGTGATTTTGAAAATGAGGTCAAGGTCATCAAAATCTAATCACTTCATTCCCCCATCCCAATAAAGTATGTATGCTAATTTAGTCAAATTCCATCTATTGATTCATGAGACAGAGTGCACACAAGGCTTATTTTTAGAGTCTTTATTATATAGTGACCTTGAAAACAAGATCAACGTCACCAAAATCTAATCACTTCTTTCCCAATTCCTAATGATGTATCTATGCTAGTATGGTAAAATTCCAGTCAATGGAAGCTTTTTTCTATCAAACTTTGAGTTTCAAAGTGCCAGTGTGACCTTGAAAATGAGATAAAGGTCACCAAAGTCTAATCACTTCTTTCCCCAATCCCAATGATGTATCTGTGCTAGTTTGGCCAAATTCCATCTATTGATTCATGATATGGAGTGCACACAAGGCTAACTTTTAAAATCTTTATAATATAGTGACCTTGAAAATAAGGTCAAGGTCACCAAAATTAATCGCTTTTTCTCCTGTCCTAATGATGCACCTGTGCTGGTTTGGTTCAATTCCAGCCATTGGTTAAAGAGATAATGTGCACACAAGCTTTTTTTTTTTTACTGCATTAAGAAATTTTACACAGGGCAATAACTCTAAGAGATTTGGCCCCTAGCCCTTACCTTTTCTTATGTAGGTACACTTTATTGATATCAATGTGTAGGTACATCTTATTGATATCAGTGGGTCTGCATAAACTGATGAACAACAATTGCTGTGTTTGCAAGATATTAGGAAAAAGAGTGCACACAAGGCACACTTTTAGATTCTTTACAATACAGTGACCTTGAAAATAAGGTCACGGTCACCAAAATCTAATCACTTTTTTCCTCTGTCGTAATGATGTAGCTGTATTTGTTTGGTCAAATTCCAGCCATTGGTTAAAGAGATCATGTGCACAGGGGCTTTTTTTTACTGCATTAAGAAATTTTACAAAACTGGCCCCTAGCCCTTACTTTTTCTTATGTAGGTACATCTTACTGATATACAACAGCTAGTGCAGCGTACCCTGGCTTTGAAAACATTTATTCGGCCCTGTTCCTTTTTAAACAAGAACATATGGTTTGCTTAAAATGTCTCTCAGAAATTTTTGTAATGGCACAATAGGAATCACACTTTTGTCAGAGCATGTCGTTTTGAATGATGTTTTTGCCAAAACACACAATTTGCAACGAATTTATGCAAATAACCTTATAGCAATATTTTATGTTAGATTGTTGAAAACTGTTTCTTGTTTATTTTTATTGTTATTCACAGAGGAGAACAAAAAACACTTCATGATAGGAGTCACTATGTATGAAAGTAATCACATTATTTACTTGTAGGTGGATAGAAATCATACAAGTCAGTTCTGCATTTAGGCCAAACTGAGCTTGAATATTTGCCCATTTTTCGAATGTTTGTAGTCTTGAAATAAGCTTGTTTTGGTATTTGTGCTTTGATCAGTTTGTGTGGGATATATGTTTTACACATATAAATTGTTTTAAAGTGAAAAAAAGCCTTTTGCTCACTTCAACACTGATTTCAGAAGGAAACTGCCTTTTAGAAATAACAAATTGAATGTAACAGGCGGTAAATGAACAGGTTTCAGTATAGCATTGCCTGAATTCTACTACTATTATTTGCCTCTGGAGCAGAGGATTCAGCCATTTTATCCCTTTACACACTAATTTTAGGTTCTTCATATTCAAAGAACACATGTTCCTCTTCTGTGGTCTCTAATTGGTAGCTGTGATGCTGTATTAGTGTTTTTGAGGAGCTGCATGAAATTTCAATAATTTTGTACGGTTGCTAGAGGCATCAGCCTGAAAGACCCGAAAACACCTAATGGTCTGATAACACAGGTGTTTTATAGCCTTTTTTTTCACTCATTTTCTTGTACACTATCTACAGAATGTAACATCGCTATAATTATATACAGTAATTGTTCAGAGCGAGATTTATGTTTCATTGTTGTTATTTTTCAGAGAATGTTTTATGTGTGGCATATGTGGAACCCCGTTAAAAAAGAAAGCTACTTTAAGGCAACATGAACATGAACAGTGTCACAAGAATGTGGGAAAATGTAAATGTTCAGAGTGCGGAAAAGTAACTTTTAGCAACTATTAAAACTGTTATCTGTTTACATGAAATGAAATCACACACACACTTCTATTATCAAACATAGGTAAACCTTAATTTTAGCTAGTACAATAAAAAAATAAAATAAAAAAAATATAATGAAAATTGTCAATAAGCAGCGCTTATTAGATAACCCCCGCATAAAGCATAAAACTATAAAAAAAAACATATAATGAAAATTGTCAATAAGCAGCACTTATTAGATACCCCCCGCATAAAGCATAAAACTTTTTTCTATCAAAATTTAAGTTTCAAAGTGCTGGCGTGACCTTGAAAATAAAGTCAGGGTCACCAAAATCTAATAAAATGAAAATAAGGTCATGGTCACCAAAATCTAATGAAAATGAGGTCAAGGTCACAAAAATCTAATCACTTCTTTCCCATGTCCTAATGATGTATCTGTGCTTATTTGTTAAACTTCTACGCATTGATTCAAAATATAGTGTGCACACAAGCTTTTTTCTATCAAAATTTGAGTTTCAATGTGCCGGTGTGACCTTGAAAATGAGATAAAGGTCACTGAAATCTAATCACTTCTTTCCCCAATCCCAATGATATACCTGTGCTAGTTTGATCCAATTCCATCTATTGATTCATGAGACAGAGTGCACACAAGACTCACTGACTGAGTATTTATAAATAGTGACCTTGAAAATAAAGTCAAGGTCACCAAAATCTGTTCACTTCTTTCTCCCATCCTGATGATGTATCTGTGCTAGTTTGGTCAAATTCCAGCCATTGGTTAAAGAGATAGTGTGCACACAAAATTTTTAAAAAGCTCAATTTTGGAGTCTTTATAATGTAGTGACCTTGAAAATGAGGTCAAGGTCACAAAAATCTAATCACTTCTTTCTCATGTCCTAACAATGTATCGGTGCTAGTTTGTTAAAATTCCAGCCATTGGTTCAAGATATAGTGTGCACACAAGCTTTTTTCTATCAAAATTTGAGTTTCAAAGTGCCGGTGTGACCTTGAAAACAAGATAAAGGTCACCAAAATCTAATCACTTCTTTCTCCAATCCCAATGATGTATCTGTGCTAATTTGGTCAAATTCCATCTATTGATTCATGAGACAGAGTGCACACAATGCTCACTTTTTGAGTATTTATGATGTAGAGACCTTGAAAATAATAAGGTCAAGGTCACAAAATCTAATCAATTCTTTCCCCCATCCTTAGGATGTATCTGTGCTAGTTTGGTCAAATTCCAGCCATTGGTTAAAGAGATAATGTGCACACAAACATTTTACTGCATTAAAAAGGCTCACTTTTAGAGTATTTATAATGTATTGATTCATGAGACAGTGCACACGAGGCTCACTTTTTGAGTATGATGTAGTGACCTTGAAAATAAGGTCAAGGTCACCAAAATCTAATCACTTCTTTCCCCCATCCTTATGATGTATCTGTGCTAGATTGGTCAAATTCCAGCCATTGGTTAAAGAGATAGTGTGCACACAAACTTTTCACTGCAATAACAAGGCAACAAGGCTCACTTTTTGAGTATTTATAATGTAGTGACCTTGAAAATAAGGTCAAGGTCACCAAAATCTAACAATTTCTTTCCCCCATCCTGATGATGTATCTGTCCTAGTTTGGTCAAATTCCAGCCATTGGTTAAAGAGATAGTGTGCACACAAACTTCTTACTGCATTAAGAAAAAAATTTACAAAGGCCAATAACTCCAACAGAATTGGCCCCTTGTCCTTACTTTCTCTTTTGTAGGTACACCTTATTTGATATCAAAGTGTCTGCAGAAATTGATGAATATCCATCACTGCATTTTCAAGATATTAGGGAAAAACCAGCGATGCGGACGGACACACAGACAGACAGACGGACATGACAACAGTATACACCCCCTCCCCCACCCCAACAAACAAAGTTTGCGGGGGGTATAAAAAAGTGCATTATTCTTTTATTTCAAAAACAGTCTAGCATGTATAAGTTGAAATTTAGTAGTGGTGGAGTGCGACTCTTACTGATTTTCTTTCTGTTGTAATATTCAGAGTGACACTTATCACACCGTGTGACTCCCATCATTATGTTCTTTTTCTTGATTTCTCTGCTAATAATCATTGTACAGAACTGAAACAAGTACGGACTATCATCCATAATATATATAATGAAAATTGTCAATAAGCAGGGCTTATTCAATACAGCCTGCATAAAGCATAAAACCTTTTTCTAACAAAATTTAAATTTCAAAGTGCCGGCGTGACCTTGAAAAATAAGTCAAGGTCACCAAAATCTAATAAGAAAAATCTAATCACTTCTTTGCCCCATTCTTATGATGTATCTGTGCTAGTTCCGCCTATTTCCAGCTATTGGTTAAAGAGATATTGTGCACACAAACTTTTTACTTCATTAACAAGGCTCCTTTTTGAGTATTTATAATGCAGTGACCTTGAAAATAAGATCAAGGTCACCAAAATCTAATCACTTCTTTCCCCCATCCTGATGATGTATCTGTACTAGTTTGGTCAAATTCCATCCATTGGTTAAAGAGATAATGTGCACACAAACTTTTTACTTCATTAACAAGCCTCACTTTTTTCAGTATTTATAGTGTAGTGACCTTGAAAATAAGGTCAAGATCACCAAAATCTAATCACTTTTTTGCCCCATCCTTATGAAATTCCAGCCATTGGTTAAAGAGATATTGTGCACACCAACTTTTTACTTCATTAACAAGGCTCCTTTAGGCTTCTTTTTGAGTATTTATAATGTAGTGGCTTTGAAAATAAGATCAAGGTCACCAAAATCTAATCACTTCTTTACCCCATACTGATGATGTATCTGTGCTAGTTTGGTCAAATTCCAGCCATTGGTTAAAGAGATAATGTGCACACAAACTTTTTCTTGCATTAACAAGGCTCACTTTTTTGAGTATTTATAGTGTAGTGACCTTGAAAATAAGGTCAAGGTCACCAAAATCTAATCATTTCTTTCCCCCATCCTTATGATGTATTTGTGCTAGTTTGGTCAAATTCCAGGCATTGGTTAAAGAGATATTATGCACACAAACTTTTTACTTCATTAACAAGGATCCTTTAGGCTCCTTTTTGTGTATTTATAATGTAGTGACCTTGAAAATAAGGTCAAGGTCTCCAAAATCTAATCACTTCTTCCACCCATCCTGATGATGTATTTGTGCTAGTTTGGTCAAATTCCAGCCATTGGTTAAAGAGATAGTGTGCACACAAACTTTTTTCTGCCTTTTTTCTGCATTAAGAAAAAATTTTTACAAAGGGCAATAACTCCAAGAGAATTGGCCCCTAGCCCTTACTTTCTCTTTTGTAGGTACATCTTATTGATATCAATGTGTCTGCAGAAATTGATGAATATCATCACTGCGTTTTCAAGATATTAGGAAAAAACCAGCGGCGCGGATGGACACACGGACGGACGGACAACGTGAAAACAGTATACACACCCCCCCTCCCCCCACAAACAAAGTTTGCGGGGGGTATAATAAAAATATATACTAACACTTATCAAAACAATTGCAAAACGTGTCATTTGGGTAATAAATATTCAAAATTGGTATTGTTTGCCAAAAATATGATCATCAGCGCATTTCTGTCGAGATTTGCAAGAAAATCAGAGCATTTTTGTCAAAAGTTGAAGTAAGTTGGCAGTAAGAAAAGCTTCTAATTCCTGGTACTGTGCAGTCAGAGGGTGGACAATGTACATCACAGTCACGTGATTAAAGTGTTAAGGAACACTAAATTTGATTGTCAAAATCCTCCACTTCAGGTAAGAAAATATCTTGTGCGGGGCACATACATAACAAAGCTAAATGTGGTAAAAAGCAGTTACCCCACATCTGTTTCTAGTTTTATTTGCATGTTTCATCTTTTCCAGAAATCCAGTCTTTTTTGAGATTACTCAAGAAAACCTGGATTTTGAGACGTTATGGGACACACATCCACTCATCGGCTAGCCCCAAATTCATGAAATGGACCAAACGAGGCTCTCATAAACACTGGAACTAGTCTGAATTCAGACCTCGGAGATGACCAAGCCTGTTTTGTTCACGACATTTTATAACAAGTGCCCAGAGGGTCACGAATACCCCCGGCCGGCGCCATTTCCTAATTATAAAATATTTTAAAGTTAATGACAATGATATAAGGCAAGATATAGTTAACAATGTCTGTCTCTGAGTGACACTGATCTATCATCCCAAGTACAACTTTCCCGGAGTAAATAGTCTTCAAGACATGAAGCAAATTTGCTGGGCCATAACATATAGTCACTGACCTACACATACTTGAGAAATTAATCTGATGGTCACACTGATGCATTATACCAACTATGATGTTAATCCATTAAATAATCTAAAAGATATTAAGCAAAATCACTAGACCATGAAATATAGGTCATACTGATTTATATTTACTTTGAGGTGAAAGTTTGGGTCACTTTGTGTCATTATATGTAAATATGACATTTAGGTATCAAACAGTGGGAGATATAAGACATAATCACAGGGCTATGAAATATAGGTCACATAATCCCAAAATATGATAGTAATACATCAAATTGCCTTCAAGATGTAACATAAAATCACTGGACCATGAAATATAGATCACAGTGACCTACATTTACTTTTAGGTCAACTGTTGGATCATACTAATTCATAATCCCAAATAATGATGTTCATACATCAATTACCATTCAAAATATACAGCAAAATTACTGGACCATGAAATATAGGTCAAGGTGACCTACATTTGTTATGCTGCCAATCGTGGTGTCACATAGAACCAATATTCCAAGTATCACATTAATCCATGAAATAGTCTCCAAGATATAAGGCAAAATCGCTGGAGCATGAAAATATGATCACAATGACCTTGACTTTATTACACTAAATGTTGATGTGATAAACATGTCTGATGGCCATCATCCTTCTTTAAGAAGTTGTTTGTATAAACAAACTGCAACATACCACTTTATTGAGGCATTAATCCATGAAATAGGCTTCAAAATATGTCAAAATCACTGAAGCATGAAAATAAGGTCACAATGACCTTGTCCTTATTACACTGAATGTTGATGTGATAAACATGTCTGATGCCCATCCTTCTTTAATAAGAGGTTGTTTGTATAAACAAACTGCAATATACTACTTGGTCCTGGGTATGACGTAAAACTGCATCCAGCTGTGACACTCAGCATGAGTGTGGGAATGTGAGGCTGCCCTCAATCACAGTTGCCTCCCACCTTCAGGCTGCCACAACTTGGGTGGCAGAGCTAGGCAGCAATCATGTACAGACCGATGGCTTGGTGTTCTAGCTATTGTGGTTTGGCGGACGATCCTTTCTTTATAAGGACAACGGCAAAGCACACTGCCCGAGTGCGGGAACAGCATGCATGCTCAGATGCCGTAAAAGAACTGAGTTGGGATGTCAGCTAGGACAGGCGATCCCGTAAAAACAGCTGTTCCAAAATCTTTCATGGCAAGCACAAGAATAGAATTAGAGTTGGGCGGTGCCAACAGACATAAAAGTTCTGTTGGTAACGTCTCCGGCTTGGCCTCCTGTCAGGTGTGGGAGGCAGGGTCGGGCCATTGTGGCGAATCAAGCAAGCACCTGAGGAAATTCAGGGTGAGAACACTCAATGTGAACACCCTGAGAGGAAGAGTTTGCGAGGTAGTGGAAACACTATCCCGCAGGAAAGTGGATGTCTGCTGCATTCAGGAGACCAGCTGCCGCACAATCAAGGGCAAGGACACCAGGTATAAGCTCTACTGGTCAGGAAACGACAGGCACTGCTGGTGTAGGAGTGTTTGTGGCAGAAGAGTGGATAGAGAAAGTTTTTGAGGTTCAGAGAGTCTCCGGCAGAATCATCTAAGTGAAACTCATAGTCAGCCAGCGTGTGGTTACCTTCCTGTCTGTGTATGCCCCACAGAGTGGTCTAAGTGATGAGGTTAAGGAACTGTTCTTTGATCAGCTGCATGCTGTGACTGCCAGGATCCCAGCATCAGAATTTCTGATCCCATGTGGAGATTGGAACGGCCATGTAGGCCGTGCAGGCACTGGATACAGGGAAGTGCATGGTGGGATGGGGTATGGCAGACCAGAACCAGATGTTGAGGGTGAGAGAATCCTAGAGTACGCCCTAGCATTTGACCTGCTTCTTGGGAACACATGTTTCAAGAAACGTGACAGCCATCTCATCACGTACAAGTTGGGAAACATAGCCATGCAGATAGACTTCATCCTTTTCCGTATGACCATGCACAAACTTGTCACATGTAAAAGTGATCCCTGGCGAGGAAGTAGCTCTGCAACATCAGCTTCTTGTATGTGACATGAGGATTAATGTGCCACCAAAATCCAAGCGCAAGTTCACCCCTCGCCTCAAAGTTTGGAAGCTTAAAGACCCTCAGACAAGCAATCATTTCCAGGAGGTCTTCAACTTGCATGTGAGCACGTCTGCAGGTGTAGCTGATGGGGCCACTGAGGATATCTGGAACAACATCAAGACTGGACTGCTCAAGACAACTGAGGAGGTGTGTGGCACAACTCGGCCACACCACTGGCGTCGTGAAACCTGGTGGTGGAATGAACACGTGGAAAAGGCCATTGCTGCCAAGCAGAAAGCTTTCAAGGTCTGGAAGGCTGGTAAAGGCACTAGGGCATCATACGATGCAGCCAAACGAAATGCCAGACATGCAGTGCACCATGCTCGTCAAGAAGCCGACAAGAAGGTCTATGAGAATATTGACCCCAAGTCTTCAGAAGTCTACCGCCTTGCTAACCAGTTTAGAAGATAGAACACTGATGTTGTTGGTGACAAACCTGTGAAGAATGATGCAGGAGAGATGTCAATGAGCGAAGACTCAAAGCAGAAGGCCTGGCTAGAGCACTACCAAAGGCTTCTCAACATTGAGTTTGACTGGAAGAAGGCTATTTCACAGATGAAGGCTGGCAAACCACCAGGCCCATCAGGCATAGTGGTGGAGATGATAGGAGCAGCCGGTGACATGGGCGCCTCCATGATCTGTGACCTCGCAGCTGCAATCATTTATGATGGCAAGGTACCCTCTGACTGGGAGCTGAGTTTCATTGTCTGTCTCTACAAGGGAAAGCCGGACGCATTGGAAAGGGGCAACTACGGTGGTCTGAAGCTGACAGAGCAGGTTATGAAAATCCTGGAGGGGATTGTGGACAGTCTCATCAGACAGTTGGTGTCAACCAATGATTCCCAGTTTGGCTTCGTCCCAGGCAGAGGCACTACAGACGCAATCTTTGTTGTCAGGCAGCTGCAAGAGAAGTATCTAGCTGCCAACAAGAGACTCTACATGGCTTTCGTAGACCTGGAGAAGCGTTTGATCGAGTACCTCTCAAGGT
The DNA here is from genome assembly GCA_964016985.1 of Anodontia alba. NCBI lineage: Eukaryota > Metazoa > Mollusca > Bivalvia > Lucinida > Lucinidae > Anodontia > Anodontia alba. The sequence continues at coordinate 68,888,139 of OZ024826.1, forward strand.
CATCTGGTGGGGGCTGAGAAAACTTGGTGTGGAGGAGTGGATTGTGCAACTGGTGCAGGGGATGTATACAAATGCGCGGAGCCGTGTCCATGTTGGTGAGGAGTACAGTGAAGAGTTTGAAGTGAAAGTTGGTGTTCACCAAGGATCAGTACCAGGGCTCTGGAAATTTTGAAATCTGAATCAGTCCAGCCGATGACGATGACGTCATCAATGAGCCCATTTCCAAAAAAAAAAATATGTGTATATCACCTGTCACGAAAACTAATGACAATTGGCAGTCCTATAACTCCTTTTAAATAATACACCTCAGCTCCGTTATATGACGGAAGTCCGGGTACAACGAGCATGATCAAAGCTGGCGTCATCAATAAATAAAAGGTATGTAAAAAGAAAGAAAAAAAAAAGAAAAAAAAAAGAAAAAAAAGGTTTTGTTGTTATTTCCACCTCCGCAGGGTTTTCCTAAACTATTTATAAACAACTGATTCCCGTCTTGTATAAGCGCGAAGACGGCGGGAAACAGGAGAGACGGAACGAAACGACTTGCATGGACCTAATTAGGTCTAATAAAAAAGGCCTGCGCCACGGGCGGTTTTGCAGTTTTCAGTGTTTCAAGATTTAATCAGACTGCTTAAATTGTAAGCACTGACCAATCTTGCCTAGCGCAAGTGGTGCATTACTTATTTTTACTGTGAAATCTACCTTGAATTATACTCGCGTGTTACGGCAATCAACAAAAAAAAAAAAAAAAAAAAGCAATCAATTATACCCAGATCAGACGCCGTTGTATGCGACATCTGATCAGGACGTACACGGTTTGGGAATTCATTTATCGAATCTGGGACCGACAAACCGTGTTGATCAAAACAAAAAAGAAGAGGAAGAAAACGGGTGCGTTCAAGCGGTGCATTCTTTTATCATACTCAGTAAAGCGACCTTTGATCTTTTGGACACGCCGACTGCACCTGGATGTTTTGCAGTCTCAGTGTATTCACACGTGTCACACAAACGGATTAATTATCAGACTACCGTTACTGATGATTCGTGTTAATCGCTTGTTTACTGCACAAAGGTCAGTGAAGTGTTGATTTTTTGACAATGTTTGGATAATGACGTAATTAATTTGTGCTGCGGGTAGGTTGCCGTTATTCAGCTGTCTCTCCAATATACATGTCAAATGACCGTTTAGAGCCTTTTAACTACCATAATATCGCATTTAAAAGGTGCGCGGACGTTGTCAGTTTGGAAAGACTTGACCGTTTGTGATTTTTTAGACATCATTGATTTGAGAAAATTGGTTGGTTTGGGAAATGTTGGACCAATTTATTAGCGTTTTGGGGTGTTTGAAATCGGTCCAGAATTCCTAATTTCGGTCCAGACCGGCTATTTTTCCGGTTTTCCCGAGCCCTGATCAGTACTCAGCCCACTGCTCTTCATCATTGTGCTTGACGCCTTATCACGAGAGTTCCGCTCTGGGGTCCCCTGGGAAGACCTCTATGCTGATGACCTTGTCATCATCGCTGAATCACTTGAGGAATGTGTCCGGAGGCTCTTGACATGGAAAGACGCAATGAAGAAGAAAGGACTGAAATGCAGTAAAGACAAAGATCATGATCTGCGGTACGGGACTGGACCTCCTGCAGAGTTCAGGCGAGTTTCCATGCACCGTCTGTCGCACTGGAGTGGGCAGCAACAGCATCTTCTGCAATGGCTGCAAGCACTGGGTGCACAAAAAATGCAGTGGGCTCAAGCGCTTGAAAAAAGACCCTGACTACAGATGTACACGGTGCCAGGGAACTGCACGCCCCTTGGATGGCAGAAGGAAGTCCAGGTTGGACCTGACAAGCTTGAGGTGGTAGCTTCCTTTTGCTACCTAGAAGACATGCTCTCAGCAGCAGGTGGCTGTGAACTTTCAACCAAAACACGTGTGAAAACCGCCTGGAAGAAGTTCAAGGATTTGCTACCAGTTCTCTCTTCACGCCACCTCTCTTTCAAAACACATGGCCGTGTGTACAGCTGTTGTGTGCGGAGTGCAATGCTCCATGCCAGTGAGACTTGGCCATTGACAAAGCCAAACCTCCAGCGTCTGGAGCGAAATGACAGGGCAATGATCAGACAGATCTGCAAGAGAACCCTTCCAGGTACCCCCATACCAAATATGAAAAGTTTTTGATCAGTGGCTGCAGAGTTATAAGTAATCAAAAAACTTCGAAGTAAAACTTGGTTATAGAATTGGACGGATGGAAGGACAGATGGAGGGATAGACAAACAGAACAGATGAAAACTATATACCCCTTTGGCATACTTCATATGCCGGGGTATAACAAGCAAAAGACAAAACTTTACGTAAAACTTTGAGGTAAACATCACACTATTTTCTAAGTCCGTGACCCTGACCTTGGGTCAGCAGCATCAGCAGAATGATGTCAGCTATTCTGTAATCATCTAGTAGTAACACTAACCACTCATCAACATCCTAAAGTGTAAGCTTTCAAAAATATATGCAAAAGGAAACAAGAGCTACGCCAAGCGGAGCATTATACGCCCGTGGCAAGTAATAAGATGTAGCACATAAACTGGCTTCTGTATAATTCAGTGCTCCGGATATAAACTGTAAGTGGAATTACAAAAAAAAAATTAAAAAAAAATTTCATTGGGGCATATCTCTGCTGATATTTGGTGAACTGTAACCTAAGGGTCCAAGCTGGCCCAGAAATTAAGGGAGAAGTGACTTCTCCCTCCTGGGAAAATAGGGAGAAGTTTGCTGCTTCTAGGGAGAAGTGCTTTCTGACGGAGGACACACCACAGAAGCATGGCTATATTATAAGCTCATATGAGTCTTTGGCTGATTTGTTTTTCCTATACTTCAATATCGGACCAAACAATAACAAAACAAAAACAAGAGGCCCACGGGCCACGGGTTGCTCACCTGAGTGACACAGCCACTGCAGATACGCAGATGTTATGCAACATTTTTCCAATCCTGTCATCGCAACTAATGAAAGGATCATCATTTAAACAGTTCTTAATTTTGAAGAAGAATATATATGGACTGACAGTCAATGGAGAGTGATCATTTGAACAAACTCTCAATCACATTTCAACAGTAGGATCCATGTGAAATTTGGTGGCAAATGGCTAAGTAGTTTCTGAAGAATCATGATTTTATACATGTTAACAGCTCAGTGGCAAGGAAAAATAATAAACATAAACAAGATGGCAGCCATCTAAGATTTCCAATCGGAATGATTTAAGCTACTGTTGATCTACAAGTCACCTCGATACTTCCAATGAACTTAGAGTCAATTGCCCTTATGGTTCAGGAGAAAAAGTTCAAAACAGATTTTCAAGATGGACGCCATGGCCGCAATTTGGGATTTCCTATTGCAACAATTTGAGCTATTTTTTATCTACAAGTCACCCCGATGCTTCCTATCAAATTTCGAGTCAATTGGCTTTCAGTTCAGGGAAAGAAGAGAAAAATAGATTTTCGAAATGGCCACCATCTTGGATTTCCGATGGGAACAATTTTAGCTATTTTTATATCTACAAGTCATCCGGATGCTTCCTACCAATTTTCAAATCAAATGGCCCTTTGGTTCAGGAAAATAAGCGAAAAAAAAAAAGAGTTTCAAGATGGCCGCCATGGCGGCCATCTTGGATTTCTGATCGAAACAATTTAATCTATTTTAGAACTACAAGTCACCTCAATGCTTCCTACCAAATTTCGAGTCAAATGGCCTTTCAGTTCAGGAGAAGAAGCAAAAAATAGATTTTCAAGATGGCTGTCATGGTGGCCATCTTGGATTTCTGATAGGGATGATTTTAGCTATTTTTTGATCTACAGGTCACCCTGATGCTTCCTACTTAGTTTAAAGTCAATAAGCCTTTCGGTTCAGGAGAAGAAGTGAAAAATATATTTTCAAGACGGCCGCCATGGCGGCTATCTTGGATTTCCAATCGGAATGATTTTAGCCATTTTTTATCTATAAGTCACCCCGATGCTTCCTACCAAGTTTCAAGTCAATTGGCTTTTGGGTTTAGGAGAACAAGCGAAAAAAAGATTTTCAAGATGGCCACCATGGCAGCCATCTTGGATTTCCCATCAGCAGGATTTTAGCTATTTTTGATCTACAAGTCACCCTGATACTTCCTACCAAGTTTGGAGTCAACTGGCCTTTCAGCTCAGGAAATGAAATGAAAAATAGATTTTCAAGATGGCGGCCATGGCAGCCATCTTGGATTTCCGATTGGAATGATTTTAGCTATTTTTGATCTACAAGTCACCCCAATGCTTCCTACCAAGTTTCCAGTCAATTGGCATTTGGGTTTAGGAGAAGAAGCGAAAAATAGATTTTCAAGGTGGTCGCCATGTCGGCCATCTTGGATTTACGATTGGCATGATTTTAGCTATTTTTCATCTACAAGGCACCCCAATGCGTCCTACCAACTTTCGAGTCAACTGGCATTTGGGTCCAGCAGAAGAAGCGAAAAATAGATTTTCAAGATGGCAGCCATCTTGGATTTCCGATCGGAATGATTTTAGCTATTTTTCATCTACAAGTCACCCTGATGCTTCCTACTAAGTTTCGAGCCAATTGACTTTTAGGTTTAGGAGAAGAAGCGAAAAATAGATTTTCACGATGGCTGTCATGGTGGCCATCTTGGATTTCCAATCGGCACGATTTTAGCTATTTCTGATCTACAAGTCATCCCGATGCTTCCTAGCAAGTTTGGAGTCAATTGGCCTTTCGGTTCAGGAGAAGAAGCGAAAAATAGATTTTCAAGATGGCTGGCATGGCGGCCATCTTGGATTTCCAATCGGCACAACTTTAGCTATTTTTGATCTATAAGTCACTCCAATGCTTCCTAACCTGTTTGGAGTCAATTGGCTTTTGGGTTTAGGAGTAGAAGCGAAAAATAGATTTTCAAGATGGCTGCCATGGCGGCCATCTTGGATTTCCAATCGACACGATTTTAGCTATTTTTGATCTTCAAGTCACCCTGATGCTTCCTAGCATGTTTGGAGTCAATTGGCCTTTCGGTTCAGGAGAAGAAGCGAAAAATAGATTTTCAAGATGGCAGCCATGGCGGCCATCTTTGATTTCCAATTGGAACGATTTTAGCTATTTTTGATCTACAAGTCACCCTGATGCTTCCTACCATGTATCGAGTCAGTTGGCCCAAGCAACTGTTGACGCTGCATGACGCACGACCCATGACGGATGACGGACATTGACTGACCACAACAGCTCACCATGAGCACTTCATGCTCAGGTGAGCTAAAAATTTGAGCAAATTTGGCTCAGTGGCTTCAGAGGAGAAGTTGTCTGAAATTCTCAATAATTCTCCCATACAAATGTTATGGGGCTCATACAAATGCATAGGGAAGCAAACTTGACCTTGCCGTAAAAAGGTCAAATGTCAACGTACGATAATCTTTTTAGCGACTTTGGTAGATCTTCTGTTCCCGATGATTTGTGCACAGATTCAGCCCCAAGGCATCCTCGGTTCTGGAGAAGAAGATTTTTTAAGGGTTTTACCATATATGGGCATGGCGGCCATCTTGGTCAATGAACCGCAACCATTTTAGCAATCTTTCGTTCTCCAGACTTAAGAAGGTTCAATATGAAATTTGAGCAAATTTGGCTCAGTGGCTTCAGAGAAGAAGTTATTTAAAATTCTCAGCAATTTTCCTATTCAAATGTATGGGGCTCATACAAATGCATAGGGAAGCAAACTTGACCTTGCCGTAAAAAGGTCAAATGTCAACGTACAACAATTCTTTTAGCAACTTTGGTAGACCTCTCGTCCCCGATGATTTGTGCAAAGATTCAGCCCCAAGACATTCTCGGTTCTGGAGAAGAAGATTTTTTTTAAAGGTTTTTACCATATATGGGCATGGCGGCCACCTTGGTCAACTGACCATGACCATTTTAGCAATCTTTCGTTCCCCCACCCTAAGGAGGCTCCATATGAAATTTGAGCAAAATTGGCTCAGCAGCTTCAGAGGAGAAGTCGTTTGATACAGACTGACGGACGAACGCATGGACGGACGAAAAGTGATCACAATAGCTCATCCTGAGCATAGCTCAGGTGAGCTAATAAACAACCAAAAAAAAAAAAATGCTGCAAGAATTTTTTTGTAAACCTTTAACTTGTTTAATACTGATTTTATTTTTGTTCTTCAAGGGAGCAAAATCAGAAGAGTACTAAAAAAAAAAAAAAATCCGAAAAGAATTATGTATTTATAAAGATTTAATAATGGCAACCTTTCCTTGCAAATCTAATAAAAAAAAGATGTTAAAAAAAAAAAAAAATCAATATCTTGCCATATCACCAAAACTTTAGTTATTTGCAAAAAATACACCTATTATAAAATAAAATTTGCACACTATTACCTCTAAACAATATGCTGCGAAAAGTTTACAAAAACTCTCAAAGGGGCATAAATCTGCAAATATTTGGTGCACTGTAACCTCAGAATAATATATGCTGCTCCACATCACCGTGTAACTATTTATGAAGTTTCAGCTTGATCGGATGTAAACTGTAGGAGGATTTAGCCGGAAACAAAAAATTAATAGAAATTTTCAAAGGGGTATAACTCTGCTAATATTTGGTGGACTGTAACCTTGAAACAAAAAGCGCTGCTCCACATCATGGTCTAACTACAAATCAAGTTTCAGCTTGATCAGATGTAAACTGTAGGAGAAGTTAGCCGGAAACGAAAAGTCTACTGAAATTTTCAAAGGGGCATAACTCTGCTAATATTTGGTGGACTGTAACCTCAAAACAATATGCACTGCTCCACATCATGGTCTAACTATACATGAAGTTTCAGCTAGATCGGATGTAAAATGTAGGAGGAGTTAACCGGAAATGAAAAGTTTACAGAAATTTTCTAAGGGGCATAACTCTGCAAACATTTGGTGGACTGTAACCTTGAAATTATATGCGCTGCGCCACATCATGGTCCAACTATATACCAAGTTTCAGCTTGATTGGATGTAAATTGTAGGAGGAGATAGCCGGAAACGAAAAAGTTTAATTACGGACGGACGCCATACCCAGTAACATAATACGTCCCGTTTTTCAAACGGGCGTATAAAAACTTCACACAAAACTTTGACAGAAAATGTTAACATCCGTTCGGATGGACAGACAGACGAATGAACAAACAGATGGAAAGACGAAAACTATATACCCCTTGACATACTTCGTATGCCGGGGGTATAACAATGCTTTTTTACGGCGCCAATGAGCAGTGACCAAAATAGTGATATGGGACACACGTGTTTGGATATGGTACACACATGACTGTTTAAGCCGATCAGTTGCTTGTAAAGGACCTCTTGCATGTGTTCGGTATATCTCCTTATACGCTAATTTCTGTTCATGCGAGCTTTGAGACTTACAATTTAACATGTAAATACCCTAAGCACTGGCCCAGTGTTAGTATAGAAATCAAGTCTCACGGGAAGAGCAGGGCTCTTCCATTAAAAGGTATGGTACAGATGTGCCGCTGGAATGGCCCTCGTTTTATCTCGGAGATACATCAATAGGTATGATTTCTGTACTCATTGTATATGATTAGACTATTTTTCTCCCTGTTCTGCTAATACTAATAGTTCTCTATCTGGTGCATCAGCTATCCACAAATCTCAATTGTAAAGGCAGCACTCACTCGTGAGATTACAGCAATTAGTTTATTGTTTTAACATTAATCAAGAGCGGATTTATATTGAAGAAAATAAATTTGTGGATAGTAATAAAATCGTCAAGTAGTATATGAATAGGGTATCTTTTTTTCAAACAAATATATGAATAGGTATGTATTTTGATACTTGCAGATTATATGAATAGTTAGCAAAAATTTCAGCGGAACACCCATACTATATCAAAGTTCAAGACCTCACCCCCCCACCCCACCCACCGGGTCTAGTGTGCTGCACTCTTTACACAATCTGCATCGATCAATGTTAAAATAACAGAATATGTACACTTTATTGCTTTGGACTAGTCTCACACTGGCGATCCAGAGATAACCAAAGCTACTGAGTACAACAAACTCCGTTGAAATCAGTGAGTGACAACATTCATCCAAGTCACCTCAATACTTCCAATGAACTTTGAGTCAATTGCCATTTTGGTTCAGGAGAAAAAGTTCAAAATAGATTTTCAAGATAGCCGCCATTTGGGATTTCTTATCGGAACGATTTGAGCTATTTTTGATCTACAAGTCACCCCAATGCTTCCTACCAAGTTTCGAGTCAATTGGCCTTTCAGTTCAGAAGAAAAAGCAAAAAGTAGATTTTCAAGACGGCCGCAATCTTGGATTTCTGATCGGAAGGATTTTAGCTATTTTTGATCTATAAATCACCCCGATGCTTTCTACCAAGGTTAGAGTCAATTGGCTTTCGGGTTTAGGAGAAGAAGTGAAAAATAGATTTTCAAGATGGCCACCATAACGGCCATCTTGGATTTCCAATCGGAACGATTTTAGCTATTTTTGGTCTACAAGTCACCTAGATGCTTTCTACCAAGTTTGGCCTTTTGGTTCAGGAGAAGAAGCAAAAAATAGATTTTCAAGATGGCGGACATGGCAGCCACCTTGGATTTCCGATCGGAACAAGTTTAGCTATTTTTTATCTACAAGTCACCCCGATGCTTCCTACCAAGTATCGAGTCAATTGTCACAGGGGTGTAGGAGGAGTAGGCTTTTAAAGCAATTGTTGATGCTGCATGATGGACGACAGACGATGCACGACGGATATTGACTGACCACAATAGCTCACCATGAGCACTTCATGCTCAGGTGAGCTAAAGAGGGCCATTCCAGCGGCACATCTGTACCATACCTTTTAATGGAAGAGCCCTGCTCTTCCCGTGAGATTTGATTTCTATACTAACACTGGGCCAGTGCTTAGGGTATTTACATGTTAAATTGTAAGTCTCAAAGCTCGCATGAACAGAAATTAGCATATAAGGAGATATACCGAACACATGCAAGAGGTCCTTTACAAGCAACCGATCGGCTTAAACAGACATGTGTGTACCATATCCAAACACATTGTTGTGTGTCCCATTTCACTATTTCGGTCACTGCTCATTAGCACGATAAAAAAACATTGTTATAAAATGTCGTGAATAAAACAGGCTTGGTCATCTCTGAGGTTTGAATTCAGACCAATTCCAGTCTTTATGAGAGCCCCATTTGGTCCGTTTCGTGAATTTGGGGCTAGTCGGTGAGCAGATGTGTCCCATAACGTCGCAAAATACAGGTTTTCTTGAGTAATCTTGAAAAAGACTGGATTTCAGGAAAAGATGCAAATAAAACTAGAAACCGATGTGGGGTAACTGCTTTTTTCCGCATTTATATTTGTTATGTATGTGCCGCACACGAGATAATTTTCTTACCTGAAGTGGAGGATTTTGACAATCAAATTTAGTTTTCCTTAACACTTTAGTCACGTGACTATGACGTACATTGTCCACCCTGGCAGTAGGTGTAATCTCTGAAGACTATCAACTAGAGTAAAAATGGTGCAATACTTACTGGGAAATGAAGAGCAAAAACAACAACAAGAGGACCATGATGGTCCTATATCGCTCACCTGAGCAAACAGATTTGCATACTTACTGTTGAAGTTTCAGCCAAGTTCACTGCTCTAAGATTTTTGTATAAATTTTATAGCCCCCACCCCCACCCACCCACCCCCACCCACCTCAGTGGTCACGTTTTTTTTTAATGCATCATGACGACTTGAACTGAATCTTGAAAGAGGGTCACCAAAGGAACATTTCTGCCGTTATATTGAAATTGGTCCAGTGGTTTCTGACAAAAAGATTTTTAAAGTGTTTTATATAGCTATAGAGCCTTTTTTTTTTTTTTTTTTTTTTTTTGATTTGGGTTTTACGGCCCTTTCAAGAATATTTCACTTATATCGAGCCGATCGTTCATCGAAGGTGGGCGAAAACCGGAGAACCCGGAGAAAAACCACCTGACCATCCGTAAGCAGAACTTGGCTTTCCCACATATGACCCGAGCCAGGCTCGAACCACAGCGGTGAGAAACCTAATGGATCAAGAGTCAACTCTCCTATCCACTAGGCTACGGGGGCCCGTACTATAGAGCCTTACCCCCTAACGGCCATGTTTTTTGATGAATCATGACAGCTTGAACAAACTTGGTAGAGGGTCACCAAAGGAACATTCCTGCCAAGTTATATTAAATCTGTTCAGTGGTTTCTGACAAGAAGATTTTAAAAGTTTTCTATTTAGATCTATAGGGAAAATAAGCCCCACCCCCTAGCAGCCATGTTTTTTGACGAATTATGATTGCTTGAAGAATCTTAGTAGAGGGTCACCAAAGCAACATTCCAGCCAAGCAATATTGAAATGGGTCATGGGGTATTTGACAAGAAGAATTTTAAAGTTTTCTATACAGATATATATGGAAAATAAACCCCGCCCCCTGGGGACCATGTTTTTTGATGTATCATGACAGCTTGAACAATCTTGGTAGAAGGTCACCAAAGAAACATTCCTGCCAAGTTACATTGAACTCAGTCCAACTGTTTCTTACGAGAAGGTAGATATATAGAGAAAATAAGCCCCACCCCCTAGTGGCCATGTTTTTTGATGAATCATGATGGCTTGAACAATCTTGGTAGAGGGTCACCAAAGAAACATTCTTGCCAAATTATATTGAAATCGGTCCATTCGTTTCTGACAAGAAGTTTTTTTAAGTTTTCTATATAGATATATAGGGAAATAATAAGCCCCACCCCCTGGCAGCCATGTTTTTTGACGAATCACGATTACTTGAATAATCTTGGTAGAGGGTCACCAAAGAAACATTTCTGCCAAGTTATATTTGAAATCGGTCCAGTGGTTTCTAACAAGAAAATTTTTAAAGTTTTCTATATAGATATATAGCGGCCATGTTTTTTGGACGAATCATGACTGCTTGAACAATCTTGATAGACGGTTACATAAGAAACATTCCTGCAATGTTATTTTGAAATAGGTCCAGGGTTTCTGACAAGAAGATCATTAAAGGTTTCTATATAGATATATAGGGAAAATAAGACCCGCCCCACTATAGGGGCCATGTTTTTTGACAAACCATGACGGCTTGAACAATCTTGGTAAAGGGTCACCAAGGAAACATTTCTGCCAAATTATATTGAAATCGGTCCAGTGGTTTCTGACAAGAAGATTTTTTCAAGTTTTCTATATAGATATATAGGGAAAATAAGCCCCGCCCCCTAGCGGCCATGTTTTTTGACAAATCATGACGGCTTGAACAATCTTGGTAGAGGGTCACCAAGGAAACATTTCTGCCAAGTTATATTGAAATCGGTCCTTTTGTTTCTGACAAGAAGATTTTTAAAGTTTTCTATATAGATATATAGGGATATAGAGAAAATAAGCCCCGCCCCCTGGTGGCCATGTTTTTTGACGAATCCATATGGCTTGAACAATCTTGGTAGAGGATCACCAAAGGAACATTTCTGCAAAATTATATTGAAATCGGTCCAGTGGTTTGTGACAAGAAAATTTTTAAAATTTTCTATATAGATATATAGGGAAAATAAGTCCTGTCCCCTAGCGGCCATGTTTTTTGACGAATCCATATGGCTTGAATGATCTTGGTAGAGGATGACTAAAGGAACATTTCTGCAAAATTATATTGAAATCCGTCCAGTGGTTTCTGACAAGAAGATTTTTAAAGTTTTCTATATAGATATATAGGGAAAATAAGCCCCACCCCCTGGTGGCCATGTTTTTTGACGAATCCAAATGGCTTGAACAATCTTGGTATAGGATTAGCAAAGGAACATTTCTGCAAAATTATATTGAAATCGGTCCAGTGGTTTCTGACAGGAAGATTTTTAAAGTTTTCTATATAGATATATAGGGAAAATAAGCCCCGCCCCCCTGGCGGCCATGTTTTTTGACGAATCCATATGGCTTGAACAATCTTGGTAGAGGATGACCAAAGGAACATTTCTGCAAAATTATATTGAAATCGGTCCAGTGGCTTCTGACAAGAAGATTTTTAAAGTTTTCTATACAGATATATAGGGAAAACAAGAGGCCCACGGGCCACGGGTCGCTCACCTGAGTGACATAGCCACTGCAGATATGCAATTATTATGCAACATTTTTCCAGTCCTGTCATCGCAGCTAATGAAAAGATCAACCTTCAAGCAGTTCTTAATTTTGAAGAAGAATATTATATATGGCATGACAGTCAATGGAGCATGATCATTTGAACAAACTCTCAATCACATTTCAACAGTAGGATCAATGTGAAATTTGGAGGCAATTGGCTAATTGGTTTCTGAAGAATTATGTTTTTATACATGTAAACAGCACAGTCGCAGGGAAATATAATAAACATAAACAAGATGGCAGCCATCTTAGATTTCCAATCAGAATGATTTTAGCTACTGTTGATCTACAAGTCACCTCGATACTTTCAATGAACCTGGCTATCTTGGATTTCCGATCAAACAATTTAAGCTATTTTAGATCTACAAGTCGCCCAAATGCTTCCTACCAAGTTTCGATTCAAATGGACTTTCAGTTCAGGAGAAGAAGTGAAAAATAAATTTTCAGGATGGCTGTCATGGCGGCCATCTTGGATTTCTGATAGGGATGATTTTAGCTATTTCTGATCTACAGGTCATCCTGATGCTTCCTACCTAGTTTAAAGTCAATAAGCCTTTTGGTTCAGGAGAAGAAGTGAAAAACAGATTTTCAAGATGGCTGCCATGGCGGCCGCCATGGCGGCCATCTTGGATTTCCAATCGGAACGATTTTAGCCAATTTCAATCTATAAGTCACCCCGATGCTTCCTACCAAGTTTCAAGTCAATTGGCATTTGGGTTTAGGAGAAGAAGCGAAAAAAAGATTTTCAAGATGGCCACCATGGCCGCCACCTTGGATTTCCAATCAGCATGATTTTAGCTACTTTTGATCTACACGTTACCCTGATGCGTCCTACAAAGTTTGGAGTCAATAGGCGAAAAATAGATTTTCAAGATGGCCGCCATGGCGGCCATCTTGAATTTATGATCAGCACAATTTTAGCTCTTTTTGATGTGATACATGTCACACCTATGCTTCCTAGCAAGTTTGGAGTCAGTTGGCCTTTCGGTTCAGGAGAAGAAGCAAAAAATAGATTTTCAAGATGGCTGCCATGGCAGCCATCTTGGATTTCTGATCGAAACAATTTTAGCTATTTTTGATCTACAAGTCACCCTAATGCTTCCTACCATGTTTGGAGTCAATTGGCTTTTGGGTTCAGGAGAAGACGCGAAAAATAGATTTTCAAGATGGCTGCCATGGAGGCCATCTTGGATTTCCGATAGGCATGATTTTAGCTATTTTGGTCTACGTCACCCAAATGCTTCCTAGCAAATTTGGAGTCAATTGGCCTTACGGTTCAGGAAAAGAAGCAAAAAATAGACTTTCAAGATGGCTGCCATGGCGGCCATCTTGGATTCCCAATCGGCACGATTTTCGCTATTTTTGATCTACAAGTCACCCCGATGCTTCCTAGCAAGTTTAGAGGCAATTGGCCTTTCGGTTCAGAAGAAGCGAAAAATAGATTTTCAAGATGGCCGCCATGGCAGCCATCTTGGATTTCTGATCGGCACGATTTTAGCTATTTTTGATCTACAAGTTACCCCGATGCTTCCTAGCAAGTTTGGAGTCAATTGGCCTTTCGGTTCTGGAGAAGAAGCGAAAAATAGATTTTCAAGATGGCGGCCATGGTGGCCATCTTGGATTTCCGATCGGCACGATTTTAGCTATGTTTGATCTACAAGTCACCCCGATGCTTCCTAGCAAGTTTGGAGTCAATTGGCCTTCGGTTCAGGAGAAGAAGCGAAAAATAGATTTTCAAGATGGCGGCCTTAGTGGCCATCTTGGATTTCGGATCGGCAAGATTTTAGCTATTTTTGATCTACAGGTCACCCTGAAGCTTCCTACCAAGTATCAAGTCAATTGGCCCAGGGGTGTAGGAGGAGTAGGCTTTTAAAGCAATTGTTGACGCCGCACGACGGACGACGCACGACGGACGATGGACATTGACTGACCACAATAGCTAACCATGAGCACTTCGTGCTCAGGTGAGCTAATAAGCCCCGCCCCCTGGTGGCCATGTTTTTTGACGAATCCAAATGGCTTTAACAATCTTGGTAGAGGATCACCAAAGGAACATTTCTGCAAAATTATATTGAAATCGGTCCAGTGGTTTCTGAAAAAAAAGATTTTTAAAGTTTTCTATATAGATATATAGGGAAAATAAGCCCTGCCCCCTGGCGGCCATGTTATTTGACGAATCCAAATGGCTTGAACAATCTTGGTAGAGGATCACCAAAGGAACATTTCTGCAAAATTATATTGAAATCCGTCCAGCAGTTTCGGACAAGAAGATTTTTTAAGTTTTTAGTTAAAAAATCTATTTTTAGCTTCTGTGACCTAAATATGCAATGGACCGGAATCATTTGAACAACTTTGAAAGAGGACCAACCAAGGATCATTCCTGTGAAGTTTGGTCAAAATCCAACCAGTGGCTTAGGAGGAGATGTTGTTTAAAGATTGTGGACGGACGGACAGACGGACGACGAGGACGAACGGTGAGTGATCACAATAGCTCACTTTGAGCCTTCGGCCCAGGTGAGCTAAAAATTAGTGAGATTATCAAGTGTGAATCACGTGATTGTCTGCCCTGCGTTTAGCAGGTTTGAAACTATGAGCATACAAAAAGCGTTAACAAACATAGGCAGCTGGAAAGAAGATCCATTCAGCTGACCAGCAGTTTGTGAATATTAATGAGAGGTATAAGCCAACCAAAATGACCTGTCACTTTGACCTTTTGATTATGGTGTTTATAGATATAATTTTACTGTATAAATACTAAGGTATTACTTGCACAGCTGAGTGAAGGCCTGTTTCACATGGAATGCAGAATTTTCTGACCAGCATGTCTTAAATTGCACAACAGATATACCCTGATAAATATTAGATGTAACTGTCAAGGCGACAGGTCAATTTGGTCAATATAATATGTATGATGATTAGTGAGAGACAATGGGTGAAAGGCAATAAAACCCTTCGTGTACATAAGATTACATTATAAGCCAGGGATAGGGAAGTATTAAAATAATTCTACCATTTCTCAGTCTCACAGTTTCCTAATGAAAGGTGTCTATGACCTGTGTTTTTACTCCGAGAATTGGGGGAGGTATATGAATATTTGTTAAATGGAGGTATATGAATATTTGTTAAATGAAGAGAAAGTCCTATCTTTGGCTTTGTAAGATATTATATGTATTATCCTACAGCTCTAGACTGGGGTGCCTCAAAGACAAATTGTTACGTTTGTGCCAGGAAGTATCTTTTTGGTGCTCACTGAGCACTGGGAGGGTAAGTTTTGGTGTTGGAATAACTGTAGATATTACAGATTGTCAACTCAACATTCATCTTGTCTGGAGCTATACTATATGTGTTATATGAATATACATGTATATGACTAATAATAGAATGATCACAAAGTGGGATGGTCCTCCCTGATCCACTCAGTACATTCTGAAGGACGGGCAGAATAATGGGACATCCATTTGGGTGTTCAACCTAAAAAAATGTTGTCACTGTGTCAATGTGCGCTTTGTCAATACTTTAAAAAAGGAACTTGGCAGTACTAAGACATACATGCAGACTTCCAAAGATGAAAAGTTATTGATAGTCATAGCATTCAGTCTTTCAGGGTTGCATTCAATATCAAAGAGAACCAGGACAAGCTTTCTACATTGTATTGGTTACCAAAGCTTCATATCACCTTTTCATGAAAATCAGATCAATATTACTGAAACATTCATTTCAATGTCTCAATATTTGGATGACTTACTAAATATTGATAATGATTACTTCAAACAAATTTATCCAAAAGAACTTCAGTTAAATAAAACTAATATCTCTGATCCCAAAGCACCATTTCTTGATTTAAAATCAGTATCTATTCGTATAATTTCTACAAAATATGAGTGAGGTCAACATACCAATTGTATTTCTAAACTATGCACGGCCTGTATAGTCTTTCTGTAGCGTTTGTCCACAGGCACACGACTGTATATTTGCGATTTTTTTACATATTATAAAATGTTAGCCTATCATTACCTTTCTATCAAATTTCAAGTCTACTGGTTATGAAATACGAGAGTGAGTCAATAAGTAACCAGCCTAACTTATTTCCCGTTGAGATCCACCTCTTCTTTTTCGATGTAACTGCCCTCTAGTGTGATGCACTTAGACCAACGGTGTTCAAGTGCCATCAGCCCAGAACTGAAAAAGTCAGGGTCCTTTCCATTGACCCACTCCTCAACTGCCATCATGACTTCTTCATCAGACCGGAAATGAAGTCCACGCATATCCTTTTTCAAGTTTGGGAATAGGAAGAAGTTGCTAGGAGCAAGTTCAGGCGAATAGGCAGGGTGTGGTATTAATTCATACCCGTTTCGCTCTACAGCATCCATTGCAACTTTGCAAGTGTGGACTCTCGCGTTGTCCTGTTGCAGCAAAACACCTTTAGAGAGTTTACCTCGGCGTTTTTCAGGGATGGCAGTTCTCAGCTGGTCTAACAGGTTTACATAGTACACTCCAGTTATTGTACTTCTCTTGGGTAAAAAGTCCAACATAATAACGCCTTCTGCATCCCAAAATACTGCGGCCATCACCTTGCCAGCAGATTGTTGCATCTTGAACTTCTTTGGCTCGGGGACCCAGGCCCTACCCACTGACGACTCTGAGCTTTATTCTCTGGCTCATAATAATGAACCCAAGTCTCATCTACAGTCTCCAGACGCAAAAGAAAATCATCTTTTGACCTAAAACGCTTCAACAAGGCGCTGCATACTGATGCTCTGGTTGCCATTTGCTCATCGATAAGGGATTTGGGGACCCAACGGGCTGTTAGCTTGCGCATACCTAAACGATCATGTAAGATTGTTGAAACGCTACCATGTGAAATGCCTAATGCTTGCGCTATTTCTTCCATCTGAATTCGCCTATCAGAGTATACCAGATCCCGAACTTTCTTACATATTTCTTCATCGGTGGCATCCAGTGGGTGTCCAGACCTGGCTTCATCTTCTAAAGATGTTCTACCGCGTTTGAATTCCCCTATCCAGAATTTAACCTGGTGCAGAAGACCCATAAACATTGGCTAACTCGCCGTGTATTTCCTTGCCTGTTTTACCTTTTAAATACAAGTACCGAATTACAGCACGGTACTCAACTTTAGATGAAAAGCATGCCTTTGCATCACTAGCCATGTTTGACATTCAATATCTTATTAAAGAATGACTTGATACGTGTGTAATTTTGTACCCATGTATAAAACATATATTGAAACAAAGCATGAAAATCGTGACCATCTCGGTCCATCGGAAATGGGATAGGCTGGTAATTTATTGACACGCCCTCATAAGTTATTTGCAAAATGTCACTCCCTTAGACAATAAAACACTATAGGTATATATATGATGTTTTACGTCTTTGTTATTTCGCAACCGGTCGAATTGAAACTTGACAGTGAGCTAGAGGATATTTCCAGATCTGTATTCTGTAAAAAAAAAAAAAAACAATAACAAAAACACAAATATTTCCGCCCAGTGCCTATGTGTTTGTCGGGTCTTCCATGAAGTCAAGCACCGCGGTCACCCATCCAGCTACTAACTGCAATCTCCGTTGCTTAACTTTATGAAAAAGCTAACCACTTTAACAAAACACCAATGAACAATCAACCAATCAAAAACAAGACCGAAAGAATTGACCAATAACTAGATGTTTCTTCAAAACTGATACAAAGTCTGCTTGATTATAGAGTACTAACCAAAACTGGCCTTATCGCCCAACATTGACGGGCCATGCAATACTAAAATATATGACAAATGGGATGACTTAGATTCTGATATTGTATAAATTTCCTTTTTTGGACGGCCATGTGCTACATCCTATAGTGCATATATTTCTCAGCTAATTCACTTTGCTTGAGCATCTATTCAAGTTAGTGACTTTAATTTCAAAATAAGAATTTTAAATGCTAAACTTCTTAAGCAGGGGTACCAGTATCATAAACTAAGCAAAACATTTTCTTCTAACTTTCAGCTACATATTTCTGAATTAATGTCCAAATAAAATGTTGCTTTGAAAACAATTCTGCAAGGTCTACAGGAACCTGAATTTTATGATGACTTAGTCTACAAATTCAGAAAGAGAAAGGTTACAACATCGATAGTCTACAGCATGGTTGTTGACCAATTATACTTGATAACTTTGCTTCCCTCTTTAATTGCCCAGTGGTTGAGTTGGTCCTCAGACTAAATGACGGCTACTTCCTCCATCTGTTTCAGAAGGTTGGCACCTGACTATCAATGTCTGTCAGCAGTATTTATGGTCCTGTTTGTGGTTTTCTTGTGTTCTTGCTTCAAACTGCCATCAAGCCCTTTGCCTTTTCATCATAGTATTTGTGATTATGTGTGTTTCACTGATGAGATAAAGGACCCCTATGTGGATCAAACATGTTTGTTGTTTGGAGCTGTATCAGATTTAAGGGCAAGGTTTTGTGTGAGTAAAACTCCCATAGTAGTTTTTTTCTACTGACCATTCCAAGGAAGCTCCTCTGTTCTCTCTTTGTGCATCATTGCTTTCATGTGGCATTTGTTTTGTCATTGTTTGTTCTTCATCCTTTCCTCTTTTGGTGCCTCGGGAAGGCTGTGCTTCATAACTGTGGCATTTCCTGGGTAGATTCATTTATATTTTCATCAGGATCCCATGCTATAAGGTACATTTTTTATACTTTTGTTCACCTGATCTTACAACAATCAAACAATGCCAGGAATAACATTATTCCTTTTCTTCAAAATGTAGCAACATATCTAATTGTAACTTACATATTGACATTAGCCCCCAGGGCCAGTATAAGGTCTACACTATGGGCAACATCTTTTACATCAACTGTAGAATGGTTCTGGCCCCAGTGATCCAACCAACCAGTATAGAACTCTGAGTTAACCTGCAGTATATTATGAACAATTTCATAAACACCCTCAGTTATATATTTGTGGGAGTGGGGTAGGGGTTAGTGGAGTATGTGTGTGTGTGTGTGTGTGTGGGGGGGGGGGGGGGGGGAAGGGGCAGTAGGACTGTGCAAAAATGAAGTTTTTATAAGTAAAACATATTTCAACTAGCAATACTTGACCTATAGATAATGTATTATGAACAATTTCATAAACACCCTCAGTTATATATTTAACATGCATTAAAAGGAAAGTGGTGTAAGTGGGAATGGGGTAGGGGTTAGTGGAGTGTGTGTGTGTGTGTGTGTGTGGGGGGGGGGGGGGGGGGGCCAGTAGGACTGTGCAAAAATGAAGTTTTTATAAGTAAAATATATTTCAACTAGCAATACTTGACCTATAGATAATATATTATGAACAATTTCATAAAAACCCTCAGTTATATATTTAACATGCATTAAAAGGAAAGTGGTGTAAGTGGGAATGGGGTAGGGGTTAGTGGAGTGTGTGTGTGTGTGTGTGTGTGGAGGGGGGGGGGAGGGGCAGTAGGACTGTGCAAAAATGAAGTTTTTATAAGTAAAACATATTTCAACTAGCAATACTTGACCTATAGATAATATATTATGAACAATTTCATAAACACCCTCAGTTATATATTTAACATGCATTAAAAGGAAAGTGGTGTAAGTGGGAGTGGGGTAGGGGTTAGTGGAGTGTGTGTGTGGGGGGGGGGGGGTGGGGGGGGCGGGGCAGTAGGACTGTGCAAAAATGAAGTTTTTACAAGTAAAACATATTTCAACTAGCAATACTTGACCTATAGATAATGTGCTATTCTATTCTGTATTTCAAACCTTCCACAGAAAAAACAAGAGTTTAGTCGTCTTAAAGGTCCCTTAGGCAGTTACCTGTGTGATGTCACTCTTCCTGCTCTTTTGATCACATGTCAGTTTCTTTGAAGGATAAAACAATATAACTGAGCTACACAGGGAGGGAGGTAGGATTCTCCTATCTATAGGTTAAGTATTGCTAGTTAAAGTATGTTTTACTTATAAAAACTTCATTTTAACTGCACAATACTTTAATCTATAGATAATGTGCTAGAGTTTGCAGATTAGGAGAGAGGTGTGTGTGTGGGGGGGGGGGGGGGGGGGGGAGGGGGGGGGGCTCTATGATATATAAGCCTAAGAATGATCTAAATTCCTAACATATACGTAAGATATTAATTACCTTAATATATGTGACATAGGCTTTGGAGGCTGTCAGTCTTCTCTAGGCATCAAAGGCTCTACTTTCCTGACCCCCCCTCCTCCCCACCACTTTTTGGCAGCAACTATTAGGCCCAAATTCTGGAGATTAGCTGCTTGTTGAGACATGTCTCTCAAGTAGAATTTTGCAAAAGTAGAAGATTGATTCCATACTGCTGCTTTGAGTATTTCATTGAGCAGAACCTTATAAAAAGAATGCCCAGGAAGAAGATAGCGCCCTAACTTCATGAGCTTTGATTTTTAGGAAAGAGATGTCTCTATGGGTGAGTTTCCTATTGGCAAGCTTAACAGTGTAAGATACCCATCTCGAGACAGAAGCCTTAGAGATGTCTTGATTGCCTTTAATTGGTAGAAATAATCTAGTTCTATTCTGACGATAAGAACTAGTCATTTTAAGGTAAAATTTTCAATGCTCTTATCGGGCATAAGAGTCTATCCAATTGTTCCCTTTTACAAGTTTGAGCTAAACTAGGGATAACTATAGGATCTGGGCAATTGGACGGAAGTTGATTCTTAGCCAAAAAAAACAGTTTGTACTTTCAATGACACTGAACCATCAGATTGATTGAACCTTAAATGATTTGCATCTACTGCCAAAGCATGAAGTTCGCTGCATCTTTTAGCAGTGGCAAGAGCTAATAGGAAGGCTGTCTTAATCGTAACGTGAAGTTTAGATGCCTTATGTAGAGGTTCGTATGGGGCTTTCTGTAGACAGACTAAGACCCAAGATAAATCCAATTTTGGGGTAAGAGATCTTTGTACTGGACGTTGCAACTCAAAAGATCTGATTAATTCTGACAAGACTGGGCTAGATCCGATTCTATTACCAGTCTTAAATTCAAGAGTATTTGAGATCATGGACCTATAGCCCTTGATGGTACTTATTTGATATTTTTTCTCAGAAAACAGGTAAATAAGGAAGTCAGCTATAACTGTAAGAGGGGCTGAGACTGGATTAATCTTCTTTCTATGACACCAGTTGGAGTATACGATCCATTTTGAATCATAGACTTTCTGAGTAGATGTTCATCTTGATTTTGAGACAAAGTCTGCCACGTTTTGTGAAAACTTTTTATCTCTAATTGATTGTTTGATAACTCCCAAGCATGAAGAGCAAGTAATAAGAGATCTGGCTGTTGAACTTTCCCTTTGCTTGTGTCAGTAGTTTTGGAAAGAACGGAAGACGAATTGGAGCTGATTCTAATAGTTGTTACACCTGAGAACCACAGTTGTGAGGCCAAAGAGGGGCAATAAGTACTATTCTGTACCGAGACTGACAAATCTTGGCTAGAACAGAGGGTATCAGATACCAAATAAAACTAACTAACTAATGATTTGGATCATACTGAAGTACTGCTTTTGCTAACAGATTAAACAATATCAAAATAAAGTAAAAGATGAAACAAAGAAATAAAGACAAGAGGACCATGATGGTCCTATATCGCTCACGTGAGTAAACAGATTTGCATACTTACTAGTGAAGTTTCAGCCAAGTTCACTGCTCTAAGATTTTTGCATAAATTTTATATCCCTGCCCCCTAGTGGCCATGTTTGTTTTTTTTTAATGCATCATGACAGCTTGAACTGAATCTTGATAGAGGGTCACCAAGGGAACATTTCTGGCAAATTATATTGAAATCGGTCCAATGGTTTCTGACAAGAAGATTTCTAAACTGTTTTATATAGATATATAGGGAAAATAAGCCTCACCCCCTAGTAGCGGCCATGTTTTTTGATAAATCATGACAGCTTAACAAAATTGGTAGAGGGTCACCAAAGGAACATTCCTACCAAGTTATACTGAAATCTGTCCAGTGGTTTCTGACAAGAAGATTTTTAAAGTTTTCTATATAGATATATAGGGAAAATAAGCCCTGCCCCCTAGCAGCCATGTTTTTTACGAATCATTATTGCTTGAACAATCTTGGTAGAGGGTCACCAAAGGAACATTACTGCCAAGTAATATTGAAATTGGTCAAGTGGTTCCTGACAAGAAGATTTTTAAAGTTTCCTATATGCCCCACCCCCTAGCAGCCATGTTTTTTGACAAATCATAACAGTTTGAACAATCTTGGTAGAGGGTCACCAAAGAAACATTCCTGCCAAGTTATATTAAAATCGGTCAACTGGTTTATGACGAGAAGATTTATAAAGTTTTCTATATAGATATATAGGGAAAATAAGCTCCACATTCTAGCAGCCATTTTTTTAACATATCATGACAGCTTGAACAATCTTGGTAGAGGGTCACCAAGGGACATTTCTGCCAAGTTATAGTGAAATCGGTCCAGTGGTTTCTGACAAGTAGATTTTTATTTTTTCTATATAGATATAAAGGGAAAATGAAGTTTTTAAAAGTAAAACATATTTTAACTAGCAATACTTAACCTATAGATAATGTGTTATTCTATTCTGCATTTCACACCTTCCACAGAAAAACCGACAGTTCAGTTGTCTTAAACAGTCTTAATCCAGAAGGTCCCTTAGGCAGTTACCTGTATGACATCTCTTCCCACTTAAATGATCATGTGTCAGTTTCTTTGATATGTAAAACAACTGAAACAATTAAATAGAACTGCCCTGGGGGAGGGGGTGTTGGGACTCTCTTATCTATAGGTTAAGTATTGCTAGTTAAAATATGTTTTACTTTTAAAAACTTCATTTTAACTGCACAATACATTAATTTGTTTGTTTTTGTTTTAAGGTTTTACGGCCCAGTCAACCCAATGGGGTCATGTCGAGCGCGGTCAGTTTACCTAACCACACGTTTACTGGGCAGGCTTAGTCCTCTAAGCGGTTAACCAGTATCGTGCACATTCTTTCGCCAGAAACTGACAACTGCCCTTCTTGAATCAGCGGAAGGGAGATAATGACCGTAGAAAATATTTCATGATCAATCTCCACGAAGAATGTTGCCGACCTCGGCGGGGGTTGAACCCGCGACCTCCTGGTCTCCAGTTGGACGGCGCATCCAACTGAGCCACCGAGGCCTGCGCACAATACATTAACCAATAGATAATGTGCTAGAATTTAAAGATTAGGAGGGAGGAACTCTCCTATTCTAACACAAACAATATGGAATCCCTATACCTCTGGATTAAGGCTCAGGAAACTCTAAGGAATATGATGATAAAATCCTCAGAATGATCTTATTCCTAACATATATATATATATATTGTTATATAACAGGGTGTTCAATTGTTTTAAACAACATGTTTACTATGTTTCCATAAATAGCTTTATTTACAATGTTTCCAAAAATAACTTTCTAGAACAACATGTTTACAATAACATGATGTTTACGTCCTTGATTCTGGACTGAGTTGTTTTTGGAATGTCATGGAAGATTTAGAAGTTTCTTGATTGGAACTGGAAAATAAGAGATGCTTGTAGTAAATTCTTTTTCTAGAACCTTCTTTGATATTATATAAGGAGAAAAGATTTTCATCTGGGCATCTTTGTATACTTTCACTGGAAATTATTCTATACTGGATTACTTTAGTATTTTATTCATTCTGGACTTAAATTCTGAATTCAGGAACATTAAATTGTGGGATCAGAAACTGATATTCAAAGGATTTGTTTTATAAATTCTCATGGATTATTTCAGAGGGACTTTGTGACATAAACTTGAAAGGTACTGTCTACTTACATTCTTTTGTTTTGAATCTTGTCTTATTTTTTTTTGTGGAATAAATATTGTTAATAATTTAAAACTTGTTGCTGGTTTCACTTTCATTTCTTTCTCGTTACGCCTGGCTCGTAACAGAAATTGGGGGCTCGTCCGCGATCGAACATTTTCTTGAGCTAAAACAAGTTTGAGCTTTTTAAAGAAAACAAATATTGATTTTTAAAGAAAGAAATATTTGTTTGCTATAAAACAAGTATTGACTTTCAAAAAAAAAAAAAAAAAAAAAAAAAAAAAAAAAAAATACATAAAAAAAAAAAAAGAAAAAAAAAAGCAAGTATTGACTTTTGAAAAATATCAATAAATAAACTCTGATTGATAAATTTACTTGATAAAACCAGCAAAAAGCAATCATGTCATTTGACCTCCAAGCTTTTATTGCTGCGCCTTCGCAGGAGCTGTTAAATTTGGCCAAAAAGTCAGATTTGTTGGATATTGCTGCTCACTATGAATTGACTAATGTTAACAAGTCCATGTTAAAACAGGAAATAAAAAATGTTTTGGTCCAATTTTTGGTTGATAAGGAAATTCTTGATTCTTCTGCTTTGTCTCTTGTTCTCGTAACTCAGACCGGTTTGCAAATGCGAGAGCTTGAAATTCAGAGGCAAATTGAGTTAGAAAAATTAAGATTAGAGCAAGAAAAACTTAAAATGGAAATGGAGGAAAGAGTAAAAGAACAAGAAAGACAAATGCAGAAAGAAAGAATGGAAATGGAAGAGAGGGAGAAAGAAAAAGAAAGACAAATTCAGATAGAAAGGGAAAAATTAAAATTTGATACAGAAGAAAAAGAAAGAGAGAGACAATTTAATTTAAGAATGAAAGAACTAGAAATGCAAAACATGACGGTAAAACGGCAATCTTTAGACTCTGGTGCTCATTTTGATGTGACGAAACACATCAGATTGGTTCCTCCATTTCAGGAAAAAGAGGTTGACAAATATTTTCTTCATTTTGAAAAAGTAGCAGAAAATTTAAAATGGCCAAAAGAGCATTGGACCCTGCTTTTGCAAAGTGTTATAATCGGGAAGGCTCGAGAAATTTATACTCAGCTGACTGTCCAGCAGAGCTCCAGTTATGATACTGTAAAGGAATTAATTCTTAAGGCTTATGAGTTGGTCCCTGAGGCTTACAGGCAAAAATTTAGGAACTGTAAGAAAGAAAATGAGCAGACCCATGTAGAATTTGCTAGAACTAAAGAACAGTTATTTGATAGGTGGTGCTCTTCAAAGAAAATTGGCTCCGATCATGAAAAACTTAGGCAGCTCATGCTTGTAGAGGAGTTCAAAAGGTGCATAAATTCAGACATTAAGTCCTTTTTAGATGAGAAACAGGTTGAAACTTTGGAAGCTGCAGCTCGACTTGCAGATGATTATGCTTTAACACATAAAGTTTCCTTTATTAATAAGTCAAATCCCTCTAGAAGACCATTTTTCCCACATTCAGGATCCAAACATAGTCCTAGTAATCCACCTGGCAGTCATAGCCAAACAATTACTCCCAAGCCCAAACCTTCTGGTGAAAATAAAGATCAAAATCCCTTATCTCAACCAATTTGCAATTATTGCAAAAGGACAGGTCATATTATATCTGAATGTTTACATTTGAAAAGAAAGAAAGAAAAACAAGAGGGGCTTAAACCTACTGGCCTTACCTCTTTACGGTCAAAACCACAGTCATGTATTAAGGAGGAAGATCCTATCCAGACCGAAAGGCCTGAGACTGATTCTGTTATGGAGATTTATGAACCATTCTTATCAGATGGTTTTGTGTCACTAAATAGTGACTATGCCCAGTCTACCCCAATTAAAATCTTACGAGATACTGGAGCTTCTCAATCCCTTATTTTAGCAGATACTCTGCCTTTTTCTGAGAAGACTTCTTCTGGGACAAGTGTCCTTATTCAGGGTGTAGAGTGTGGATTTGTTAATGTTCCTCTTCATAACATTTATTTATCCTCAGACTTGGTAACTGGTTTAGTGGCTGTTGGTGTTCGACCTTCTTTACCTTTTAAAGGTGTTCACTTACTGTTAGGCAACGACTTAGCAGGAGATAAGGTTGTGGTAAACCCACTTTTGACTAACACACCTTGTATTGATCAGCTACCTGATCCCATTGAACAGGAAATCCCTGATCTTTACCCATCTTGTGCCGTTACCAGGGCCATGGCAAAGAAAGCAAAACAGAATGATGGGGAAATTGATTTAACTGATACCTTTTTGGGTCAGTCTTTTACAGACGAGATTATAAATTCTCTTTCACCCAGCCTGTCTGGCAAGCAGACAGACTTAAGTGACAAGTCAGAGTCCAGTCATTACTCTTCAGTATTAAATGACCAAGGTCAAGGTCATGACTTGGTGTCAAGGTCGCAACTTTGTAAGGAACAGCATAATGATCCTGAAATTTTGCCTTTGCTTGAAAGGGCTTTGGATGAGAAAGAAATAGATCAAGTCCCAGTCTGTTTTTATGTCAAAAATGGCATTTTAATGAGAAAATGGCGTCCTCCTGATGTCTCAGCAGAAGACGAGTGGACTGTTAACCACCAAATAGTGGTTCCAAGGGTTTATCGCCCTGAAATTTTGAACTTGGCCCATGAGACTCCCATGTCAGGTCATTTAGGTGTAAACAAGACCTATCACAAAATTCTTAACCATTTTTACTGGCCAGGGTTAAAATCTGACGTTTCTCAATTTTGTAAATCTTGCCATACTTGTCAGATGGTAGGAAAACCCAACCAGACAATACCAAAAGCTCATTTACAGCCCATACCTGCTTTTGATGAACCTTTTAGCAGAATAATTATTGACTGTGTTGGTCCCTTG
This sequence comes from Anodontia alba, assembly GCA_964016985.1. Taxonomy (NCBI): domain Eukaryota; kingdom Metazoa; phylum Mollusca; class Bivalvia; order Lucinida; family Lucinidae; genus Anodontia; species Anodontia alba. Next base: position 68,915,002 of record OZ024826.1, read on the forward strand.
CCCAAAACAAAGTCAGGTAATGAATATCTTCTCACTATAATGTGTGCTTCTACACGTTTCCCAGAAGCCATTCCACTTCGGAATATTAAAACAAAGAATATTGTTAAGGCTTTGGTAAAGTTTTTCACATTTGTAGGCCTTCCAAAGTCTGTTCAGTCGGATCAGGGCTCAAATTTCATGTCAGGAATTTTTCAACAGGTCATGCATGAGTTGGGAATTACTCAATTTAAATCATCACCTTACCATCCTGAAAGTCAAGGTGCCCTTGAAAGATTTCATCAGACACTGAAAAATATGATCAGTTCATACTGCTTTGACACTGAAAAAGATTGGGATGAAGGCATTCATTTGTTGTTGTTTGCCGTTAGAGAATCTGTTCAGGAATCTCTTGGTTTCAGCCCATTTGAGCTGGTATTTGGCCACACTGTGCGTGGACCTTTGAAACTTTTGAAAGAGAAATTTCTCTCAAATGATGACAGTTCTCTGAACTTACTTCAGTATGTGTCAGATTTTAAAGACAGACTGTCTAAAGCTTGTGAAGCTGCTCGGACCAATCTTAAGTCAGCACAAAGGAAAATGAAACATTGGTATGATGAAAATGCAAAAGAAAGAAAATTCATGCCTGGAGACAGGGTACTTGCTCTTTTGCCTATTCCTGGCAAACCTTTGCAAGCCAGATATTACGGCCCTTACACTGTAGATAAACAGATTAGTGATGTAAATTACATTGTTAACACTCCTGGGAGACGCAAACAAAAACAGTTATGTCATGTTAACATGCTTAAACAATACATAGATAGGGATAGCTCTTCTGTTACACCAATAAGTGTTGTTAGTTCAGTCCCTCAGGAACAAAGTGAAATGAACTCTGAAGACATGAAATTCACCAAATCTGATCCGGCTTCATCAAAACTTCAGAATTCTGACATTCTAAAGGATCTCGACCAGAAACTTTCACACCTAGATCCAGTCCAAAGAAAAGAACTGAAACAATTAATTTATCAATATGAACACTTATTTCCGGACATTCCTACAAGGACTGACAAAATTTATCATGATGTGAATGTTGAGGACTCACAACCTGTCAAACAACATCCATATAGAATGAACCCAACAAAACAAAAATATCTTAAGGAGGAAATTCAGTATTTGCTGGACAATGATTTCATTGAACCAAGTCAAAGTGAATGGAGTTCACCTTGCATTCTTGTGCCAAAACCTGATGGAACATATCGGATGTGCACCGATTACAGGAAGGTCAATAATTTGAGTAAAACAGACACTTTTCCCATACCAAGAATGGATGACTGTATTGACAAAGTTGGAAATTCAAAATATATAACTAAATTTGATCTTCTGAAAGGATTTTGGCAAATTCCTCTCACAGAAAGAGCCAAAGAGGTCTCAGCATTTGTTACTCCTGATGGATTATATCACTATAAAGTAATGCCTTTCGGAATGAAAAACTCTCCAGCAATATTTCAACGCTTAATCAACACCATAATAGCTGGAATCGAGCATTGCGATGCTTACATCGATGATGCCATCATATACAGTGATGAATGGAATCACCATCTTGGAACTATCAAAGCATTCTTTGATAAACTAAGTGAAGCAAAATTGACAATAAACCTTGCTAAAAGTGAATTCTGTCATGCAACTTTAACATTTCTAGGACATGTTGTGGGTCATGGTCAGGTTAAACCTATAGAGGCTAAAGTTGAAGCTATTTCAAATTTTCCGGTGCCCACATGCAAAAGACAACTGATGAGGTTTCTTGGTGTGGCCGGTTATTACAGAAAATTCTGTAATAATTTTTCTGTCATTGCTGAGCCACTGACTAATTTACTTAGTAAAAGAATAAGGTTTAAGTGGACCAGTGATTGTCAGAATGCCTTTGATAAACTGAAAGCGATACTGAGAAGTGAGCCAGTTCTCTTGGCACCAAATTTTAATAAAGAATTCAAGTTAGCAGTAGATGCGAGTGATGTTGGTGCAGGTGGTGTATTACTGCAAGAGGATGACAATGGTGTGGATCATCCAGTTTGTTACTTTTCCAAAAAGTTTAACAAACATCAAAAGAATTATTCTACAGTAGAGAAAGAATGTTTGTCTCTCATTCTTGCTCTTCAACATTTTGAAGTTTATCTGACTTCTTCGTCCTCACCTATTGTTGTTTTCAGTGATCACAATCCACTGACTTTCATCCATAAGATGAAAAACAAGAATCAGAGGTTGCTCAGATGGAGTCTGTTGTTACAGGAATACAATCTTGACATCAGGCATATCAGGGGAAAAGATAATATTATTCCTGATGCCTTGTCCAGAGCATGATGTCTTGATCTGTGGTTTCCTGTAACTTGCTGTATATAAGATAATAATTGCCTTTATCAGTATTTTATTTTATGATAATTTTATGGCAAAAGAAAGCTTTATTACATAAATCTTTCTTTTCCCTGAAGAGGGGAAGTGTTATATAACAGGGTGTTCAATTGTTTTAAACAACATGTTTACTATGTTTCCATAAATAGCTTTATTTACAATGTTTCCAAAAATAACTTTCTAGAACAACATGTTTACAATAACATGATGTTTACGTCCTTGATTCTGGACTGAGTTGTTTTTGGAATGTCATGGAAGATTTAGAAGTTTCTTGATTGGAACTGGAAAATAAGAGATGCTTGTAGTAAATTCTTTTTCTAGAACCTTCTTTGATATTATATAAGGAGAAAAGATTTTCATCTGGGCATCTTTGTATACTTTCACTGGAAATTATTCTATACTGGATTACTTTAGTATTTTATTCATTCTGGACTTAAATTCTGAATTCAGGAACATTAAATTGTGGGATCAGAAACTGATATTCAAAGGATTTGTTTTATAAATTCTCATGGATTATTTCAGAGGGACTTTGTGACATAAACTTGAAAGGTACTGTCTACTTACATTCTTTTGTTTTGAATCTTGTCTTATTTTTTTTTGTGGAATAAATATTGTTAATAATTTAAAACTTGTTGCTGGTTTCACTTTCATTTCTTTCTCGTTACGCCTGGCTCGTAACAATATATATATATATATATATATATATATATATATATATATATATATATATATTATTTACCTTAATATAAATTATGTACTGTATGGCTTGGAGGCTGATCATTATCTTCAGGCATCTAAGGCACTGCTTGACTGGCCCCCCACCACTTTTTGGGCTACAACAATTGGGCCCAATCTCTGTAGATTTGCTGCTTGTTGAGACATATCCCTCAGGTAGCCGGCCTGGGTGGCTCAGTTGGATGTGCTTCCGACTGGAGACCAGGAGGTCGCCAGTTCAACCCCCGCCGAGGTCGGCAACATTCTTTCGTGAAGATTGATCATGAAATAACTTCTGTGGTCATTCTCTCCCTTTCGCTGATTCAAGAAGGGCAGTTGTCAGTTTCTGGCGAAAAAATGTGCACAATACTGGTTAACCGCTTAGAGGACTAAGCCTGCCCAGTAAACGTGTGGTTAGGGAAACTGACCGTGCTCGACATGGACCCCATCGGGTTGACTGGGCCGTAAAACTTCAACACAAACAAACAAACAAAAATATCCCTCAGGCAGAATTTAGCGAACATAGAAGAATGATTCCAGACTGCTGCTTTAAGGATTACATCACGAGGAACCTTATCAATGAATGCCAAGAAGAAGACAGAGCCCTAACTTCATGAGCTTTAATTTTAAGGAAAGAAATGTCTCAATTAGTGAGTTTCCTACACAGGGCTTCCATTAACTTCCAGACTCAGGAAGTCCCAGACTTCCTACCCCTCAAATTTGGAAGTCCCACAGGAAAATCTAGGAAGTCCCACTTTTTTTCCATGCTGCGGCGGACTGCCCTTTCTTTAGTAGAACAAAGGTTCTTATTTCAGTGTCACACAGAATCATCATGATATACCTTCTCTTAGATGTGTTTTAAAAATGTCCTTATCACTTATTAAAATTCGATCGCATCTTTTTGGAAAGCCTGTACTTGTATGTCGGACCTTATAGAAAGCATCAACATTGGTACAACTTCATATTCGTTTCAAAGCCCAGAGAAAGAAAAAAGAAAAGAAAATACATGAGAGAAAACACCCAAAACATGATTTCTTAAAAATAAACTATGCTGAAATTATTTTGCAGAAATGTATTTAATGAAATATTTGTTCGGATTGAAGCTGATCAACACGAGCGAACGACTTGCTTACTTCACAAAAATTGCTGGAAAACGGCGCCGACTCGTGCAACAACAAATTAAAGGCAGCTCTCGATGAAATACCAACAGCAAAACGTTCGTTCGCGGAGAAAAGCAAGCAAAACCATCGCAAATTGCCTATATTTAGATTTACTTTGCGTCTTTTCCGCGCTGGTAAACAGCGCAACCGGAACAAGGCTACGCATTTAGAAACGGGTTTTCCGAAAATTTTGACGAAATATATGTTTTCTTTTCATTTGAAAAATTGCCTTTGTTGTCATGACAAACGTAAGCTTCTAAATTCGAATAGGTTTCAATTTGCTTTCTGTGCATAATTGTTATTTATTTATTTATAGAATTTCACTCGGCAATTCCCGGAAGTGTTGCAGACGACACACGTTCTTAGCAAAATAATAATTTAAGATTTTAAGACGTGAATATTAAAAAATATTTATGACTTCATATAATTTCAACGAATATTTTCGGGGTCGCAGAAGAAAATTTAATTATAAAAACATCAATTAATCAACTCAGCATGCGTGACAAATACACGGAGTGATCACGCAGCCATCAAAAGGGTGCCGCGACGCTTGACACGGCTGTCAATAAAACTCCCGCAAGTGGAAAGTGGGACGTCCTTAAAGCTCAGTCAACACAGGTAGCGAATTTCCGGTAAGTAGGCGGGGCAAACATCATACAACTGTTTAAAAGTGGGCGGGCCTTTTGACAATTTTTGGACGTCTCGGGTATCGATTTCGGACGGACAAAAGAAATTTCGGAAGTCCGCGGTACGTCTTTGAAGTTCAATTTGGACGTCCGGTGGCAATCTCAGGGCGTAATATACGTCGTACGTCCGCTTAACGGAAGCCCTGCCTACAGGCAAGTTTGATAGTATAAGATAGCCATCTAGAAACTGAAGCTTTCGAGATATCCTGATTGCCCTTGATAGGTAAAAATAATCTAGTTCTCTTCTGACAATAGGAGCTAGTTATTTTAAGGTAAAATTTTAATGCTCTAATCGGCATAAAAGTCTATCCGATTGTTCCCTCTTGCATGTACGAGCCAGATTAGGAATAACAATAGGATCTGGGCTGACAGATGGAAGCTGACTTTTCGCCGAGAAACGAGTTTGGACTATCGGAGAAAATGAACCATCAGACTGATTGAATCTTAAGTGATTTGCATCCATTGCCAAAGCATGAATTTTGCTACATCTTTTAGCAGTGGCAAGAGCAGGTAAAAAGGCTGATCGTTACGTGAAGTTTTGATGCCTTATGTAGAGGTTTGTATGGTGCTTTCTGAAGACAAGATAAGACCCAAGATTAATTCCATTTCGGAGTGAGAGATCTTTGTATTGGTCTTTGTAATTCAAAGGATCTAATTAATTCTGAAAGAAATGGGTTAGAACCGACTCTGTTACCAGTTTTGAATTTAAGAGTATTAGAAATCATAGCTCTATATCCTTTGATGGTATTTATTTGGTATTCTTTCTCAGAAAATAGGTAAATCAGGAAATCGGCTATAACTGTAAGAGGGACCGAGACCGGATTAACCTTCTTTCTACAACACCAATTAGAATATATGACCCATTTCGCATCATAGACTTTCTGAGTAGATGTTCTTCTTGATTTTGAGACAAAGTATGCAACGTTTTGCGAAAATTTTTTATCTCTGATTGACTGTTTCATAACTCCCAAGCGTGAAGGTCGAGAAGCGGGAGATTTTGATGAAGAAATTTTCCTTTTGCTTGTGTCAAAAGATTTGGAAAAACCGGAAGACTTATTGGTGCTGACACTAATAATTGTAGAACCTCTAAGAACCACAGCTGTTGAGGCCACAGAGGAGCAACCAGAACTATTCTGCACTGAGATTGACGAATCTTGGCTAGAACAGCAGGAATCAGAACAAAAGGAGGAAATGCATATGCATGAAGAAGATCCCAGTTCATTGAAAAGGCGTCTATTGCTAGGGCATGACTGTCAGGAACTGGAGATACATACAATGGGAGTTTGTGATTGAATCGTGTCGCAAACCGGTCCACATTGGGATAATTGAGCATTTGGAATATGGAATTCGCAATTGATTGATCCAAAGCCCATTCCATTTCGATAGGTCTGTCCAACCTCGAGAGGTGGTCTGCCAAGATGTTGAATTTGCCTGGAATATGACACTCTGATCACTACATCTTGTTCCAGGCACCAATGGAGTATCTCCTATACCTCTATGCACAGGCTGGGAGAATGTGTTCGACCTTGTTTGTTGATATAGGAGACCACTGTCGTGTTGCCGGTAGCTATCATGATGCAAGAACGGTGAATAAATTTTATGGCTTTCTTCAGTGCGAGATGAATGGCCATCATTTCTAACATATTGATATGGAGCTGGGACTGGTCTTCCATCCAGCAACCATGAAAGGATAGTCTCATCAGCTCTAAATGAGCTCCCCATCCGAAATGACTGGCGTCCTTAAAAAGGAATATATTGGGATCTGGAAGATGGATAGGAGTTCCTAGTATGAAGCGTTTGGTGTCCATCCACCACTTCAAATGAAATCGAATCATTGATCGTAATCTGATGATCAAGAGGAAGAATATGAGGTCTCTAGTCAGACAGAAGACACATTTGCAGGGGTCGTAAGTAAAGTCTGCCTAGGAGAACAAAATCTGCTGCTGCACTGAGTTTGCCCAAAAGAAAAAGGAAAGTTTGTGCCGATACTTGATTGCAAGAGAGAACATATTTGATAGTCAACATTAGGGTCTCGACTCGTTCCGCTGGTACCCTGACTAAATTCTGTTGTGTCAGAAATTCCATGCCTATGAACGTGAAATGCTGAGCTGGTATTAATTCTGACTTTTTTAGGTTTGGAATAAAACCTAGACTCTGAACAACTTGAAGGCAATATTTTGTCTGATCTAATAGTTGATTGCGAATCAGATTTCTTATCAGCCAATCGTCTAGGTACGGAAAAACTGAAATGGCACGTTGATGCAGGTGCCATGCTATAACATCCATCAGTTTGGTAAAAATCCACGGACTTAGAGACATTCTGAAGGGTAAAGCCATGAACTGAAATATCTGATCTTTGTAGACAAATCGAAGATACTTTCTGGATTGAGGATGTATCGGAACATGAAGATAAGCATCTGTCAAGTCTATGGAGACAGCCCAGTCGTTGTTCACAATCGACTGTCTTACAGACTTGACTGTCTCTATCTTGAATGGTTGCTTCTTTATGTATAGGTTCAGTAAAGAAAGATCTATAACTGGACGTAACTTTCCGTTCTTTTTTGGTACAAGGAATAGCCGGGAGTAAAAGCCGGGAGTTCCCGGATGTTGTACCTTTTCCACTGCCCGTTTTTGGAGAAGGATATCGATCTCTTCTCGAAGTAACGGTGAGGAAGATTGGCTCAATTTTACCGGAACTGACGATAAGGGAGGAATTAACCTGAATGGTATCCTGAAACCATTTCACACGATAGAGAGGACCCATTTGTTGTCTGCCAATTTTTCCCAGTGTTCCAGAAAGTGGGCCAACCTTCCCCCCACTGGAATGTCCGGACTCGGTAAGACTGGCAGTGGAAAGGCTTGGCTTTCAGAACTTTGTGGAAGAAGAGGCCATTTTAGAGGTGGGGAACTGTTTGGAGTTACTGCTCCTCTTCATAAAATCCTTTCTATTACTTGACGTAATGGATTGTGTTTGTGTTTTAGGCCTGTATGGTTGTGTTTGTTTAGTCCTAGATGGTCTAGTAGGGACTTTGGGAATTTTAAAAGGCCTTGACGTAGCGAGAGGCTTTTGTTGATGGACGGTTGTATTTGCTGAAGTGGAGGCTAAAAATCTCTGTTGCTGAGCCTTGTAGTTAGCCTTCGCAACTTCCTAAACTTGCCATCAAATAGTTTTGGAATTTATCGGTGCGTTCCTTAACTCATAGCTAGAATTTTCTAGAAGTAACTTTGAGTTGGCTAGTGCTGCGTCTGGTCTAGCCTGGAATATTTCTGTTGCTAATATTGTGGACATAGCTGTAGCATGTTTGATCGATTTTGCTATGGCCTCAAGAAGTCTTGAAAGGGCCGCAACCAACATCGATTCTTGTTGAAGGCATAAATATGCTGCAAATGAAAACAAGTCTGCATGGGAATTGAAAGCTATGAGTTTGCATGCTTTCTTTCCCCATGCTTCCAAGTTTTTTTATTGGTACAGCAGATCTTCCTTTGTTAGACAAGTCTAACAATGAAGCATCTGCCTCTAGAGTTAGAACGTTCTCTGTCGGAAAGTATTGGTTCTGACTATTGTAAAACTTGGTTGGTGCAAGAGACGTAACCAAGTTTTGAGGACATATCCAGACTTTGCAACATTTATCCGTATTTAACTTGTCTTGAATGAATTTAGTTGTGTTTTCCACCAACTTAGACTGGGGTAGAACCAATAATGGAGTAGCATGAGCATTAGATGTTCTATCCCCGACAGTGGCTTAACGGAAGTCTTTTCTTGGGTAGTTTTTGGCATAATTCTGGGGGTAAAAGCCAAAAAACATTGATAGCCCTGTCGGACGACCAAACCTCGGCCTCTGAATTAGAGCCCAAGTCTTTGGTCCCTTGAAACACATTTTCTGTTAATTGAGGTGTTATATTTATGGGTATTTCTGGTAAATTTGGTGTTATCTTAATATGTTCCACGGGTTGCAGCGTTGGCGTTTACGCAACCTGCGGAGCTAATTTTACTCTTTTGCATCTACCATGATCATTCTCTGATTGTGTAGATGATAGTGAAGAAGATGAGGACGTTGATCATCTTCTTCTCTTTTTATGGGAATGTTTAGATCTATTAGATTTCTTATTCTTATGTGAGTTTGACGACGTCGATCTAGAAGAAGATGAAGAAGAAGACGATCAGTGTCTTTTCTTCTTCTTGGATCTATGTTTTCTTTTAGACTGGTCCTTGCGGGATGGTCTAGTCTGTGAAGAGTGTTTGTCATTTGATCTCCACGTATTAGGAGGTTCAATTATTATGCTTGGGTCTGACATCTGCAAGAAGTCAAGCTCAAGTGGTAATATCATTCTGCTGGATGTAGCTGGGTTTGGTAACTCATGTGGGAATGAGTGTTCAGAGCCCATATTGTCATTACTGGGTAGTCTGTGTTCACTACTCCTTGAATGATGACTGCTTATAGAAGCAGGGTATGAAGACTGGAGTCCAATGACAGGTGACTGGATGACCGGTGAATGTTGATAACTAATAAACTGCCTGGTGCCTGGTGACTGGTGCCCGGTGCCTGGTAGTCCATATTTACTGACTGGTGACTGGTGCCTGGTAAATATTTACTGGTGTCTGGATGACCAGTGCCTGGTTGACCGATGACTGGTGACTGGTTGACCGGTGACTGGTGCCTGGTTGACTGGTGCCTGATTGACCGGTGCCTGGTTGACTGGTGCCTGGTTGACCTGTGACTGGATGACCGGTGCCTGGATGACTGGTGACTGGTTGATGGGTGCCTGGTTGACTGGTGACTGGTGCCTGGTGGACTTATTGCCCGGTTGGAAATCATTTGCATTTGGCTGCCACCTAGATGGGTCCTGTCCCTGGCAGTAAAGCCGTGCGGGGCGGCGCTCCCATCTATAGAAATTGTGTCAGATGGATCTGGCACATTTTTCTTTTTAGTCTTGTTGTCTCTTTTCTTCATCATAACTGATCTTCTCATTGCGTGAGTTCTTTTTTCAGCAAGGATCCATACGTCGTCTGACCACTGGCTGCAAATATAATATGTTGAATTTCTAGAACATGAAGAGCAAGAGAGGCAACTGTGATGACTGTCCCATCGAGCCTTTATATGACCACAATCACCACGAGAGTAATGCATCAAAAGTCATGAAAACTCATGACGAGAAATTAAGCAATGAGAAAAGCAAGAAATTGAAAATCTATAATTTCACATAACATATTTAGTGGAAGGAATGTAAAAGGAACATAAGAAAGAAAAGGATTTAGAAAGTTAGACGGGAGAAAAAAAATGAAATAAATTTTCTTTCACCGGAGAGAAAATCCTTTGTTGACTTTCAAGTCCATAGACAAGAAACTGACACGTGATCATTTAAGCGGGATGTTATGTCATACAGGTAACTACCTAAGGGACCTTCTGGATTAAGACTCCTTAAGACGACTGAACTGTCGTTTTTTTCTGTGGAAGGTGTGAAATACAGACTAGAATAGCACATTATCTATAGGTTAACTGCCGGGTGTCTGGTGACACAGATATTGTGCAGTTAAAATAAATCCTGGCCCCTGGCAGCCAAGTTTTTTGACGAATTAAAACGGCTTGAATAATCCTGGTAGAGGGTTATTAAAGGAACATTTCTGCAAAGTTATATTGAAATCAGTCCAGTGTTTTTTTATGAGAAGATTTTTAAACTTTTCTGTATAGATATATTAGAAAAATAAGCCCTGCCCCCTAGCGGCCATGTTTTTTGACAAATCATGACGGCTTGAATAATCTTGATAGAGGTCACCAAAGAAACATTCCAGCCAAGTAATACTGAAATCAGTCCAATGGTTTATGAAGAGAAGATTTTAAAAGTTTTCTATGTAGATATATAGGGAAAATAAGCTCCGCCCCCTAGCAGGCATGTTTTTTGACGAATCATGACGGCTTGAACATCTTGGAAGAGGGTCACCAAGGGAACATTTCTGCCAAGTTATATTGAAATGAGTCCAATGGTTTATGACAAGAAGATTTTTAAAGTTTTCTATATAGATATATATGGATAGTAAGTTTCGCCCTCTGGCGACCATGTTTTTTGACCAATCACAATGGCTTGAACAATCTTGGTAGAGGATCACCAAGGAAATATTTCTGCCAAGTTATATTGAAATTGGTCCAGTGGTTTCTGACAAGAAGATTTTTAAAGTTTCCTATATAGATATATCGGGAAAATAAGCTCCGCCCCCTAGCGACCATGTTTTTTGCCGAATCATGATGGTTTGAACAATCTTGGTAAGAGGGTAACCAAAGATACATTCCTGCCAAGTTATACTGGAATCGGTCCAATGGTTTATGACGAGAGGATTTTTCAAGATTTTTCTCTGCAGGAAAGATGAAGATCATGATCTGCGGTACGGGCCTGGACCTTCTGCAGAGTTCAGGCGAGTTTCCATGCGCCGTCTGTCACACTGGAGTGGGCAGCAACAGCATCTTCTGCAACGGCTGCAAGCACTGGGTGCACAAGAAATGCAGTGGGCTCAAGTGCTTGACAAAGGACCCTGACTACAGATGTACAAGGTGCCAGGGAACTGCACACCCCTTGGACGGCAGACCAGAGAGGGAAGTCCAAGTTGGACCTGACAAGCTGGAGGTGGTAGCTTCCTTTTGCTACCTAGGAGACATGCTCTCAGCAGCAGGTGGCTGTGAACTTCCAACCACAACATGTGTGAAAACTGCCTGGAAGAAGTTCAAGGCTACCAGTTCTCTCTTCACGCCACCTCTCTTTCAAGACATGTGGCCGTGTCAGCTCTTGTGTGCAGAGCGCAATGCTCCATGCCAGTGAGACTTGGCCATTGACAAAGCCAAACCTCCAATGTCTGCAGCGGAATGACAGGGCAATGATCAGACAGATCTGCAATGTCAGGCCGCAAGACGTTGTCACAACCAGGTCCAATGAGCTACTTGCGCGGCTTGGCATTGAGGTTCTGGATCTCATTCTGAAGGAGAGAAGGCTCCGCTGGTAGAGGGTCACCAAAGAAACATTCCTGCCAAGTTATATTGAAAACAGTCCATTGGTTTCTGACAAGAAGATTTTTTATAGTTTTCTATACAGATATACAAGAGGACCATGATGGTCCTATATCGCTCACCTGAGCAAACAGATTTGCATACTTACTGTTGAACTTTCAGCCAAGTTCACTGCTCTAGGATTTTTGTATAAATTTTATAGCACCCCCACCCCACCCCACCTCCCACACCCCCGCCCCTGCCCCGTCCCCGGCCATGTTTTTTTTAATGCATCTTGACGACTTCAACTGAATCTTAAAAGAGGGTCACCAAAGGAACATTTCTGCCAAGTTATATTGAAATTGGTCCAGTGGTTTAAAGTGTTTTATATAGCTATAAAGCCTTACGCCCTAATGGCCATGTTTTTTTACGAATCATGACAGCTTCAACAAACTTGGTAGAGGGTCACCAAAGGAACATTCCTGCCAAGTTATACTGAAATCTATTCAGTGGTTTCTGATAAGAATATTTTTAAAGTTTTCTATTTAGATATATAGGGAAAATAAGCCCTACCCCATGGCAGCCATGTTTTTTGAAGAATCATGATTGCTTGAACAATCTTGGTAGAGGGTCACCAAAGCAACATTCCAGCCAAGTAATATTGAAATCGGTCAGGGGGTATTTGACAAGAAGAATTTTAAAGTTTTCTATGCAGATATGCGAAAAATAAGCCCCACACCCCTGGGGGCCATGGTTTTTGACGTATCATGAAGGCTTGAACAATCTTGGTAGAAGGTCATCAAAGCAACATTCCTGCCAAGTTACATTGAACTCGGTCCAACTGTTTCTTACGAGAAGATTTTTAAAGTTTTCTATATAGATATATAGGGAAAATAAGCCCCGCCCCTTAGCGGCCATGTTTTTTGACAAATCATGACGACTTGAACAACCTTTGTAGAGGGTCACCAAAGAAACATTCCTGCCAAGTTGTATTGAAATCGGTCCATTGGTTTCTGAAAAGAAGATTTTTAAAGTTTTATATATAGATATATAGGGAAAATAAGCCCCGCCACACGGCAGCCATGTTTTTTGACGAATCATGATTACTTGAACAATCTTGGTAGAGGGTCACCAAGGAAACACTTCTGCCAAGTTATAATGAAATCGGTCCAGTGGTTTCTGACAAGAAGAGTTTTAAAGTTTTCTATATAGATATACAAGGAAAATAAGCCCCGCCTCCTGGCGGCCATGTTTTTTGACAAATTATGACGGCTTGAACAATCTTGATAGAGGGTTACATAAGAAACATTCCTGCAATGTTATATTGAAATGGGTCCAGTGGTTTCTGAATAGAAGATCATTAAAGTTTTCTATATAGATATATAGGGAAAATAAGCACCGCCCCCTAGCGCCCATGTTTTTTGACAAATCATAACGGCTTGAACAATCTTAGTAAAAGGTCACCAAGGAAACATTTCTGCGAAGTTATATTGAAATTGGTCCTGTGGTTTCTGACGACAAGATTTTTTCAAGTTTTCTATATAGATATATAGGGAAAATAAGCCCTGCCCCCCTGGAGGCCATGTTTTTTGACAAATCATGACGGCTTGAACAATCTTGATAGAGGGTCACTAAGGAAACATTTCTGCCAAGCTATATTGAAATCAGTCCAGTCGTTTATGACAAGAAGATTTCTGAAGTTTTCTATATAGATATATAGGGAAAATAAACCCCGTCTTCTAGCGGCCATGTTTTTTGATGAATCATGGCGGCTTGAACAATCTTGGTCGTGGATCACCGAAGAAACATTTCTGCAAAATTATATTGAAATCTGTCCAGTGGTTTCTGAGAAGAAGATTTTTAAAGTTTTCTATATAGATATATAAGGAAAATAAGCCCCGCCCCCTGGCGGCCATGTTTTTTGATGAATCCAAATGGCTTGAACAATCTTGGTAGGGGATCACCAAAGGAACATTTCTGCAAAATTATATTGAAATCGATCCAATGGTTTCTGACAAGAAGATTTTTAAAGTTTTCTATATAGATATGTAGGGAAAATAAGCCCCACCCCCTGGCGGCCATGTTTTTTGATGAATCCAAATGGCTTGAACAATCTAGGTAGAGGATCACCAAAGGAACATTTCTGCAAAATTATATTGAAATCAGTCCAGTGATTTCTGACAAGAAGATTTTTAAAGTGTTCTATATAGATATATAGGGAAAAAAAAAACCCCGCCCCCTAGCGGCCATGTTTTTTTTATAAAATCCAAATGGCTTGAAAAATCTTGGTAGAGGATCACCTATGGAACATTTCTGCAAAATTATATTGAAATCAGTCCAGTGGTTTCTGACAAGAAGATTTTTAAAGTTTTCTATATAGATATATAGGGAAAACAAGTCCCGCCCCATGGCGGCCATGTTTTTTGACGAATCCAAATGGCTTGAACAATCTTGGTAGAGGATCACCAAAGGAACATTTCTGCAAAGTTATATTGAAATCAGTCCAGTGATTTCTGACAAGAAGATTTTTAAAGTGTTCTATATAGATATATAGGGAAAATAAACCCCGCCCCCTAGCGGCCATGTTTTTTGATGAATCCAAATGGCTTGAACAATCTTGGTAGGGGATCTCAGAAGGAACATTTCTGCAAAATTATATTGAAATCAATCCAATGGTTTCTGACAAGAAGATTTTTAAAGTTTTTAGTTAAAAAATATATTTTTAGCTCCTGTGAGGATCACCTATGGAACATTTCTGCAAAATTATATTGAAATCAGTCCAGTGGTTTCTGACAAGAAGATTTTTAAAGTTTTCTATATAGATATATAGGGAAAATAAGCCCCACCACCTGGTCGCCATGTTTTTTGACGAATCCAAATGGCTTGAACAATCTTGGTTGAGGATCACCAAAGGAACATTTCTGCAAAATTATATTGAAATCGGTCCATTGATTTCTGACGAGAAGATTTTTAAAGTGTTCTATATAGATATATAGGGAAAATAAGCCCCGCCCCCTAGCGGCCATGTTTTTCGACGAATCCAAATGGCTTGAACAATCTTGGTAGAGGATCACCAATGGAACATTTCTGCAAAATTATATTGAAATCAATCCAATGGTTTCTGACAAGAAGATTTTTAAAGTTTTCTATATAGATATATAGGGAAAATAAGCCCCGCCCCCTGGCGGCCATGTTTTTTGACGAATCCAAATGGCTTGAACAATCTTGGTAGAGGATGACCAAAGGAACATTTCTGCAAAATTATATTGAAATCAGTCCAGTGGTTTCTGACAAGAAGATTATTAAAGTTTTCTATATAGATATATGGGGAAAATAAGCCCCGCCCCCTGGCGGCCATGTTTTTGACGAATCCAAATGGCTTGAACAGTCTTGGTAGAGGATCACCGAAGGAACATTTCTGCAAAATTATATTGAAATCGGTCCAGTGGTTTCTGATAAGAAGATTTTTAAAGTTTCCTATATAGATAATATAGGGAAAATAAGCCCTGCCACCTGGCGGCCATGTTTTTTGACGAATCCAAATGGCTTGAACAATCTTGGTAGAGGATCACCAAAGGAACATTTCTGCAAAATTACATTGAAATCGGTCCAGTGGTTTCTGACAAGAAGATTTTTTTAAGTTTTTAGTTAAAAAATCTATTTTTAGCTTCTGCGACCTAGATATGCAACGGACCGGAACCTTTTGAACAACTTTGAAAGAGGACCAACCAAGGATCATTCCTGTGAAGTTTGGTCAAATTCCAATCAGTGGTTTAGGAGGAGATGTTGTTTAAAGATTGTGAACAGACGGACGGACAGACGGACGACGACGACGGACGGTGGGTGATCACAATAGCTCACCTTGAGCCTTCGGCTCAGGTGAGCTAATAAGGAAAATAAGCCCCGCCCCCTGGTGGCCTTGTTTTCTGACAAATCACGATTGCTTGAACAATCTTGGTAGAGGGTCACCAAGGAAACATTCCTGCCAAGTTATATTGAAATCGGTCAAGTGGTTTCTGACAAGAAGATTTTTAAAGTTATCTATATAGATATACAGGGAAAAGAAGCCCCATCCCCTAGCGGCCATGTTTTTTGACAAATCATGACGGCTTGAACAGAGGGTCACCCAGGTAACATTTCTGCCAAGTTATATTGAAATTGGTCCAGTGGTTTCTGACAAGATTTTTAAAGTTTTCTGTATAGATATATAGGGAAAATAAGCCCTGCCCCTGGTGGCCATGTTTTTTGATGAAGCACGATGGCTTGAACAATCTTGGTAGAGGATCACCATAGGAATATTTCTGCAAAATTATACTGAAATTGGTCCAGTGGTTTCTGATAAGAAGATTTTTAAAGGTTTTTCTTTTGGTTGCCAGGGCAACCAGAATTCTGCATGGATTCCAAATCTTTGAATAATTTCAGTCAGTATCACCCAAGGATCAGTCCTGTGAAATTTGGTTAAAAGTGGTTTAGGAGGAGATGTTGTTTAATGATTGCGGACAGACGGACGTACATACGGACGATGACAATGACGACGACAGACGGTGAGTGATCACAATAGCTTACCTTTAGCCTTTGGCTCAAGATGAGCTAAAAAACAATGGCTGAAAATGTTCATTAAATTAAAAAAAACACACACACACACATACACACAGAAGGTCGCCAATGAGACTGAAACCCGAGTCTGTTCATAGGAGAGGCCACTACACCACAGAGGACAGTATTAAGAACTGACCAAAATGAAAATACTTATTGGCTAGATTTTTCAATGCAGTTTGAAATAAGTGAATCACCTTCCCAGTCTCTCCCCCACCTCCCCACCCCACCCCCCCCCCCCACCCACACACACAGAGTTTGTTGAAATAAGTGAATCACCTCTCCCGGCCCTTCCCCACCCTCCTCACACACACACCAAAGACTATTCTTAATTTTGTGTATGTACATTGTTCTTTCTTTCAGTTCACAGCTTCATTGTTTACAGACATCAGAAGGCATAAGCTGCTCACCGCCTGCATCACAGTAATGTACTTAGATGAACTGATTAATTTCCCATGAACTTGAAGGTCAGTAAGGTCAATCTGCAGCAGGGCTTGTATCCGAGATGTCACAGCGGTGCACAGCTAAGCCGGGAGCCAGTGCACGTGATCTGTTTATACATCTATTTATACAGTGCCCTAGATAAGGTTTGAAGCAATTGGGTATTTGGGCTATTTTTACCCATCCATTTCTCATTGAAATGGGTATCAGGATTTTTCCTTTAGGTACCCTGTTATGTTAATGGGTGCAAGAATTGCTGATAACTGGGTATTTACCCCATAGATTTAATTCTAACTGCTTTTTTTTTTCAAGATTGTAATTGGGTAAATACCCCAAAAAGCAGCTCATCTAAGGTACTGAATTTATGTAGGTAGAAAATTCGAAAAAGATATTCAGCTACTTTGGGAGAATTTGAAAAAAAGTATTGTTTTTAAATTAAACAAGAGGGCCATGATGGCCCTGTAACACTCACCTGAGTATCATAGCACTTAGAGAACCTGACCCATAAATGATCAAAGCAAACATTCTGACCAAGATTCATGATGATTATATAAAAAATAGAATTTCAACATGGCTGCTAGGGCGACCATCTTGGACTACCGATATAATGTTTTTAGCTATTTTTGATCTACAAGTCATCCCGATACTTCCTATCAAGTTTCAACTCAATTGGCCTTCTATTCAGGAGAAGAAGTTCTAAATAGCTATTTCCAATCAGAACGATTTTAGCTATTTTTGATCTACAAGTCACCTCAATGATTCTTACCAAGTTTCAAGTCAACTGGCCTTTTGGTTCAGGAGAAGAAGCGAAAAATAGATTTTCAAGATGGCCACCATGGCAGCCATCTTGGATTTCAAATCGGACCAATTTTAGCTTTTTCTTTGATCTACCAGTCACCCCTATGCTTCCTACCAAGTTCGAGTCAATTGGCCTTTCGGTTCAGGAGAAGAAGCAATAAACAGATCTTCAAGATGGCCGCCATGGTGGCCATCTTGGATTTCCAATAGGAAAATTTTTTAGCTATTTTTAATCTACAAATCACCCCAAAGCTTCCTAGCCAGGTTGGAGTCAATTGGCCTTTTGGTTCAGGAAAATAAGTGAACAAGGTAAACATTCTGATCAAATTTCAAAATGATTATATTAACAAGTAAGACAATGTAGCATGTCTAATGGACTGTGAAATAGAGGTCAAGGTCAAATATGGACGACTGCACTCAAGAGGCCATGCTAAGATGTATGCATGTACTAAGTATCACTGGCTGTAGGAGCAATAGTTACTGAGAAACTGACCTAAACACAACACTTCACAAGTACCAAATATCACTCTGTAGGACCAATAATTACTGAGAAACTGACCTAAATGGAAAAACTTAAGAAAGTCACTGGACAGTGAAATATACGTCACCAAGAAATCATCAAGACAAACATTTTGAACAAGATTCATGATGATCATTTCAAAAATGTGATGACTGCACTCAAGAGGCCATGCTAAGATGTATGCATGTACTAAGTATCACTGGCTGTAGGAGCAATAGTTACTGAGAAACTGACCTAAACACAAACACTTCAGAAATACCAAATATCATTCTGTAGGACCAATAATTACTGAGAAACTGACCTAAACGGAAAAACTTAAGAAAGTCACTGGACAGAAAACTATACATCACCCTGAAATCAAGACAAACATTTTGAGCAAGATTCATGATGATCACTTCAAAAATGTGACCTCTAGATTGTCAACAAGGTTTTCCTTTGATTTGGCCTGGTGACCTAGTTTCTGATATCAAGTGACCCAGTTTTAAACTAGACCTAGAAATCATCAAGATGAACATTTTGAGCTATACTTATAATGATTATTTAAACAAGAGGACCATGATGGTCCTATATCGCTCACCTGAGCAAACAGATTTGCATACTTACTGTTGAAGTTTCAGCCAAGTTCACTGCTCTAAGATTTTTGTATAAATTTTATAGCCCTGCTCCCCCACCCATTCTCCCCCCACCCCCACCTCAGCGGCCATGTTTTTTTTAATGCATCATGACAACTTGAACTGAATCTTGAAAGAGGGTCACCAAAGGAACATTTCTGCCAAGTTATATTGAAATTGGTACAGTGGTTTCTGACAAAAAAGATTTTTAACCCTTAAAGCGCCAGTCACAACTATTGTCGTCTGCTTTGTCATCTGCTTGTGATTTTAAAAGTCATTTTTGCAAACAATGTGGACCCAGATCAGACTGCTCCTTTAGGAGCAGTCTGATCTGGGTCCACACTGTTTGCCTGTATGCAAAACTAGGTTTGAAAAGTCTGCAAGAATATTCAGCAGACGACATAAACAGACGACATTTTCAGATGCAGTTTTTCTTGGCGCTTTAAGGGTTAAAGTGTTTTATATAGCTATAGAGCCTTACCCCCTAACGGCCATGTTTTTCGACGAATCATGACAGCTTGAACAAACTTGGTAGAGGGTCACTAAAAGAACATTCCTGCCAAGTTACACTGAACTCAGTCCAACTGTTTCTTAGGACAAGATTTTTTAATTTTTCTGTTCAGTGGTTTCTGACAAGAAGATTTTAAAAGTTTCTATTTAGATATATAGGGAAAATAAGCCCCACCCCTAGCAGCCACGTTTTTTGACGAATTATGATTGCTTGAAGAATCTTAGTAGAGGGTCACCCAAAGCAACATTCCAACCAAGCAATATTGAAATGGATCAGGGGGTATTTGACAAGAAGAATTTTAAAGTTTTCTATACAGATATATATGGAAAATAAACCCCGCCCCCTGGGGACCATGTTTTTTGATGTATCATGACAGCTTGAACAATCTTGGTAGAAGGTCACCAAAGCAACATTCCTGCCAAGTTACACTGAACTCAGTCCAACTGTTTCTTAGGACAAGATTTTTTAATTTTTCTATATAGATATATAGAAAAAATAAGCCCCGCACCCTAGCGGCCATGTTTTTTGACGAATCATGACGGCTTGAACAATCTTGGTAGAGGGTCACCAAAGAAACATTCTTGCCAAGTTATATTGAAATCGGTCCATTTGTTTCTGACAAGAAGATTTTTTAAGTTTTCTATATAGATATATAGGGAAAATAAGCCCCACCCCCTGGCAGCCATGTTTTTTGATGAATCACGATTACTTGAATAATCTTGGTAGAGGGTCACCAAAGAAACATTTCTGCCAAGTTATAATGAAATCAGTCCAGTGGTTTCTAACAAGAAAATTTTTAAAGTTTTCTATATAGATATATAGTGGCCATGTTTTTTTGACGAATCATGACTGCTTGAACAATCTTGATAGAGGGTTACATAAGAAACATTCCTGCAATGTTATTTTGAAATAGGTCCAGTGGTTTCTGACAAGAAGATCATTAAAGGTTTCTATATAGATATATAGGGAAAATAAGACCCCCCACCCCTAGCGGCAATGTTTTTTGACAAACCATGATGGCTTGAACAATCTTGGTAAAGGGTCACCAAGGAAACATTTCTGCGAAGTTATATTGAAATCAGTCCAGTGGTTTCTGACAAGAAAATTTTTTTCTACTTTTCTATATAGATTATATAGGGAAAATAAGCCCCGCCCCATAGCTGCCATGTTTTTTGACAAATCATGACGGCTTGAACAATCTTGGTTGAGGGTCACCAAGGAAACATTTCTGCCAAGTTATATTGAAATCGGTCCTGTGGTTTCTGACAAGAAGATTTTTAAAGTTTTCTATATAGATATATAGGGATATAGGGAAAATAAGCCCCGCCCCCTGGGGGCCATGTTTTTTCACGAATCCATATGGCTTGAACAATCTTGGTAGAGGATCACCAAAGGAACATTTCTGCAAAATTATATTGAAATCGGTCCAGTGGTTTCTGACAAGAAGATTTTTAAAGTTTAATATATAGATATATAGGGAAAATAAGCCCCGCCCCCTAGTGGCCATGTTTTTTGATGAATCCATATGGCTTGAACAATCTTGGTAGAGGATGACCAAAGGAACATTTCTGCAAAATTATATTGAAATCGGTCCAGTGGTTTCTGACAAGAAGATTTTTAAAGTTTTCTATACAGATATATAGGGAAAATAAGCCCCGCCCCCTGGTGGCCACGTTTTTTGATGAATCCAAATGGCTTGAACAATCTTGGTAGAGGATCACCAAAGGAACATTCCTGCAAAATTATATTGAAATCGGTCCAGTGGTTTATGACAAGAAGATTTTTAAAGTTTTCTATAAAGGGAAATTAAGCCCCACCCCCTGGTGGCCATGGTTTTTGACGAATTCATATGGCTTGAAAAATCTTGGTAGAGGATCACCAAAGGAACATATCTGCAAAATTATATTGAAATCAGTCCAGTGGTTTCTTACAAGAAGATTTTTAAAGTTTTCTATATAGATATAGTGGCCATGTTTTTTGGAGAATCCATATGGCTTGAACAATCTTGATAGAGGATCACCAAAGGAACATTTCTGCAAAATTAAATTGAAATCTATCCAGTGGTTTCTGACAAGAAGATTTTTAAAGTTTTCTATATAGATTATATTGGGAAAATAAGCCCCTCCCCCTGGCGGCCATGTTTTTTGACGAATCCATATGGCTTGAACAATCTTGGTAGAGGATCACCAAAGGAACATTTCTTCAAAATGATATTGAAATCGGTCCAGTGGTTTCTGACAAGAAAATTTTTAAAGTTTTCTATACAGATATATAGGGAAAATAAGCCCCGCCCCCTGGCGGCCATGTTTTTTGACGAATCCAAATGGCTTGAATAATCTTGGTAGAGGATCACCAAAGGAACATTCTTGCAAAATTATATTGAAATCGGTCCAGTGGTTTCTGACAAGAAGATTTTTAAAGTTTTCTATAAAGGGAAATTAAGCCCCACCCCCTGGCGGCCATGGTTTTTGACGAATCCATATGGCTTGAACAATCTTGGTAGAGGATCACCAAAGGAACATTTCTGCAAAATTATATTGAAATCGGTCCACTGTGGTTTCTGATAAGAAGATTTTTAAAGTTTTCTATATAGATATATAGGGAAAATAAGCCCCGCCCCTGGTGGCCATGTTTTTTGACGAATCCATATGGCTTGAACAATCTTGGTAGAGGATCACCAAAGGAACATTTCTGCAAAATTAAATTGAAATCGATCCAGTGGTTTCTGACAAGAAGATTTTTTAAGTTTTCTATATAGATATATAGGAAAATAAGCCCCGCCCCCTGGCGGCCATGTTTTTTGATGAATCCATATTGCTTGAACATTCTTGGTAGAGGATCACCAAAGGAACATTTCTTCAAAATGATATTGAAATCGGTCCAGTGGTTTCTGACAAAAAATTTTTTTAAAGTTTTCTATACAGATATATAGGGAAAATAAACCCCGCCCCCTGGCGGCCATGTTTTTTGACGAATCCAAATGGCTTGAATAATCTTGGTAGAGGATCACCAAAGGAACATTTCTGCAAAATTATATTGAAATTGGTCCAGTGGTTTCTGACAAGAAGATTTTTAAAGTTTTCTATAAAGGGAAATTAAGCCCCGCCCCCTGGTGGCCATGTTTTTTGACGAATTCATATGGCTTGAACAATCTTGGTAGAGGATCACCAAAGGAACATTTCTGCAAAATTATATTGAAATCGGTCCAGTGGTTTCTGACAAGAAGATTTTTAAAGTTGTCTATATAGATATATAGGGAAAATAAGCCCTGCCCACTGGTGGCCATGTTTTTTGACGAATCCATATGGCTTGAACAATCTTGGTAGAGGATCACCAAAGGAACATTTCTGCAAAATTAAATTGAAATCGGTCCAGTGGTTTCTGACAAGAAGATTTTTAAAGTTGTCTATATAGATATATAGGGAAAATAAGCCCTGCCCACTGGTGGCCATGTTTTTTGACGAATCCATATGGCTTGAACAATCTTGATAGAGGATCACCAAAGGAACATTTCTGCAAAATTATATTGAAATCGGTCCAGTGGTTTCTCACAAGAAAATTTTTATATATAGATATATAGGGAAAATAAGCCCCGCCCCCTGGCGGCTATGTTTTTTGACGAATCCATATGGCTTGAACAATCTTGGTAGAGGATCACCAAAGGAACATTTCTGCAAAATTATATTGAAATCGGTCCAGTGGTTTCTCACAAGAAGATTTTTAAAGTTTTCTATACAAATATATAGGGAAAATAAACCCGGCCCCCCTGGCGGCCATGTTTTTTGACGAATCCAAATGGCTTGAATAATCTTGGTAGAGGATCACCAAAGGAACATTTCTGCAAAATTATATTGAAATCGGTCCAGTGGTTTCTGACAAGAAGATTTTTTTAGTTTTTAGTTAAAAAATATATTTTTAGCTCCTGTGACCTAGCTATGCAATGGACCGGAACCATTAGAACAACTTTGAAAGAGGACCAACCAAGGATCATTCCTGTGAAGTTTGGTCAAAATCCAACCAGTGGTTTAGGAGGAGATGTTGTTTAAAGATTGTGGACGGACGGATGGACGACTACGACGATGACGACGACGGATGGTGAGTGATCACAATAGCTCACCTTGAGCCTTCAGCTCAGGTGAGCTAAAAATTGTGACCTCTGGAGTGTTAACAAGGTTTTTCTTTGATTTGGCCTGGTGATCTAGTTTTTGACCCCACATGACCCAGTTTCAAACTTGACTTAGAAATCATCAAGACAAACATTTTGGGCAAGATTCATGATAATTGCTTCAAAAATGTGACCTCTAGAGTGTTAAAAAGGTCTACCTTTGATTTGGCCTGGCAACCTAGGTTTTGACTCCAAGTTGATCCAGTTTCAAACTTGACCTAGTAATCATCAAGACAAACATTTTGAGCAAGATTCATGATGATTGCTTCATAAATGTGACCGCTAGAGTGTTAACAAGGTTTTGCACTGATGTGGCCAGGTGACCTATTTTTTGACCAACATGACCCAGTTTTGAACTTGACCTAGAAATCATCAAGACAAACAATTTGAGCAAGATTCATGATGATTGCTTGAAAAATTTGACCGCTAGAGTGTTAACAAGGTTTTCCGCTGATTAGGCCAGGGCAAGATTCATGATAATTGCTTCAAAAATGTGACCTCTAGAGTGTTAGAAAGGTCTACCTTTGATTTGGCCTGGCAACCTAGGTTTTGACTCCAAGTGACCCAGTTTCAAACTTCACCTAGAAATCATCAAGACAAACATTTTGAGCAAAATTCATGATAATTGCTTCAAAAATGTGACCACTAGAGTTTTAACAAGGTTTTCTGCTGATTTGGCCAGGTGACCTAGTTTTTGACCCCAAGGGACCCAGTTTCGAACTTGACCTAGAAATCATCAAGGCAAACATTTTGAGCAATATTCATGATGATTTGCTTCAAAAATGTGACCTCTAGAGTGTTAACAATATTTTCCTTTGATTTGACCTGGTGACCTAGTTTTTGACCCCAAGTGACCCCCTATAGAACCTGATCTTGATTTCCTAGGGGCAAACATTCTGGGCAAGTTTCATCAAGATTGGGTCAAAACTGTGACCTCAGAGTGTTAACAAACTAATTGTTGACGACAAACGACGGACGACTGACGACGGATGACGGACAGAGGGTGATCACAATAGCTCACCCTGAGCTTTTGCTCAGGTGAGCTAAAAATCAGAAAAAGCAAACAAAATTCCATAAATCTCAATTCGAAATTTTCAATGAGGGCAATTTGCTGACGGATCAGTGTTGAAACCATGCTGTTAATCCGTACCATTAATCTTACAATCCATTTATTTATATATATATATATATATATATATATATATACGAGAGTCATGCAAAAAGTTCTGTCACTAATAGGCTTCCTTTGTTTTATCCCAGGTATATTTTAAAATGCTTCACTGCACTTGAATGGTGTGTTGAATAGCTTAGCTAACGATACCCATTTATTTCGTGCAAATTGCTTTCCAACTGACTGAGTTATTTCAAATTGAAATACGAGGGGAGTTCAATAAGTTCGTAGAACTCGGGGTTTAACTCACAGATTGGAAGATGGTTTCAACATTATTTTTCAATATAATCCCCCTTTACTTCAAAGCATTTGGCCCACTTTTCTTTTAAGTAGTCTATGCCTTTGAAATAAAAGTCATCTATTTGGTCCTCAAATCAAGCCTCTGTAGCAGCCTTGAGCTCATCATCATGCCGAAATCTCGTTCCACACAAGTGGACACAAATTTCGGAACAGATAATAATCACTTGGGGCCAGGTCTGGACTGTATGGCGGGTGATTTAACTGCTAGAACTTGCACTCACGAATAGCCGCTTGTGGAACTCTGGACTTGTGCACAGGGGCATTATCATGCAAAAGAAGGACACCAGCAGCTAGCTTTCCCCTTCGTTTTTCTTTAATAGCAACCCTTAATTGTTTAATGACATTGGCATAGTATTCTCCTGTAATTGAAGTACCAGCAGGCTTGTAATCTATCAATATAATCCCTTTGGAGTCCCAAAACACCATGGCCATTACCTTGCTGGCTGATGGTTGGCTATGAAATTTCTTCGGTGGGGGTGAGCCAGGGCGCTTCCATTGCATGGACTCTTTTTTAGTATCTGGGTCCCAGTGGTGAAGCCAAGTTTCATCTCCTGTTACAAGACGAGTGTGAAAGTCTTCTGGATTGGCATTGTACACTTCCAGACGTTCTTGACTTGACTCCACCCTTTGCTGATGATCTTGCATGTTCAGGTTTCTGGGTACCTACCTGGCAGATACTTTTGACATGCCTAAATGTTCATGGATTATAGTGTAAACACTTCCATTAGAAATACCACATTCTGATGCAAGTTCGGCAACTTTGATTCGGTGATAGTTTAGCACAAGTCTCTCAACACGGTCGATCATCTCCTGGCTGATGACATCAGCAGGGCGACCTGGCCTTGGGTCATCTTCTAAGGAGTCTCACCCACGTTTAAATTCTGCTGACCACTTTGCCACTGTGGAATACTTTGGGCTACTATCACCATACACATCAGCCATGCGCCGATGGATTTCTTTGGCCTTTGCACCCTCCTTAGTGAGGAACTTCATGACTGCTCTGAACTCAATATTCTGACTTTCCATTTTTGCCTATGGGTATAGGTTTTCAAACAAAAAGTAAGAGCAAAAAATGTACGTGTTGACTGAACGGCTGTTATCATTCACCTGACAAAGGTTTACACTGTACAAAAATGACATATCAGAAGGCAGTGTGCAAACAATTCTGAAAAAGCGTTTGGATCTGAGAAAGGTTTGCGCCAGGTGGGTTGCTCACTGAGAAGCAAAAGACACAACGCCTTAAATGTGCCCGGGAACTTTTGAAAACATACAAAGGCTGTAATAGTCGGGTTATTTCTAACTTGCTAACAGGTGATGAATCCTGGGTGCACATGTTTGAGCCACAAAGAAGGGCTGATAATAAGCAATGGAAGCGAAAAGATCAAAAACGCCCATGTATTGCCAAGAGAACCATAAGTTCGAAAAAGATGTTGTACGCAATTTTCTTTAATTCAAGTGGGCCAGTCGTTCAAATGCCTTGTCCATCTGGTCATACAGTCACTGGCTGATTCTACAAGAATTCTGTACTGAAGAAAGTATAAGAGTTTTACAATAAGAAACGACCAAGCAAAGGATGGACAGGAGTCCACCTTTTACATGACAATGCCTCGTCTCATAAGTGTGAGGTTGTTAAGTCTTTTTTTGGCTTCTGAAAAGGTGAAAATTTTAAACCATCCACCTTATTCACCTGACCTGAGTCCCTGTGACTTCTTTTTATTTCCAAGGCTTAAGAAAATGCTTTCTGGAAATAAGTATACATCTAGAAGTTCTCTTGGCAGCGCTATTTATCAGTGTCTCCAATAGATACCAAAAGAAGACTATTTATCTGCTTTTCGCGACTGGGTAAAAAGGTTACAAAAATGTGTTTCAGTAAAGGGCGAATACTTTGAAGGTTTGTAATAAAAAAATGTTTGACAAAATGTAGCACTGAAGTAATCCGAACCCAGTGACAAAACTTTTTGCAGGACCCTCGTAGGACCATCATTTTAGCAATTTTGGTAGATCACCTGTCCCCCACAATTTGTGCAAAGATTAGGGCCCAGGGCTTATTTGGTTCTGGAGATTTTTAAAGGTTTTTACCATATATGGGCATGGCAGCCATTTTGATCAAAGGACCATGCCCATTTTAGCAATCTTTCGTTCTCCTGCTCCAAGGAGGTTCCACATGAAATTTGAGCAACACTGGCCCAGAAACTTCAGAGGAGAAGTCATTTGAAATTATCAACATTTTTTCCATACAAATATATGGGGCCCATACAAATGCATAGGGAAGCAAACTTGACCTCGCCGTAAAAAGGTCAAATGTCAATGTACAACCATCATTTCAGCAACTTTGGTAGACCTCCCGTCCCTGATGATTTGTGCAAATATTCAGCCATAAGGCATTCTCGGTCCTGGACAAGTAGATTTTTAAAGGTTTTTACCATATATGGGCATGGCAGCCATCTTAGTCAATGGACTGCAACTATTTTAGCAATCTTTCATTCCCCTGTTCCAGGGAGGCTCCAAATAAAAATTTGAGAAACACTGGCCCAGAGGCTCCAGAGGAGAAGTCGTTTGAAATTCTCAACATTTTTCCCTTACACATGCATAGGGAAGCAAACTTGACCTTGCCATAAAAAGGTCAAATGTCAATGTATGACCATTATTTTAAAAACTTTGGTAGACCTCCAGTCCTCAATGATTTATGCAAAGATTCAGCCACAAGGCATCCTCAGTTCTGGAGAAGAAAAGTTTCAAAGGTTTTTACCATATATGGGCATGGTGGCCATCTTAGTCAGTGGACCACAACCATTTTAACAATCTTTCATTCCCCTGCCCCAGGGAGGCTCCAAATGAAATTTGAGCAGCATTGGCCCTGAGGCTCCAGAGGAGAAGTCATTTGAAATTCTCAACATTTTTTCCCATACAAATCCATAGGGAAGCAAACTTGACCTGGCTGTAAAAAGGTCAAATATCAATGTACGACCATTATTTTAGCTATTTAGGTAGACCTCCCGTCCCTGATAATTTATGCAAAGATTCAGCCACAAGGAAACCTCATTTTGGGAGATTTTTAAAGGTTTTTATCATATATGTGCATGGCGGCCATCTTGGTCAATGGACGGCATCCATTTTAACAATCTTTCATTCCCCTGCCCCAGGGAGGCTCCAAATGAAATGAGCATTGGCCTAGAGGCTCCAGAGGAGCAGTCATTTGAAATTCAGAGCATTTTTCCCATACAAATGCATAGGGAAGCAAACTTGACCTGGCCGTAAAAAGGTCAAATGTATGACCATTATTTTAAACACTTTGGTAGACCTCCAGTCCCCGATGATATATGCAAAGATTCAGCCTCAAGGCATCCTCGGTTTTGGAGAAGATTTTTTAATGTTTGTACCATATATGGGCATGGCGGCCATCTTGGTTAATGGACCACAACCATTTTAGCAAGCTTTCATTTCCCTGCCCCAGGGAGCCTCCAAATGAAATTTGAGCAACATTGAGCCAGAGGCTCCAGAGGAGAAGTCATTTGAAATTCTAAACATTTTTCCCATACAAATGCATAGGAAAGCAAACTTGACCTTGCTGTAAAAAGATCAAATG
Organism: Anodontia alba; assembly: GCA_964016985.1. Classification (NCBI taxonomy): domain Eukaryota; kingdom Metazoa; phylum Mollusca; class Bivalvia; order Lucinida; family Lucinidae; genus Anodontia; species Anodontia alba. The sequence continues at coordinate 68,943,617 of OZ024826.1, forward strand.
TCAATGTACGATCATTATTTTAGCAATTTTGGTAGACCTCCCATCCCCGATGATTTATGCAAAGATTCAGCCAAAAGGCATCCTCAGTTCTGGAGAATGAGATTTTTAAAGGTTTTTACCCTATATGGGCATGGCGGCCACCTTGGTTGACGGACCGCGACCATTTTAGCAATTTTTCGTTCCCTCAACCTAAGGAGGCTACATATGAAATTTGAGCGAAATTGGCTCATGTGCTTCAGAGGAGAAGTCGTTTGAAAATGTTAACGGACGGACAGACCACGGACGAAAAGTTTACCACTATAGCTCATCCTGAGCATAGCTCAGGTGAGCTAAAACCATAGAGGGAACAAAGAGCTCCAAATTCACAGATTAATCAGATAGGAGTATGCTATGGGATTGCACCAGAACCAGCCTACTGCGGCATCCTACTGTGAGTCCATAGCATGTTTCCTCACTAAATTGGCACCCTGATAAGTTTAATTATTCAGATAGGTTTTTAAAACCTAGCGGGAACATAGAGTTCCAAATCAGCAGAGAAATCAAGTAATAGTATGTCATGGAATCACACTAGAAATAGCCTACAGAGGCATCTACTGCAAGCCCATAGCAAGTTACATCACTAAACTGATGCCCTGATATGTTTAATCATGGCTGTAAGATTCGATCCTTAGTACCGGTATTATGTTAGGGTACCCGACGGTTTGTGGATAGAACTGATCAGGCTAGTCTCACATGCCTATTGTGATTGAAAAATCCAGAAGGTCAACTTGCTAGGTGGTTAGAAGAACAATCTCAGTATAATATGATACTGGGGCTAGACACGAGAATGCAGATGCTTTGAGTCTGAGTCCATTCCTGTGTCTAGAGAATAATGCAAGGCCTTTAAGCTTGGGGTGAAACCTAGTAGTCTGCCTTGTGGAGGCTGTGACTATTGCACAAGGGCTGACAGAAATTGGGATAGTTTCGCCAGGGTGGTAAACTGCACAATAACAATGGCATCACAAGGGCTGCATAGGATCATAGCTAGCACTGATGGAGGTACAAAGGGTAATGCAACTGGGGAATGTAAAATTGGTACCCAGAAAAAGACGGATTCAAAAACCGGGGATGATGATGCACTATTGAAGAAGCACAGTCTGTCGAATCTGGGGATAGAGGCATTGGTACCAGAGTCAAGCACAGGTGTCAATTTGAGCTTCAGAAGCAAAACTTGGAAAGAATGACCAGGAAACTGGTCATAGAGTGTTAATGAAGGAGCAGCAAGAACCTGGGGTATGTGAATTTGGCTTGCCCCTGGGGTCACAACCGCTGCAGGTCACAGACAATAGCCCCCATGAAGAGGTCATTAAATTGTCCCTTGATGCAAAAAATGTGAGACTAGGAGCCAAACTATGTGCAGTAATTAGGTCTGTGGATGGTAGTAGGGAGATAATGACATGTGTCGTTAATACTATTGTGGCTGACAAATCATCATGCTGGGGCTTCCCTCTCACTGATTTGAGAGAGAAACAAGCAAAAGATGTGGATCTTTCAGTAATACTTGACCAGCTGGCAGATGCTGCTGAGCCGGGGAATGGTGTATTTGAATTGTTCCTTGCTGGGCCAGCGGTAAAAGCGTACTGGCTTAATAAGGAACAATTCACACTAACTGATGAAATACTCTACCAGAATAGAGACCACTGTGACGAGAAGGATCTCGTTGTCCCAAGGGCATTGGAAGCAGAAGCTATATGGTTGAGCCTTGATCTGTCATCTACAAGTCACCAAGGAATGGCCCAAACAAAAGTTCCAATGAAGGTGTTCTATTGGTATGGGATGGGTGTGGAAACTGTTGCCGAGTGTGTCGCTTCATGGGTGTCTTAATGAATCTTAGACGCCCAGGGGGGATATCGGGCGGGAGCTCCCATGGAAGGGTTCCATATCCATTTGAACCAGGGCTCTAGAAAACTGGAAAATAGCCGGTCTGGACCAAAAATAAGAATTCCGGACTGGTTTTAAACACCCAAAAACGTTAATAATTCGGTCCAACAGGGTCATGCCTTGGACCCAATTTCCACACCCCTCAACCAACCAACAAATTTTTGCGAATCAGTAATGTCTACAAAATCACAAACGGTCAAATCTTCACAAACTGTTAACGTCTGCGCACCTTTTAAATGCAATATTATGATATTTAAACGTCTCTAACTGGTCATTTGCGATGTATATTGGAGAGGTCAGATGAATAACGGCAACTTACCGCAACACAAATTAATTTACTTCATTGTATGTATGTTTGTATACATACAAACATTGTCAGAAAATCAACACTTCCTTGTCCTTTTTGCGGTAAACAAGTGATTAACACGAATCCTCAGTAAGTAATGGCAGTCTGATAATTAATCCGTATGTGTGACACACATGAATACACTGCGACTGCAAAACACCAGGTGCAGTCGGCATGTCCAAAAGATCAAAGGGTCGCTTTAATCCAAACGAAGAGTGATTAAAGAATGCACTGCTTGAACGCGCCTGTTTTCTTCTTCTTCTTTTTCTTTTTTTTGTTCAACATGGTTTGCGTTTTGTTGGTCCCAGATTTAATAAATTAATTCGCAAACCATGTAGGTCCTGATCAGACGTTGCATACAACGGCATCTGATCTGGGTCTTGTTTTTTGTTGGTTTTTTTTGACGGCTGTGAGTATTCAAGGTAGATTTCACTGTAAAAATAAGTAATGCACCACTTTGATCGCTAGACAAAGATTGGTCAGTGCTTAAAATTTAAGCAGTCTGGTCAGATCTCTTTGCGCTTACACACAAGATAGGAACCAGTTGTCTATAAATAGTTATCTAGCAAATCCTGCAGTCGATTCATTATAGAGGTGGAATAACAACAAAATCGTCTTTTACATATTTATTGATGACACCATGTACATACATAACAAAGCAGCATTAAACATAGGTATGTGCATTTAAAGCATGAAATTACTTATTTCATGTATTATTAAAAAGGATTTATAGGACTTTGTCAATTTTCATTAGTTTTTGTGACAGGTGATTTGGAAATTGGCTTGTTGATGATGTCATCCTCATCAGCTGGACTGATTCAGATTTCAGAATTTCTAGAGCCCTGATTTGAATGTTTCCTCATGATGTTAAACCAGTACACAAAATGGGTAGAATGTGTGGCACTTCCATCACAGACAGGGGAAGTCAAAGCAAAAGTAGCTGTGGATAACTTCGAGGTTCGGATGTCCATTCCAAATATTCTTAGACCAAGGCAGCAAGTTTCAAAACTGTGTGCCACATTGTGGGAAGCGCTCCAGATCCATAAATCCAGGACTTCACCATATGGACCTTCTTGGTTATAACGGACAAGCCAAAAATTATAATAAGTCGCTTATGGATACTACTATGTATTTTATTGGCAAGTCGCAGAATCAGTGGGACCTTCATTTGCAACAGATTGCTGGAGCCCTAAGACCATCTGTTGGCCATATTACTGGTATATGGCTTACAGGTGATTTTAGGGCTCCAGATGACTTAACTGTCTATAAACATCCATTAGACAAATAGAGATATTCCAGTCTTTGAACGATATCGCCTTACGCACTGACTTGGTTGTCTTCATCTTGAACTGTTGTTTTCTTATATATTAAAAGGAAATATCTATTACTGGACGTAACTTTCATTGTCTTTTGGGTACAATACATCCGAGAGTAAAACCCATGAATTCCCGAATTTGTTACCCTTTCCACTACCCTTTAACAAAGAAGTTCTGTTCTTATTCTACTCATAACAATGGGAAGGAAATTGACTTGGAACAATAAATAAATGAGGAGGCGAATTGAATTGGGTCCTGAAACTTTATTGAATGATAGAAAGGACCCATTTGTTCTCCTCACTGTTCCATAAAGTATACCAATCTTTCTCCCACTGAAATACCTGGACGTGATAAGACAGGCAGTGGGAGAGTTGGTTTTTATAACTTGTAGAATACCATTCATGTTTAGAGGAGGTTTCTTGCATTATTACTCATCTTAGAAAAGTCCTTTTTGTATTAAACATAAGGGACTGTGCTTGATTCTTAGACCTATAGAGTAGGTTTTGCTTAGGTCTGGAAATTTTTATCGACTGTCTAGGTTTCTAAACGGACCCGTAGCCGAATATGATAATTTTGTTATATTAATTTGTATTATTAGCGGAAGAAGCCAAAAACTATATTGTTGTACTTCGAAGTTAGATTTTGTAACTTCTTTGATCTTATTATCAAATATTAGTAGAATTAATTGGAGCATTTCTCAGTGCTTAGAATGATCCATAAGAATTTTAGATAAGGCTATAGTTGTATCGTATCAAGCCTAGAATAATTTATGACTAATATTGTATAGGTGTTTGATTGATTTGATCAGCATTTCCAAGAGTCTGGACAAGGCATTGACTGACATAGACTCTTAAAATAAATTAGTATGGGAATTAATAGCCTCTAATTGCTGGCTCTTTTCCCATATTTCCATGTTTTTGATTGGAAGAGATTATTTGCACCAACTAGAATGCCTATGCAAAGCATCAGTATCTAGAGAGGATATTTTGATTGGGAAAAAGTTGTGATTTACTCCTGTAAAATCTCAAAGGAGTCAACAAATTGATAACGTGCAGTCTTGACCAAGTTTATCCACGTATAATTTGTTCATGGAACACCTTTGGGACCATGGAAAATTGTTCGAGCCATGGGTAGTTCGAGCCAATGAAGGTTAATCATGGCGCCAGGTCAGGAAGCAAATATCGCTAATTCTGGGAAATCTATCGATCTTCTACACAATAATTGTATGTTGAGTGTACTCATTAGAATTGCCTCTTCTTTGAGGTGATTCTAATGAGTACACATAACATACAATTTCATAATGAAATAAGAAAGCTTCCCTGAATATTTGTTTTCTTGAGCTATCCGAAGAATTTCGTAGGGACTCAAAAACAAGTTCAAATTAGCCATGGTGAACGAGCCATCTGTGTTCAAGCTATTGAGATTCGACTGTAGTTCAATTCCTGACTGAAGTCTGGAGGGAGTATGATCTTCTGAAGTTCTCAGACACATCTCTGGTAAATTTTAGAAGACTTCATAAATAGCCTTATCAAAGGATCATATATCTATTTTGGAGTCTGATCCTGAATCCTTTGATGAATAATGCATCGAATTATTAACTGTATATTTGGTGGTTCCTCTACAACCCTATCAGGTTGTGGTGTTATATGAATGTAAACAACCTGAGGTGAGGTATGTCTTGATCTATGATACCAACCATAATCTTTAATATATTCAAAAAAAAGAAGAAGGAGATTAACATCTCCTGTTCTGATGAAAATGTTTTGACTTCTTTGACTTTCTACTTCTTCTGAGAGAAGACAGAGGATGAAGAAGAAAAGGAAGGTGAGTAAAAACCTTCTCTTCTTTCTGATTATATTTAGGCTGTTCTCTTCAACTAAGTATTTAAAGAGAACAGACCTGTTAGACATCCAAGTATTTGTCAGATGTTCCAAAACAATACTGGGATCTGACATATTGCAGAGACAGTAGCACTCTTTGGTTTATTCATTGAGTTCGGAGGCTCATTCATAATTGATTGCTCCGAGCTCAGGGGTATCTATAATTGGCTACCTGTTATTCAGTGCTACCTGATACCCAGTGCCTGGTGACTGGTGATTAGTGACCAGTGACTGGTGCCCAGTGACTGGTTCTATGATTATATTTAGGCTGATCTCTTCAACTTAGTATTTTAAGAGAACAGACCTATTAGACTTCCAAGCATTTGTCAGATGTTCGATAACAATACTTGGATATGACATATTGCTTAGACAGTAGCACTCTTTGTTTATTCATTGAGTTCGGAGGCTCATTTGTAACTGACTGCTTCCAGCTCAGGAGTATCTATAATTGGCTACCTGTTATTCAGTGCCTAACCTTTGCTGCCTGATACCCAGTGCCCGGTGACTGGTGATCAGTGCCCGGTGACTGGTGCCCAGTGACTGGTTCTATGATTATATTTAGACTGATCTCTTCAACTAAGTATTTTAAGAGAACAGACGTATTAGACTTCCAAGTATTTGTCAGATGTTCGAAAACAATACTTGGATCTGACATATTGCATAGACAGTAGCACTCTTTGTTTATTCATTGAGTTCGGAGGCTCATTTGTAACTGACTGCTTCCAGCTCAGGAGTATCTATAATTGGCTACCTGTTATTCAGTGCCTAACCTTTGCTGCCTGATACCCAGTGCCCAGTGACAGGTGATTGGTGCCCATGTGACTGGTGCCCGGTGACTGGTGACTAGTGACTGGCTACTGGTGATCACTGAACATGTAACAGTCTAATGACCGGTGCTCGGTGCCATTATGACTGGTGCCCAGTGCCTGGTGATCAACACTCATCAACCCGTGCCTGGTGACTGGTGGCTGGTGCCTTGTGTGTTCACCAGTCAATGACCAGCACCTGGATGACCTGTGACTAGTGATCGGTGACTGGTGCCTGGTACCTGTTGACTGGTGCCTGGTGGACATGCTATGAATGATATGCCCATTCGTAGAGCAGCCACCATTATGGGACCTACCCCCAGCAGTACAGCCAAGCGGGGTGGTATTCCCATATCCTCAAAGAAATGTCTTCAGGAAAACCTGAGTTGACATTTTTCTTCTCCAACAAAGTGTCTTGAAGTCTAGAGGAGTATAATCTTCTTATCTGCTCATGACATGAACTAGTCAACTTCTTACAAACCATACACATAGAATACCTAAAACGAGAATTAAAAGAATTAGTAAGGTTATCCCATGACGAAAAGAGACACCACCATATACTATAATGGTCGGCATCAACAGTCGCAAAAATATATGACATTAGTGATGTAGATGATAAAATCACAAGATCGAAAAGTGAAAAATGAAACAAGAGGCCCACGGGCCACGGTTCGCTCACCTGAGTGACATAGCCACTGCAGACATGCAGATGTTATGCAACATTTTTCCAATCCTATCATCATTTGAGCAGTTCTTAGTTTTGAAGAAGAATATATAGGCCTGACAGTCAATGGAGCATGATCATTTGAATAAACTATCAATCACATTTCAACAGAAGGATCAATGTGAAATTTGGTGGAAATTGGCTAAGTGGTTTCTGAAGAATCATGATTTTATACATGTAAACAGCACAGTGGCAGGAAAATATTATAAATATAAACCAGATGATGGCCATCTTAGATTTCCAATCAGAACAATTTTACCTACTGTTGATCTACAAGTCACTTCGATACTTTCAATATAAATGTATATGGCCCATACAAATGGGGAAGCAAATTTGACCTTGGAGGTAAAAAGGTCAAATGTCAACATAGAACCATCATTTTAGCAATTTTGGTAGATCTCCTGTCCCCCATAATTTGTGCAAAGATTAGGACCCAGGGCTTATTTGGTTCTGGAGAAGAAGATTTTTAAAGGTTTTTACCATATATGGGCATGGCAGCCATTTTGATCAATGGACCATACCCATTTTAGCAATCTTTCATTCTCCTGCCCACAGAGGCTCCCCATGAAATTTGAGCAACACTGGCCCGGAGGCTTCAGAGGAAAAGTCATTTGAAATTATCAACATTTTTACCATACAAATGTATGGGGCCCATACAAATGCATACAGAAGCAAACTTGACCTCGCGGTAAAAAGGTTAAATGTCAATGTATGACAATTATTTTAGCAACTTTGGTAGACCACCCATTCCAGATGATATATGCAAAGATTCAGCCACAAGCCATCCTCGGTTTTGGAGAATAAGATTTTTAAATGTTTTTTCCCATACAAATGCATAAGGATGCAAACTTGACCTTGCCGTAAAAAGGTCAAATGTCAATGTATGACCATTATTTTAGCAACTTTGGTAGACCCCTGTCCCCGATGATTTATGCAAACATTCAGCCCCAAAGCATCCTCGGTTCTAGAGAAGAAGATTTTTAAAGGTTTTTACCATATATGGGCATGGCGGCCATCTTGATCAACGAACTGTGACCATTTTAGCAATCTTTTGTTCCCCCTACCTAAGGAGGCTCCATATGAAATTTGAGCAAAATTGGCCCAGAAGCTCCAGAGGAGAAGTTGTTTGAAATTCTGAACAATTTTCCCATACAAATGCATAAGGAAGCAAAATTGACCTTACCGTAAAAAAGTCAAATGTCAATGTACGATCATTATTTTAGCAATTTTGGTAGCCCTCCTGTTCCCGAATATATATGCAAAGATTCAGCCATAAGGCATCCTCGGTTTTGGAGAAGAAGATTTTTAAAGGCTTTTCCCATACAAATGCATAGGGAAGCGAACTTGACCTTGCCGTAAAAAGGTCAAAAACCAATGTACGACAATTCTTTTAGCAATTTTGGTAGACCTCCCGTCCCCGATGATTCCTGCAAAGGTTCAGCCCCAAGGCATTCTCGGTTCTGGAGGAGAAGATTTTTAAAGGTTTTTACCATATATGGGCGTGGCGGCCATCTTGATCAATGGACCGCGACCATTTTAGCAATTTTTCGTTCCCCCACCCTAAGGAAGCTCCATATGAAATTTGAGCAAAATTGGCTCAGCGGCTTCAGAGGAGAAGTCGTTTGAAAATGTTAACGGACGGACGCACGGACGGACAGATGGACGGACGACGGATGAAAAGTGATCACAATAGCTCATCCTGAGCAGAGCTCAAGTGAGCTAAAAATAACATATCATCTGTGAAAGGAATAATAAAGGAACGTAAGAATACTGGAAAATAAGAAATATATGGGAGAAAAAAAATAAAATTAGAATTTTTTCACCCAGTAAACAATTCCTGGATTTATTTCTTTGTTGCACAGTTAAGAAACTAACATGTGATCAAAACAGTGGGAAAGGTGATGTCACACAGGTAAATGCATAAGGGACCTTCTGGATTAAGACTTAAGACTTGCCATTTTTTAGTGGAAGGTTTAAACATAGAAGAGAATAGCACATTGTCCATAGGTTTAATGTATTATGCAGTTAAAACAAAGATTAACCACGTTTTGATTTTTAATATTGACCCTGTTCACTGGAGGTCTATATTGTGTGGGCTTAATAAAGTAATAAGTAGAAATGTGTCAGTATGACACAGATGCCCCCGCCCAGGGCCATCCTCACCCACACGCAGGCATTGTGCAAAAAATGAAGTTGAAAAAAGGGCCATAACTCTCACAATAGTTGGCAGATTTTACCTTAAATTGAACTTGACCTATACTTTATGATTATATACCTGTGTATAAAATATGAATCCAATACACCAATCATTTTTAAAAAAAATATTGAAAGAAAAACATTTTTTGAAGGTGAAAAAGGGCCATAACTCCCATAATAATGGGTGGATTTTACCCTAAATCGAACTCTATTTTATGATAATATACCTGTGTATTAAATATGAATCCAATACACTAACGTTTTCAAAAGATATCAAATGGAAACTATTTTTCAATGTTGAAAAAGGGCCGTAACTCCAAAAATAATTTGTGGATTTTACCCTAAATCGAACTTAACCTATACTTTATAATTATACGAGGGCGAGTCAATATAAAACCAGCCTAACTTATTTCTGGGTCAGATCGCTCTCTTCTTTTTCAATGTAATTGCCCTCTAGAATGATGCACTTGGACCAACGGTGTTCCAGTGCCATCAGCCCAGAACTGAAGAAGCCAGGGTCCTTGTCTCTGACCCACTCCTCAACTGCCGCCACGACTTCTTCGTTGGATCGGAAATGACGTCCACGGATATCCTTTTTCAAGTTTGGGAATAGGAAATAGTCACTAGGAGCTAAGTCCGAAGAATAGGCGGGGTGTGGTATTAGCTTGTACCCATTCCGCTCAACAGCATCCATTGCAATTTTGCAAGTGTGGACTCTCGCATTGTCCTGTTGGAGCAGAATCCCTTTGGAGAGTTTACCTCGGCGTTTTTCACAGATCACAATTTTCAGTTAGTCGAGCAAATTTGCATAATACACACCTGTTATTGTACTTTTCTTTGCTAGAAGTCCAACATAATAACCTTGTGCATCCCAAAATACAGTTGCCATCACCTTGCCAGCAGAGGGTTGCGTTTTGAACTTCTTTGGCCTCGGAGACCCCGGCCCTACACTCCGGTGACTTTGAGCTTTATTCTCTGGCTCATCATAATGGACCCAGGTCTCATCTACAGTCACCAGACGTGAAAGGAAATCATCTTCCTTTGACCTAAACTGCTTCAACAATGCGCTGTATACTGATGCTCTTGTTGCCATTTGCTCGTCGCTAAGGAATTTTGGGACTCAACGGGCTGTTAGCTTGTGCATACCCAAGCGATCATGTAAAGTTGTTGAAACGCTACCATGTGAAATGTGTAATGCATTTGCTATTTCTTCCACCTTAAATCACCTATCAGAGTACACCAGATATCGTACTTTGTTACACATTTCTTCATCGGTGGCATCTGATGGGCATCCAGACCTGCTTTCGTCTTCTAAAGACGTTCTACTGCGTTTGAATTCCCTTACCAGAATTTAACTTGTGAATACGATGGTGCAGAAGACCCATAAACATTTGTCAACTCGCAATGTATTTCCTGACCTGTTTTCCCTTTCAAACACAAGTACCTAATTACAACAAGGTACTCAACTTTTGACGAAAAGCTTACTTTTGCATCGCTAGCCATGTTTGACATTCAATATTTTATGAGTGAATGACACGATAAGGGTGCAATTTTGCCCTCAGGCCTAAAACATGTATTGAAACAAGGCATGAAAATCTTGGGTGTCTCAGTCAATTGGAAATGAGATAGGCTGGTTACTTATTGACTTGCCCTCGTATGCTCGTGTATAAAATATGAATCCAATACACTAATCTTTTCAAAAGTTATGGAACGGAAACCATTTTTCAAAGGTGAAAAAGGGCCATAACTCCCAAAATAACTGGTGGATTTTATCCTAAATCGAACTTGACCTACACTTTATGATTATATACCTGTGTATAAAATTTGAATCCAATACAGTAATCTTTTCAAAAGATATCGAAAGGAAACCATTTTTCAACTATTTTTCAATGTTGAAAAAGGGCAATAACTCCAAAAATAATTGGTGGATTTTACCCTAAATCGTACTTGACCTATATTTTATAATTATATGCTCATGTATAAAATATGATTCCAATACACTAATCTTTTGAAAAGTTATGGAATGGAAACCATTTTTCAAAGTTGAAAAAGGGCCATAACTCTGTGGATTTTACCCTAAATCGAACTTGACCTACATTTTATGATTATATACCTGTGTTTAAAGTTTGAATCCAATACAGTAATCTTTTCAAAAGATATCAAACGGAAACCGTTTTTCAAAGTTGAAAATTTTTCAAAATTGAAAAAGGGCCATAACTCCCAAAATAATATGTGGATTTTACCCTAAATTGAACTTGACCTACATTTTATGATTATATACCTGTGTATAAAATTTCAATCCAATACACAAATCTTTTAAGAAGATATGGCACGGAAACCATTTGTGTTACGTACGGGACGGAAGGGACGGACAGGACGGACGGGACAGATGTACGTACGGACAGCGGTGATACTATATGCCCCCTCCCCCCCATTGAAAATGGCGGGGCATAATTCAATGGGGGGTGGGGGGGGGGGTATAAAATCTCATAAAATAATATTTGCTAAGTACGTGTCAGCTCCGGATATGGACCGACATGCCTAAGTTTAGCGTCTGCTCAGACTATGTGTTCAATTTTTTTTTACCTCAAACTACACCTCCAGCAGCTATTTTTCACATAAAATACCCATATATATAAAGGTTGACCCTGCTTGAACAGTAAAAAAAGGAACAAATGGTATGGAGAACAAAACCACTCCAATGAAACAAAATAAATGGGAAAGACTTAAAAGGCAAATGTGAACATGAAATTAACATGTTTTAGACCACATAAATCCTGTCATGACTTTATTATGCAGAATGATTAATGTTTCAAACAACCTCTGAAATCCATACGAGTAGTGGTGTTTCACTTAGCAGGAATCTTCTCCATGTTTTCACAATGTATTATTTTCATTTTCAGGACTGTTTACATGCCAGAAGAACATCAATGCACTATTAAGTTCAAAATTGTATTTGGGTGAATGAAAACAAGTATTTTAATGAATAATTACCATTATTATCAGAGGAGTCAAATTCTATCTCTGTTGTGGCCACCATTTTATTGCTAGAAAAAATAGTGCCATAGGTACAGCCTCAGACAGCTTGACCAGCTGTAGTGAAGATAGATAGATTCTAAAAGGAATGACCCTTGAAAGCAATGAACAGACTCACAAAACTGAAAACTGCTGAAATATCAAGTATTCTGGGCCAGACCAGCGTGTTCTGGCCAATTAGGCCTCATCAGTGACCCTCTGTTATGAGGCAAATTCTAGTTCTGTGTTAATTAAAAACATGCCTTTTGTATGACATAATATAAAAACATTTCAAAATAGCAATTCTACAAATACCACAGAGCAAAACAGCTGCTGTATGTTGCATATGTAACCTGAGAATCCACTCGGGCTGATCACAACTACACTGCTGTCTGTTACCATGATGATGATCAATTCAGATTCAGTCTATCAGCAGACTGATCTTTGTGTTTCATCTATTCAAAAATTAATTTTGACTTAAGGGATGGAGCAGAACTAGAAAAAGTGTCCATCAGACACAAAAGCCTCTGCCTGGGCTTTTATTTCATTTTTGCACAGGAGAGTTGTCTTTTCTGTAACATAAACTCTCTAAGTGATGTTTTATGAATAAACTCCATATAGTTAATGCGTTATGGTAGAGTGACAGATTTTGACCAAGGACAGATAACTCAAGGACGGAAAAGGCCAGAGACATGATTCTTGTTTGCAGCACATCCTCTTGATGAGATATATCCTTCTCAGAAGTTTCATGACTGTATCTCATATGTTTCAGAAGTTATAGCCTGGACATGAATTTTGACCAAGGGCAGATAACTTAAAAATGGAAAAAAGCGAGGGTCATGATTCTTATTTGCAAATCATTATCTTGATGAGATATATCAATCTGTGACATTTTATGACTGTAACTTTATGGTTCAGTAGATATGGCCAGGATATGCATCTTCATCAAGAGCAGATAACTCAAAAAGGGAACAAGAGGTCCACCAGCCAAGGCTCGCTCACCTGAGTGAAATAGCCACTGCAGATGTGCATTTGTTATGCAACATTTTTCAATTCTGCCATTGCAATTAATGAAAGGACTTGGTTTTGGGTCTAGCCCAATGCATTTTAAACGGATTAAACCTCAAAATACCTCATAATTATGTCCAAAATAGCCCAAAAATAGCCCATAAACCTTGGATGTTCACCCGGATAGATGGACGGACACTCAAAAATTCGGACAGTGTAACATAATACACTTGCCACTTTTTGTGGCGAGGGCATAAAAATGCAATTTAACCATTTTCCCATTATAAGTCAATGCTAGCTTTCTGTTGCCATGCTAACCAAAACAAGAGGCAGACCACCATAATTATAGCTCTTTTGAATTGCTCTTACCCAAGCAACTTTTGTACCAAATTAGAGTCATACTGCTTCAGTGGTTTCAAAGTTGTTATTTGAAAAAGTCCTTTTTCAAAATTGAATGTTGCCGTGGCAATCAAACAACATGTCCACCGGTCACAAACCTTATAAACTGGGTAGACAATCATCAGATGATCATAACTGCCAAATATGGCTCAAATCACTTCACTGGTTATGGAGAAAGTGCAATTTAACCATTTTCCCACTATAAATCTATGGGAGCTTTCTGTTGCCATGGCAACCAAACCAAGAGGCAGACCGTCAAACTTTTGGATATTTTGAATTGTCCTATGCCAAGCAACATTTGTACCAAATTAGAGTCCTACTGCTTCAGTGATTTTGGAGTTGTCATTTAAAAAAATATTTTTTTTAAAATTTAATGTTCCCAAGGCAACCAAACAAAATGGCCACTGGTCATCAAACACATAAACTGGGTAGACAATCATCTTATGATCATAACTGCCTATTGTGGTTCACATCACTTCAGTGGTTATGGAGAAAATGCAATTAAATCATTTTCCCATTATAAGTCCATTATGGGAGCTTTCTTTTCCATGGCAACCAAACCAAGAGGCAGATCACTACAATTTTAGCTATTTTGAATTGCCCTTACCCAAGCAACATGTGTGTCAAATTAGAGTCATACTTCTTCAGTATTGAACGAGTTGTCATTTAAAAAATTCCTTTTTTAAAATTTAATGTTGCCATGGCTTTGGCAACCAAACTAAATGGTTGTTTGTCATAAAACACAAACTGGCAAATGATCATAAATGCCAAATATGGTTCACATCACTTCACTGGATGAAAATACAATTTAACCCATTTCCCATTATCAGTCTATGGTAGCTTTCTGTTGCCATGGCAACCAAACCAAGAGGCAGATCACCATAATTTTAGCTATTTTGAATAGCCCTTACCCAAACAACATTTGAACCAAATTAGAGTCATACTGCTTCAGTGGTTTTGAATGAGTTGTCATTTAAAAATTTTCTTTTTTGAAATTTAATGTTGCCATGGCAACCAAACAAAATGGCAGCTGGTCATCAAACACATAGACTGGGTAGACAATCATCAGATGATCATAACTGCCAAATATGGTTCACATCACTTTAGTGGTTATGGAGAAAATACAATTTAACCATTTTTCCATTATAAGTCTATGGGAGCTTTTGTTGCCATGGCAACCAAACCAAGAGGCAGATTACCATAATTTTAGCTATTTTGGATTGCCCTTACCCAAGCAATATTCGTACCAAATTGGAGACATATTGCTTCAGCAGTTTTGAAGGTGTTGTCATTTAAAAAATTCCTTTTTCAAAATTGAATGTTGCCATGGTAACCAAACAAAATGGCCACTGGTCATAAAACACATAAACTGGGTAGACAATCATCAGTTGATCATAACTGCCAAATATGGTTCACACCACCTCAGTGGTTATGGAGAAAATGCGATTTAACCATTTTCCCATTATAAGTCTATGGGAGCTTTCTGTTGCCATGACAACCAAACCAAGAGCCAGATCACCATAATTTTAGCTATTTTAAAATCCCCCTATTAAAACAACATTCTTACCAAATTAGGAAAAAAATCGCATCAGTGGCTTTGGAGTAGTTGTCGTTTGAAAGTGTTAACGGACAGGCGCATGGAAGCACGGACAGACGACAGACAGAAAAAAATCACTATAGCTCATCCTGAGCATAGCTCAGTTGAGCTAAATAGTGAGAGTTGTGATTCTTATTCTTGACACATCCTCTTGATGAGATATATACATTTTTTTTCTATTTTTAGCTCTGGTGGCCATCTTTTTCAGCTGAGTAGAACCATTTGAGCAATTTTGGTATAGGGCAGGAGTGAAACATTTCTGTAAAATTTGGTGGAAATTGGTCCAGTAGTTTAAAGAAGTTTAAAGAAATTGTTGGAGATGGACGAGGCAGGACAGACAATGGATGATGCACGACAAATGTCAGACACAGTGTGATCACAATAGCTCACCCTGAGCCTCTGGCTCAGGTGAGCTAAAATATCCACTCTTTGGCCTTTTTCCGATACAAAAGCCTAAGCGACCGAATTTGACCTTACAATAAAATAGGTGATAGTTGATCAAGGTTATCTTTGAACAAACTTATTAGGGCCCAAGCCACCAATGCTGCATTCCAAAGTTCAAGGTCATTGGCCATTCAGTTCTTCAGGAGAAGATTTTCAAAGGTTTTTAACATATATGGGTATGGTAGCCACTTTGGTCATGTAACCAAGACCTTATGAACAAATGTTTGTTCCCCCTTGGCTTCAAACAGCCCAGTGGTCTCAGAGTTGTCTTTTGAAAAAAGATGAGAATGCCAAACGATGCAGACTGACCACTGTCTATCCTATTAGCTTCCTTGAAGCCTTTAGCTTTGGTGAGCTAAAAACCTCTTAAATATTAAACATAAAATTTCATAACATTAATAGTCTGAGACCTTGACCACAAGGTCACTAAGTGGGGAGGAGGTGGCTCTTTGTAATACTTTAGACCAGTATTTAACATCTGTTCAAGCATGAAGTAAATCAATTCTGTGGATAATGAGCTGTGGGTCTCTAAAAATGTTAACCAAAAATGTGACATGGATGCAGGTGCGAACACAGAACCTAGTGCCAATGTGATTCCCACAGCCCTTCTGGTACTTTTTACAGACAAGCTAATAACATGCACCATGCACATTATGTGTTAATGTTGTGCCATTTATCAACATCAATCAACATCTTGATCAATTGACTCTTGAAGCACATTAATAGTATACTGCCAAATATTTCAGTTACCTACCAGAGGACCCTGTGGTTGCCACTCTCTCTGTACTTTAAAATTCTTGGCAGGATCCACTAAAACAAAAGCAAAAATAATATATACTGCAGAAGTATGAAGTGGCTAAGTACATCTTCACTAAAACTATCAGTACAATGGTTGATGCAGGGCAATGCCTGATGTAGACTGGCAAAACATACACCTTGATAAATTAATAAAAGTACTTGTACAAAGACAGGTACAATCAGCCATCACCTCTAGTCAACAGCCATCTATAATACAGTTCATCTCCAATAAGCCATTGAAACTGCCAAAGTAACATCATTATTCCTCCCATAAACAGCCAGAAAACAGTCATTTTAAGCAAATAAAGAAAACAAGCAGACCAAGATGACCCTGTAATGTTCACTTAAGTACCAGGCAAATTTTTAGTCAACTGGCCTTTCAACTCAGGAGAAGCAGTTCAATATACATACATTTTTTTAAGATGAGGGCTGTGTCAGATGGCCAGTTTGGATTTCTGATTTTAGCTATTTTTTTAATTATATTTCCTACTAAGTTTCCAGTCAGTTGGCATTTTGGTTCAGGAGAAGAAGTTCAAAATAGATTTTCAAGATGGCTGCCATCTTGGATTTCCGATCAGAACAATTTTAGCTCTTTTTGATCTGCAAGTCACCCCGATACTTCCCTACTGAATTTCAAGTCTATTGGCCTTTCAGTTCAGGAGAAGAAGTTCAAAATAGATTTTCAAGATGGCAGCCATC
This sequence comes from Anodontia alba, assembly GCA_964016985.1. NCBI lineage: Eukaryota > Metazoa > Mollusca > Bivalvia > Lucinida > Lucinidae > Anodontia > Anodontia alba. The sequence goes on from OZ024826.1 coordinate 68,960,765, forward strand.
CTGGATTTTCAATCAGAATGATTTTAGCTATTTTTGATCTACAAGTCAACCCGATACTTCCTACCAGTTTTGAGTCAGTTGGATCAGGAGTGTAAGAGGAGTAGTCATTTAAAGCAAATTGTTGATGCCACATGATGGATGACGGACAAAAAAAATGAAAACAAAAAAAAAGAAAAATATTTTGACAATGTCTTATAGCCAGTTTGAACTGAATAGCAATTAAAGCACTATTCCATGATACTGTTGGTTCTTTTTTTAAATTTTACTTGGAAATTTAAATTTTATTTTAATCCCCATAATTTTATTTCAAGTTGATAGAAATTGTAAATATCTGTTACTATAGAAGATTTAGGTATTATTTCAAGCTAGCATTTTTTTAAATGATGAAAACTAATTTTAATAAATTTTAAAAATATTTTTAAAATATAAAAAATGCAAGATACAGATCACTGTGTTGGAAAAAAGCTTATCAAGAATAAATAAATTTGTTGAAAATTACATTCCAAAAGATTATAACCAAATGTATATAAAATTTCAATAAAAATAACTTCAGAAAAAGGAATTTAAATTAATTTTAAAATTTTACATAAATTTAATTTTTTAAAGTTAAATTTTATTTAAAAATTAAACTCATTACAAAAATGTGTAAGCACTGCTGCCTTATATATAACTATGGAGGTGATCTGTTTCTCTCTGCATACATTCCTTGAATATTTTCAAATTAAAGTTTTTAAAACATTTTTAAAACAAGAAGACCAAGATGGCCTTGTATCGCTCACTTGATTACCAGACAAGTTTCAAGTCAATTGGCCTTTCGGTTCAAGAGAAGTTCAATTCAGATTGAATGATTTTAGCTACTTTTGATCTACAAGTCACCTTGATACTTCCAATGAAGTTTCGAGTCAATTGGAGAATAAGTTCAAAATAGATTTTCAACATGGCTGCTAGGGTGACTATCTTGGATTTCCAATCGAAACAACTTTAGCCATTTTTGATCTACAAGTCACCCCGATACTTCCTATCAAGTTTCAAGTCAATTGGCTTTTTTCGTTCAGGAGAAGAAGTTCAAAATTCAGAAAAAAAATACAACAACAAATGTCCCCCAAAACCCTGCCAGAGCTGTCATTCTTGTATGCAACATGTCGTCTCATCCTGTTCTTTATTTTCACCAAGTAAAATTAAAATAATCCAAAGGGTATTGGAGTTACAGAGCAGACATATAATCAACTTCGAACATAAGAAAGGGAAATAACTCCAAAAGTAAACAAGAGGACCATGATGGTCCTATATCGCTCACCTGAGCAAACAGATTTGCATACTTACTGTTGAAGTTTCAGCCAAGTTCACTGCTCTCTAAGATTTTTGTATAAATTTTATAGCCCTGCCCCCCACCCCTACCGCAGCGGCCATGTTTTTTTTTAATGCATCATGACGACTTGAACTGAATCTTGAAAGAGGGTCACCAAAGGAACATTTCTGCCAAGTTATATTGAAATTGGTCCAGTGGTTTCTGACAAAAAGATTTTTAAAGTGTTTTATATAGCTATAGAGCCTTACCCCCTAACGGCCATGTTTTTTGACGAATCATGACAGCTTGAACAAACTTGGTAGAGGGTCACCAAAGGAACATTCCTGCCAAGTTATATTAAATCTGTTCAGTGGTTTCTGACAAGAAGATTTTAAAAGTTTTCTATTTGGATATATAGGGAAAATAAGCCCCACCCCCAAGCAGCCATGTTTTTTGACGAATTATGATTGCTTGAAGAATCATAGTAGAGGGTCACCAAAGCAACATTCCAGCCAAGCAATATTGAAATGGGTCAGGGGGTATTTGACAAGAAGAATTTTAAAGTTTTCTATACAGATATATATGGAAAATAAACCCCGCCCCCTGGGGACCATGTTTTTTAACGTATCATGATAGCTTGAACAATCTTGGTAGACGGTCACCAAAGCAACATTCCTGCCAAGTTACATTGAACTCAATCCAACTGTTTCTTACGAGAAGATTTTTAAATTTTTCTATATAGATATATAGAGAAAATAAGCCCCACCCCCTAGCGGCCATGGTTTTTGACGAATCATAACGGCTTGAACAATCTTGGAAGAGGGTCACCAAAGAAACATTCTTGCCAAGTTATATTGAAATCAGTCCATTGGTTTCTGACAAGAAGATGTTTTAAGTTTTCTATATAGATATATAGGGAAAATAAGCCCCACCCCCTGGCAGCCATGTTTTTTGATGAATCACAATTACTTGAATAATCTTGGTAGAGGGTCACCAAAGAAACATTTCTGCCAAGTTATATTTGAAATCGGTCCAGGTTTCTAACAAGATAATTTTTAAAGTTTTCTATATAGATATATAGCGGCCATGTTTTTTTGATCAATCATGACTGCTTGAACAATCTTGATAGAGGGTTACATAAGAAACATTCCTGCAATGTTATTTTGAAATAGGTCCAGTGGTTCATTAAAGGTTTCTGTATAGATATATAGGGAAAATAAGACCTGCCCACCCGCCCCCACCCCCCCCCCCCCCCCCACACACACACACACACCCACTAGCGGCCATGTTTTTTGACAAACCACGACGGCTTGAACAATCTTGGTAAAGAGTCACCAAGGAAACATTTCTGCCAAATTATATTGAAATCGGTCCAGTGGTTTCTGACAAGAAGATTTTTTCAAGTTTTCTATAAAGATATATAGGGAAAATAAGCCCTGCCCCCTAGCGGCCATGTTTTTTGACAAATCATGACTGCTTGAACAATCTTGGTAGAGGGTCACCAAGGAAACATTTCTGCCAAGTTATATTGAAATCAGTCCTTTGGTTTCTGACAAGAAGATTTTTAAAGTTTTCTATATAGATATATAGGGATATAGGGAAAATAAGCCCCGCCCCCTGGTGGCCACGTTTTTGGACGAACCCAAATGGCTTGAACAATCTTGGTAGAGGATCACCAAAGGAACATTTCTGCAAAATTATATTGAAATCGGTCCAGTGGTTTCTGACAAGAAGATTTTTAAAGTTTTCTATATAGATATATAGGGAAAATAAGCCCCGCCCCCTGGTGGCCATGTTTTTGACAAATCCATATGGCTTGAACAATCTTGGTAGAGGATCACAATAGGAACATTTCTGCAAAATTATATTGAAATCGGTCCAGTGGTTTCTGACAAGAAGATTTTTAAAGTTTTCTATATAGATATATAGGGAAAATAAGCCCTGCCCCCTAGCGGCCATGTTTTTTGATGAATCCATATGGCTTGAACAATCTTGGTAGAGGATCACCAAAGGAACATTTCTGCAAAATTATATTGAAATCGGTCCAGTGGTTTCTGACAAGAAAATTTTTAAAACTTTCTATATAGATGTAGTTCAATAAGTTCGTAGAACTCGGTATTTTTCTATACAATTCAAGATTTCTTTTTTCATTTTTGTGCAGTGTAAACCTTTGTCAGGTGAATGATAACAGCCGTTTAGTCAACATGTACATTTTTTGCTCTTACTTTTTGTTTGAAAACCTATACCCATAGGCAAAAATGGAAAGTCAGAATATTGAGTTCAGAGCAGTAATAAAGTCCCTCACTAAGGAGGGTGCAAAGACCAAAGAAATCCATTGGCCCATGGCTCATGTGTATGGTGATAGTAGCCCAAAGTATTCCACAGTGGCAAAGTGGTCAGCAGAATTTAAACGTGGGCGAGACTCCTCAGAAGATGACCCAAGGCCAGGTCGCCCTGCTGATGACATCAGACAGGAGATGATTGACCGTGTTGAGAGACTTGTGCTAAACAATCGCCGAATCAAAGTTGCGGAACTTGCTTCAGAATGTGGTACATTGTATTTCTAATGGAAGTGTTTACACTATAATCCATGAACATTTAGGCATGTCAAAAGTATCTGCCAGGTAGGTACCCAGAAACCTGAACATGCAAGATCATCAGCAAAGGGTGGAGTCAAGTCAAGAACTTCTGGAAGTATACAATGCCAATCCAGAAGACTTTCACACTCGTCTTGTAAACTTGGCTTCACCACTGGGACCCAGATACTAAAGAAGAGTCCATGCAATGGAAGCACCCTGGCTCACCCCCACCTAAGAAATTTTGTACCCAACCATCAGCCAGCAAGGTAATGGCCATGGTGTTTTGGGACTCCAAAGGGATTATATTGATAGATTACAAGCCTGCTGGTACTTCAATTACAGGAGAATACTATGCCAATGTCATTAAACAATTAAGGGTTGCTATTAAAGAAAAACGAAGGGGAAAGCTAGCTGCTGGTGTCCTTCTTTTGCATGATAATGCCCCTGTGCACAAGTCCAGAGTTGCACAAGCGGCTATTCGTGAGTGCAAGTTCGAGCAGTTAAATCACCCACCATACAGTCCAGACCTGGCCCCAAGTGATTATTATCTGTTTCGAAATTTGAAGTCCCACTTGCGTGGAACGAGATTTCAGGACCATGATGAGCTCAAGGCTGCTACAGAGGCTTGGTTTGAGGACCAAATAGACAACTTTTATTTCAAAGGCATAGACTGCTTAAAAGAAAAGTGGGCCAAATGCATTGAAGTAAAGGGGGATTATATTGAAAAATAATGTTGAAACCATCTTCCAATCAGTGAGTTAAACCCCGAGTTCTACAAACTTATTGAACTCCCCTCGTATATAGGGAAAATAAGCCCCACCCCCTGGCGGCCATGTTTTTTGACGAATCTATATGGCTTGAACAATCTTGGTAGAGGATCACCAAAGGAACATTTCTGCAAAATTATATTGAAATCGGTCCAGTGGTTTCTGACAAGAAAATTTTTAAAGTTTTCTATACAGATTATATAGGGAAAATAAGCTCCGCCCCCTGGTGGCCATGTTTTTTAACAAATCCAAATGGCTTGAACAATCTTGATAGAGGATCACCAAAGGAACATTTCTGCAAAATTATATTGAAATCGGTCCAGTGGTTTCTAACAAGAAGAATTTTCCAAGTTTTCTATATAGATATAAGGGAAAATAAGCCCCGCCCCCTAGCAGCCATGTTTTTTCACGAAACCATATGGCTTGAATAATCTTGGTAGAGGATCACCAAAGGAACATTTCTGCAAAATTATATTGAAATCGGTCCAGTGGTTTCTGACAAGAAGATTTTTAAAGTTTTCTATATAGATATATAGGGAAAATAAGCCCCGCCCCCGGGCGGCCATGTTTTTTGACGAATCCAAATGCCTTGAACAATCTTGGTAGAGGATCACCAAAGGAACATTTCTGCAAAATCATATTGAAATCCGTACAGCGGTTTCTGACAAGAAGATTTTTTAAGTTTTTAGTTAAAGAATCTATTCTTAGCTCCTGTGACCTAGATATGCAATGGACCAGAACCATTTGAACAACTTTGAAAGAGGACCAACCAAGGATCATTCCTGTGAAGTTTGGTCAAAATCCAACCAGTGGTTTAGGAGGAGATGTTGTTTAAAGATTGTGAACGGACGGACAGACGGACGACGATGACGACGACGACAGACAGTGAGTGATCACAATAGCTAATCTTGAGCCTTCGGCTCAGGTGAGCTAAAAGGCCAGAGTTGTCATTCTTGTATGCAAAATGTCATCTCTTCCTGTTCTACTTTTCTACCAAGTATCATCACAATATTACAAAGGGTATTTGTGTTACAGAGCAGACACGAAATCAAATTCAAACACAAGAAGTGGAGATAACTCCAAAAGTAAGAAAGCCAAAGTTGTTATTCTTGTATGTGACACATTGTCTCCTCCTGTTCTACATTTCTACAAAGTATCATTGAAATATTCAAAAGGGTATTCAACTTACAGAGTGGACAGGAAATCAATGCATAATCGCTGTCAAATATAACAATGGGAGATAACACTGAAAGTAAGAAAGACAGAGTTGTCATCCTTGTACAAGACACATCCCCTCGTCCTGTCTGACATTTCTACCAAATACCATCAAAATATTCAGAAGGGTATTCCAGTTACAGAGCAGACATGAAATCAATTTCAAAAACAAACCAAAGGGTGATAACTCCAAAAGTAAGAAAGCCAGAGTTGTCATTCTTGTACGCAACATATCATCTCGTCCTTTTCTACAGTTCTACCAAGTATCATAAAAATATTCCAAAGGGTATTTGACATACAGAGGGGACACAAAATCAATGCATAATCATTGCCAAATATAACTATGGGAGATAACGCCAAAAGTAAGAAAGGCAGACTTGTCATTCTTGTATGCAACACATCGTCTAGTCCTGGTCTACTTTTCTACCAAGTACCATCAAAATATTCTGAAGGGTATTCAAGTTACAGAGCGGACATGAAATCTATTTCAAACAAAACAAAGGGAGATAACTCCAAAAGTAAAAGAGCTGCCTTGTCATTCGTGTACATGACACGTCTAGTCCTGTTCTACATTTCTACCAAGGACTATCAAAATATTCCAAAGGGTATTCCAGTTACAGAGTGGACACGAATTCTATTTCAAACAAAACAAAAAGGATGATAACTCCAACAGTAAAAGAGCCAGAGTTGTCATTCTTGTACGCGACACTTCGTTTTTGTTCTGTTCTACATTTCTACCAAGTATCACAAAAATATTCCAAATGGTATTCGACTTACAGAGCAGACACGAAATCAATGCATAATCACTGTCAAATATAACAAAAGGAGATAACACCAAAAGTAAGAAAGGCAGAGTTGTCATTCTTGTGGGCGACAAGTTGTCTTGTCCTGTTCTACATTTCTACCATCAAAATATTCGGAAGGGTAATCAAGTTACAGAGGGGACACCAACTCTATTTCAAACAAAACAAATGGAAATAATTCCAAAAGTAAGAAAGCCAGAGTTGTCATTCTTGTACGTGACATGTCATCTCATCCTGTTCTACAATTCTACCAAGTATCATAAAAATATTCCTAAGGGTATTCCAGTTACAGAGCCGACAAGAAGTTTTACGCTGACACTGACCCTGACGCCGATGCCAACGGGATCCGTCCCAAAAACAAGAGCTCCGCCAAGCGGGGCATTATACGTCAGTGGCAAGTAATAAGATGTAGCACATAAACTGGCTCCCGTATAATTCAGTGCTCTGGATATCTGTGTTGAGGTTTTACGGCCCAGTCAACCCAACAGGGTCATGTCGAGCGAGGTCAGTTTACCTAATCACACGTTTACTGGGCAGGTTTAGTCCTCTAAGCGGTTAACCAGTATTGTGCACATTCTTTTGCCAGAAACTGACAACTGCCCTTCTTGAATCAGCGGATGGGAGAGAATGGCCGTAGAAAATATTTCATGATCAATCTCCACGAAAGAATGCTGCCAACCTCGGCGGGGGTTGAACCCGCCACCTCCTGGTCTCCAGTCAGACGCTCTGGATATAAACTGTAACTGGAATTACAAAAAAATTTTCACTGGGCATAGCTCTGCTGATATTTGGTGAACTGTAACCTAAGGGTCCAAGCTGGCCCAGAAATTAAGGGAGAAGTGACTTCTCCCTCCTGGGAAAATAGGGAGAAGTTTGCTGCTTCTAGGGAGAAGTGCTTTCGTACGGAGGACACACGACAGAAGCATGGCTATATTATAAGCTCATATGAGCCTTTGGCTGATTTGTTTTTCCTGTACTTCAATATCAGACCAAACAAAAATAAACAACCAAAAAAAGAAAAAAAAAAAAAAAAAAGCTGCAAGAAAATTTTTTGTAAAGCTTTAACTTGTTTTATACCGATTTTTTTGTTCTTCAAGGGAGCCAACTCAGAAGAGTATTAAAAAAAAAAAAAAATAAAAAAAAAAAAATAAAAAAGAATTATGTTTATAAGTTTTGATATTAGTCAAGCTTCTTAATTCTGTATCATTTAATGAATGTATTTATAAAGATTTAATAATGGCAACATTTCCTTGCAATCTAATAAAAGAAGATGTAAAAAAAATAAATAAATAACTTGCCCATATGGCCATAACTTTTGTTAAATGCAAAAAATAGCCATCAGAAGAGATCGCAAACCCCCGACCGCACCGCAAATGGCCATCTTTTTTTCAATCTAGGGCATCAGAGATGTAATTTTATCAAGGGATACACTTGTTTAACCCTGCAGTGGGTGATAACTCCACAACTGTGAATCAGACATAGAACTCTAAAACCATAAGTTGTGGAAACTGGATTTTGTGTTTTTCAACAAAGAAACTGAAAAGAATGAGAAAAATAAGGCCCATTGCCTGCAATGATTATAACTCTCAAATAGTAAGTCATGGAAACTGGATTTTTTGTTTGCTAGTAAGTGATTTTCAACAAAGAATCTGAAAATAATGAGAAAAATAAGGCCTGTTGCCTGCAAAGATTATAACTCTCAAACTGTAAGTCGTAGAAACTGGATTTTTGTGTTCGATAGTAAGTGATTTTCAACAAAGAATCCAAAAATAATGAGAAATATAAAGCCTGCTGCATGCATTGCTGATAAATCTGCATCCGCAGTATAAGTAAGGGAGATAACTCCAACACTCCGTAGGTCAGAGTTGTCCTTACATATAATGCCCTTTGCCTGCAAGGCCTGTAACTCTTCAACTGTGTTCGCTAGTAAGAGATTTTCAACAAAGAATCCAAAAATAATGAGAAAAACAAGAGGCCCATGGGCCACGACTCGCTCACCTGAGTGACATAACCACTGCAGATATGCAGATGTTATGCAACATTTTTCCAATCCTATCATCGCAACCAATGAAAAGATCATCATTTGAGCAGTTCTTAGTTTTGAAGAAGAATATATGGGCCTGACAGTCAATGGAGCATAATCATTTGAATAAACTATCAATCACATTTCAACAGTAGGATCAATGCGAAATTTGGTGGAAATTGGCTAAGTGGTTTCTGAAGAATCATGATTTTATACATGTAAACAGCACGCACAGTGGCAGGGAAATATAATAAATATAAACAAGATGACGGCCATCTTAGATTTCCAATCAGAACAATTTTTGGTCAAATGTCAATATACCTCCCGTCCCCGATGGCTTATGCAAAGATTCAGCCCCAAAGCATCCTCGGTTCTGGAGAAGAAGATTTTTAAAGGTTTTTACCACATATGGGCATGGCGGCCAGCTTGGTCAACAAGCCGCGACCATTTTAGCAATCTTTCATTCCCCCAACCTAAGGAGGCTCCATATGAAATTTGAGCAAAATTGGCCCAGAGGCTCCAGAGGAGAAGTCGTTTGAAATTCTGAACATTTTTCCCATACAAATGCATAAGGAAACAAAATTGACCTGATCGTAAAAAGGTCAAATGTCAATGTACGACCATTATTTTAGCAACTTTGGTAGACCTCCTGTTTCTGATGATATATGTAAAGGTTCAGCCATCAAGCATCCTCGGTTTTGGAGAACAAGATTTTTAAAGGTTTTTCCCATACAAATGCATAGGGAAGCAAACTTGACCTTGCCGTAAAAAGGTCAAATGTCAATATACGATCTTTATTTTAGCAATTTTGGTAGACCTCCCGTCCCCAATGACTTATGCAAAGATTCAGCCCCAAGGCATCCTCCGTTCTGGAGAAGAAGATTTTTAAAGATTTTTACCATATATGGGCATGGCGGCCATCTTGGTCAATGGGCCGTGACCATTTTAGCAATTTTTCGTTCCCCCAACCTAAGGAGACACCATATGAAATTTGAGCAAAATTGGCTCAGGGGCTTCAGAGGAGAAGTCGTTTGAAAATGTTAACGGACGGACGCACGGACAGACGGACGCACGGACGGACGACGGACGAAAAGTGATCACAATAGCTCATCCTGAGCATAGCTCAGGTGAGCTAATAAAGCCTGCTGCATGCATTGCTGATAAATCTGCATCCACAGTATAAGTAAGGGAGATAACTCCAACACTCCGTAGGTCAGAGTTGTCCTTACATATTGTGACACACCTAGTTTATGTTCTTAGCATCTCTACTAATTGTCATTAAAATGTCTCCACTGGTCTGCACAAGATTTTACCTCCAGGGGAGATAATTGAAAACAAGAGGCCCATGGGCCACAACTCGCTCACCTGAGTGAAACCGCCACTGCAGATATGCAGATGGCATGCAACATTTTTCCAATACTCTTATGACAAGGCAATGGCTTAAACAGTTTTTTAAATATCTTGCTTACAAGGTTAAAATGCTGAAATTTCCAAAACGTCACAAGTAAAACAAGTCACTCCCAATGCCTCCTACCAACTTTTCGAGTCAACTGGCATTTCAGTTCAGTAGAAAAAGCGAAAAATAGATTTTCAAGATGGCGGCCATCTTGGATTTCCGATCGGAATGATTATAACTATTTTTGATCTACAAGTCACCCTGATGCTTCCTACTAAGTTTCGAGTCAATCGACTTTTAGGTTTAGGAGAAGAAGCGAAAAATAGATTTTCAAGATGGCTGCCATGGCGGCCATTTTGGATTTCCAATCGGCACGATTTTAGCTATTTTTGATTTATAAGTCACCCAGATGCTGCCTAACCAGTTTGGAGTCAATTGGCTTTTGGGTTTAGGAGTAGAAGTGAAAAATAGATTTTCAAGATGGCTGTCATGGCGGCCATCTTGGATTTCCAACTGACACGATTTTAGCTACATTTGATCTACAAGTCACCCTGATGCTTCCTAGCAAGTTTGGAGTCAATTGGCCTTTCGGTTCAGGAGAAGAAGCGAAAAATAGATTTTCAAGATGGCGGCCATGGCGGCCACCTTGGATTTCCGATCGGAATGATTTTAGCTATTTTTGATCTACAAGTCACCCTGATGCTTCCTACCAAGTATTGAGTCGATTTGCCCAGGGGCGTAGGAAGAGTAGGCTTTTAAAGCAATTGTTCATGCCGCATGACGCATGCCGCACGACCCATGATGGACGACAGACACTGACTGACCACAATAGCTCACCATGAGCACTTCATGCTCAGGTGAGCTAAAAATCTGAGGAAATTTGGCTCAATGGCTTCATCATCTGAAATTTTCAACAATTTTCCCATACAAATGTTATGGGGCTCATACAAATGCATAGGGAAGCAAACTTGACCTTGCAGTAAAAAGGTCAAATGTCAATGTACGACAATTCTTTTAGCAACTTTGGTAGACCTCTTGTCCCCGATGATTTGTGCAAAGATTCAGCCCCAAGGCATTCTCGGTTCTGGAGAAGAAGATCTTTAAAGGTTTTTACCATATATGGGCAAGGCGGCCATCTTGGTCAACGGACCGTGACAATTTTTGCACAGGGAAGCAAACTTGACCCTGCCGTAGAAAGGTCAAATGTCAACGTACGACAATTCTTTTAGCAACTTTGGTAGACCTCTTGTCCCCGATGATTTGTGCAAAGATTCAGCCCCAAGGCATTCTCGGTTCTGGAGAAGAAGATCTTTAAAGGTTTTTACCATATATGGGCAAGGCGGCCATCTTGGTCAACGGACCGTGACAATTTTTGCACAGGGAAGCAAACTTGACCCTGCCGTAGAAAGGTCAAATGTCAACGTACGACAATTCTTTTAGCAACTTTGGTAGATTTCTTGTCCCCGATGATTTGTGCAAAGATTCAGCCCCAAGGCATTCTCAGTTCTGCAGAAGAAGATTTTTAAAGGTTTTTACCATATATGGGCATGGCGGCCATCTTGGTCAACTGACCGCGACAATTTTAGCAATCTTTTGTTTCCCCACCCTAAGGTGGCTCCATACGGAATTTGAACAAAATTGGCTCAGGGGCTTCAGAGGAGAAGTCGTTTGAAATTCTCAAAATTTCCCCATTCAAATGTATAGGGCTCATACAAATGCATTGGGAAGCGAACTTGACCTTGCAATAAAAAGGTCAAACATCAACGTATGACAATTCTTTTAGCAACTTTGCTTGACCTCCCGTCCCTGATGATTCGTGCAAAGATTCAGCCCCAAGGCATCCTCGTTTATGGAGAAGAAGATTTTTAAAGGTTTTTACCATATATGGGCATGGTGGCCATCTTGGTCAATGGACCGCGACCATTTTAGCAATCTTTCGTTCCCCCACCCTAAGGAGGCTCCATATGAAATTTGAGCAAAGTTGGCTCAGCGGCGTCAGAGAAGAATACTTGGTAGAAATGTAGAACAGGACCAGACGATGTGTAGCATACAAGAGTGACAACTCTGGCTTTCTTACTTTTGGAGTTATCTCCCTTTGTTCAGTTTGAAATAGATTTTTCGTCTGCGCTGTAACTAGAATACCCTTTTGAATATTTCAGTGGTACTTGGCAGAAATGTAGAACAGGACCAATCGACGTGTTGCATACAAGAATGACAACTCTGCCTTTTTAGCTCACCTGAGTAAAAGCTCAGGTGAGCTGTTGTGATCACCCTCTGTCCGTTGTCGTTCGTCACCTGTCCCTCATCCATCCTCCATCGTCAACAATTAGTTTGTTAACACACTATAGAGGTCACAGTTTTGACCCAATCTTGATGACATTTGCCCAGCATGTTAGCCCCTATGAAATCTAGGTCAAGTTCAATACTGGGTCACTTGGGGTAAAAAACTAGTCCAGGTCAAATCAAAGGAAAAACTTGTTAAGACTCTAGAGGTCACATTTTTGAAGCAATCATCATGGCTATTGCTCAAAATGTTTTCCTTGATGATTGCTAAGTCAAGTTCGAAACTGGGTCACTTTGGGTCAAAAACTAGGTCACCAGGCCAAATCAAAGGAAAACCTTGTTAACACTCTAGCGGTCACATTTTTGAAGCAATCATCATGAATCTTGCTCAAAATATTTGTCTTCATGAGTTCTAGGTCAAGTTCGAAACTGGGTTATTTAGGGTCAGAAACTAGGTCACTGGGCCAAATCAGCAGAAAACCTTGTTAACACTCTAGCGGTCATATTTTTGTAGCAATCACCATGAATCTTGTTCAAAATATTTGTCTTGATGATTTTTAGGTCAAGTTCAAAACTGAGTCACGTGGGGTCAAAAACTAAGTCACCTGGCCAATTCAGTGGAAAACCTTGTTAACACTCTAGCAGTCACATTTTTCAAGCAATCATCATAATTCTTGCTCAAATTGTTTGTCTTGATGATTTCTAGGTCAGATTCGAAACTGGGTCACTTGGGGTAAAAATCTAGGTCACCAGGCCAAATCAAAGGAAAACCTAGTTAACACTCTAGCGGTCACATCTTTGAAGCAATCATCATGAATCTTGCTCAAAATGTTTGTCTTGATGAGTTCTAGGTCAAGTTTGAAACTGGATCACTTGGGGTCAAAAACTAGATCACCAGGACAAATCAGCAGAAAACGAAGTTAACGCTCTAGCGGTCACATTTTTGAAGCAATGATCATGAATCTTGCTCAAAATGTTTGTCTTGATGATTTCTAGGTCATTTTCAAAACTGGGTCATGTGGGGTCAAAAACTAGGTCACCTGGCCTAATCAGCGGAAAACCTTATTAACACTCTAGTGGTCACATTTATGAAGCAATCATCATGAATCTTGCTCAAAATGTTTGTCTTGATGATTTCTAGGTCAGGTTTGAAACTGGTTTACTTGGAGTGAAAAACTAGGTCTCCAGGCCAAATCAAAGGAAGACCTTGTTAACACTCTAGAGGTCACATTTTTGAAGCAATCATCATGAATCTTGCCCAGTATGTTTGTCTTGATGACTTCTAAGTCAAGTTTTCAAACTGGATCACTTGGGGTCAAAAACTAGGTCACCAGGCCAAATCAAAGGAAAACCTTGTTAACACTCCAGAGGTCACATTTTTTAAATAATCATCATAAATACACTGTATAGCTCAAAATGTTTGTCTTGATGATTTCTAGATCTAGTTTAAAACTGGGTAACTTGATATCTGAACTTAGGTCACCAGGCCAAATCAAAGGAAAACCTTGTTGACACTCCAGAGGTCACATTTTTGAAGTGATCATCATGAATCTTGCTCAAAATGTTTGTCTTGATGATTTCTAGGTGACGTATATTTCTCTGTCCTGTGACTTTCTTAAGTTTTTCCGTTTAGGTCAGTTTCTCAGTAATTATTGGTCCTACAGAGTAATATTTGGTACTTGTGAAGTGTTTGCGTTTAGGTTAGTTTCTCAGTAACTATTGCTCCTACAGCTAGTGATACTTAGTACATGCATACATCTTAGCATGGCCTCTTGAGTGCAGTCATCCATATTTGACCTTGACCTTTATTTCACAGTCCATTAGACATGCTACATAGTCTTACTTGTTAATATAATCATTTTGAATTTTGATCAGAATGTTTGCCTTGATCAGTTCTAGATCAGGTTCTCAAAGTGCTATGATGCTCAGGTGAGCATTACAGGGCCATCATGGCCCTCTTGTTATGTCTGACAGTGATTATCCATTGATTTCGTGTGCAGTCTGTAAGTCAAAGACCCTTTGGAATATTTTTATACTTGGTAGAAATGTAGAACAGGACCAGTCGACATGTCACATACAAGAATGACAATTCTGGCTTTCTTACTTTTGGAGTTATCTCCCTTTGTTTTGTTTGAAATAGATTTCTCGTCTGCTGTAACTGGAATACCCTTCAGAATATTTTGATGGTACCTGGTGTAACTGTAGAATAGGACAAGATGACGTGTTCCTTACAAGAATGACAACTCTGCCTTCCTTACTTTTGCTGTTCTCTCATTTTGTTATATTTGACACTGATTATGCATTGATTTAGTGTCTGCTATGTAAGTACTATTTGGAATATTTTGATGATACTTGGTAGTAATGAAGAGCAGGACCAGACGACATGTCACATACAAGAATGACAACTTCGGCTTTTTTACTTTTGGAGTTATCTCCCCTTCTTGTGTTTGAATTTGATTTCTTGTCTCTGCTCTGTATCACAAATACCCTACGGAGTATTTTGATGATGCTTGGTACAAATGCAGAACAGGACGAGATGACGTGTTACGTACAAAAATGACATTTCTGGAGGGATTGGGGGGACATTTGTTTTTAGCTCACCTGAGCACGAAGTACTCATGGTGAGCTATTGTGGTCAGTCAATGTCCCTTGTCCGTCGTGCGTCGTCAACATTTGCTTTAAAAGCCTACTCCTCCTACACCCCTGGGCCAATTGACCTGATACTTGGTAGAAATCATCGGGGTGACTTTTAGATCAAAAATAGCTAAAATCATTCCGATCGGAAATCCAGGATGGCCGCCATGGCCGCGATCTTGAAAATCTATTTTTCGCTTCTTCTCCTGAACCGAAAGGCCAATTGACACCAAACTTGCTAGGAAGGATTGGGGTGACTTGTAGATCAAAAATAGCTGCTGATTGGAAATCCAAGGTGGCCGCCATGGCAGCCATCTTGAAAATCTATTTTTCGCTTCTTCTCCTGAACCGAAAGGCTAATTGACTCCAAAATTGCTAGGAAGCATGAGGGTGACTTGTAGATAAAAAATAGCTAAAATCGTGCCGATCGGAAATCCAAGATGGCCGCCATGGCCGCCATCTTGAAAATATATTTGTCGCCTCTTCTCCTGAACCGAAAGGCAAATTGACTCCAAACTTGCTAGGAAGCATCGGGGTGACTTGTAGATAAAAAATGGCTAAAATCATGCCGATCTAAAATTCAAGATGGCCGCCATGGCAGCCATCTTGAAAATCTATTTTTCGCTTCTTCTCCTAAACCCAAAAGCCAATTGCCTCCAAACATGGTAGGAAGCATCTGGGTGACTTGTAGATCAAAAATAGCTAAAATCGTGCCGATCGTAAATCCAAGATGGCGGCCATCTTGAAAGTCTATTTTTCGCTTCTTCTCCTAACCCCAAATGCCAATTGACTCGAAACTTGGTAGGAAGCATCTGGGTGACTTATTGATCAAAAGTAGCTAAAATCATTCCAATCGGAAATCCAAGATGGCCCCATGGCCGCCATCTTGAAAATCTATTTTTCCCTTCTTCTCCTGAGCCGAAAGGCCAATTGACTCTAAACCTGGTAGGAAGCATAAGGGTGACTTGTAGATCAAAAATAGCTAAAACCATGCTGATTGGAAATCCAAGATGGCCGCATGGTGGCCATCTTGAAAATCTTTTTTCGCTTCTTCTCCTAAACCCAAAAGCCAATTGACTAGAAACTTGGTAGGAAGCATTGGGGTGACTTTTAGATAAAAAATAGTGAAAATCGTTCCGATCGGAAATCCAAGATGGCCGCCATCTTGAAAATCTATTTTTCGCTTCTTCTCCTGAACCGAAAGGCCAATTGACTCCAAACTTGCTAGGAAGCATTGGGGTGACTTGTAGATCAAAAATAGCTAAACACATGCCGATTGGAAATCCAAGATGGCTGCAATTGCAGCCATGTTGAAAATCTATTTTTCACTTCTTCTCCTGAACCGAAAGGCCAATTGACTCCAAAACTGCTAGGAAGCATCCGGGTGACTTGTAGATAAAAAATAGCTAAAATCCTGCCAATCGGAAATCCAAGATGGGCGCCATGGCCGCCATCTTGAAAATCTATTTTTCGCTTTTTCTCCTGAACTGAAAGGCCAAATGACTCCAAACTTGCTAGGAAGCATCGGGGTGACTTGTAGATCAAAAATAGCTAAAATCATGCCGATTTGAAATCCATGATGGCCGCCATGGCAGCCATCTTGAAAATCTATTTTTCGCTTCTTCTGCTAAACCCAAAAGCCAATTGACTCCAAACATGATAGGAGGCATCAGGGTGACTTGTAGATCAAAAATAGCCAAAATCGTGCCGATCGTAAATCCAAGTTGGCGGCCATTTTGAAAATCTATTTTTCGCTTCTTCTCCTAACCCCAAATGCCAATTGACTCGAAACTTGGTAGGAAGCATCGGGGTGACTTATAGATCAAAAGTAGCTAAAATCATTCCAATCGGAAATCCAAGATGGCTGCCATGGCCACCATCTTAAAAATCTATTTTTCGCTTCTTTTCCTGAGCTAAAAGGCCAATTGACTCCAAACTTGGTAGGAAGCATCAGGGTGACTTTTAGATCAAAAATAGCTAAAACCATGCTGATCGGAAATCTAAAATGGCCACATGGTGGCCATCTTGAAAATCTTTTTTTCGCTTCTTCTCCTAAACCCAAAAGCCAATAGACTAGAAACTTGGTAGGAAGCATCTGGGTGACTTATAGATTAAAAATGGCTAAAATCATTCCGATTGGAAATTCAAGATGGCCGCCATAGCGGCCATTTTGAAAATCTATTTTTCACTTCTCCTGAACCGAAAGGCTTATTGGCTTTAAACTAGGTAGGAAGCATCAGGGTGACCTGTAGATCAAAAATAGATAAAATCATCCCTATCAGAAATCCAAGATGGATGCCATGACAGCCATCTTTAAAATCTATTTTTCACTTCTTCTCCTGAACTGAAAGGCCATTTGACTCGAAACTTGGTAGGAAGCATTCGGGTGACTTGTAGATCTAAAATAGCTTAAATAGTTTGGATTGGAAATCCAAGATGGCTGTCATGGCTGCCATCTTGAAACTCTTTTTTTCACTTATTTTCCTGAACCAAAGGGCCAGTTGATTTGAAAATTGGTAGGAAGCATCGTGATGACTTGTTGATATAAAAATAGCTAAAATCATTCCGATTGGAAATCCAAGATGGCGGCCATCTGAAAATCTATTTTTCCTTTCTGCTTCTGAACTGAAAGGCCAATTGACTCGAAACTTTGTAGGAAGCATCGGGGTGACTTGTAGATGAAAAATAGCTCAAATCGTTGCGATAGGAAATCTCAAATTGCGGCTATAGCGGCCATCTTGAAAATCTGTTTTGAACTTTTTCTCCTGAACCGAAAGGGTAGTTAACTTAAAGTTCATTGGAAGTATCGAGGTGACTTGTAGATCAACAGTAGTTAAAATCATTCTGATTGGAAATCCAAGATGGCTACCGTCTTGTTTATGTTTATTATATTTCCCTGCCACTGTGCTGTTTACATGTATAAAATCATGATTCGTCAGAAACCACTTAGGCCATTGCAACCAAATTTCACATTGATCCTACTGTTGAAATGTGATTGAGAGTTTGTTCAAATGATCACGCTCCATTGACTGTCATGCCATATATAATATTCTTCTTCAAAATTTAGAACTGCTTAAAGGATGATCTTTTCATTAGTTGCGATGACAGGATTGGAAAAATGTTACATAACATCTGCATATCTGCAGTGGCTATGCCACGACCCGTGGCCCTCGTTTTCTAAAAAACCTTTCCTTGTTTTTTTCTGTGGAGGGTTTGAAATACAGAATAGAATAGCACATTATCTATAGGTTAAGTATTACTAGTTAAAATATGTTGTGGATATGTTGTGTGGGTGGGGGTGGGGGTGTGTGTGTGTGGGGGGGGGGGGGGGGGGTGGCGGGGGTTGGAGTTTTAAAACTGAATATTGTTTTGGGTCTGTCAAAATTCTCGGTATTTTTTCAGTAATTGTAAGAATCCGTGTTAGAACCTTTTGTTGAACTGATAGTTTTATAGCTCATCTGAGCCAAAGTCTCAGGATGAGCTATTGTGATCAGTCTCCGTCCATCCGTCGTCCGTCTGTCCATCCGTTCACACCTTTGAATGACTTCTCCTCTGAAACCCCTGGGCCAAATTTCTTCAAACTTTATGTGGAGCCTTGTGTTAAAGGGGGATTGAAAATTTGTAAAAATGGTCATGGTTCGTAAATCAAGATGGCCACCATGCTGTGATATAGTTCCCATAGTCTTATAATGCGAAAAACTTAAAAAATCTTCTTCTCTGAAACCATGAGGCCCACAGCTTATATATTTTGTATGTAGCAATGTTTAGTGCTCCCCTATATAAATCCTGCCAATCAAGCCCCTGGGGTCCAAACTGCCCATGCCCCAGGGGGTCGTCAACTCCCATAGACTTATAATGGGAGATTGAACATGAAATATTTTCTATGGTCATTCTTGGGAGATTGATCATGAAATATTTTCTAAGGTCATTCTCTCCCTTCTGCTGATTCAAGAAGGGCAGTTGTCAGTTTCTGGCGAAAGAATGTGCACAATACTGGTTAACTGCTTAGAGGACTAAGGCTGCTCAGTAAACATGTGGTTCGGTAAACTGACCACGCTTTGACATGACCCCATTGGGTTGACTGGGCCATAAAACCTCAACACAAACAAACTTATAATGGGGAAAAAAAATCTTCTTCTCTGAAACCATGAGGTCCAGAACTTATATGTTTAGTATGTAGCAATGTTTAGTGGTCCCCTACATAAATCCTGCCAATCAAGCCCCTGGGGTCCAGACTGGCCACACCCCAGGGGTCATTAGCTCCCACAGACTTATAATAGGAAAAAAATCTTCTTCTTTGAAACCATGAGGCCCACAGCTTACATATTTAATATGTAGAAATGTTTAGTGCCCTACATAAATCCTGCCAATCCTGCCAATCAAGCCCCTTGGGCCCAAACCGGCCACACCCAGTGGGAAAAACTTAACAAATCTCTCTTCTCTGAAACCATGAGGCCCAGAGCTTATATATTTAGTATGTAGCAATGTTTAAGGGTTCCCTACATAAATCCTGCCAATCAAGCCCCTGGGGTCCAAACTGGCCATGCCCCAGGGGTCATTAGCTCCCATAGACTTATAATTGAAAAAAATTTAAAAAATTATTTTCTGAAACCATGAGGCCCACAGCTTACATATGTAATATGTAGCAATATTTAATGGTCCCCTACATAAATCCTACCAATCAAGCCCCTGGGGCCCAAACTGGCCATGCCCCGGGGGTCGTTAGCTCCCATAGACTTATAGTGGGAAAAAATTTAAAAATCTTCTTCTCTGAAACCATGAGGCTCGGAGCTTATGTATTTAGTATGTAGCAATGTGTAGTGGTCCCCTACATAAATCCTGCCAATCAAGCCCCTGGGGTCCAAATTGGCCACGCCCCAGGGGTCATATGCTTATATAGAGCTATATTGCTAAAAGACCTTCAAAAATCTTCTTCTCTGAAACCATGAGGCCGAGAGCTAATAGATTAAATATGAAGTGATGTTAAGTGGTCTCCTACATAAATCCTGCCAACCATGCCCCTGGGGTCCAAATTGGCCACATCCTGGGGGTCATTAGCTCCCATAGACTTATAATGAGAAAAACTTAAAAAATTTTATTCTCTGAAACCATGAGGCCCAGAGCTTATATATTTAGTATGTGGCAATGTGTAGTGGTCCCCTGTGTAGTGGTCCCCTACATAAATCCTGAGCTCAAAACTGGCCACACCCCAGGGTGTCATATGTATATATAAGCTATATAGCTAATAACCTTCAAAAATCTTCTCTGAAACCATGAGGCAGAGAGCTAACAGATTAAGTATGTAGCAGTGTTTAGTGGTCTCCTACATAAATCCTGCCAATTAAGCCCCTTGGGTCCAAACCTGCCATGCCGTAGGGGTCATTAGCTCCCATAGACTTATAATGGGAAAAAATTTTTTAAAAAATCTTCTTCTCTGAAACCATGTGGCCCAAAGCTTATATATTTAGTGTGTAGCAATGTGTAGTGGTCCCCTACATAAATCCTGCCAGTCAAGCCTCAGGGGTCCAAATTGGCCACGCCCCAGGGGTCATATGCTTATATAGAGCTATATAGCTAAAGAACGTTTAAAACTCTTCTCTGAAACCATGAAGCCACGAGCTAATAGAGTAAGTATGAAGCAATGTTAAGTGGTCTCCTACATAAATCCTGCCATCCAAACCCCTGGGGTCCAAATTGGCCACACCCCGGGGGTCATTAGCTCCCATAGACTTATAATGGGAAAACTTAAAAAATCATCTTCTCTGAAACCATGAGGTCCAGAGCTTATATATTTAGTATGTAACAGTTTGTATGGTCCACCACATAAATCCTGCCAATCAAGTCCCTAAGGTCCAAACTGGCCCTGCCCCGGCGGTCATTAGCTCCCATCGACTTATAGCAAAAAAAAAAAAAAATCTTCTTCTCTGAAACCATGAGGCCCACAGCATATATATTGAGTATGTAGCAATGTGTAAATAAATCCTGCAATCTTCTCTGAAACCACAGGCCCACAGCTTATATATTGAGTATGTAGCAATGTGTAGTGGTCCCCTACATAAATCCTGCCAATCAAGCCCCTGAGTTTCAAACTGGCCACACCCCAGTGGGTCATACATATATATAGAGCTATATAACTAATAACCTTCAAAAATCTTCTTCTCTGAAACCATGAGGCAGAGAGCTAACAGATTAAGTATGTAGCAGTGTTTAGTGGTCTCCTACATAAGTCCTGCCAATTAAGCCCGGCCACAGCCCGGGGGTCATTAGCTCCCATAGACTTATAATGGGAAAAACTTAAAAAATCTTCTTCTCTGAAACCATGAGGCCCACAGCTTATATATTTAGTGTGTAGCAATGTTTAGTGGTCCCCCACATAAATCCTGCCAATCAAGACACTGGGGTCTGAACTGGTCACACCCCGGGGGTCATTAGCTCCCATAGACGTATAAAGGAAAAAACTTAAAAAATCGTCTTCTCTGAAACCTTGAGGCCCACAGCTTATATATTTAGTGTATAGCAATGTTAAGAGCCCTACATAAATCTTGCTCCAGACTGGCCACACCCCAGGGGGTCATATGTTTATATAGAGCTATATAGCTAAAGAACATTCAAAAATCTTCTTCTTTGAAACCTAGAGGCCCAGAGCTAACAGATTAAGTATGTAGCAATGTTTGGTGGTATCCTACATAAATCCTGCCAACCATGCCCTTGGGGTCCAAATTGGCTGTGCCACAGGGGTCATTAGCTCCCGTAGACATAAAATGGGAAAAACCTAAAAAGTCTTCTTCTCTGAAGCTATGAGGCCCACAGCTTATATATTTAGTATGTAGCAATGTGTAGTGGTCCCCTACTTAAATCCTACCAATCAAGCCCCTGGGGTCCAAACTGGCCACATCCCAGGGGTCATATATTTATACAGAACCATGTAGCTAAAGAACCTTCAAAAATCTTCTTCTGTGAAACCATGAGGCCCAGAGCTAACAGATTTGGTATGTAGCAATGTTTGGTGGTCTTCTACATTAACTCTTCCAACCATGCCCCTGGGGTCTTAAAAAAATTGGCCATTTCTCAGGGGGTCATTAGCTCTCATGGACTAAGTGGGAAAAAAAAATTAAAAGAATCTTTTTCTCTGAAACTATGAGGCCCACAGCTTAAATATTTAGTATGTAGCAATGTTTATTGGTCCCCTACATAAATCCTGCCAATGAAGCCCCTGGGGACTAAATTGGTCATGCCACGGAGGTCATTAGCTCCCATAGACTTATAATAGGAAAACCTTAAACAAGAGGCCCACGGGCCACAACTCGCTCACCTGAGTGAAACCGCCACTGCAGATATGCAGATGGCATGCAACATTTTTCCAATACTCTTATGACAAGGCAATGGCTTAAACAGTTTTTGAAATATCTTGCTTACAAGGTTAAAATGCTGAAATTTTCAAAACGTTACAAGTAAAATAAGTCACCCCCAATGCCTCCTACCAACTTTTGAGTCAACTGGCATTTCGGTGCAGTAGAAGAAGCAAAAAATAGATTTTCAAGATGGCTGCCATCTTGGATTTCCGATCGGAATGATTATAGCTATTTTCTGATCTACAAGTCACCCTGATGCTTCCTACTAAGTTTCAAGTCAATTGACTTTTAGGTTTAAGAGAAGAAGCGAAAAATAGATTTTCAAGATGGCTGTCATGGAGGCCATCTTGGATTTCCAATTGGCACGATTTGAGCTATTTTTTATGTACAAGTCATCCCGATGCTTCCTAGCAAGTTTGGAGTCAATTGGCCTTTCGGTTCAGGAGAAGAAGCGAAAAATAGCTTTTCAAGATGGCTGCCATAGTGGCCATCTTGGATTTCTAATCAGCACAATTTTAGCTATTTTTGATTTATAAGTCACCCCAATGCTTCCTAACCAGTTTGGAGTCAACTGGCTTTTGGGTTTCGGAGTAGAAGCGAAAAATAGATTTTCAAGATGGCTGCCATGGTGGCCATCTTGGAATTTGGACCGACACGATTTTAGCTATATTTGATCTACAAGTCACCCTGATGCTTCCTAGCAAGTTTGGAGTCAATTGGCCTTTCGGTTCAGGAGAAGAAGCGAAAAAGATTTTCAAGATGGCGGCCATGGCGGCCATCTTGGATTTCCAATCAGAACGATTTTAGCTATTTTTTTATCTACATTTCACCCTGATGCTTCCTACCAAGTATCGAGTCAATTGGCCCTGGGGTGTAGGAAGAGTAGGCCTTTAAAGCAATTGTTCACGCCGCATGACCCATGATGGACGACGGACATTGACTGACCACAATAGCTCACCATGCGCACTTCATGCTCAGGTGAACTAAAAATCTGAGCAAATTTGGCTCGGTGGCTTCAGAGAAGTCGTCAAATTCTCAACAATTTTCCCATATAAATGTTATGGGGCTCATACAAATGCATAGGGAAGCAAACTTGACCTTGCCATAAAAAGGTCAAATGTCAACGTACGATAATCTTTTCAGCAATTTTGGTAGATCTCCTGTCCCTGATGATTTGTGCACAGATTTAGCCCCAAGGCATCCTCAGTTCTGAAGAAGAAGATTTTTAAAGGGTCTTACCATATATGGGCATGGTGGCCATCTTGGTCGACCTACCGCGACCATTTTAGCAATCTTTCGTTCCCCTGACTTAAGAAGGCACAATATGAAATTTGAGCAAATTTGGCTCAGTGGCTTCAGAGAAGAAGAAATTTAAAATTCTCAACAATTTTCCTATTCAAATGTATGGGGCTCATACAAATGCATAGGAAAGCAAACTTGATCCTGCTGTAAAAAGGTCAAATGTCAACGTACGACAATTCTTTTGGCAACTTTGGTTGACCTCTTGTCCCCGATGATTCGTGCAAAGATTCAGCCCCAAGGCATCCTCGGTTATGGAGAAGAAGATTTTTAAAGGTTTTTACCATATATGGGCATGGCGGCCATCTTGGTCAACGGACCGCGACAATTTTAGCAATCTTTTGTTTCCCCACCCTAAGGTGGCTCCATATGAAATTTGAACAAAATTAGCTCAGAGGCTTCAGAGGAGAAGTCATTTGAAACTCTTAACAATTTTCCCATTCAAATGTATAGAGCTCATATAAATGCATAGGGAAGCGAACTTGACCTTGCCGTAAAAAGGTCAAACGTCAACGTACGACAATTCTTTTAGCAACTTTGGTTGACCTCCCGTCCCCGATGATTCATGCAAAGATTCAGCCCCAAGGCATCCTCGGTTATGGAGAAGAAGATTTTTAAAGGTTTTTACCATATATGGGCATGGCGGCCATCTTAGTTGACGGACCGCGACCATTTTAGCAATCTTTCGTTCCCCCACCCTAAGGAGGCTCCATATGAAATTTGAGCAAAATTGGCTCAGCGGCTTCAGAGAAGAAGTCGTTTGAAAATGTTAATGGACGGACGGACGGACGGACGAAAAGTGATCACAATAGCTCATCCTGAGCAGAGCTCAGGTGAGCTAAAAAAAAAATGGTCTTCTCTGAAACCATGAGGCCCACAGCTCATATATTTAGTATGTAGCAATGTTTGGTGGCCCCCTACATAAATCCTGCCAACCATGCCCCTGGGGTCCAAATTGGCCATGCCCCGGGGGTCATTTACTCCCACAGACTTATAATGGGAAAAAAACTTAAAAGATCTTCTTCTCTGAAACCATTAGGCCCACAGCTTATGTATTTAGTATGTAGCAATGTTTAATGGTCCCCTATATAAATCCTGCCAATCAAGCCCCTGGGGTTTAAACTGGTTTTACTTATGGCCCTTTGAAAATTTCAGCATTTTAACCTTGTAAGCAAGATATCTCAAAAACTGTTTAAGCCGTTGCCTTGAAACTTGACGGGCTAATAGGGAATGATGAGTAAATGACCTGATTAACTTACAGCAATTAACTCAGGTGAGCGTTGTGGCCCATGGACCTCTTGTTTTTCATTTAGTTTTAATAGCTCTATTTCTGCTGTGTATCAGTTCAATACCATTTAAGTAAAAGAGGAGCTACTGTTGGAATTTGGAAACTGTTTAGTGCACTTATATTACCACTTCATTCATTATACAGGAATAATAAATGAAAACCACACTTTTATAAAAAGTAAGCAGGGGGAATATTTTTTTTAATGACAGATTCTATCTGTAATTTTTATCTAGCACAGGCGTTTTCAAGCTGCATCCGGCTTACACTACCTTTGAAATATGTGTCTGCACATAAATGTAGTCCTACCTAGTTTCAGTTTTGGACACAATTTCACTCAAATTACGAGGGATGTTCGAAATGAATTGCTTATTGTCCTCTAGCTCGATATCCACGTGGGGCACGATAAAAACCAATACATACCTGTATAGGGCTATTCAATATCTACACAATGGTGTATAAATGTACATGTTAGACTAAGTGTAAGACATAAAATTTGCCATTTGAATACACGCAGTCATTGACCACTGCAGTAAAAATGGTTGGTAGAAGCGTCGACAAAAAAGATGAAATACGGGCTTACATCAAAGCTCGCTCAAAACTTGGTTGTTCTTTGAAGAAGCTGATGACTGAAATTTCTACTGCTTTTGGACCTTCTTGTGTGTCTTATGACACAGTTCGGCGGTGGAAAAAGAAATTTGTGTCTGGTGTAGAGTCCATCAAAAATGCACCGAAATCAGGTAGGCCAAAATCTGCATCTCGTAAAGAAATCATTTCCAAAATAAAGGAAATCATTGAAGGAGATGCCAGATTTACAGTTCGTGATATTGCACAAAAGGTAGGCATATCACTATCAACTGTTCACCTTATTTTGAAGAAGCATTTGAAAGTCAGAAAGATTTCTGCTAGATGGGTGCCACATCTGTTGACTGACGAGCAAAAGAGGCAATGGGTTAAAGTGGCCAAAAAGCTGCTTCAAATGTTTCCAAAATATGACAAAAAGCAGTTTGCCAATGTCGTCACAGGTGATGAAACCTGGGTCCATTATTTTGAGCCTGTCAGAAAGGTTAGCAATAAGATCTGGGCCACTAAACACAGCAAACGCCCAATAATTGCCAAACATTCTTTGAGTACAAAGAAGGTTTTGTATGCAATCTTCTTCTCTGGTGAAGGAGTCGCAATAAAAGTGCCAGTGAAAAAGGGCAAAAGCATCACCGGAAAGTACTACAAAGACGTAGTACTGAAGAAAGTGAAAAAGTATTATCAGAAACGACGCCCTGCCACTGGTTTTAAACATGTCCGTCTTCTACATGACAATGCCCCAGCTCATACCTCCGCAATAGTCACGGCGTTTTTGAAGAAAGAAAAAGTAACTGTTTTGCCTCACCCCCCGTATTTCCCAGACCTTGCCTCATGTGATTTATTTTTGTTTCCGAAATTGAAAGCATTCCTTGCTGGGCGGAAATACCAGTCCCAACAGGCACTTGGATCTGCCATTCATCAGTACCTTATTACTGTGCCCAAATCAGCGTACCGTGACGCCTTCAAGAAGTGGATACATCGGCTGAAACTTTGCATTTCTAGCCACGGGGAGTACTTCGAGGGCATGAAATGAGTACTTTTGGGCTACCTTGAAATTTGAAGTCTCCAGATAGAAATAAGCAATTCATTTCGAACATCCCTCGTATGTTTATTTGATATTTTTTAAACATTTTCTCATGCATGTTTGTATTCATGTATTGGCTTATGTTTAAAAATTTCATGAATCATCAGATGACACATACCTTTTTAAAAGATGCAAAATGAATATCCATGAAGCTGAACAAGTATGTTATAAATGAATAAAGCTATTAATATATTTATAGCGCCATGCAAATTTTTTAAGCAGACAACATTTAGAATTTTCCCTTATTTTGCAGAGAAAACCAGACTAAACATTTCGTATGAATCGTCTGCCAGCAGATGAATCGCATAAAATTCTCCGATAAAATATGAGAAAAAAAATGAAATTGACATCTGCTACAGTCGTAATATGCAGTTCAAGGGTTAACTTATCAACACACTTGTGTATCAATATGCCTGCGCTGGACTAAAGACATGGCGCGAGAAACTAGACAGTAGGCTACTGTTACCAGCAATATAAACACTGTCTATACAGTTATTACTGTCCAAATTTAATATAGATTCTGAGGATTTTTTAGCTGGCCTGTACGAAAGTACAGGAAGAGCTATTGCACTACCTCTGGCGTTGGCATTGGTGTTGGCTTTGGCATTGGTGTCAGCGTTGGCATTAGTGGCGGTGGCGTTAAGAAAAATGTTAAAGTTTTACGTCCAAGTTTTTAAGACCTCATATTTTCTAAATCCTCTGATGGATTTAGTTTATATTTGGTATAATTATAGATGTTGGTCCAAAATTTTATTGAGCCCTACCCACACCCCTGCTCATGACCTCTAGGTCAAGGTCACGGACTTAGAAATTTTATGTTAAAGTTTTGCGTCAAAGTTTTTAAGATCTCTTAATTTCTCAATCCTTGCATGGATTTACTGTATATTTGGTATGATAATAGATATTGGTCCAAAATTTTATTTGGCACTACCTCCACCCCTGCTTATGACCTAAAGGCCAAGGTCATGGACTTAGAAATTTATGTTAAAGTTTTGTGTTATAGTTTTTAAGATTTCTTAATTTCTATATCCTTGTATGGATTTACTTTATATTTGGCATGATTATAGATATTGATCCAAAAATTTTACTCGGCACTAACCCTGTCCCTGCTTATGACCTGGAGGTCAAGGTCACGGACTTGGAAATTTTATGTTAAAGTTCTGCTTCAAAGTTTTTAAGATCTCTTAATTTCTAAATCCTTGCATGGATTTACTGTATATTTGGTATGATAATAGATATTGGTCCAAAATTTTATTTGGCACTACCTCCACCCCAGCTTATGACCTAAAGGTCAAGGTCACAGACTTAGAACGGCATCGGTGGCTCAGTTGGATGCGCCGTCCGACTGGAGATTGGATGCGCCGTCTGACTGGAGACCAGGTCGCAGGTTCAACCGAGGTTGGCAACATTCTTTCGTGGAGATTGATCATGAAATATTTTCTAAGGTCATTCTCTCCCTTCCGCTGATTCAAGAAGGGCAGTTGTCAGTTTCTGGCAAAAGAATGTGCACAATACTGGTTAACCGCTTAGAGGACTAAGCCTGCCCAGTAAACGTGTGGTTAGGTAAACTGACCGCGCTCGACATGACCCCATTGGGTTGACCGGGCCGTAAAACCTCAACACAAACAAACAAACATGGACTTAGAAATTTATGTTAAAGTTTTGCGTTAAAGTTTTTAAGATCTCTTAATTTCTCTATCTTTGTATGGATTTACTTTATATTTGGCATGATTATAGATATTGATCCAAAATTTTACTTGGCACTAACCCCGCTCCTGCCTATGACCTGGAGATCAAGGTCACGGACTTAGAAATTTTATGTTAAAGTTTTGTGTCCAAGTTTTTAAGATCTCTTAATTTCTAAATCATTGCATGGAGTTACTTTATATTTGATAATGATCCAAAATTTTATTCGGCACCATTCCCACCCCTGCTTATGACCTAGAGTTCAAGGTCACAGACTTAAATTTATGTTAAAGTTTTGCGTCAAAGTTTTTAAGATCTCTTAATTTCTAAATCCTTGCATGGATTTACTGTATATTTGGTATAATAGATATTGGTCCATACCCCGTAACATAATACTTCCCGTTTTTCAAACGGGCATATAACAATATGCCCCCCCACCCCCGCAACTCTTCGGTAGTGGTTTGGGGGGGGGGCAGGGGGGGGGGGTGTATCTTGGATTTCTGATCAGAACAATTTTAGCCTCAAGATATCCCAGTTATTTCCCATTGAATGCTCAATTCATAATCGGATTTTTTTTTTTTCTGCTTGCCATGTAAGATTTTGGATGGAGGGGAAACTTGATGGAAGTTTGAAAAACGGGAAGTATTATGTTACGGGGTATGGCATCCGTCCGTCGGTCCATCCGTAAACGTTTTTGTTTCCGACTAACTCCTCCTACAGTTTACATCCGATCAAGCTGAAACTTGGTATATAGTTAGACCATGATGTGGCATGACTTTGAGCACAGCTTTTTTTTTTTTTTTTGATTATCAAGCATAACAAGACTTGTCGCCAGACAGGATAGCTCGCCTGAACTCGCGCTTATCAATCAAATAAAAAATTATGACCTTAAAATCTTGATCATAGTTAGTGTTGTGTGTGTGTGTGTGTGTGTGTTTTGGGGTGGGGGGTGGGGTGTGGAAGGAGGAAGACATGGTACTGGATATAATTTTGGATGAACATCTTCCATAGCTGCTATCTGTATACCAAATATAACTAGTATGATTTGAAAAGTAGCTGAGTAAATAAAAGATCTTAAGAACTTTGAGGTAAAACTTTCACA
Source organism: Anodontia alba (assembly GCA_964016985.1). NCBI lineage: Eukaryota > Metazoa > Mollusca > Bivalvia > Lucinida > Lucinidae > Anodontia > Anodontia alba. The sequence goes on from OZ024826.1 coordinate 68,990,143, forward strand.
TAAAACTTCTAAGTCCGTGACCTTGACATGTAGGTTATAGGGCAGGGATAGTGCTGAATAAAATTTTGGAGCAATATCTATAATCATGCCAACTATAAAGTATTCCATGCAAGGATTTAGAAATTAAGAGATCTTAAAAACTTAGATGCAAAACATTTAATATAAAATTTCTAAGTCTGTGACCCTGACCTCTAGGTCATAAGCAGGGGTAGGAATGGTGCCAAATAAAATTTTGGATCAATATCTATAGTCATGCCAAATATAAAGTAACGCCATGCAAGGATTTAGAAATTAAGAGATCTTAAAAACTTTGACGCAAAACTTTAACATAAATTTAAGTCTGTGACCTTGAACTCTAAGTCATAAGCAGGGGTGGGAATGGTGCCGAATAAAATTTTGGATCATTATCAAATATAAAGTAACTCCATGCAATGATTTAGAAATTAAGAGATCTTAAAAACTTGGACACAAAACTTTAACATAAAATTTCTAAGTCCGTGACCTTGATCTCCAGGTCATAGGCAGGAGCGGGGTTAGTGCCAAGTAAAATTTTGGATCAATATCTATAATCATGCCAAATATAAAGTAAATCCATACAAAGAAAAAGAAATTAAGAGATCTTAAAAACTTTAACGCAAAACTTTAACATAAATTTCTAAGTCCATGTTTGTTTGTTTGTGTTGAGGTTTTACGGCCCGGTCAACCCAATGGGGTCATGTCGAGCGCGGTCAGTTTACCTAACCACACGTTTACTGGGCAGGCTTAGTCCTCTAAGCGGTTAACCAGTATTGTGCACATTCTTTTGCCAGAAACTGACAACTGCCCTTCTTGAATCAGCGGAAGGGAGAGAATGACCTTAGAAAATATTTCATGATCAATCTCCACGAAAGAATGTTGCCAACCTCGGCGGGGGTTGAACCTGCGACCTCCTGGTCTCCAGTCAGACGGCGCATCCAATCTCCAGTCGGACGGCGCATCCAACTGAGCCACCGATGCCGTTCTAAGTCCGTGACCTTGACCTTTAGGTCATAAGCTGGGGTGGAGGTAGTGCCAAATAAAATTTTGGACCAATATCTATTATCATACCAAATATACAGTAAATCCATGCAAGGATTTAGAAATTAAGAGATCTTAAAAACTTTGAAGCAAAACTTTAACATAAAATTTCCAAGTCCGTGACCTTGACCTCCAGGTCATAAGCAGGGGCAGGGTTAGTGCCGAGTAAAATTTTGGATCAATATCTATAATCATGCCAAATATAAAGTAAATCCATACAAGGATATAGAAATTAAGAAATCTTAAAAACTATAACACAAAACTTTAACATAAATTTCTAAGTCCGTGACCTTGGCCTTTAGGTCATAAGCAGGGGTGGAGGTAGTGCCAAATAAAATTTTGTACCAATATCTATTATCATACTAAATATACAGTAAATCCACGCAAGGATTGAGAAATTAAGAGATCTTAAAAACTTTGACGCAAAACTTTAACAAAATTTCTAAGTCCGTGACCTTGACCTAGAGGTCACGAGCAGGGGTGTGGGTAAGGCTCAATAAAATTTTGGACCAACATCTATAATTATACAAAATATAAACTAAATCCATCAGAGGATTTAGAAAATATGAGGTCTTAAAAACTTGGACGTAAAACTTTAACATTTTTCTTAACGCCACCGCCACTAATGCCAACGCTGACACCAATGCCAAAGCCAACACCAATGCCAACGCCAGAGGTAGTGCAATAGCTCTTCCTGTACTTTCGTACAGGCCAGCTAAAAAATCCTCAGAATCTATATTAAATTTGGACAGTAATAACTGTTTAGACAGTGTTTATATTGCTGGTAACAGTAGCCTACTGTCTAGTTTCTCGCGCCACGTCTTTAGTCCAGCGCAGGCATATTGATACACAAGTGTGTTGATAAGTTAACCCTTGAACTGCATATTACGACTGTAGCAGATGTCAATTTCATTTTTTTTCTCATATTTTATCGGAGAATTTTATGCGATTCATCTGCTGGCAGACGATTCATACGAAATGTTTAGTCTGGTTTTCTCTGCAAAATAAGGAAAAATTCTAAATGTTGTCTGCTTAAAAAATTTGCATGGCGCTATAAATATATTAATAGCTTTATTCATTTATAACATACTTGTTCAGCTTCATGGATATTCATTTTGCATCTTTTAAAAAGGTATGTGTCATCTGATGATTCATGAAATTTTTAAACATAAGCCAATACATGAATACAAACATGCATGGGAAAATGTTTAAAAAATAGCAAATAAACATAATTTGAGTGAAATTGTGTCCAAAACTGAAACTAGGTCGGACTACATTTATGTGCAGACACATATTTCAAAGGTAGTGTAAGCCGGATGCAGCTTGAAAACGCCTGTGCTAGATAAAAATTACAGATAGAATCTGTCATTAAAAAAAATATTCCCCCTGCTTACTTCTTATAAAAGTGTGGTTTTCATTTATTATTCCTGTATAATGAATGAAGTGGTAATATAAGTGCACTAAACAGTTTCCAAATTCCAACAGTAGCTCCTCTTTTACTTAAATGGTATTGAACTGATACACAGCAGAAATAGAGCTATTAAAACTAAATAAAAAACAAGAGGTCCATGGGCCACAACGCTCACCTAAGTTAATTGCTGTAAGTTAATCAGGTCATTTACTCATCATTCCCTATTAGCCCGTCAAGTTTCAAGGCAACGGCTTAGACAGTTTTTGAGATATCTTGCTTACAAGGTTAAAATGCTGAAATTTTCAAAGGGCCATAAGTAAAACCAGTTTAAACCCCAGGGGCTTGATTGGCAGGATTTATGTAGGGGACCATTAAACATTGCTACATACTAAATACATAAGCTGTGGGCCTAATGGTTTCAGAGAAGAAGATCTTTTAAGTTTTTTTCCCATTATAAGTCTGTGGGAGTAAATGACCCCCGGGGCATGGCCAATTTGGACCCCAGGGGCATGGTTGGCAGGATTTATGTAGGGGGCCACCAAACATTGCTACATACTAAATATATGAGCTGTGGGCCTCATGGTTTCAGAGAAGACCATTTTTTTTTTTAAGGTTTTCCTATTATAAGTCTATGGGAGCTAATGACCTCCGTGGCATGACCAATTTAGTCCCCAGGGGCTTCATTGGCAGGATTTATGTAGGGGACCAATAAACATTGCTACATACTAAATATTTAAGCTGTGGGCCTCATAGTTTCAGAGAAAAAGATTCTTTTAATTTTTTTTTCCCACTCTAAGTCCATGAGAGCTAATGACCCCCTGAGAAATGGCCAATTTTTTTAAGACCCCAGGGGCATGGTTGGAAGAGTTAATGTAGAAGACCACCAAACATTGCTACATACCAAATCTGTTAGCTCTGGGCCTCATGGTTTCACAGAAGAAGATTTTTGAAGGTTCTTTAGCTACATGGTTCTGTATAAATATATGACCCCTGGGGTGTGGCCAATTTGGACCCCAGGGGCTTGATTGGTAGGATTTAAGTAGGGGACCACTACACATTGCTACATACTAAATATATAAGCTGTGGGCCTCATAGCTTCAGAGAAGACTTTTTAGGTTTTTCCCATTTTAAGTCTACGGGAGCTAATGACCCCTGTGGCACAGCCAATTTGGACCCCAAGGGCATGGTTGGCAGGATTTATGTAGGATACCACCAAACATTGCTACATACTTAATCTGTTAGCTCTGGGCCTCTAGGTTTCAAAGAAGAAGATTTTTGAATGTTCTTTAGCTATATAGCTCTATATAAACATATGACCCCCTGGGGTGTGGCCAGTCTGGAGCAAGATTTATGTAGGGCTCTTAACATTGCTATACACTAAATATATAAGCTGTGGGCCTCAAGGTTTCAGAGAAGACGATTTTTTAAGTTTTTTCCTTTATACGTCTATGGGAGCTAATGACTCCCGGGATGTGACCAGTTCGGACCCCAGGGTCTTGATTGGCAGGATTTATGTGGGGGACCACTAAACATTGCTACACACTATATATATAAGCTGTGGGCCTCATGGTTTCAGAGAAGGAGATTTTTTAAGTTTTTCCCATTATAAGTCTATGGGAGCTAATGACCCCCGGGCTGTGGCCGGGCTTAATTGGCAGGACTTATGTAGGAGACCACTAAACACTGCTACATACTTAATCTGTTAGCTCTCTGCCTCATGGTTTCAGAGAAGAAGATTTTTGAAGGTTATTAGTTATATAGCTCTATATATATGTATGACCCACTGGGGTGTGGCCAGTTTGAAACTCAGGGGCTTGATTGGCAGGATTTATGTAGGGGACCACTACACATTGCTACATACTCAATATATAAGCTGTGGGCCTCATGGTTTCAGAGAAGATTGCAGGATTTATTTACACATTGCTACATACTCAATATATATGCTGTGGGCCTCATGGTTTCAGAGAAGAAGATTTTTTTTTTTTCGATGGGAGCTAATGACCGCCGGGGCAGCGCCAGTTTGGACCTTAGGGACTTGATTGGCAGGATTTATGTGGTGGACCATACAAACTGTTACATACTAAATATATAAGCTCTGGACCTCATGGTTTCAGAGAAGATGATTTTTTAAGTTTTCCCATTATAAGTCTATGGGAGCTAATGACCCCCGGGGTGTGGCCAATTTGGACCCCAGGGGTTTGGATGGCAGGATTTATGTAGGAGACCACTTAACATTGCTTCATACTTACTCTATTAGCTCGTGGCTTCATGGTTTCAGAGAAGAGTTTTAAACGTTCTTTAGCTATATAGCTCTATATAAGCATATGACCCCTGGGGCGTGGCCAATTTGGACCCCTGAGGCTTGACTGGCAGGATTTATGTAGGGGACCACTACACATTGCTACACACTAAATATATAAGCTTTGGGCCACATGGTTTCAGAGAAGAAGATTTTTTAAAAAAATTTTTCCCATTATAAGTCTATGGGAGCTAATGACCCCCTCGGCGTGGCCGGTTTGGACCCATGGGGCTTAATTGGCAGGATTTATGTAGGAGACCACTAAACACTGCTACATACTTAATCTGTTAGCTCTCTGCCTCATGGTTTCAGAGAAGATTTTTGAAGGTTATTAGCTATATAGCTTATATATACATATGACACCCTGGGGTGTGGCCAGTTTTGAGCTCAGGATTTATGTAGGGGACCACTACACAGGGGACCACTACACATTGCCACATACTAAATATATAAGCTCTGGGCCTCATGGTTTCAGAGAATAAAATTTTTTAAGTTTTTCTCATTATAAGTCTATGGGAGCTAATGACCCCCCCCCGGATGTGGCCAATTTGGACCCCAGGGGCATGGTTGGCAGGATTTATGTAGGAGACCACTTAACATCACTTCATATTTAATCTATTAGCTCTCGGCCTCATGGTTTCAGAGAAGAAGATTTTTGAAGGTCCTTATGCAATACAGCTCTATATAAGCATATGACCCCTGGGGCGTGGCCAATTTGGACCCCAGGGGCTTGATTGGCAGGATTTATGTAGGGGACCACTACACATTGCTACATACTAAATACATAAGCTCCGAGCCTCATGGTTTCAGAGAAGAAGATTTTTAAATTTTTCCCACTATAAGTCTATGGGAGCTAATGACCCCCGGGGCATGGCCAGTTTGGGCCCCAGGGGCTTGATTGGTAGGATTTATGTAGGGGACCATTAAATATTGCTACATATTACATATGTAAGCTGTGGGCCTCATGGTTTCAGAAAATAATTTTTTAAATTTTTTTCAATTATGTCTATGGGAGCTAATGACCCCTGGGGCATAGCCAGTTTGGACCCCAGGGGCTTGATTGGCAGGATTTATGTAGGGAACCCTTAAACATTGCTACATACTAAATATATACCGTAAGCTCTGGGCCTCATGGTTTCAGAGAAGAGAGATTTGTTAAGTTTTTCCCACTGGGTGTGGCCGGTTTGGGCCCAAGGGGCTTGATTGGCAGGATTTATGTAGGGGACCACTAAACATTTCTACATATTAAATATGTAAGCTGTGGGCCTCATGGTTTCAAAGAAGAAGATTTTTTTCCTATTATAAGTCTATGGGAGCTATTGACCCCTGGGGTGTGGCCAGTCTGGACCCCAGGGGCTTGATTGGCAGGATTTATGTAGGGGACCACTTAACATTGCTACATACTAAACATATAAGCTCTGGACCTCATGGTTTCAGAGAAGAAGATTTTTTTTCCCCGTTATAAGTTTGTTTGTGTTGAGGTTTTATGGCCCAGTCAACCCAATGGGGTCATGTCAAAGCGTGGTCAGTTTACCGAACCACATGTTTACTGAGCAGCCTTAGTCCTCTAAGCGGTTAACCAGTATTGTGCACATTCTTTCGCCAGAAACTGACAACTGCCCTTCTTGAATCAGCAGAAGGGAGAGAATGACCTTAGAAAATATTTCATGATCAATAACCCAAGAATGACCATAGAAAATATTTCATGATCAATCTCCCATTATAAGTCTATGGGAGTTGACGACCCCCTGGGGCATGGGCAGTTTGGACCCCAGGGGCTTGATTGGCAGGATTTATATAGGGGAGCACTAAACATTGCTACATGCAAAATATATAAGCCGTGGGTCTCATGGTTTCAGAGAAGAAGATTTTTTAAGTTTTTCGCATTATAAGACTATGGGAACTATATCACAGCATGGTGGCCATCTTGATTTACGAACCATGACCATTTTTACAAATTTTCAATCCCCCTTTAACACAAGGCTCCACATAAAGTTTGAAGAAATTTGGCCCAGGGGTTTCAGAGGAGAAGTCATTCAAAGGTGTGAACGGATGGACAGACGGACAACGGACGGACGGAGACTGATCACAATAGCTCATCCTGAGACTTTGGCTCAGATGAGCTATAAAACTATCAGTTCAACAGAAGGTTCTAACACGGATTCTTACAATTACTGAAAAAATACCGAGAATTTTGACAGACCCAAAACAATAGTCAGTTTTAAAACTCCAACCCCCGCCACCCACCCCCCCCCCACTCCCCCACCCACACAACATATCCACAACATATTTTAACTAGTAATACTTAACCTATAGATAATGTGCTATTCTATTCTGTATTTCAAACCCTCCACAGAAAAAAACAAGGAAAGGTTTTTTAGAAAACGAGGGCCACGGGTCGTGGCATAGCCACTGCAGATATGCAGATGTTATGTAACATTTTCCCAATCCTGTCATCGCAACTAATGAAAAGATCATCCTTTAAGCAGTTCTAAATTTTGAAGAAGAATATTATATATGGCATGACAGTCAATGGAGCGTGATCATTTGAACAAACTCTCAATCACATTTCAACAGTAGGATCAATGTGAAATTTGGTTGCAATGGCCTAAGTGGTTTCTGACGAATCATGATTTTATATATGTAAACAGCACAGTGGCAGGGAAATATAATAAACATAAACAAGATGGCAGCCATCTTGGATTTCCAATCAGAATGATTTTAACTACTGTTGATCTACAAGTCACCTCGATACTTCCAATGAACTTTAAGTCAACTACCCTTTCGGTTCAGGAGAAAAAGTTCATAACAGATTTTCAAGATGGCCGCTATAGCTGCAATTTGAGATTTCCTATCGCAAAGATTTGAGCTATTTTTCATCTACAAGTCACCCTGATGCTTCCTACAAAGTTTCGAGTCAATTGGCCTTTCAGTTCAGAAGCAGAAAGGAAAAATAGATTTTCAGATGGCCGCCATCTTGGATTTCCAATCGGAATGATTTTAGCTATTTTTATATCAACAAGTCATCACGATGCTTCCTACCAATTTTCAAATCAACTGGCCCTTTGGTTCAGGAAAATAAGTGAAAAAAAGGGTTTCAAGATGGCCGCCATGACAGCCATCTTGGATTTCCAATCCAAACTATTTAAGCTATTTTAGATCTACAAGTCACCCGAATGCTTCCTACCAAGTTTCGAGTCAAATGGCCTTTCAGTTCAGGAGAAGAAGTGAAAAATAGATTTTAAAGATGGCTGTCATGGCATCCATCTTGGATTTCTGATAGGGATGATTTTATCTATTTTTGATCTACAGGTCACCCTGATGCTTCCTACCTAGTTTAAAGCCAATAAGCCTTTCGGTTCAGGAGAAGTGAAAAATAGATTTTCATAATGGCCGCTATGGCGGCCATCTTGAATTTCCAATCGGAATGATTTTAGCCATTTTTAATCTATAAGTCACCCAGATGCTTCCTACCAAGTTTCTAGTCAATTGGCTTTTGGGTTTAGGAGAAGAAGCGAAAAAAAGATTTTAAAGATGGCCACCATGTGGCCATCTTGGATTTCCGATCAGCATGGTTTTAGCTATTTTTGATCTAAAAGTCACCCTGATGCTTCCTACCAAGTTTGGAGTCAATTGGCCTTTCAGCTCAGGAAAAGAAGCGAAAAATAGATTTTTAAGATGGCGGCCATGGGGGCCATCTTGGATTTCCGATTGGAATGATTTTAGCTACTTTTGATCTATAAGTCACCCCGATGCTTCCTACCAAGTTTCGAGTCAATTGGCATTTGGGGTTAGGAGAAGAAGCGAAAAATAGATTTTCAAGATGGCCACCATCTTGGATTTACGATCGGCACGATTTTGGCTATTTTTGATCTACAAGTCACCCTGATGCTTCCTATCATGTTTGGAGTCAATTGGCTTTTGGGTTAAGGAGAAGAAGCGAAAAATAGATTTTCAAGATGGCTGCCATGGCGGCCATCATGGATTTCAAATCGGCATGATTTTAGCTATTTTTGATCTACAAGTCACCCCAATGCTTCCTAGCAAGTTTGGAGTCAATTGGCCTTTCAGTTCAGGAGAAAAAGCGAAAAATATATTTTCAAGATGGCCGCCATGGCGCCCATCTTGGATTTCCGATTGGCAGGATTTTAGCTATTTTTTATCTACAAGTCACCCCGATGCTTCCTAACAATTTTGGAGTCAATTGGCCTTTCGGTTCAGGAGAAGAAGCGAAAAATAGATTTTCAACATGGCTGCAATTGCAGCCATCTTGGATTTCGAATCGGCATGTGTTTAGCTATTTTTGATCTACAAGTCACCCCAATGCTTCCTAGCAAGTTTGGAGTCAATTGGCCTTTCGGTTCAGTAGAAGAAGCGAAAAATAGATTTTCAAGATGGCGGCCATCTTTGATTTCCGATCGGAACGATTTTCACTATTTTTTATCTAAAAGTCACCCCAATGCTTCCTACCAAGTTTCTAGTCAATTGGCTTTTGGGTTTAGGAGAAGAAGCGAAAAAAGATTTTCAAGATGGCCACCATGCGGCCATCTTGGATTTCCAATCAGCATGGTTTTAGCTATTTTTGATCTACAAGTCACCCTGATGCTTCCTACCAGGTTTAGAGTCAATTGGCCTTTCGGCTCAGGAGAAGAAGCGAAAAATAGATTTTCAAGATGGCGGCCATGGGGCCATCTTGGATTTCCGATTGGAATGATTTTAGCTACTTTTGATCTATAAGTCACCCCGATGCTTCCTACCAAGTTTCGAGTCAATTGGCATTTGGGGTTAGGAGAAGAAGCGAAAAATAGTCTTTCAAGAAGGCCGCCATCTTGGATTTACGATCGGCACGATTTTAGCTATTTTTGATCTACAAGTCACCCAGATGCTTCCTACCATGTTTGGAGGCAATTGGCTTTTGGGTTTAGGAGAAGAAGCGAAAAATAGATTTTCAAGATGGCTGCCATGGCGGCCATCTTGAATTTTAGATCGGCATGATTTTAGCTATTTTTGATCTACAAGTCACCCCGATGCTTCCTAGCAAGTTTGGAGTCAATTGGCCTTTCGGTTCAGGAGAAGAAGCGACAAATATATTTTCAAGATGGCGGCCATGGCGGCCATCTTGGATTTCCGATCGGCATGATTTTAGCTATTTTTTATCTACAAGTCACCCTCATGCTTCCTAGCAATTTTGGAGTCAATTAGCCTTTCGGTTCAGGAGAAGAAGCGAAAAATAGATTTTCAAGATGGCTGCCATGGCGGCCACCTTGGATTTCCAATCGGCACGAGTTTAGCTATTTTTGATCTACAAGTCACCCCAATGCTTCCTAGCAAGTTTGGAGTCAATTGGCCTTTCGGTTCAGGAGAAGAAGCGAAAAATAGATTTTCAAGATCGCGGCCATGGCGGCCATCTTGGATTTCCGATCGGAATGATTTTAGCTATTTTTTATCTAAAAGTCACCCCGATGATTTCTACCAAGTATCAAGTCAATTGGCCCAGGGGTGTAGGAGGAGTAGGCTTTTAAAGCAAATGTTGACGCCGCATGACGCACGACGGACAAGGGACATTGACTGACCACAATAGCTCACCATGAGTACTTCGTGCTCAAGTGAGCTAAAAACAAATGTCCCCCCAATCCCTCCAGAAATGTCATTCTTGTACGTAACACGTCATCTCGTCCTGGTCTACATTTGTACCAAGCATCATCAAAATATTCCGTAGGGTATTTGTGATACAGAGCAGAGTCAAGAAATCAAATTCAAACACTAGAAGGGGAGATAACTCCAAAAGTAAAAAAGCCGAAGTTGTCATTCTTGTATGTGACATGTCGTCTGGTCCTGCTCTTCATTACTACCAAGTATCATCAAAATATTCCAAATAGTACTTACATAGCAGACACTAAATCAATGCATAATCAGTGTCAAATATAACAAAATGAGATAACAGCAAAAGTAAGGAAGGCAGAGTTGTCATTCTTGTAAGGAACACGTCATCTTGTCCTATTCTACAGTTACACCAGGTACCATCAAAATATTCTGAAGGGTATTCCAGTTACAGAGCAGATGAGAAATCTATTTCAAACAAAACAAAGGGAGATAACTCCAAAAGTAAGAAAGCCAGAGTTGTCATTCTTGTATGTGACTTGTTGTCTGGTCCTGTTCTACATTTCTACCAAGTATAAAAAATTCCAAAGGGTCTTTGACTTACAGACTGCACACGAAATCAATGGATAATCACTGTCAGACATAACAAGAGGGCCATGATGGCCCTGTAATGCTCACCTGAGCATCATAGCACTTTGAGAACCTGATCTAGAACTGATCAAGGCAAACATTCTGATCAAAATTCAAAATGATTATATTAACAAGTAAGACTATGTAGCATGTCTAATGGACTGTGAAATAAAGGTCAAGGTCAAATATGGATGACTGCACTCAAGAGGCCATGCTAAGATGTATGCATGTACTAATTATCACTGGCTGTAGGAGCAACAGTTACTGAGAAACTGACCTAAACGCAAACACTTCACAAGTACCAAATATTACTCTGTAGGACCAATAATTACTGAGAAACTGACCTAAACGGAAAAACTTAAGAAAGTCACAGGACAGAGAAATATACGTCACCTAGAAATCATCTAGACAAACATTTTGAGCAAGATTCATGATGATCACTTCAAAAATGTGACCTCTGGAGTGTCAACAAGGTTTTCCTTTGATTTGGCCTGGTGACCTAAGTTCAGATATCATGTTACCCAGTTTTAAACTAGATCTAGAAATCATCAAGACAAACATTTTGAGCTATACAGTGTATTTATGATGATTATTTAAAAAATGTGACCTCTGGAGTGTTAACAAGGTTTTCCTTTGATTTGGCCTGGTGACCTAGTTTTTGACCCCAAGTGATCCAGTTTGAAATCTTGACTTAGAAGTCATCAAGACAAACATATTGGGCAAGATTCATGATGATTGCTTCAAAAATGTGACCTCTAGAGTGTTAACAAGGTCTTCCTTTGATTTGGCCTGGAGACCTAGTTTTTCACTCCAAGTAAACCAGTTTCAAACCTGACCTAGAAATCATCAAGACAAACATTTTGAGCAAGATTCATGATGATTGCTTCATAAATGTGACCACTAGAGTGTTAATAAGGTTTTCCGCTGATTAGGCCAGGTGACCTAGTTTTTGACCCCACATGACCCAGTTTTGAAAATGACCTAGAAATCATCAAGACAAACTATTTTGAGCAAGATTCATGATCATTGATTCAAAAATGTGACCGCTAGAGTGTTAACTTGGTTTTCTGCTGATTTGTCCTGGTGATCTAGTTTTTGACCCCAAGTGATCCAGTTTCAAACTTGACCTAGAACTCATCAAGACAAACATTTTGAGCAAGATTCATGATGATTGCTTCAAAGATGTGACCGCTAGAGTGTTAACTAGGTTTTCCTTTGATTTGGCCTGGTGACCTAGATTTTTACCCCAAGTGACCCAGTTTTGAATCTGACCTAGAAATCATCAGGACAAACAATTTGAGCAAGAATTATGATGATTGCTTGAAAAATGTGACTGCTAGAGTGTTAACAAGGTTTTCCACTGAATTGGCCAGGTGACTTAGTTTTTGACCCCACGTGACTCAGTTTTGAACTTGACCTAGAAATCACCAAGACAAATATTTTGAGCAAGATTCATGGTGATTGCTTCAAAAATATGACCGCTAGAGTGTTAACAAGGTTTTCTGCTGATATGGCCCAGTGACCTAGTTTCTGACCCTAAATAACCCAGTTTCGAACTTGACCTAGAACTCATCAAGACAAATATTTTGAGCAAGATTCATGATGATTGCTTAAAAAATGTGACCGCTAGAGTGTTAACAAGGTTTTCCTTTGATTTGGCCTGGTGACCTAGTTTTTGACCCAAAGTGACCCAGTTTCGAACTTGACTTAGAAATCATCAAGGAAAACATTTTGAGCAATAGCCATGATGATTGCTTCAAAAATGTGACCTCTAGAGTCTTAACAAGTTTTTCCTTTGATTTGACCTGGACTAGTTTTTTACCCCAAGTGACCCAGTATCAAACTTGACCTAGATTTCATAGGGGCTAACATGCTGGGCAAATGTCATCAAGATTGGGTCAAAACTGTGACCTCTAGTGTGTTAACAAACTAATTGTTGACGATGGAGGATGGACGAGGGACAGGTGACGAACGACAACGGACAGAGGGTGATCACAACAGCTCACCTGAGCTTTTACTCAGGTGAGCTAAAAAGGCAGAGTTGTCATTCTTGTATGCAACACTTTGATTGGTCCTGTTCTACATTTCTGCCAAGTACCACTGAAATATTCAAAAGGGTATTCTAGTTACAGCGCAGACGAAAAATCTATTTCAAACTGAACAAAGGGAGATAACTCCAAAAGTAAGAAAGCCAGAGTTGTCATTCTTGTATGCTACACATCGTCTGGTCCTGTTCTACATTTCTACCAAGTATCATAAAAATGTTCCAAAGGATCTTTAACTTACAGAGCGGACACATTATCAATGGATAATTACTGTAAAAAAACAAAAGGCGATAACCCCAAAAGTAACAAAGGCAGAGTTGTCATTCTTGTACGGGACATGTCGTCAGGTCCTGTTCTACATTTCTACCAAGTATCATAAAAATATTCTAAAGGGTCTTTGACTTACAGAGCGGACACGAAATCAATGGATAATCACTGTCAGACATAACAAAGGTAGATAACACCAAAAGTAAGAAAAGCAGAGTTGTTATTCTTGTACGCGACACGTCGTCCGGTCCTGTTCTACATTTCTACCAAGTATCATCCAAAGGGGTTTTTGAATTACAGAGTGGACACGAAATCAATGGATTATCACTGTCAAATATAACAAAGGGAGATAACGCCAAAAGTAAGAATGGCAGAGTTGTCATTCTTGTACGCGACACGTCATCTGGTCCTGTTCTTCATTTCTGCCAAGTACCATCGAAATATTCCAAAGGGTATTAGAGTTACAGAGGGGACACAAAATCTTTTTCCAATAAAACAAAGGGTGATAACTCCAAAAGTAAGAAAGCCAATCTTGTATGCGTCACGTCATCTCGTCCTGATCTACATTTCTACCAAATATCATCAAAAGGGTATTCAAGTTACAGAGCGAACAAGAAGTTTTACACTGACACCGACGCCAACGCCAATGGGATCCGTCCAAAAAACAATATGTCCCCCCACTTAGGGGGGGGGGGGGGGGGTATATAATGACAGTTTAAGAGTCTTAATCCAGAAGGTCCCTTAGGCAGTTACCTGTGTGACATCACTCTTCCCACAGTTTTGATCATGTGTCAGTTTCTTTGAAGTATAAAACAATATAACTGAGTCATGCGGGGAGGAAGGAGGGATTCTCTTATCTATAGGGTAAGTATTACTAGTTAAAATATGTTTTACTTATAAAAACTTCATTTTAACTGCATAATACATTAACCTATAGATAATGTGCTAGGATGTGCAGATTACCGTAGGAGGAAGAAGCTCTTCTAGTTCTAACACCAATATGTATAAAATCCCTATACCTCTGGATTAAGACTCCGGAAACTCTAAGGAATCAGATTCATTCATGATATCCTAAATATGATCTAAATTTCCAACATATATGTAAGATATTAATTACCTTAATATATGTAACATAGTTTTTGGAGGCTGTCAGTCTTCTTTAAGCATCAAAGGCTGGGTTTTCCTGGCCCCCCCCCCCCTCCCCCACCCCCAACCACTTTTTGGGCAACAACTATTGGGCCCAAAGTATGAAGATTTGCCATTTGTCAAGACATATCTCTCAAACAGAATTTAGCAAAAGTAGTAGATTGATTCCAGACAGCTGCTTTGAGTATTTCATTGCGTGGCACCTTATCAAAGAATGTCTAAGAGGAAGATAGTGCCCTAACTTCATGAGCTTTAATTTTTAGGAAAGAGATGTCTCTTCAGGTGAGTTTCCTATAGGCAAGCTTAATAGTATAAGCTACGCATCTTGTGACAGAAGCCTTAGAGATGTCATGGTTGCCTTTAACTGGTAAAAACAGTCTAGTTCTATCCTGATGATAAGGATTAGTCATTTTAAGGTAAAATTTTAATGCTCTTATCGGGTATAAAAGTCTGTCCAAATGTTCCCTTTTACAAGTTTGAGCTAAACTATGGATAACTATAGGATCTGGGCAAATTGATGGAAGCTGATTCTTTGCCAGAAACCCAGTTTGAACTATCAATGATACTGAACCATCTGACTGATTGAACCTTAAATGATTTGCATCCATTGCCAAAGCATGAATTTCGCTACACCTTTTAGCTGTGGCAAGAGCTAATAGAAAGGCTGTCTTAATTGTAACGTGAAGTTTAGATGCCTTATGACGAGGTTCATATGGGGCTTTCTGAAGACAAACTAAGACCCAAGATAAATCCCATTTTGGGGTAAGAGATCTTTGTACTGGACGTTGCAATTCAAAAGACCTAATTAATTCTGACAAGACTGGGTTAGATCCGACTCTATTACCAGTCTTAAATTTAAGTGTATTTGAAATCATGGATCTATAACCCTTGGTGGTACTTATTTGATATTTTTTCTCAGAAAACAGGTAAATAAGGAAGTCTACTAACACTGTAAGAGGGGCCGAGACCTGATTAACCTTCTTCCTATGACAACAATTGGAGTATATGACCCATTTTGCATCATAGACATCATAAGTAGATGTTCATCTTGATTTTGAGACAAAATCTGCAATGTTTTGCGAAAACTTTTTATCTCTAATTGATCTGAGCTAGAAATAGTTTGATAGTCAGTAGTGGGGATTCGATGCAATCTGCTAGTACCCTGACTATGTTGTGTTCTGTCAGAAATTCCATCCCTTTAAAGGTGAATTGCTGAGCGGTATCAAATCTTACTTCTTTAGATTTGGAATGAATCCTAGACTCTGAACTGTTTGAAGGCAATATACTGTGTGAGCTACGAGTCTGTTGTGAATTAGATAAGCCAATCGTCTAGGTACAGAAATAGCTAGATGGCATGTTGATGCTAATGAGCCTCTATTAGGTCCATCAGTGTGGTGAAAATCCACGGACTTAGGGACATCCCGAAAGGTAAAGCCGTGAATTGGAAGACCTGACTTTCGAACACGAAGCGAAGGTACTTCCTGGATTGAGGATGAATCGGAACATGTAGATAAGCATCTGTCAGATCTATGGAGATAGCCCAGTTGTTGACTAGAATCAATTGTTGTACTGACTTGACTGTCTCAATCTTGAAAGGTTGTGTCAGTATGTACTGATTTAAGAGAGTAAGAACTATTACAGGACATAACTCTATTCTTTTTCAGGACAAGAAATATCCGGGAATAAAAACAGGGAGTTCCCGGATCTTGTACCTTTCCACTGTCCATTTCTGGAGGAGTTCCGTTATCTCTTCTCGTAATAACAGGGAGGAAGATTGACTCAAACTTATTGGAACTGTCGAAAGTGGGGGAGTTGAATTGAATGGTTTCTTGAAACTGTCTCATACGATAGCGAGGACCCATTTGTTTTGCATTAATTCTCCCCACTGTTCCACAAAGTGGATCAATCTTCCTCCCACTGGAATATCTGGGCGTGGTAAGACAGGCAGTGGAAAGGGTTGGCTTTCAGAACTTTGAGACAAGGCATGTTTGGAGGAGGGGAACTGCTTTGAGTTACTACTCCGCTTGGAAAAGTCCTTCCTTGTACTGGACATAAAAGACTGAGATTGAGTTTTAGACCTGTACGGTTGGTTCTGGTTAGGTCTGTAAGTCTTAGTCGGCTGTCTAGGTTTCTTAAACACTCCTGTAGCCGAGAAAGCTAATTTTTGTTGTTGGATATTAACATTGGTAGAGGAAGAAGCTAAAAACCTTTGCTGTTTCGCTTTGTAATTAGCCTTTGCAACTTCCTAAATTCTGTTGTCAAAAATGTTTGTAGAATTGATGGGAGCATTTCTCAGTTCATGACTGGAATTTTCCATCAATAGTTTCGATGTGGCTATAGCTGGGTCTCGTCTAGCCTGAAACAATTCTGTGGCCAAAATAGTTGACATGGCAGCAGCATGTTTTATTGATTTGGCCACAGCTTCCAAGAGTCTGGACAAAGCCTTGACTGACATGGACTCTTGCTGGAGACATAGATAAGCTACTGAAGAGAATAAATCAGGGTGCAAGTTAATCGCCACTAATTTACGAGCTCTCTTTTCCCAGCATTCTAAATTTCTCAGTGAAATGGAATATCTTCCTCTACTAGACATACATGTATCTAGTAGCGAGGCTTCAGATTCTAGTTGAGGAAGATTTTCCATTGGAAAATACTGATTCTGGCTTTTGTAATATTTCATAGGAGCCAAAGATTTACCAAAGTTTTCCATACTTAATTTATTCTGGATAAACTTGGTAGTATTTTCAACCTTTTCTTTTTTCTTCTTTTGCTAGCTTCTTTTTCATTGAAGATTTTCTTGCAGAATAAGTCCTCCTCTTATCTGCAAGATCCCAAATCTTCTTGGACCATAGCTTACAAGTGGAACAAGTAGATAACCTGGAACAAGAAGAACAAGATAAGCATGTTGTATGATTATCCCACGATGCTTTAATATGCCCACAATCGCCGCGATTGATCGGCATAAAAAGTCGCAAAAATGTATGACATGGAAATACAATCAATAATAACAAGAAATCAAAAATCGATTTAAAGACAGAAATAAGACCTTCAGTGGAAGGAATGATAAAGGAACATAAGAATGACAAGGACTAAGAAAATAAACGGAGAAAAGAAAGAAAATATAGATTTTTTTCACCAGGTGAAAAACCCTTGTTTACTTTCCTTGTCCACAAAACGAAACTGACACTTGATCAAAAGAGTGGGAAGAGTGACGTCACACAGGTAATTGCCTAAGGGACCTTCTGGATTAAGACTCTTAAACTGTTGTTTTTTCTGTGGAGAGTTTTGAAATTCAGACTAGAATAGCACATTATCTATAGGTTAATGTATTATGCAGTTAAAATGCAAAATTCTAAATCCAAAATAATAGTCCTAGAAGCAAATCCCCCCCCCCACTCCCCCTCTGCCCCCCACCCCCTCACCCCCACACACACCCAGGTAACACTTTATTACAAAAGTGACAAAACTTTCAACAAAAGTGACAGTGTCAAAACTTTTGTAAGGAACCTGTAGATGTGGGCTTTCTCATGCACTTACTAGGAACAGAAAGGTATATATGATTTTTTATTCCAATATTTAGGGAAAGGATAGTAAAAGCAAAGTGTAGATTTCTCCAGTCAGGCTTATAGAATTAGCCATTGAGTAAGTACTGTCCCGGAAATGGCAAAAGACTATACTTTTCTCGTGGTATCGAAGCGCTTCTTCTTATCTGCAGGTCACTGGCAGCAGCATTGCTATCTGGGAACAAGACTCCGCAAAATATATGTTGATGAGGCGGAAACTGTTTGTGTATCCAGGCTTAAGTTTTGTATTTTACACGGTACAATTAGGAAAACTGATATGTCATCTGGCCAGGTACACATGTATGTTTTGTTTGTTGTAATTCACGTGTGTTTTTACTATTTCAGTTTGCATGGCTATGTTCAAAACATGTTTCTTACGATTCTGTCGTAATTAATTATTCAGTATAAATGAAGGTAAAGAGGGGTACCCAAAATTATTAGATAACAAGAGGGCCATGATGGCCCTGTAACGCTCACCTGAGCAACATAGCACTTTGAGACCCTGATCTAGAACTGATCAAGGCAAACATTCTGATCAAAGTTCAAAATGATTATATTAACAAGTAAGACAATGTAGCATGTCTAATGGACTGTGAAAAAAAAGGTCAAGGTCAAATATGGATGACTGCACTCAAGAGGCCATGCTTAGATGTATGCATGTACAAAGTATCACTGACTGTAGGAGCAATAGTTACTGAGAAACTGACCTAAACACAAACACTTCACAAATACCAAATTCATTCTGTAGGACCAGTACTTACTGAGAAACTGACCTAAACGGAAAAACTTAAGAAAGACACTGGACAGAAAACTATACATCACCTTGAAATCAAGACAAACATTTTGAGCAAGATTCATGATGATCACTTCAAAAATGTGACCTCTAGAGCATCAACAAGGTTTTCCTTTGATTTGGCCAGGTGAACTAGTTTCTGATATCTAGTGACCCAGTTTTAAACTAGACCTAGAAATCATCAAGACAAACATTTTGAGCATATTTATGATGATTGTTTCAAAAATGTTACCTCTGGAGTGTTAACAGTTTTCTGCTGATTTGGCCCTGTGACCTAGTTTTTGACTCCAAGTGACCTAGTTTCGAATTTGACCTAAAAATCACCAAGACAAACATGTTGAGCAAGATTCATGATGATTGCTTGAAAAATGTGACCACTAGAGTGTTAACAAGGTTTTCCGCTGATCTGGCCCGATGATCTAGTTTTTTACCCCAGGTGACCCAGTTTTGAACCTGACATAAAAATCAACAAGACAAACATTTTGAGCAAGATTCATGATGATTGCTTAAAAAATGTGACCGCTAGAGTGTTAACAAAGTTTTCTGCTGATTTGGCCCGGTGACCTAGTTTTTGACTCCAAGTGACCCAGTATCAAACTTGACCTAAAAATCATCAAGACAAACATTTTAAGCAAGATTTATGATGATTGCTTCAAAAATGTGACCCCTAGAGTGATAACAAGATTTTCCACTGATTTGGTCAGGTGACCTAGTTTTTGACCCCAGGTGACCCAGTTTGGAACTTGACCTAGAAATCATTAAGACAAACATTTTGAGCAAGAGTCATGATGACTGCTTCAAAAATGTGACCGCTAGAGTGTTAACAAGGTTTTCTGCTGATTTGGCCTGGTGACCTAGTTTTTGACCCCAAGTGACCCAGTTTCAAACTTGATCTAGAACTCATCAAGACAAACATTTTGAACAAGATTCATGATGATTGCTTGAAAAATGTGACCGCTAGAGTGATAAGAAGATTTTACGCTGATTTGGCCAGGTGACCTAGTTTTTGACCCCAGGTGTTCCAGTTTCGAACTTGACCTAGAAATCATCAAGACAAACACTTTGAGCAAGATTCATGATGATTGCTTCAAAAATGTGACTGCTAGAGTGTTAACAAAGTTTTCTGCTGATTTGGCCCGGTGACCTAGTTTTTGACTCCAAGTGACCCACTATTGAACTTGACCTAAAAATCATCAAGACAAACATTTTGAGCAAGATTTATGATGATTGCTTCAAAAATGTGACCCCTAGAGTGATAACAAGATTTTCCACTGATTTGGTCAGGTGACCTAGTTTTCGACCCTAGGTGACCCAGTTTGGAACTTGACCTAGAAATCATTAAGACAAACATTTTGAGCAAGAGTCATGATGACTGCTTCAAAAATGTGACCGCTAGAGTGTTAACACGGTTTTCTGCTGATTTGGCCTGGTGAACTAGTTTTTGACCCTAAGTGACCCAGTTTCAAACTTGACCTAGAACTCATCAAGACAAACATTTTGAGCATGATTCATGATGATTGCTTGAAAAATGTGACCGCTAGAGTGATAAGAAGATTTTACGCTGATTTGGTCAGGTGACCTAGTTTTTGACCCCAGGTGTTCCAGTTTCGAACTTGACCTAGAAATCATCAAGACAAACATTCTGAGCAAGATTCATGATGATTGCTTCAAAAATGTGACCGCTAGAGTGTTAACAAGTTTTTCTGCTAATTTGGCCCGGTGACCTAGTTTTTGACCCAGTTTCAAACACATCCTAGAACTCATCAAGACAAACATTTTGGACAAGATTCATGATTATTACTTCAAAAATGTGACTGCTAGAGTGATTTGCTGATTTGGCCCGGTGACCTAGTTTTTGAATCCAAGTGACCCAGTTTTGAACTTGACCTAGAAATCATCAAGACAAACATATTGAGCAAGATTCAAGATGATTGCTTGAAAAATGTGACCGCTACAGTGTTAACAAGGTTTTCTGCTGATCTGGCCCGGTGACCTAGTTTTTGACTCCAAGTGACCCAGTTTCGAACTTGACCTAGAAATCATCAAGACAAACATTTCAAGCAAGATTCATGATGATTGCTTAAAACATGTGACCGCTAGAGTGTTAACAAGGTTTTCTGCTGATTTGGCCCGGTGACCTAGTTTTTGACCTCAAGTGACCTAGTTTCAAACCTGACCTAGAAATCATCAAGACAAACAGATTGAGCAAGATTCATGATGATTGCTTCAAAAATGTGACTGCTAGAGTGTTAACAAGGTTTTCTGCTGATCTGGCCCGGTGACCTAGTTTTTGACCCCAAGTGACCCAGTTTCGAACTTGACCTAAATTTAATAAAGGCAAAAATTTTGTGCAAGATTCATCAAGATTGGGTCAAAACTATGACCTCTAGAGTGTTAACAAGTTTTTCCTTTGATTTGACCTGGTGACCTAGGTTTTGACCCCAAGTAACCCAATATCAAACTTGAACTAGATTTCATAGAGGCAAACATTCTGACCAAGTTTCATCAAGATCGGATCAAAACTGTGACCTCTAGTGTTAACAAGTTTTTCCTTTGATTTGACCTGGTGACCTAGTTTTTGACCCCAAGTAACCCAGTATTGAACTTGACCTAGATTTCATAGAGGCAAACATTCTGACAAAGTTTCATCAAGATCGGGTCAAAACTGTGACCTTTAGAGTGTTAACAAACTAATTGTTGACGACAAACAACGGACGACGACGTTTGACAGACAGAGGGTGATGACAATAGCTCACCCTGAACTTTTGCTCAGGTGAGCTAAAAATGCAACAGTCACATTTACATGTATGCCCGGCTCTTACGAGTCTGGGTAAACTTACTCATAGCTTTCTTGGGCATTTGGTAATGGGGAGATAATTACACTTTTTTATCCTGGTTCTGTACAAGCCATCTTTTAATTTATATAAAGCTTCCAGAATTCAACTTTTGTCATGTTAGATTAATGAAAACATCTTGTATCATATTAAATTTTGGTCATCTTCTTTTGCATTTAAAACACTTGTAAATTACTGTGCAAAATGGTCTCAAATTTTGGACTATACTTGATCTTATCTCACTCCATAGGCCAACATATGCAAAGAAATCCATTGGGCAAAAATCGGAAATCAACCTGCATTCTGGTTATTTATGACTGTAATATGAATTTTTTTAAAAATAAAACATATTTTAACTATCAATACTTAACCTATAGATAATGTGCTATTCTCTTCTGTTTTCACACCTTCCACAGAAAAACGACCTTTCAGTCATCAATTAAAGTCTTAAACCAGAAGGTCCCTTAGGCAGTTACCTGTGTGACGTAACTCCTCCCACTAAGTTGATCACGTGTCAGTTTCTTTAATGTGTAAAACAATAGACACAATTAGGAGAGATGAGCGAGGGTGGAAGGAGGGAGATAACTGATTATCTATAGGTTAAGTATTGATAGTTAAAATACGTTTTACTTTTAAAAAACTTCATTTTAACTGCACAATACATTAACCTATAGATAATGTGCTAGAATTTGCAGAATAGGAGGGAGGAGCTCTCCTAATTCTAACACCAAATAAATAATATCTCACCACTTCTGGTTTAAGACTCAGGAAACTCTAAGGAATCAGATACATTCTACTTCTATATGAATGATCTAGATTCATAATATAACATATCTTTAAGGTGTTATGATCTAACTACCTTATATATATATAATAGTAGACTCTAGAGGAAGCTAGTTCTTAAGCCTCAGAGACCTAACATTGGCCACCCCCCCCACCCCCCACCTTTTCTTTTCTTTTTGGGAAACAATTATTGGCTCCAAAAAGAAAAATGAGTCACTGAGACATAACCTAAATATTCCATTGCAATGTAAGCTAGGAATATAGAGATAATATTTTCGAAACAAAATTTGTAAAACAAAAACCAAGACTATAAGTAGTCTATCTAGAGTCTTGATTTAAATAAGGAAATGTCTACTCAATGGAGTTTTCTATAGATAACTGACATATGTAGATATTTTGGATAAATTCTAGATACCGGTATGTGAAGTTTATCTAATTGTAATAGTCTAAGCTATTAGAATAATAAACTAATTAGAGTCTGTTTAATTGGAGCGATAGGACCGTTTCCGATAAACAGACCATAGACTTGAAATAACCATAATGTTGTATAATTATTCCCCTTTGATCAAAAGAAGGGGAGATAATAATTAAGTAGATGGAGTTAACTTAACTGTAACTCAGTTATCCATAAGAAGAAAAGGTATACACAAAATTTATGGTTTAAACTATTGCTAGACTAATTGTATTAACGAATTTTTAGGCAAGCAATAAGATAATACAGAGGTTGCCTAAGACTGCTGGGAGGAAAAGGCAACCTAATTATTGATAAATACTTTTGTCATGGACATATAAAGGTGTTTTGTGTCCTGGACAAAATAATAAAAGAAGAGACTGCCAACATCATAACGTAGAGTTTGACAGACAATAAGAGAGAAAAGAATAAGGCTGATCACAGCTAACTGTAAGAAAGTCATATTTTGACTAAACCTTACCATACTGCTGAGATTAAGCAATAGGAATAACTGGATAGAATCTTTCTATGCCAGAAGATTGCCATGAAAAGTACTCCTGAGTAAATAATCATGGAAATCAAGAAAATTTTAAAAGTCCACTTGTAATGACGAATCAAAATGTTCAGAAAAGAGAAGGACTCAGAAAAAATGTAATAGGGTGATAATCTGTGAAGAAAGATTATACAATAGTACTAATTAATCATCTCTAAAACACTTGTGAGAGATAGAATTACTATTCTATACGGATATTTAAGAATAGTAAGAAAGATATATGAATACTAATTTAAAATTATACTACGGGACAAATTCCTGCTATGAATAAAAGGTTAAGCATAACTATTTATTAAGCAAGGAATAAATAACGTATAACTTGTTATAAAATTACTGCCCGGAATTTTATAGGTAAATATTCAATTAAATTTTAGAATTGAATATGAATAGTATAAAAAACCTATTTCTGAATAATTGATAATTCCTGAAATATCAAATTGCTTGCTCGTAAATGAATTCAGGAATAAATATATATATATATATATATATATATATATATATATATATATATATACTCTCGAGATCTATGCGTAAACCATAGAGAGTAATAATAATGTTATTAACACGATCCCTGATGCAAGGGTAAAAACATGTATAAATTTGAAATAATATAGGTAATTATTAATTTAAAGTCATATAGGTTTAAGATAAAATTCGTTCAATCTTTAACCAATATGCGACAACAGTGACTCATTATTCTGTATTTGTAGGTAGAAGATGAGTTCTTAGTCATCAAAATTTTGTATGATTGAAATAGAGATAATGGGATCTAAATGGATGTGTCTCCTTGAACTGAATCAAAGGATAGTATCCATTCAAAAAAGTAGAGCTTGTTTAAAGCTTAGTTTAACAAGTGCAGAATTGAAATTATTTCAAAGTATTCATGTAGTCGTTACGAGCTGAATACTAAGAAAAACTGATAAAAATTGTTTAAGAAATATTTTATCTGTAACAAAAGGTGACGGGTCCATAATGTTAGTTAGATTTAGACTTGGAACGTAGGGAGAAGGTCAATCTAAACTTAAAAAACAAGTTGAGAAAGATAATTAATGAAGATAGATATATAAATATCGGTATAATATATTATCTCCAAATATTATGAAATAATCTGAATGTTTTGAAGCGTAAATGCTACTCAAAAGTTTATTTACCGAATGTATAATCGGAAAACTTCCAGTATGTTCGAAAAACGTATCACAAAAGTAAGATCTGACTGGAAACGTAGGTGCAGCACTTACAACGTTGTGAAGTTTATATAAACAAATTCTATATTATGAATTGAGACAGTGCATTTCATAATCATCGAACGTTTTGAAATGTCTTATCGTATATAAAGAATAAATATCCAGTTTCGGAAAAGATATTTATCTATATATGGACCATTCTTGATGCAAACTGGAAATCAAGATATTAATCTTTCCATTACTCGCAAACTGAACTTGAACTCTTAGCGAGAAGAACTACTGATCCCTTTAACGAATGTAAACATAAAAAGGGTAAAGAGATAATGAAATGTATCTTATTTCTTTACCGAATCGTAATTAAGGATGTTTTCCCCATTGTCTAAACCTACAATGTACAGAGTAGAACAAAGGGATGATTAATTTGAATATAATAATATCTGCTATTATGAGGTAAACTATCGTTAATTAACCTCTAAGCATTTTTTAAAAAAAAAAAATAAATATAATGTAAGGCTTCGGAAAGTTTAGACAAAGGAAATAATTGACTTTGACACTTTCTGAACAGTTACAAAGCCAAAAAATAATCAAATGGAAAGTATTGTATATAAAATGTAATTTAGGCAATAATAATCAGTCACGTACTGAATAAATTAATGCCTTTATTGAATAATTATCCATTGTCTATACCAAAGTGCGAAAATTTTGATAGACATGGACTTTAGTTATAAGTGAAATAGTAGAGGTATAGAGCTAGTCGAAGCAAAACTATTCCTCAAAAAGATAATGTAGACCTATAATATACGTAGCTTGATTGGGTCTAGTTGATTATAAGTTTTAAATCTTCCTAAATAATTTCCAATCATAATCATAGTAAAAATATTATTCCCAGATGAAGAATCTTCAGCATAATAGATTCTAACTGAGACAAAGATTATCTGGTACATTACTATCGTAGTCTTAAATGATCCAGAAGAAAAATGAAAAAGGCACAGTACAGAACGTATCAAATTATATATGCCTAAATATAAGATTTTCTTCTTATTTATTATTTTATAGCAGAGTTTAGACAGAGCATGACTGACCTAGACTCTTATGTAATTAATCAATAGATAGTATAATATGGAATCATAGCATAACGGATCAGCTATTTTCCATGTTCAAAAAACAAAAGGAAATATGTACCTCAACTAGAGTTTCTAATCGTTGTTAGAGAGGTAACAGATAAATAGATAAAGTCTTAATTCAGTAATCTAATTTGTGTAGATTTCTGATAGCTTATGAATGTAAAATTAATAGAAAGTAGAGAGGATCAATTGTTACTTTCTTGTCTAACTTATTCCATGGATTACATGCTGATACATAACGGGAGCATGTAGAAAAACGTGAAGGAAAGAAGAAAAATTTTTTGATTTCGTGTATATTTTTCTTCTTAGAAATAACAATAATTTTATAGAATTCACCTTTGCCTTGGAGCCGAATAAGGTGAATATCTATGAAGTTAATCTCTTCATAGTGAATAAAGAGAGATATAAGTTATTTTAATTATAAATGGAAGTATCTTCTATACTTAGTCAATGAATTGCGAATTTGATCGTAACCGATAGTTCTTAATTCATTTTCCAAGAATAAATATATATATAGAATTTTAAGTCTAGTTCAAAAATGACTGGACAGAATTCAACTATATAAGGGGGCTACTAGGTATTAGAACCCATCGCTGTAATTCTATAACCTATAACCCAAGAGTAGACATGTCTATGGAGCTCAATGAATAACAAGAGGCCCATGGGCCACGGTTCGCTCACCTGAGTGACATAGCCACTGCAGACATGCAGATGTTATACATTTTTCCAATCCTATCATCGCAACTAATGAAAATATCATCATTTGAGCAGTTCTTAGTTTTGAAGAAGAATATATGGGCCTGACAGTCAATGGAGCATGATCATTTGAATAAACTATCAATCACATTTCAACAGAAGGATCAATGTGAAATTTGGTAGAAATTGGCTAAGTGGTTTCTAAAGAATCATGATTTTATACATGTAAACAGCACAGTGGCAGGGAAATATTATAAATATAAACCAGATGATGGCCATCTTAGATTTCCAATCAGAACAATTTTAATTACTGTTGATCTACAAGTCACTTCGATACTTTCAATATAAATGTATATGGCCCATACAAATGGGGAAGCAAATTTGACCTTGGAGGTAAAAAGGTCAAATGTCAACATAGAACCATCATTTTAGCAATTTTGGTAGATCTCCTGTCCCCCATAATTTGTGCAAAGATTAGGACCCAGGGCTTATTTGGTTATGGAGAAGAAGATTTTTAAAGGTTTTTACCATATATGGGCATGGCAGCCATTTTGATCAATGGACCATACCCATTTTAGCAATCTTTCATTCTCCTGCCCATGGAGGCTCCGCATGAAATTTGAGCAACACTGGCCCGGAGGCTTCAGAGGAAAAGCCATTTGAAATTATCAACATTTTTTCCATACAAATGTATGGGGCCCATACAAATGCATACAGAAGCAATTTTGACCTCACCGTAAAAAGGTTAAATGTCAATGTATGATAATTATTTTAGCAACTTTGGTAGACCGCCCGTTCCAGATGATATATGCAAAGATTCAGCCACAAGCCATCCTCGGTTTTGGAGAATAAGATTTTTAAATGTTTTTTTCCCATACAAATGCATAAGGAAGCAAACTTGACCTTGCCGTAAAAAGGTCAAATGTCAATGTATGACCATTATTTTAGCAACTATGGTAGACCCCCTGTCCCCGATGATTTATGCAAACATTCAGCCCCAAAGCATCCTTGGTTCTAGAGAAGAAGATTTTTAAAGGTTTTTACCATATATGGGCATGGCGGCCATCTTGGTCAACGAACCGTGACCACTTTAGCAATCTTTTGTTCCCCCTATCTAAGGAGGCTCCATATGAAATTTGAGCAAAATTGGCCCAGAGGCTCCAGAGGAGAAGTTGTTTGAAATTCTGAACATTTTTCCCATACAAATGCATAAGGAAGCAAAATTGACCTTACCGTAAAAAGGTCAAATGTCAATGTATGACCATATTTTAGCAATTTTGGTAGCCCTCCTGTTCCCGAAGATATATGCAAAGATTCCGCCATAAGGCATGCTCGGTTTTGGAGAAGAAGATTTTTAAAGGTTTCTCCCATACAAATGCATAGGGAAGCAAACTTGACCTTGCCGTAAAAAGGTCAAACGTCAACTTATGACAATTCTTTTAGCAATTTTGGTAGACCTCCCGTCCCTGATGATTCCTGCAAAGGTTCAGCCCCAAGGCATTCTCGGTTCTGGAGGAGAAGATTTTTAAAGGTTTTTACCATATATGGGCGTGGCAGCCATCTTGGTCAACGGACCGCGACCATTTTAGCACTTTTTCGTTCCCCCACCCTAAGGAGGCTCCATATGAAATTTGAGCAAAATTGGCTCAGCGGCTTCAGAGGAGAAGTTGTTTGAAAATGTTAATGGACGGACGGACGGACGGACAACGGACGAAAAGTGATCACAATAGCTCATCCTGAGCAGAGCTCAGGTGAGCTAATAATAAATTGTTCAAGGACTAGTGACTACTACTCAGTCACTAGTAATCCGACATAATGACCTGGCACTAGTCTACGAAACTACTGCTCCGTGGAAATTCGTTAGAAGCGGAAGTTAACCTCTTTCTAGCGAATGAAAGAGAGAAAACGTAAGTTAATTTAAAATGTTAATAGAATTACACTCCTATAATAAGTCAATGAAAAAAAAAGGTAAGAGAAAAGTCCAGGGAGTGCCACAATCACAAACCGCAGCCCTTCCCAGACCCCAAGAGGAAGAGGAAACCGACAAATCCAAACAATTACAAACTTACGAAAAGCACTAAGATTAGCTCTCTCTTCCCCAAGCGAGGTAATCGCAATACTAAAAGGACTGAAAAACACAAGAACAAAATGACACACGGAAAGACATACAACAAATTGCCTCGTAGAATAAACCACAAAGCAACAAAGAATAAGACTAACACCGGGACCACCGCCTTAGAACAGTCAGTAGAGCAAACCACCGGGGGGGGCGTTTAAAGCACTTTTACAGCCAGCTAACTTCACCCTGGGTCCCGATGCTACTCTTAATACAGAAACACATAAAAACTCGGTTTGCATAAAGGCTCCCAACTCAGTCAATGCATCAAAGCGAAAACTTAAAAATCAAATTAATCACTATAATAAACAAAGACGAGTACTCATGGCTAATTCTACTGTATGCCAGAGTAAATGAAAACCAATAGTTGAACCACGGCGGGCCAAGCCAAAGACATATCGTCAAGCCCCAACCCACTGGTTAAAGTTTTACGAAGAGACCGTCATTGAGTCTGAGGCCCGAACCGCCGTCGTGCAATTAAAGAGTGAAGCATAGCCATCAACAATGATTGGGCTGACAACTAGGCATGCAGTCTGCTGCATAATATCCAGGCTATAGCCAATTCTTTTATAACGGTTAATAAGTTTTCTGAATTGCTCCGAAAAGTTAGATTTACCTACAATTTTTCTAAATCTGTACACTAAGTCACCGTAAAATTCGGGTTCCGATATACCTTGTTGCAGAAGTGTTTTCAGACTGATGCTATATTTTTCTAACAAGGCACTGTGAAATATTTAAAATTCTAGTCTGATTCGGGAAAGACTGTACAGAATTTTATTAAATACATAGGTTACTATGTATTTCATTTTATAACCTATATCCATTGACTTGACTTGTGTATAAAGCTCTATAAACAATAATAGATTGTTCGGGAATTAGTGACTACTATTCTGACACTAGTTACCCGACATAATGACCGGACAATAGTATTCGTAACTGTTGCCCGGTGAAGTTACTAATAATTTGACAAATTGAATGGACAGCAATATTCGTAATTCTAGTCCGATGAAAAACAGAAATTATATGAGAAATTGACTGAGCACAAGTATTCGAAACTTTTTCCCGGTAAGAAAATAATTATTAGGCAAAATTTTACCAGACACTATTTGGTAAATCTTGCGCAGTGAAAACTCATAAATAATATGATAAAATGACCGGGCATAAGTATTGATACTATTTGCCCGGTGAAATTTACTAATAATTAGACATAATGACCGGAAACTAGTATTCGTGACTATTTTGCCTGGTGAAATATGTCAGAAAGGCTAAGTCTTCCCAGAAAATAATTGAATAATGAATTATTGACTGAAGACTGGTTGATTGGTGCCTGGTTAACCGGTGACTGGTTGACAGGTGACCGGTGACTGGTGACTTGTGATGATTGGTGAAGCTGATTGACTGGAGCCTGATTGACTGCTGAGTGGATGACCGGTGACTGGATGACCAGTGATCGGTTGACCGGTGACTGGATGACCGGTGATTGGATGACCGGTGACTGGTTGACCTGTGACTGGATGACCAGTGATCGGTTGACCGGTGACTGGATGACCGGTGATGGATGACTTTTTTCGGATACTAAGTACCCAAGATGCCACCTTGATGGGTCTTACCCCGGCAGTATAGCCATATGGGGTGGGTCCCATCAGTAAAGAATTGTCGTATAACCCATCAAGGATTGACAAGTTCTTTCAATCAGCTTCTCCACCATGGAAATATTCAGCCAACTCGAGGATCTCTGCAAGATGTCCAATAAAAGTCCAGGTATATTATATCGTAATCGCTGAAGAACCTGGAAC
This sequence comes from Anodontia alba, assembly GCA_964016985.1. NCBI lineage: Eukaryota > Metazoa > Mollusca > Bivalvia > Lucinida > Lucinidae > Anodontia > Anodontia alba. Next base: position 69,020,491 of record OZ024826.1, read on the forward strand.
AAAAAGAACAAGTTGATATTCTGAATATATAAACACGACTTCCAAACCGACCGCACATGAGCGTTGTGCTTAATAGCGAGACTCGCGAAAACGCATGTCAACAAAAGCCAGTCAATAATTACATGAAATCGAAAATTGAAATTTTCAAATAATAACATAGGTAGTGAAAGGAGTGATAAAGTAAACAAAGAAACACATGGATACAGAAATTTAACCGTGAGGAAAAGAAATAATCCGAATTTCTTTCACAGGTAAAAATTCCTTGTTGATTTTCTTTGTCCACAGAAAAGAAACTGACACATGATCAATTGAGCGGGAGGAGTTACGTCACAAAGGTAACTGCCTAAGGGACCTTCTGGTTTAAGACATTAATTGACGACTGAAAGGTCGTTTTTTCTGTGGAAGGTGTGAAAACAGAAGAGACTAGCACATTATCTATAGGTTAATGTATTGTGCAGTTAAAATGTTCAGACTTTTAAGTTACCGATCAGCTGTTTCCCTGTAAAATTTAGGTCTCCTTAGCCATGTGTGCAAATCATTATCCAGTGCAACAAAGTGCATATTTTTGTCAAAGCAAATAGGCTCAAGATATGTCACTAATTATGAAATTCCTATTTCCTACTCACATATGCATTTCTCAAGTGAGTAGAGCTTAATGGTTGATTCAGATGAGGTGATTTTTGTTCCCAGCTGAAGACTAAGTAGTATAAAATAAGACATTGACTCTTTTCATTGACTCATACACGTAAAATCAGTGACTTGATTTCGCAAATTCCATTTAGATTTCAACGATACTGTCTTGCGATCAAATAAATTTCTCTAAGCATATCACATTTAATTAGGTAAGAGTTATAAAGTTCAGTAGCATTCGAGTATTTGTGACTTAAATTGTAAATATGTTGTTGTTAGTGACCATATCTGTGCTCCCCCATCATGGTCTATTTACTACAGATAGGCTACGTTACTAGAACAAATAGGTCTCCAGAAATGCATTTTTGCACAGAAAGGCTACATAAGGTCCGTATACCGTGATCCTGGATATCTGATCAGAATGGTTCTAAATATTTTTGATCTACAAATTGCCCCAATACTTCCTACCAAGTTTCAAGTCAACTGGCCTTTCCATTCATGAGAAGTTCACAATAGATTTTCAAGATGGCCACCATAGCGGCTATCTTGGATTTCCAATCAGAAGGATTTTAGCTTTTTTTGATCTGCAAGTTACCCTGATACTTCCTACCAAGTTTTGAGTCAAGTGGCCTTTCAGTTCAGGAGAAAAAGTTTAAAATAGATTTTCAAGATGGCTGCCATGGAATAATTTTAGGAGTTTTTGATCTTCATGTCACACTGATACTTCCCACCAAGTTTCCAGTCAGTTGGCCTTTCAGTTCAGGAGAAGTGCTAAATAGGTTTTCATGATGGCCTCCATGGCGGTCATCTTGGATTTCCAATCAGAATGATTTTAGCTATTTTTGATTTACAAGTTGCCCTGATATTACCTACCAGGTTTTGTGTCAATTAGCCTTTCTGTTCAGGAGATAATGAGCAAAATAGATTTCCAAGATGGTGGCCATCTTGGATTTCAGAGCGGAACAATCTTAGCTATTTTTGATCTACAAGTCACCCTGATACTTACTACCAAATTTCAAGTCTGCCTTTCTGTTCAGGAGAAGAAGTGAAAAATAGATTTTCAAGAAGGTAGCCATCTTGGATTTCAGATCAAAAAGATTTTAGCTATTTTTGATCTACAATCACTCTGATACTTGCTACCAAGTTTCGAGTCAATTGGCCCAGGGATGTAGGAGGAGTAGTCTTTTAAAGCAAACTGTTCATGTGGCACAGCAGAGACAGACCTTGACCGATCACAATTGCTCATCTGAGCACAAATATTCATAAGAACCAATAACATAAATGATTTTTCGTAAAGTGATTAATCAATGCACAATCCCAGACAAGTCCAACTACACTCGGTGGTCATGCCATAAAGTGCATTTTCTCACATAGAGACTCATTTTACTTCCGAAATTTATACTTACATGATACGAAATTTACAATAGGATTTATCTCCCCTGACAAGTTCACAACCCGCATGATTTAAAAAGCGTTTAGCAACCTTGATGTGATCAACTCACTGAGACGCTCCATATATAACTCGATATTCCTTTTCATTTCTTCAGTTTTATTTCCGGCGACAAACAGTTCACATCGCTTTTCGCGTGGGAGAAAAGAAACATAGTTTCTTGCTTCCGAAAACGTGTTGCAGAACAGTCATTTGTTTTCACAGACTGTTATTTGTGAATACGAAATTTCGTTCATGAAATTATTTACGCGGAAAGTAAACAGAAATCAGCTGATAATTTTAGAGCTTGCTTGATTATACGAGAAGGTGCCGATTTGCGGATACCGAACGATACCGGGTAGCTGAATTTCTCTAGTGTATTCAGAATAATGTGTCAACTAGTTTGGCACGGAAACGTGAATCAGAGGAGAAGTGGGACTTGTTTGCTTACTTCAGAAGGCTTCGATATGCGGAGGTCGGGAGATTTTGATGTGGATAACAGCATTTTCAGATGCGTGTAGACCACATAGATATCGAAGTGGATAACAGCATTTTAGACGCGTGTAGACCACATAGATATATTGAAGTGGATAACAGCATTTTCAGATGCGTGTAAACCACAGAATAGTAACACCACTAATGGACGTGAACCTCAGTTCGAGTCTACTTTAGGCTTGCATAGCTTAGCAAGTACCTTCATGCGAAGGCAGAGAGAGATAGGATAGCTACACTTCTGATATGACTTATCTATTCAGAAATCATATTAATGAAAATTATGTTCATCACAGGACAGCAATAATCGGAGAAGCTCTCAGGCTTCCTAAATTCATTCAGAAGGTTCTGATATGCATTGACCGGGAGATATTTACGGCGATAAAAGCCAGTTTCAATTAAACTTCCGAATTTTCAAGTCAGTCTCCGGACAGTTATCAGAGAAGCTGTCAGGCTTGCTCAATTACTTCTAAAGGCTTAAGTACGCAGTGACCGAGAGATTTGTACGCGAATAAACGCAAATTTCATGTAAACTAAGGAGTTTCAAGAGTGTTAGTCTTAGGACAGTAATCAGAAAAGCTGTCAGGCTTACTCAATTACTTCAGAAGACATTGATATATGCGGTGACCGAGATATATATGTACATCAATAAACGCAACGTTTCTGTCAATAAGTTACCGAGTTTTCAAGAGTGAGGACAGTAATCAAAGAAGCTGTCGACCTTGCTCAATTACTTAAGAAGTCGCCAATATGCGGCGACCGAGACATATAAACGCGGATAAGCGCAAATTTCACGTAAGCTAACGACTTTTTAAGAAGGTTAGTCTGAGGACAGTAATCAGAGAAGCTTCGGACTTGCTCAGTTACGTCAGACGGTTCCGATACGCGTTAGACGAGATGTATTGATGTAGAAATGCACCACTATCATGTAAACTACCGAGTGTTAAGTTTTCATACTGGCACATCAGGTGGCCATCCAGGAGCCTCACTTCTTCAAGAAATTATTTTGAGGGACATACCTTACTCGCCCACAGAAATTATTCTGTGTAGTATGGAAATGAAAGTGCCACGGCATTTTGTTTTCAGAAGCAGATATTCAATTGTTCAGTGTAAACTTGAACAGGCTCTCACCAGTCTTGATTAGAAATGCATAAAAGTTATTTTCACGTCATCAGTGGTGAATTTCAATATAAACACTTTGCATCATCGGTATTACATGTATGCATGTTGATATGCAAAGACACGCATATCGTTTAAAATGAAGAAGTTTCAGTTGAACAAGTAAGTAGTTGTAAAGCTTCAGAATTTCTGCCCTAGGTGAAGGTAGCAGACAGACCTAGGAATAGAAACAGTGCACATATGCGTTAAAGATCAATTCACTGAAAGAATTCATGACTGGGTGAGATCAAAGAAAAGACAAGCTGTATATTTTACTATGACAGCGATATCCTTAAATTGTGACAGCCTGATCCTAAGACTTTCCTTATCTGGTTTGGAGGAAAGCTGTGAAGGCAGATATGAATACATTCACAAACTAAATAAACTGCAATTAAGAATAATAAAAACAAACTACAGACTATTTGACTGCTTAATCATTCATTGATTCAGGCTAAAAATAATTAGACTAGTCAATCATAGGACAGTTATAAATGACTCCTATTATCGTGGTTTCTCAAACAGAGGTATGTCACAGTAGGTAATAATGTGGGTCTGCTGTGTATAGACAAGATCATCCATATGTGATGTACCAGATTATGGACAAGCTTTTAAATTTGTCTGAGTAAAACGCAATAACAAGAGTAATAACCCAGTAATAGTGAATACTTTAATATCCGAAGATATTTTCAGACTGTATCTCTTTTTACAGGTACAGGTTCATACAATTAGATGTTGACGAATAGGGTAAAATGCAAAAGAACTTGTTTTAATTACATTGTATTCGGAAAGCTGATGAATTATAACCAGCAGTAAATTGAAAATAACAAAACAGGGTACCTTAGAAAGGATAATGCAAGTTTATGTACTCTGGTCTAAACCTGTAGGAACATTGAGTTTTTCAGTAACTCTAAAGAAGATAGTTTTATCATTGCATCGGGTTCACTAAAAGGAATTGAATTTTTGTATTCATGTAAAACTTTATATATAAGGTTTCAACTTAAGCCCCAGTAAAAATATTGTTATTGACAGTTCAAAGGCGGTGCTTGTGTTGTGTTTTGCTGTGTTTTACTATTTCTATCATTGTATGTCTTTGCATTTATGTCCTGGTGAAATTTTTATTTTGGTTTTCGGCTTGTAGTGTTTTGATTGTGGTGCCGTTGCTTTAATTGAGTCCTTCTTTCCCTTTGGTGTCTTGGAGAGAAAGTGTATTGATTCCTGATCATTGCCTTCCTTTCTATTTATGGTCAACAGTGGTTATATATGTGTTATGTAGAGCATGTACTATTAAAACCATAAGGGCCATGACAACATACTCAGTATTGCAGGCTGTAAGAATAGCAGCCGTATTTTTGTATAAGCTAGTCAGTTTTCAAAAAGGACATTTCCAAAATAATGAAAAGGTTACGCTCCTAGTAGAGCAGTATCATCTTTAGAAGACAGAGAAATTGTATGTCAATTCTAAAAGGGATATAAATATATTAGATTATGGAAAAAAAAAAAAAAAAAAAAAAAAAACAAGATCAAAGAATGGCTACATGGTTTTGATGCACTTATGAAGACATCTATGCTAAAGTACTAGGTCAGTCTTATGTATTGTATTTCAATATTTGGAGATTGGTATCATAAAATTTCCAGGGAAATACATATCTAAAAAAAAAAAAAAAAAAAAAAAACAAATATAAGAACTTCTTCTCTGTAAAAAGCAAAATTGGTAATATTGTATTTATATTGGGTGCCTCGAAGCAAAGATATTTTAAGTTCTTTAGATAATCAAACTATGAGTGTAATGGTCAGATCAACACAAAAATGGCATTATTAATGAATCTAGATATACAAATTAGCATGAATATGTCAGACTAGATTTCATGACTGAAGTATTTCTGTATGCTGGACATCTAAGAATACAGTACTGGTATGTTTCAGTTGTAAAGACATATTTAATAGATATTTCAGTCTTTGTTAAGTCATACATATAGTGGTGTAAAGCTACAAAATGTTTTTTGAAAGACAATAAGAATAAACAATTAGCAAAATTCATAAACAAATGCCCTAAACAGTGTGACATTTCAGTAAATAGCATGTTTTCGATGGTCAGTAAGCCCTTGCAAGCTAAAAAAAAAAAAAAGAAAAAGAAAAAGCTGTAAGCCATATGCTTAAGTGCCTGTTACACCCAGAAGATTTCTTCTGTAAAAGATGTTAATACAGTCTTAGAACTTTTCTGTTTCTGGTAGTAATTTTTAAGTTATGTAAAAAGCTAATGGGTAATGATGTACCAGCATTTACATACTAAGATAAAATATGTAAAAAAAACAAAAAAAACCCAAAAAAACAGTTTAATAAGAATTGTTCTAGAAGTTATTAAGATATATTAAAAATAGATTATAAAATAACAAATAAACATTGTTAACTAAACCAAAAGGAAAGGATCTTTTCCACTTTTCAAAATAACTAATTATACAAATGTGAGAAAATTGGATTCTAATAATAACAAATAAAGGCAGGTCAGATTAAAAAAAAAAATAAAAAAAAAAATGTCTGCTTACATGTTCTCAGCTTCGTAAAACCAGTTATCAGGAACAGTGTTTCCTAATTTAATAGTTCTATTATAGAGGGATAGATTTCTAAATGGATTTTTGAAATATATGTGGGAAAGTTTTAATCCCGGTGGGTTGCTGAATCAGAGTTTTCTGTATACATAAATATATTTTGACAAGGTAGTCTGTTCGTACATGAGGGTAGTCCTGATACCGCTTGTACATGCCATCAGAGAATATGGGTACAATATAGGTGGGATATCTTATCAGATTCAGGTTGAAAAGTTGAAAAAGATGAAAATAAATAAATAAATTAAATGCTAATGCGAGTGAAATAGATTCACCAAACACCCACCAGCCAAAGAAGTCATTGCTTTGGAATCATCCTATTGTAAATTTCGTATCATGTAAGTATAAATTTCGGAAGTAAAATTATAAAATTTGTAATCAAGATACAATTTTATGAGGAAATTTATACTTACATGCGGGTTGTGAACTTGTCAGTGGAGATAAATCCTATTGTAAATTTCGTATCATGTAAGTATAAATTTCCTCATAAAATTGTAACTTGATTACAAATTTTATAATTTTTATCATAAACATTTTATGATTTAGCTTTTTGCCTCATAATTTTTCCAATGCATTCTGGGTGGTTAAAGTATAAGTTTCTACAACTGTTTGCTCTACAATATCAATCACAATGTAAACACATGTACATTATGACATGTTTACAGAGCAAAGACTCAGATCAAGCTGGGTATCCACACAGTGTAATCAGAGTCTTCACAGGACTCAATGTGGGTAGCCAAGGCTTCTGACATATCCAATGTATGTTTTGGTTCATGCATCCATCAGTAAATATGAAATGTTCTTGTGTGTATTTGTGTTTATGTATGCATGTTTGCATGTGTGTGTATGTGTGTGTGTGTATGTGTGTGTGCTCTTTACCTGTGACACCAAAATCTACTGTAGTATACAGTCCCTCTAGAGTGCCGCACTTTAGATATCCTGGATCATCTCCATCAACAGTAAACAAGACAACATCTTCACCAAGACTGTCAATAGCCTTCTTCCGCAGAAACCTCATATAATTATAGTCACAGGCATAGAAACTCCCATATTCATTTTCAATCTGATGATAAAAAGAATAAAGAAACAGTCATTTGAAGAGTTTTGTTAACACACAACATGGATTGCTTCATCAGTGAGATAAAGTTTGTAAACACGCCATCAATAAATTAATGTGCTGAAAAATTAGTTGGTGGTGACAAACAGTGCGAACCCTGATTAGTTGCCTCATTTTGTGGCATTGGAATTGGGTCTATGCGGTCTGCTCATGCCTATCTGTCTGATTGTTTCAGGTAAATACGTCTTTTCGGTCCCTCATTTTGCGGATCTGATTGTTTGGGGTAAACAGGTTTTCTTTTTTTTTTTTCTCAAGCCCCCTCCCCCAGCCCCCACCCTCTCCCTCTACCCCTTTTTTTATTTTTTTATCCCTTTCTTGGTTTTACCTAGATTTTTGATGCCATGCTCTGAAGTTTTACCAGTATCACCTATTTTGGGTAGTCCTGGTGAAACCCTGTAGCATCTTTGCTCAAAATGTTTGTCTGAAAAGTTCGCTGGTCTAAAGCTCTATATTCTCGTGTTTTATGGGCCCTTTAGTTTAGAAAAACATATCAATGCACCAATTTGGTAACAACATGCTATGAGCTCACAGAAGAATGCCTCAGTGGGCTGGTTCTGGTGTGATCCCATAACATACACTCTAACCAAAAAACTCCTACCTGATTACTCTGCCAATCTGAAGCTCTGTGTTTCCTTTATGGTTTATGAACAATCTGTATACTTTAACATTTGGTGACAAACTGCCACAGGCTCACATTAGAATGACTCAGTAGACAGATTCTGGTGTGACTCTGTGACATACTCAAAATATCTATTTGAATACTTAGCTAATCTAGAGATCTTTGTTTCTTATATGATATCTACAAGTATAGATCAAAATATTTAACTTTGTCCGATGACCTGAGGCTTCTAAGGTGCGAAACGTTTAGCTGCAAAACAGCAAGATAGCAAAACCTCAAGTTTCAACAAACAGCAAGGCAACTGGCCTTTCGGTTCAAGAGAAGAAGAGAAAATAGATTTTCAAGATAGCCTCCATGGTGGCCATCTTGGATTTCCGATCGGAACAATTTTAGCTATTTTTGATCTACCAGTCACCCCTATGCTTCCTACCAAATTTCGAGTCAATTGGCCTTTCGGTTCAGGAAGAGAAGTGAACAAGAGGGCCATGATGGCCCTGTAACGCTCACCTGAGCAACATAGCACTTTGAGAACTTGATCTAAAATTGATCAAGGCAAACATTCTGATTAAAGTTCAAAATGATTATATTAACAAGTAAGACAATGTAGCATGTCTAACGGACTGTGAAATAAGGGTCAAGGTCAAATATGGATGACTGCACTCAAGAGGGCATGCTAAGATGTATGCATGTACTAAGTATCACTGGCTGTAGAAGCAATAGTTACTGAGAAACTGACCTAAACACAAACACTTCACAAATACCAAATATCACTCTGTAGGACCAATAATTACTGAGAAACTGACCTAAACAGAAAAACTTAAGAGAGTCACTGGACAGAAAACTATACATCACCTTGAAATCATCAAGACAAACATTTTGAGCAAGATTCATGATGATCACTTCAAAAATGTGACCTCTAGAGCATCAACAAGGTTTTCCTTTGATTTGGCCAGGTGAACTAGTTTCTGATATCAAGTGACCCAGTTTTAAACTAGACCTAGAAATCATCAAGACAAACATTTTGAGCAATATTTATGATGATAATTTCAAAAATGTGACTTCTGGAGTATTAACAGTTTTCTGCTAATTTGGCCCATGTGACCTAGTTTTTGACTCCAAGGGACCTAGTTTTGAACTTGACCTAGAAATCATCAAGACAAACATTTTGAGCAAGATTCATGATGATTGCTTCAAAAATGTGACCCCTAGGAGTGTTAACAAGGTTTTCTGCTGATTTGGCCAGGTGACCTAGTTTTTTGACCCCAAGTGACCCAGTTTCAAACTTGACCTAGAAATCACCAAGACAAACATGTTGAGCAAGATTCATGATGGTTGCTTGAAAAATGTGACCACTAGAATGTTAACAAGGTTTTCCGCTGATCTGGCCCGGTGACCTAGTTTTTGACTCCAGGTGACCCAGTTTCAAACTTGACCTAAAAATCAACAAGATAAACATTTTGAGCAAGATTCATGATGATTGCTTAAAAAATGTAACCGCTAGAGTGTTAACAAAGTTTTCTGCTGATTTGGCCCAGTGACCTAGTTTTTGACCCCAAGTGACCCAGTTTCGAACTTGACCTAAAAATCATCAAGACAAACATTTTGAACAAGATTTATGATGATTGCTTCAAAAATATGACCCCTAGAGTGATAACAAGATTTTCCACTGATTTGGTCAGGTGACCTAGTTTTGGACCAAGGTGACCCAGTTTGTAACCTGTCCTAGATATCATTAAGACAAACATTTTGAGCAAGATTCATGATGACTGCTTCAAAAATGTGACCGCTAGAGTGTTAACAAGGTTTTCTGCTGATTTGGCCTGGTGACCTAGTTTTTGACCCCAATTGACCCAGTTTCGAACTTGACCTAGAACTCATCAATACAAACATTTGAGCAAGATTCATGATGATTGCTTGAAAAATGTGACCACTAGAGTGTTAACAAGTTTTTCCGCTGATCTGGCCTGGTGACCTAGTTTTTGACCCCAGGTAACCCAGTTTCAAACTTGACCTAAAAATCAACAAGACAAACATTTTGAGCAAGATTCATGATGATTGCTTAAAAATGTGACCGCTAGAGTGTTAACAAAGTTTTCTGCTGATTTGGCCCAGTGACCTAGTTTTTGACCCCAAGTGACCCAGTTTCAAACTTGACCTAAAAATCATCAAGACAAACATTTTGAGCAAGATTTATGATGATTCCTTAAAAAATATGACCCCTAGAGTGATAAGATTTTCCACTGATTTGGTCAGGTGACCTAGTTTTTGAACCCAGGTGACCCAGTTTGGAACCTGACCTAGAAATCATTAAGACAAACATTTTGAGCAAGATTCATGATGACTGCTTCAAAAATGTGACCGCTAGAGTGTTAACAAGGTTTTCTGCTGATTTGGCCTGGTGACCTAGTTTTTGACCCAAACTGACCCAGTTTCGAACTTGACCTAGAACTCATCAATACAAACATTTGAGCAAGATTCATGATGATTGCTTGAAAAATGTGACCGCTAGAGTGATAAGATTTTAGGCTGATTTGGCCAGGTGACCTAGTTTTTGACCCCAGGTGTTCCAGTTTCGAACTTGACTAGAAATCATCAAGACAAACATTTTGAGCAAGATTCATGATTATTGCTTCAAAAATGTGACCGCTAGAGTGTTAACAAGGTTTTCTGCTGATTTGGCCCGGTGACCTAGGTTTTGACCCCACGTGACCCAGTTTCAAACATATCTTAGAACTCATCAAGACAAACATTTTGAGCAAGATTCATGATTATTGCTTCAAAAATGTGACCTCTAGAGTGTTAACAAGGTTTTCTACTGGTTTGGCCTGGTGACCTAGTTTTTGACCCCACGTGACCCAGTTTCTAACTTGACCTAGAAATCATCAAGACAAACATTTTGAGCAAGATTCATGATGATTGCTTGAAAAATGTGACCCCTAGAGTGTTAACAAGGTTTTCTGCTGATTTGGCCAGGTGACCTAGGTTTTGACTCCAAGTGACCCAGTTTCGAACTTGACCTAGAAATCATCAAGACAAATATATTGAGCAAGATTCATGATGATTGCTTGTAAAATGTGACCGCTACAGTGTTAACAAGGTTATCTGCTGATTTGGCCCTGTGACCTAGTTTTTGACTCCAAGTGACCCAGTTTCGAACTTGACCTAGAAATCATCAAGACAAACATTTTGAGCAAGATTCATGATGACTGCTTCAAAAATGTGACCGCTAGAGTGTTAACAAGGTTTTCTGCTGATTTGGCCCAGTGACCTAGTTTTTGACCCCAAGTGACCTAGTTTCAAACCTGACCTAGAAATCATCAAGACAAACATATTGAGTAAGATTCATGATGATTGCTTCAAAAATGTGACCGCTAGAGTGTTAACAAGGTTTTCTGCTGATCTGGCCCTGTGACCTAGTTTTTGACCCCAAGTGACCCAGTTTCGAACTTGACCTAGATTTAATAGAGGCAAACATTTTGAGCAAGTTTCATCAAGATTGGGTCAAAACTATGACCTCTAGAGTGTTAACAAGTTTTTCCTTTGATTTTAGCCTGGTGACTTAGTTTTTGATCCCAAGTAACCCAGTATCTAACTTGACCTATATTTCATAGAGGCAAACATTCTGACCAAGTTTCATCAAGATTGGGTCAAAACTGTGACCTCTAGAGTGTTAACAAGTTTTTCCTTTGATTTGACCTGGTGACCTAGTGTTTGACCCCAAGTAACCCAGTATTGAATCTGACCTAGATTTCATAGAGGCAAACATTCTGACCAAGTTTCATCAAGATCGGGTAAAAACTGTGACCTCTAGAGTGTTAACAAACTAATTGTTGACGAGGGACGAGGCACACGGACATAGGGTGATGACAATAGCTCACCCTGAGCTTTTGCTCAGGTGAGCTAAAAATAGATTTTCAAGATGGTGGCCATGTTGGATTTCTGATTGGACAATTTTAGCTATTTTTGATCTACAAGTTATGCTGACATTATTGAGGCTTTCAATTCCACTTCAAGATACCTGGATGATTTATTAAATATTGACAGTATTTGCTTTGACCAAATGGTGGACCGTATATACCCTACTGAACGCCAATTAAATAGCACCAATTCTTCCAATACTGAGGTATCTTGAAGTGGAATAGAAAGCCTCAATAATGTCAGCCTGATTTTTCCATGAGAGAGACTTTATGAAATCTCTTTCATAACAAAAAAAAAAAAACAAATCCGCAACAAAAGGAGCACAATTAGTTCCCATCGGAATACCAATAGTTTGCCAATAAAGTTTAGTTCCAAATCTAATTAAATGTTATCAAAAAAGATAAACAAGGGCATCACAGATTTTTTGACAATTGTAGTTCTACATCAGAAGTGAAACAAGAGGGCCATGATGGCCCTGTAACGCTCACCTGAGCAACATAGCACTTTGAGAATCTGATCTAGAACTGATCAAGGAAAACATTCTGATCAAAGTCAAAATGATTATATTAACAAGTAAGACAATGTAGCATGTCTAATGGACTGTGAAATAAAGGTCAAGTTAAAATATGGATGACTGCACTCAAGAGGCCACTCTGTAGGACCAATACTTACTGAGAAACTGACCTAAACAGAAAAACTTAAGAAAGTCACTGGATAGAAAAATATACATCACCTTGAAATCATCAAGACAAACATTTTGAGCAAGATTCATGATGATCACTTAAAAAATGTGACCTCTAGGGCATCAACAAGGTTTTCCTTTGATTTGGCCAGGTGACCTAGTTTCTGATATCAAGTGACCCAGTTTTAAACTAGACTTAGAAATCATCAAGACAAACATTTTGAGCAATATTTATGATGATTATTTCAAAAATGTGACCTCTGGAGTGTAAATAGTTTTCTGCTGATTTGGCCTGGTGACCTAGTTTTTTACCCCATGTGACCAAGTTTCGAACTTGACCTAGAAATCATCAAGACAAACATTTTGGGCAAGATTCATGATGATTGCTTCAAAAATGTGACCGCTAGAGTGTTAACAAGGTTTTCTGCTGATTTGGCCAGGTGACCTAGTTTTTGACTCCAAGTGACCCAGTTTCAAACTTGATCTAGGAATCACCAAGACAAACATGTTGAGCAAGATTCATGATGATTGCTTGAAAAATGTGACCACTAGAGTGTTAACAAGGTTTTCCCCTGATCTGGCCAGGTGACCTAGTTTTTGACCCCAACTGACCCAGTTTCGAACTTGACCTAAAAATCATAAAGACAAACATTTTGAGCAAGAGTCATGATAATTGCTTGAAAAATGTGACTGCTAGAGTGATAACAAGATTTTCCACTGATTTGGCCAGGTGACCTAGTTTTTGACCCCAGGTGACCCAGTTTCGATCTTGACCTGGAAATCATCAAGACAAACATTTTGAGCAAGATTCATGATGATTGCTTCAAAAATTTGACCGCTAGAGTGTTAACAAGGTTTTCTGCTGATTTGGGCCGGTGACCTAGTTTTTGACCCCACGTGACCAGTTTCAAACATATCCAAGAACTCATCAAGACAAACATTTTGAGCAAGATTCATGATGATTGCTTGAAAAATATGACCGCTAGAGTGTTAACAAGGTTTTCTGCTTGTCTGGCCTGGTGACCTAGTTTTTGACCCTATGTGACCCAGTTTCAAACCTGACCTAGAAATCAACAAGACAAACATTTTGAGCAAGATTCATGATGATTGCTTGAAAAATGTGACCGCTAGAGTGTTAACAATGTTTTCTGCTGATTTTGCCCAGTGACCTGGTTTTTGACTCCAAGTGACCCAGTTTCAAACCTGACCTAGAAATCATCAAGACAAAGATTTTGAGTAAGATTCATGATGATTGCTTCAAAAATGTGACCGCTAGAGTGTTAACAAGCTTTTCTGCTGATTTGGCCCAGTGACCTAGTTTTTGACCCCAAGTGACCCAGTTTCGAACTTGACCTAGAAATCATCAAGACAAACATATGAGCAAGATTCATGATGATTGCTTCAAAAATGTGACCGCTAGAGTGTTAACAAGGTTTTCTGCTGATCTGGCCCGGTGACCTAGTTTTTGACCCCAAGTGACCCAGTTTCGAACTTGACCTAGATTTAATAGAGGCAAACATTTTGAGCAAGTTTCATCAAGATTGGATCAAAATTATGACCTCTAGAGTGTTAACAAGTTTTTCCTTTGATTTGACCTGGTGACCTAGTTTTTGACCCCAAGTAACCCAGTATCGAACTTGACCTAGATTTCATAGAGGCAAACATTCTGAGCAAGTTTCATCAAGATTGGGTCAAAACTGTGACCTCTAGAGTGTTAACAAACTAATTGTTGACGACGAACGACGGATGACGACGGACGACGGACAGAGGGTGATGACAATAGCTCACCCTGAGCTTTTGCTCAGGTGAGCTAAAAAGCACATTCTTTGTTGCAAGCCAAATATTGGGTATTGGAATAAATGTTCGGTTAATTAAATTAAGAAGTTTCTTTTATAAGATGATGAGGTATCGTAGTATACAGTGTAGAAAAATCATATGTAGACAATTTAGAAGCTTTAAAGTTTTTATATTTAAATTTATTGAGAACTTCATTGGAATTTTTAATTGACCAAAAAAAGTTAATTCCAGCAGCAGGGGGGGCAAATGGACTTTTTTTTGGGTCCCAAAAGGGACCCACGTAGACAAACAATTCTGTATGTACGTCTAGGCGGCTTCCTAGGGCGTGCGACTCTTCCTGAGGCCCGAGCCCCTGCGGCCCCCGAGTGAGCATAGTGACAGCCCCTGCAGATGGCCCCCACCCTCGCCGGCCTTGGGGCTCAGAATGCAAAAAGAGGAGGCACTTACCTGAACACGAAAACTATCTGATTTATCTGGTGCCCCGCATCCGTTCTGCTTGGCGGATATTACAATGTCATAGGATTATGTGTGCTGAATGAACAGTAGTAATTTATGCGTATTTTCAAATTCATCCCTGATTATATATTTTAACGCTCTGAGTAAAAATTTCAGCAGACGACATATTGATATATTTTTCTCAGAAAACAGGACTTGGCCCAGACAGGTGGTTCACCCCCAGGACTGGGATGTGCGTGTAAAGAATTCTACCCAGCTCCTGGGGTTTTAAAGTACCGTGGGCCAGCATCTGCTGAATCTGCCCATTAGCATGGTAAGGGTTCTTATAAAATGTGAAATTAAATAGGAGGATTAGGTGGAACCCCAGCAATTCATATAACCAACCGTCTCCATCGCACAGACCTCCGGGCCGAGCCCGTTATTCAGGCCCCTGGCCAGCCTCCAGCCCACTCCGCTATGGCGCCCGAGCCGCCTGGGGATGCCCCCCGCCCCGCCGGCCCGGGGGCTGAGCGCAAGAAGGAGGCACTTACTCGTAAGCCATACGTCATGCCGCGCAAAAGGTTGGTCAGGCTTTGACAAACCGCTTCAACTTTCACATCCGGCGAATGTCGTCTGCTAGTAGGCTGTTCAGAAAAAGAAACGTCTCCAAAACTGGCCCATTCGCCTCGCAAAAATCCGATATTCGCTTAGAAAAGGGAGTATCGAGACATTTCTTTTTCTGAGCATTGCGATAAAATCGTCAGTGTAATCACACTGAATACCTGACAAGAAAAACTTTAACTGACAAACTTTATCGCTACTGACCAGAAAATCGAATGAACATAAGCAGACGATTAATATTTCAATGACATATGTAAAACACATCGAGGAAGTTGTAAAACAGATATTTAGTTTCAAAAAACAGACGTGGTTGTCTACCTTTGATAATATTACCGTTTACCAGACGAGAAGGCTGATGTCAGTGTGTGTAAAACTGGGTGAACAGGGGGAGGGGGAACCATCGTAGTAAGTGAGGGTGTGATCAAAGGTGGGTTTGGGATTGAACCAGCTCAAAGGGTCCTAACCAGCCTGCGCTCTTTTTTTTAAGCCCGCGAACAAGATATATTTATCGAGAGGTGCCACTGTTTCCAGCAGCTCTGAGCTCTTCCAAGAGCTTGGTACGGGCCGTTAGCATCGCCTCGTCTCTCATGAGGTTCATGAGCTGCTTTTTTTCGTTCTCGGACAGACCCCCGCCCTCTTTCTGACGCCCACGGCAAATCTCAATCTTCATTTGGTCGTACTTGTCGACCTCAGAGACAATCAGGCGAAACTCCTCCTCGGAGATCTTATCGTCGGTCAGCACGGCCGAGATCCTGTCAGCGATTGAGTTTAGCTTTGAGACGGCCAGGACCCAGATTTGGTCATGTTTCCTGGCTTTGGCTTCGAGCCTCCGACAAATGAACCTCCCGCCGGCTCCGAGCAACCTACAACCAATTGCGACAGGCGCAGCGATTATCGTTGTCAACAGCCCGACACCCGTGGCAGCCATGGCTGCGCCGGCTACCGAAAGCCCGGTGTCGAGTCCGTCTACAACATTAGCCCCCCGCTGGTATTTCTTATACAGCGATGCTCTGAAGTCCCGTTCCTTTTCCAGGCGGGATCTGACCTCGGCCACGTGCTGAAGTCGGTGATTCTCTCCAGTCGTCTCAAGTGGTGGGTAAAGTCCCATCGTGCTTAACTATCATCACTGTCGGACAAGTTCAAATGCACCGAGGACCACCGAGCCTTGGTCTGAGGTAAGGTCTACGGGCATGAACCTCAGCCTTTAGAGCTCGACCCGACCAACATGAATCTTGCTGATATCCAGAAAGCGGTGCTCAGCTTCGTGCTGGATTCCCCACAAGGTAAAGCGCACCAGAGGTCGCTCCCGAGCTCTGATGAAGGCCCAAAGTTCTTTTTGCGCGTGCTCGCTGGTCCACTTGAGCTTGAAGCTGGGCAAAACTTTTACGAAGTCGTCGGGCGGGTCTCCGAGGATCACCTCGAGAAGGATTGTTGATGTAGGTATTCCCGCGCCGATGATTCCCGCTGGAGAGAACTTGGATACCATTTTTAGAATCCCCTCCCGGATGTTGCTCATTTTCAGCGTGTACTGCTCAGAAATGACCACGTTTTTGGTCTCAGGAACGTAGGAACACAGCCGGGTACCGGCATTTGTCACCTTCCGAACCTTGTGTTTTCCCCCCGTTGCGACGTAGGGAGAGGAGATTCGAATGTTGATCAGCCACCCCATCTGTTGTGTGGGGTCTGCAAAGGCCACCCACTTGCTCCCGGTAAACGCCAGCTGGTGGAGCCGTCTCGGGACGGCATATGAGACGTTGATGTCACTCAACTCTCCGAGCTTCTGCGCCCAACCTCCCTCTTGGGCCTTTTTTCGTTTGTACACCCCGTTGGACAGCTCAAAAGCGTACAGCTGGCCCTCTTCCCCACCCTTTTCGAATCCCTCGGTATCCCCGAGATCGGCTAAAGCCACCCGAGGGCATTTCCTGGCACTCCCTGGGCCACCCACATCACCCATTTCATCTTATGTGTAGGACTGCACTCAAATAGTCGAAACCTAACTTTCTGCCGCCCGTGTCTAATATCGTGAGCGTCAGCTGGGAAAGAGGCCCCGATGCCAGCCGTTTGTACTGCAAGACGGGGAATGTCTCTGTCCGACCACCCCCTCACCTTTCGTTCTCGATGGGGATGGATTTCAGCAGTGTGGAGGGGCGACCGTTGTGGAGGTTCTCCGACGTACTGATCTCCCAATGGGTGCAAGATGCACGCAGATCTCCCGATGGGTGAACAGACGATGAGGCTTGTCTGCAATGTGGCTCTGGCCGGGCTCAAACATCTCTCGAGAGAACCCTAGGAGGTCGGCCAGCATGCCATTCAGCACCAGGTGTTTTTTTGAGGAAATCTGCAGGCGGCCGGTTGGGGCATGCAAACTGAGTTCAGCACCCAAAGGCTGGAACGCCTCTTTATCCAGCTCACAGACGTTATAGTACCCTTTGAGTATGCCCAACATGGTGTGCCCATCAAAGATGCCATTCTCTAACTCGGCGTTGATATTGAGCCAGCGGTGGTAATACGTGAGCTCACAGAGAGCGACCTCCAGCCTCCCACACGCAGTGCCGGGAACAGAGACCGGTTCCCCATTTTGAATGTCGGTGAGTGTGACGTACATAGTGATGGACAAGAGGGCCTACTCATTCAAAAGCTCTGCAACATATCGGGTGAGGGGCCATTTCAAAGAGAAGCAGGCGTCTCTGGCCAGCCAGAAGATTATGGTTGATGACGAGGGAGGTGACTTTCAGGCCTCTTTCCCAGACATCTTCGCCCAGTACCAGAACCCCCCACTCACCGGGGATATCGCTATGGCAAACAAGGCTTGGAATTCCTGGAAAACCACTCCTTTCGATTGTAGGCAGTGCCAACTGAACTTCCCGGTTCGGTGCGCGACTGCTGGCTGCGGGGTCTCTGCTGATGACCATCTCCAGGCTAAAGACCCCCTCCTTGCGAGTCTGTATCGCTTCCATGTTTACTATGCGACAAGGCGTCTGCTTATGGAGCTAAAAGTTGCCCTTCCTGGAGACCAATCTCATTCTTGGTATCAGAACGCCTACGACGCCAGGGCCTACAAGCGGCTCTGCACCGGGTTCGGAGTTTCGCCTGATACAGATTGGAGGCAAAAACTAGACCACGGGTGCCAAGGCCTCGGATCTTGGAGCACGTATATGGAGCCGTCGGGCGCCTACCGGCATGCACACTACTCCGATGGCCCCTTCTTCCATCAGATGGACGCCCGCCATAACCGGGATATATCAGGGGCGTGGACGATGTTCATTCCTGATAAATCAGAAGGCTTCACGCAAGCGGGTGTGGAGCGCCTCAACAACAGTATATGGACATAATTATGTTTGGGCTATCCTGGGAGCGCAGGCCCAGACACGCTCGAACATTCTCAAGGTCGGGACGGGGTTCGATGCTCAAAAGCAGTTCCTAGCCAACGTCGAAGATGCAATTGCTTCTCCAGTCGACATCCCCAGCAGCATCACTCACTACCAGAAACGCTGCAATACGCCTCTACGCCGCTGGATTATGTCTTCGGGTTAGGGCTCTACCTCGCCCCGAGCGACATGACCCTCAACCCGGGCAATGTCCAGGGCTACAACAACAAAATCGTGATCGCTGGATCTGAAGCAGCCATCGGCCACAACGAGTCGGAGCAGATCGGCAAGACCACAGGCGATAAGTCCTTCGAAGGAAAAATCGCAGCACCAGCCGGGACTGATCACAAGGGGCCACCGACTGGCAAACCCGCAGGGCCACCTACGCCAGCCGCTGTTGCTCCGCAACAACACGTGTCTGCCGCGGCTGCGACAAGCCACGAAGAAGAGAAAACGTCTCTCATAGCCGCAGGGGTCAGGGTCGGCCTAGTGGCGCTTTGGCTGTCGTTGAGATAGCCAGTCCCTTGTGGCCACGAGAAGAAGCGCCCCCACGCCGATGACCAAGGTCCACATGATGTCAGCGAGCCAAGTCGCGGCCTTCCCTAATGTGCTCAGGAGCCAAGAGACGATTGAGCCTATCATTCCGGGCAAGGCCGCTGCGGCCTTGCCGGCTAAATTGGCCAGGGCACACCCAAGGGCCTGTAGGTGCTTTTTTATCCACTCCTTGACCCCGCCCTTGTCGGATGGCTTTGGAGCCGGCGATGGGGTGCCCGCCGCTCCTCCGCCAGTGACAGCAAGGACGAGAGTGCTTATCGCCATGCCGATTGCTGTAAGGATGCTCACGATCGTTATCCCCTGCTCATGGAAGAGTGTGCGAATGGGCTCAGCCAGCGTAGTGTCTTCATGGAGGAGCCGCCTGATGGTCTCAGGAATTCTGTTGATCTGGGACCGGAGAGCTGCTTTGTTCGTGGAGAGGGCTTCGAGCCTCGCCTGCCTTTCAAGCTCGATGTCGGAGAGCTCGCCCTGCAGCAGTCTCATTCGGTCTCGAATATCTTGTTGAATTTCGATGTCGTCCGTTTCGGTCAATTTTTTGCGTTCCCTGGCCAAGTGCTTTTCGACTTTGGATTTCCGGTCGTCGATGGCGCTTAGCTTCGCGAGGTTGTAGCGAGCTCATCTCTCGCTCTCATCATGGCCTCCCTCACTCCGGCAAGCTCTCTCGTGGCCAGGGATACCCACGCGGTGTCCATTGGCGGATCCCAGATCATCTTCAAGGCGGTTTCGACATCTCCTGTTGTTTGAATGACGTCGTTGGTCGTGCCGGAGAGGTCCTTCAGCTCGATGGATTCAATGTTTTTTGGGAGGGTTTCCTCTGCATTCTGGAGTGTTTCCACAGCCTCTTTGCTGAGCCTAGATACCCCCGATCTATAATCAGTGAGCCCCAGTGATTTCCGTAGTGCATATGTGCCACCGTTTCCGTATCTTCTGGCCAGCGTGTCTAAAGCCAGGAACCGAAATCCTCCCCTCGTCGCAGCAACGGAGATCTTCTTGTCTTCAGGTGTCCAGTAAAGTGTCTTACCGTCGGGGTTGATCTCGAACTGTGTATAGTCGATCCTCCCCTCAGGGCGCAGCCCATAGGTGCGGCTCACTTCCTTGTAGAAACTGTCAACAAGGCGCTTCTTCTGGGCCTCAAGTTCCGCCTCTCTTAACTCCTCCTGCAAGTTCTGCAAATTGTTGCCAGACGCATTGAGCTGCCGCTGGACGTCAAACGGTGGCTCCATAACGGGGGGTCGGGGAGGTCGACATAATCATCGTCTACCCCGGGACCGTCGGGGTCGAACGTGGGGTTCTCGAAAGTGATGTCAGCCATTTGTTGCGTAGGTTCAAATACACCATGGCTTCAAGCAGTAAATTCGGGCGCAAGCTTAATCCTTACAGGTGCCTCCGCGAGCCCCTGGGGTTCAAAGGCGTGCGGCAGTCTGTCGTGATAACCAATAACCCAAGCACGATTGATCAGAATCAACAGCTGCTGGTTCGATTCCCGAACCTCGGCGCGCACGACATTATCGTCCCAGGGACCGCCCGCCTAACCTTCAGAATCACGCTGAATAGTGAAGATGTGAACCGGACCGTGGTTCAGAACCTGGGATGCTCCATCGTGAAGAAGACTGTGATCAAGATCTCCGGCAACAAGGTGATGTCCGTCGACGATAGTGACATCTTCAACTGTTACGGCGATCTCTGGAAGACGGCCCTGGAGAGGAAAAATGACCAGTACCAAGGCATCGATACGTCTGGTAACCGAAACGCAATGCAGATTCGCATCGGTGTCGGAAACAAAGATAAGACAGTCGCGGCCGACAAGGCAGAGACAAGAGCGACTCCCTCTGGAATATTAACCTCAACGTGCCCACCCGCAGCATGAAGGGGGTCTTGATGCTCTTTGAGGACGTTACCGCGCAACAGCCCTTCGCTTGCAACACGGAGTCCTTCTATAACCCGAAAATAACGAAGGTTGAGGTCACGATCGAGGGGATCCCCAACCAGCTCTTTAGTCAGGGGATGCGTGCCTATCAGATGTGGGACGAGGCGAGGAAGTTATTTGCAGCCGGCAGGCAATGCCACCCCGAGGTGGCAGTGGTGGCGAAAGACTTTGGTCTCACTGACGTCTCTCTCAGGGAGTTCTTGACCTCCAAGTTTGCTCTGTGGCTTGAACTCAGGGCAACCGATGATGACCGGCTTCATGGCAGTGGCCGCTGCATAGAGAATGCGAGCGAAGAAGTGACCATCCAGTTGACGGCAGAGGCGGGCGGCGCTTTGAACATCTATCTCTACATCATCATGGACGCCCAGCTGAACCTCGAAGATGGCCGGTTCGTCTCAGCTGTTTATTAATCATCTTCTGCCCAAGGGCGCCCATTCGGCAATTGTCTGTGGGCAGACGGGATGCGGAAAAACCGTTTTCATCCTGTCTCTGCTCGAAGACGGCCCCTACCGGGGGTTCTTTTGACACATCGTGGTCCTGTGCCCCACCATAGAGCACAACAAGACCTATAAGCAGTGCCCCTGGCTCTTGATGGACCGTGAGGTCTACGTTCTGGACCCCGGTGAGCGCCTTCACGATTACCTGCGGGCCTTCTACCTGGTGTTTAAGGGCGAGCCAACACTTTTTATAATCGACGACTGCTCGGCCACGAAGGCTCTGACGAAGAAGAAAGACATGCTGTCAGAGTTGTCGTTCTCGGGCCGCCACGCCGACATAAGCTTCTGGGTCCTCACCCAGAAATACAACTCAGTCCTGAAGGACTTGCGCGAGTGCTAAACCTGAGCCCCTTGGCTTGGTCCTGTCGCTTATAGGCCACCAGCTTTTTTATGATGGTCTTGCGGAGCTGCTGCTCGGTGAGTGTGCGTGCACCCTCAGAACCCTCATCCCCTCATCTCAAGCTGGCTGAGATACTCCACCCGTCAGACTGCAAGATAAGCCAGGTTGGACCACTGGAGAAAGTCGTCTATGATCCAGACTTTCTTGGGGTCGGCAACTATGAGACCCTGGCTCGAGTGAACGGTGAGGGCGTAGCCAAGAGCCCAGTCCTGGCCCCACTTGCCATCGAGGACCTCGCGGGCATATTTCAAGGGCACCTCAACGACGTCGTTCAGGACGAGCTCCTGCTGGTCTGGCCTGCCATCCAGCAAGGGCCCAGGGATGGTGACCATGATGTTTTGCCGCTGAGTGTCTTTAGGGCGGTATAGCAGAGGTACGGACGCGTCCGGGAAACACTTCTCATGGCGCTCGAACAGCAGCCTCTGGGCCAGTCGCGAACCTTCTGCCTCGAGGTCAAGATGAGATCACATGGCTTCCAGGCCTCCACAAAGCGCTCCCACCCGAGGCAACCAGGAAGCGCCTTTCGTACCTCTCGGCACTGGACCCTGTCGGGCTGAAGGCGGATTCGCTTCTTGAGGGCCTTGAGAAGGGGGTGTTTGGCTCTGTGGTCTAAAGTGAGGATGTGACCAAGCTCGCACTCCATTGGTGCTCCGACCAAAGTGCCCGAGAGGCGGGTGTCCCGGACAAGGTAGTCGAGCTAGCCGCGGTCGGTCACCAACCTCCTTGTGAGCCTTTTTCCATCTGCCTTGCTCGTAAGCCGGGAGTCTTACTGGGTGGGGGACATGATCATCCAGGTCGGTAAATGGCCACTGTGGTCGAAGCGGCCGGGGGAGGAGTCTTTCCTCAGCTTCTGGAATGGGTTCATCGAGGATGAACCTTGGCTCGTACTCTGCATTTCTTCGATCAGGTCATCCATAGTAATAGTAGCCATGTGTTAGATGGGGTATACCTACTGCAACTTATTGTCTAAATAGGAGTTCGTTCCACAATAAGCTGATCTAGCACCAAATCGAACTGTATTCTGGTTTTCTTCTCCAGCCCTATATGGTGCTGGCGAACCCTTTCTCTCCCGCACTTCCGACAGCGATGTATCTCGCTCTGAACCCCCCTCCCGCAAGACTTACAGGGAATGGGAACTGGGCAGCCTTTGCGAAGTTTGACCAGGTGAACCTTGCAAAACGTTCGGCAACAACTTTTCCCGCAGATATCCGGCTCGCCCACTTTTAACCACGCACATTGATTATGACCTTTCATCTTCGTGGGTATGCCAACCGCACCCTAATGTCTAAATAGGAGGTCCATTTCGCAAGGAGCTGGTCTCAAAGGTAGCCGAAACATCAGCAGCCCTGAAAAAAAAATGCGCTAAAGTAAGAGCCCGAAGGCCGGCGAGGGTGGGGGCAGTCCACAGGGGCTCTCACTATGCTCATTCGGGGGCCGCAGGGGCTCGGGCCTCAGGAAGAGCCGCACGCCCGAGGAAGCCGCCTAGACGTACATACAGAATTGTTTGTCTACGTGGGTCCCTTTTGGGACCCCAAAAAAAAAGTCCATTCGCCCCCCCCTGCTGCTATTCCGTCCCTTTCGTAAACAGTATCATTGTATCTAATCCAATGTTTTTTGACAGCAGTAAGGCATGCAGTTAGCAGTTTGGACAAATTAGAAGTCGTACATGAACTAGAATTTGCAATAAAACATGCTTTATAAGGTCGTTTATGAAGTTTTGGTAACCAATATAATGCAGGAAGTCTGTCTTGGTTTTTTTTAATACCAACTGCAAACTTAGCAGTAATATCGATAGAATGGGTATTAACAATAGATCTCTCATCAGTAGAAACATGTTCATATGTTTTGGTACTACTAAGTTCTTGTATAAGAGTATTGATATAATGAAGTTGTCACACACAACATTATTAGCAGCTTTATCAGCTGGAGCCAAAACATACTTTGTATGAAAATCTTGGATACCATGTTTCAAATATAGAAAAGATAATTTAGGCTTAGGAGGGAGAAGATCAAGGTTATTAGAGTAAATAACACACGTTCATCAATGATCTTAAAAATTTTTAATTTCCAATTATTTAAAGCATTAGACTCAACATGCTCTCATTTACACCAACGCGCACAATAATCATTTAAAGCACTAGCAATTGTTTCCTGACATTTATTGAAGTCAATGTGGGCTGGGAATCTACATTTAGGCCCTTTTGAAATAACTGAACAGATTCGTGCAAATCTTCAAATTACCAGTAACAATATGACCCTCTGGTTGATAACAAATTTAGAATCTTTACAATCTCAAGTATCAGGGGAACTAGTTTCAATATCAAGATCAGAAACAAATTTATTGAAATGAAGTATAGTATTATGGATAAGTTTGTTATATTTGTAACAGATAATAGAAGATTCCGTGTTTTCTAAATATGAAGGTATAGATGATATATCATTATTACCTTGAAATATGCTATGTAAATCTATGAATTCAATACCTTAATTAATGAATGGAATTTTGATGAAGTGTCTAATGTGGTGACATTATGTTCAGAGAGGAGTGATTAGTACTATTATGCACCAAGATTGACAAATTTTAGCTAGAATGTTGGTATCAGAACTATTGATGGAAACATATAAGCATGAAAATCATTCCAGTTCATGGATACGACATGTATTGCAATGTTTAGTTGTCCTGAACTGGTGAGACATATAATGGGAGTTTGTGATTAAAGCAAGCTGTAAACAAATCCACAATGAGTGTAATATTGTGTAGGAAAATTGAGTGTAATATTGTGTTTCAGGTACCAATGGAGGATTCCCATATTTTGTACATTGGTTGGGAGAATGGGTTCCTCCTTGTTTGTCGATATACAAAACTATTGTCGTATTGTCGTTCGATATCATGATACAAGAGAATTGGATGTAATGTATGGCCATTATTTCCAGAATACTGATGTGTAGCTGAGATTGGTCTTCTGTCTATTGTGAAAGGAAAATCTTATCAATTCAATGTTAGTATCCCATCCTAAATGACAATGGTTCAATATGAGTATCCCATCCAAAATGACTGGTATCTGTAAAAATGAAGGGCTTGAGATGTGTTGGGTGAATCCCTTAAATGAAGCGATTGGGATCTGTCCACCCTTCAAATGAAAGTGGATCAATTTGTAATTGGATTGGATTATCCAGAGAAAGTATGTGAGGTCTCCAAACTGACAGGAAGCACATCTGATGAAGGTGACCTAGAACCACAAAATCCACTAGGGCACTGAGTTTACCGGTGCCTTGTGACTTGTACCTGGTGTCTGGTACCCGGTGTTTGGTGACTGGTATCAGGTGTCTGGTAATGGGCACTCATTACCAGTTGCCTGGGTGCCGGGTGCCAGGTACCTGGTGACTAGGTGCCTGGTAATCATTTGCCTGGTGGCCAGGTGCCTGGTGAATGTCATCTATAACCTCGTGTCTAGTGACTGGTTCCAGGTACCTGGTGACTGGTGACCGGTGCCTGGTGAAATGGATTGCTGGGTGCCTGCTGATTGGTGATTATCCCAAGAGGCCTTTAGATGACCACAACTACCTCTATTGGTAGGCATAAATAGTCGTGAAAATATGTGACATTGGTAATGAGATGTAAATATCACAAGATCGGAAAAGAAAATTTTCAAAATAACAACATATTCCTAGGAAAAAATTACAATTGAGCGAGAAACTATCAGAAAATATAAGATAACTGGGAATTAGAAAAAAATTTAAAGAAGTTCATCACCAAGTTGAAAAATTTCTGTTGTTTCTTTGTCCACAGAAGGAAAACTGAACATGTGATCAATACTGCGGAAAAGGTGACTTCATACAGGTATGGGAACTTCTGGACTGAGACTGAAAATTTCTGTGGAAGGTATAATGAAAAGAAGGAAATAGCACATTATCCACAGGTTAATGTATTATGCAGTTAAAATCAAAGGCCTTTGCCTTCTAGTTTCACACAAGAAGATTTTTAAAGTTTTCCCCATATGAGTCTATATAAAACAAGTGACCCCTGGGATGGGGCTATTCTTGAACCCAGGACTATAATACTATCAATCTAGGTAAAGATCTACAAGATAAAACTAAGTAACGAATGTCAAAGGCCTAGGCCTTCTAGTTTCACACAAGAAGATTTTTAAAGTTTTTCCCCATGAGTCTGTGTAAGACAAGTGACCTCCAGGACGGAGCTATTTTGACCACAGGGCCATTGGTAAAGGCACCCCAGCTGAAGCTACATACCAAATACATGTACCAACAATCTGGGCCTGTTTCCTGTATTGTCACTGAATCAAATCCCAGGACACCCCAGCCTTTGAAATGGATGAGGTACAAATGAGCAGCAACTTGAGAAAAACTACCTTCTGACATGTGCACATCGATATAGTCACATTAGTCTTTAGTGTCACTGTGTGGACAGCCAATGATTCACTGCTTCTTCAAGCAGATAGTGAAGATTGATCAGACCCTGTGGGTACACAAGCTGATCTGAGTCTTTACTAAAAGCATGTCATAGGTACATTTTCTCTGTTATGACTCAAATACTTGTGTGTTTAATTTACCTGTACTGATATGATGTTTCCCCCATTTTTGTAGAGATGAGGTCGGATAACAGAGTACAGCTTGCTCAGCCAGGTATCTACAGGCTTCAAGTAACCTGCAAAATAAATTCTACAAGTGGAATAGTGAACAAATCCTCTACTCTTTGCATCAAACATGGCATAACACATTCATAAAGTGTAGTTATTAATCTATGGACAAATACCTAACCACTACCCCAAAATAATAATAAATAACAAAAGCTCCCCAAGCGGAGGCATTATACGCTTGTGGCAAGTAATAAGATGTAGCACATATACTGACTCCTGTACAATTCGGTGCTCGAGATGTAAACTGTAAGTGGAGACAGTTGGAAACCAAAAAATTACCAAAATTTTCAAAGGGGCATAACGCTGCTAAAATTTAGTGGACTGTAACCTTGAAATGATATGCTCTGCTCCACATCATGGTCTAACTATTTACAAAGTTTCAGCTTGATTGGATGTAAATTATAGAAGGAGTTAGCCGGAAACAAAAACATAACAGAAATTTTCAAAAGGGCATAACTGTTAATATTTAGTGTACTGTAACCTTGAAATAATATGCGCTGCTCCATATCATGGTTTAACAATAAATCAATATTCAGCTTGACTGGATGTAAACTGTAAGAGGATTTAGCCGGAAATGAAAAGTTTAAGGAATTTTCTAATGAGGCATAAATGTGGTAATATTTGGTGTACTGTAACCTCAAATAATATGCACTGCTCCACATCATAGTGTACAAAGTTTCAGCTTGATCGGATGTAAACTATAGGAGGAGTTAGCCGGAAAGAAAAAGTTTATAGAATTTTCAAAGGGAATAGCTCTGCTAATATATGGTGGACTGTAATCTCGAAACAATATGTGCTGCTCCACATCATGTTCAAACTATTAATCAAATTCAGCTTGATCAGATGTAACTGCAGGAGGAGTAAGCCAGAAACAAAAAAATTTCAGAAAGGGGCATCTCTGCTAATATTTGGTGGACTGTAACCTCGAAACAATATGCGCTGCTCCACATAGTCTTACTTTAAATCAAGTTTTAGCTTGATCAAATGTAAATAGTGTGAGTAGTTAGCTGAAAACAAAAAACTTAACAGAAATTTTCAAAGGGACATAACTCTGCTAATATTTGGTGGACTTTAACCTCGAATAAATATGCACTGCTCCACATCATGGTCTAACTATAAATCAAGTTTCAGCTTGATCGGATGTAAACTGTAGGAGAAGTTAGTCGTAAACAAAAAGTTTACTGAAATTTTCAAAGGGACATAACTCTGTTTATATTTTGGTGGACTGTAACCTGGAAATAATATATGCTGCTCCACATCATGGTTTAACTATAAATCAAGTTTCAGCTTGATCAGATGTAAACTGTAGAAGGAGTTAGCCAGAAATGAAAAGTTTACCAAAGTTTTCAAATGGACATAACCCTGCTAATGTTTGGTGGACTGTAACCTCAAACAATATGCGCTGCTCCACATCATAGTTTAACTATAAGTCAAGATTCAGCTTGACCAGATGTAAACTGCAGGAGTTAGCCGGAAACGAAAAGTTTGCAGAAATTCTCTATGGGGCATAACTGCTAATATATGGTGGACTGTAACCTCGAAATAATATGCACTGATTCACATCATGATCTAACTATAAATCAAGTTTCAGCTTGATCGGATGTGAACTGTAGGAGGAGTTAGCTGGAAACGAAAAAATTTACGGACCGACGGACGCCAGACCCTGTAATATAATACGTCCTGTGTTTCAAATGGGCGTATAATAAGAATTCCATGGAAAGTAGTGTTGCACTTGTCAGTGCATGTCAGTATTATAAATAAGTTAAGATTTTATGTACAGAGTCACTGGACTGTGATGTGCACGTCATGGTCACAAAATGATATCATAGATCCTGTTAGGAAAGCTTTGATGACTGTATGTCATATGATTAATCAGAATTCAAGTTAAATGCTAAAATGCAAAAATGGCAATGTCATTAGACCATAAAATATACGCCATCATTAGATTATAAAATATTATGTCAGGGTCACAAAATGATATCATTGTTATTGAGGAAGTCTATGCCACATTGATGAATGTAGGTTGTATGATAATTCAGAAATTGAGCTCAATGCTAGGGATGAGGCAAAAACAGGACAGTCATTAGACTGTAAAATATAGGTCAGGGTCACTAAATGATACTGAAGTGTTTCAGTCCCTCTAAGGGAGAAAATGTAAGTCATGTTTAATAACTGTAGGTCGTACAGTCAATGGAGCTTAAACGACAAAAGGTCAGGAACATGAAATGACTTTTTTGATTGTGTTGGGGTTTAATGACATGTCAACCCTTGTGGGTCATATTGTGTTGTCTCCTAGAGAAAGGGAGAAGAGAGATAGAAGAGAAGATAGTACAGGAGATGAAAAAGAGGGACAGGGGAGAAAGAGGAAAATGAATGAAAGTGAAGAAACAGAAGAAATAAAAACATTCTCCCTCTACCCTTACCGGCTGCAAGGATAGCAGGCCTTGCCCAACTGTAAGCCAATCTCAGTTGGACGTCCCTGCCATTTCTAAATTTAGTATATTTTAATTGATATCATGGAAGTATTGAAACAGGGCAAAGTAAAAAGATACAAAGATAATATGAAATGTGACCAAAATAATAAATGAAAACAATAATAGGTGTACTGTTAATGATTTTATTTTTGTGTGTTCTTTTATTTTATTTATTTATTTTTTTTTTATTTTTGTCAAAATCATCAACTAGTTACTTCTGATGTGATAATTTGTATAGGATACACAATGTTTGCAAATACTTTGAATTTGTGAGTGTACATATTCAGAAATAATAGCAAAAATAAATGCTTTGTAAAGGTAAAGGAACTTGCTGTATGTTTATTGGGGTAAAAATAAAAAATCAACACAGTAAAAGTTGCCCTTCTTGCATGCTACACACCTTCTTGACCTGATATATGTCCCTACCAAAAATTATCAAGTTATCTCAAACAGTGTGGGAGTTATGGCCTGCACAAGATTTCAGCATCAGGGGAGATAAGTACATAATGGAGAAAGTGAGAGTACACTTGAACACTCCATGCCTACTGGTCCTTATCTATGCCTCTACCAAACATTAACAAAGTATTTCAAACCACATACTCAAGAATTTGACTTAGAAATTCATTCAGGGGAGGTAACTAGAAAACAACCACTTCAGAGGTTGTCTCTCATGCATGTGACACACCTACTGGTCGTTACCAATGCCTCTACCAAACATTATCAAAATATGTCTAAGGGTATCAGTTATGGAGCGCACAAGATTTTGGCTTCAGGGAAGATAACTACATAACGAAGAAGAAAGTGAGAGTTGTCTCTCTTGCACGTGACATGCCTACTGGTCCTCCTCTTCATTTCTACCAAATATTATCATATTATCTCAAACAGTATGGGAGTTATGGCCTGCACAAGATTTTGGCTTCAGGGGAGATAACTACATAACGAAGAAAGTGAAAGTTGCCTCTCTTGCACACAACACACCTACTGGTCCTCTTCATTTCTACCACACATTATCAAAATATGTCTAAGGGTATCAAAGTTATGGAGTGCACAAGATTTTGGCTTCAGGGTAGATAACTACATAATGAAGAAAGTGAGAGTTGTCTCTCCTGCACGACACGCCTACAGGTCCTCCTCTTCATTTCTATCAAATATTATCACATTATCTCAAACAGTATTGGAGTTACTGCCTGCACAAGATTTTGGATTAAGGGGAGATAACTATTTAACAAAGAAAGTGAGAGTTGTCTCTCTTGCATGTGACATGCCTACTGGTCCTCCTCTTCATTCCTACAAAATATTACCAAAATATGTCTAAGGGTATCAAAGTTATGGAATGCACAAGGATTAGTACAATTTCTGCTTCAGGGCAGATAACTACATAACAAATAAAGTGAGAGCTGTTTCTCTTGCACCCGACACACCTACTGGTCCACCTCTTCATCCCTACCAAATATTATAAAATTATCTCAAACAGTATGGGAGTTATGGCCTGCACAAGATTTCAACTTCAGGGGAGATAACTACATAACAAAGAAAGTGAGAGTCATCTCTCTTGCATGCAACATGCCTACTGGTCCTCCTCTACATTCCTACCAAATATTATCGAAATATGTCTAAGGGTATCAAAGTTATGGAGTGCACAAGGATGAGTCTACAATTTCTGCTTCAGGGGAGATAACTACATAATGAATGAGAGTTGTCTCTCTTGCACTCGACACACCTACTGGTCCTCCTCTTTATCCCTACCAAATATTATCAAATTATCTCAAACAGTATGGGAGTTATGGCCTGCACAAGATTTCGGCTTCAAGGGAGATAACTACATAATGAAGACAGAAAGAGTTGTCTCTCTTGCACGTGACATGCCTACTGGTTCTCCTCTTCATTCCTACCAAATATTACCAAAATATGACTAAGGGTATCAAAGTTATGGAGCGCACAAGGATGAGTCTACAATTTCTGCTTCAGGGGAGATAACTACATAATGAATAAAGTGAGAGTTGTTTCTCTTGCATGCCACACACCTACTGGTCCTCCTCTTCATCCCTACCAAATATTATCAAATTATCTCAAACAGTATGGGAGTTATGGCTTGCACAAGATTTCAGCTTCAGGGGAGATAACTACACAATGAAGACAGTGAGAGTCATCACTCTTGCATGCGACATGCCTACTGGTCCTCCTCTACATTCCTATCAAATATTATCCAGGCCATAACTCCAACAAAATTTCAATAAACTGGCTGAAAATTTAATCAGGTGATCTCCTCCTCAGACCAAATCAGTATACCAAATATCAAGACTCTAGCTCAAATACTTTTTGAGACATCTTGCTAATGAGATTTCAATGTTATTTTATTTAAAGGGCAATAACTCTAAAATGGGAGATAATTCCGAGAAGAAAAAAATATGGGTCACCTATTTTTTTCATGAGGAATCCATATATGAAATTTCAAAACATTAGCATACATGGTTCTAAACGTATGCTATGCACATGAAAGCAACAAGATTAAATAGCCAGAAATTGCAAAGGGCCATAACTCCAACAAAATTTCATTAAACTGGCTGAAAATTTAATCAGGTAATCTCCTCCTCAGTCCTAATCAGTATACCAAATATCAAGGCTCTAGCTCAAATACTTTTTGAGATATCTTGCTAACGAGATTTCAACGTTATTTTAGTACAAGGGAAATAACTCTAAAATGGGAGATAATTCGGATAAGAAAGAAAATAGGGGTCACCTATTTTTTCATGAGATATCCATATATGAAATTTCAAAACATTAGCATACATGGTTCTAAACTTATGCTATGTACATGAAAGCAACAAATGGCCAACAAGAGCTCTGCCAACACTTGTGGCAAGTAATAAGATGTAGCACATAAACTGGCTCCTGTATAATTCCTGTATAATTCAGTGCTCCAGATATAAACTGTAAGTGGAATTACAAAAAAAAAAAAATAAATAAATAAAAAAAAAAATAAAAATAAAAATTTTCATTGGGGCATAGCTCTGCTGATATTTGGTGAACTGTAACCTAAGGGTCCAATCAGTATACCAAATATCAAGACTCTAGCTCAAATACTTTTTGAGATATCTTGCTAACAAGATTTCAATGTTATTTTAAAGGGCAATAACTCGAAAATGGGAGATAATTCGGATAAGAAAAAAAAATATGGGTCACCTATTTTTTCATCAGGAATCCATATATGAAATTTCAAAACATTAGCATACATGGTTCTAAAGTTATGCTATGCACCAGAAAGCGTGACGAATGAACAAACAGACAAGCGAGAAGCAATATGCCTCCCAACTTTTTTCAAAGTTGGGGGCATAAATACTTACTAGGATCAGAGGTTCTCACTCTTACATTAGGATTGTCTAGAAGCCAGGCTGGTAATCCACCCTGCAAGATAAACAGTGAATAAACAATGTGTAATCCCACCAGAATGGTATCTATGGAGTTAAAAATTAGTCAGTAGATTAGGCTGCAGACAGGTGGATACTTATGAGCAGAATCTTCTCTTTTATTATCTCAGGCACCAGGTGCAGTCAGAAAATATCCAAGAAGTGTGTGGACAAATGAAACAAAAATCATAAATATAACCTGGTCATTCACAAATAAATTGTGCTTTTTACTTTGACTCTACCCCTACCTCCAGCTGATTTTGACTAAAATGAGGTTTTTAAAGTAAAACATATTTTAACTAGAGCTGCTGTTTGTAACTCTAACACTGCTTGACTCCAACACTGCTTGCGCCTGACTGTAATAACAGTTCAAATATACGAGATTTCAGTGTTATTTTATTAAAAGGTAAATAACTCTAAAAGGGGTGATAATTCGGATAAGAAAAAAATACGGAAATTTCAAAACATTAGCATACATGGTTCTAAACTTATGCTATGCACATGAAAGCAACAAATGGCCAAAAATTGCAAAGGGCCATAACTCCAACAAAACTTCATTAAACTGGCTGAAAATTTAATCAGGTGATCTCCTCCTCAGTCCAAATCAGTATACCAAATATTAAGGCTCTAGCTCAAATACTTTTTGAGATATCATGCTAACGAGATTTTAATGTTATTTTATTAAAAGGGCAATAACTCTAAAATTGGAGATAATTCGGGTAAGAAAAAAAAATAGGGTCACCTAGTTTTTCATGAGCAATCCATATATGAATTTTCAAAACATTAGCATACATGGTTCTAAACTTATGCTAAGCACATGAAAGCAACCAGGGTTTTAGCAATTTTGAATCTCTGTGTCACTGTGATGCCTCCCATCAAGTTTCAGCTCAAACCGACTTGGGGTTTAGGAGGAGATGTCGTTTGAAGAATTTCAACATGGCCGCCCTGTGAAGAATTTCAACATGGCCACCCTGGTGGCCATCTTGGATATTGGAACGGAACGATTTTAGCAATTTTGAATCTCTGTGTCACTGTGATGCCTCCCATCAAGTTTCAGCTCAATCGGACTTAGGGTTTAGGAGGAGATGTCGTTTGAAGAATATCTTGGATATCGGAACAGAACAATTTTAGCAATTTTAAATCTCTATGTCACTGTGATGCCTCCCATCAAGTTTCAGCTCAATCGGACTAAGGGTTTAGGAGGAGATGTTGTTTGAAGAATTTCAAGATGGCCACCCTGACGGCAATCTTGGATATCTGAACAGAACGATTTTAGCAATTCTGAATCTCCATGTTGCCACAATGCCTCCTACTAAGGTTCAGCTCAATCCAACTTATGGTTCTGGAGGAGATGTCGAAAATGTGAAAAGCTAACAATGGACAGACGATGGACAGACGGATGACGGACAACAGGCCGTTGCATAAGCTGACCTGGAGCAAAGCTCCAGGTAAGCTAAATATAACAAAGGGAGATAACACCAAAAGTAAGAAAGGCAGAGTTGTCATTCTTGTACGCAACACGTCGTCTGGTCCTGTAGTACATTTCTGCCAAGTACCATCAAAATATTCCAAAGTGTATTTGAGAGTGGACACGAAATCTTTTTCAAATAAAACAAAGGGTGATAAGTCCAAAAGTAAGAAAGGCAGAGTTGTCATTCTTGTACGCGACACGCCATCTGGTCCTGTTCTACATCTCTACCAAGTATCATCAAAATATTCCAAAGGGTATTCAAGTTACAGAGTGGACAAGAAGTTTTACACCGACGCCAACACCAAAGCTGGCACCGACGCCAACGGGATCCATCCCAAAAACAATATGTCCCTCCCCCTTTTGGTAGTGGGAGGGGACATAATTTGTAAATAACAACAATGATAAGATGGTTTGAAAAGGGGAATTTCTGCTGGGAAAATGGGCCAGCCTGGATAAAAGTGCTTGTTACATGAAGACAAATATGGGAAGACTCAGGTGAGCACCACCCGTAATCCAAAACAAAAGCGATTTAGATCTGTAGACACAATTAAAAACTTTATGCGTGTGTGTTTGTTGTTTAGTTTTAAATATAGTGGCATCTGTCAATCTAGAAGATTAGGGAGCATGCGCAAGCAGTGATCAATGGCATAGTGTATCAATACGTCGTTTCATTGCTAAATACCAGACATAAAGAATAATAAGTTTTTATTGATTCATTTATGGAAGTGTTATGTTCTTTTAAACATAACTAACTAGTGTGGGTTCTGGCTCTGAACTAATTTAATTAACAAGGAGGCAGAGAGTATACATTCCATTATAGATAATCATAGAGGGTACTGTTTCAAGTTGGAAGTGTATATACTGTAAATATAAGACTGGCTTATTTACATTAGTGTTAATATCCAACATATCTCTCCCTTTAGCTTGAAAGTCATCTTTTTGTTGATCACTGATGAACTTGTGTAGCGTTTGTAAAGTTTGAAAGTATACCGTCCTGTAGCTTCTATCTGCCATTGTTCAGTACAGTATAATCAAGTAGTAATTTGAGTCATTTCACTTTTCAAAGTAATCCTTAAAGTAACTGTTGATTATATATTTTGATACACTGCATGCAAAATTAACGTGAATATTGTAGTACTGGACTTAATGAGACAAGCCTGTATCTTTGTACTGTAAACCAGCAATATAGTTTCATTCATGAAAATTTTTCCCATGAAAAACAATTAAATAAAAATAAAGCATTCCAAAGCAATTATTTCATTCATAGAAATGGCTTGTCTGAAAGAAACCAGACTTTACAGGACTGCAATCAGAGATAGGAGGTGATCCTTACTCTTATCTCTTCATAATCATTACAGCCAGGAGTTTATTATGCCCTGTTTATCTGTTATGATAACTAATTACACACAAATTTACACTTCCATTCATGAATAACCTAGGCGATCTGGAGGTCTCCTATTTCTCAATGGTATCGCCTCTCTGGTTGTGAAGGCTGCACACCGTCATTTGTTTGAACTTCATCCTTTTCATTTATGTCCAAGGGTATATCTGGTACATATTCCAAGGATTTTGGCTCAACCGATGTTTTTATCATTTGATCGGCATGACGACGCCAGTTATTATTTTCATTTGTTTGCACTTTATATGAAAGTGGTCCTGTTTTCTGTGTAACTTGTGCGTTTGTCCATTTATCACTATTTTCACGGTAATCGCACACCATAACGTTGTCTCCAATGTTGAACTGAGGCTGTTTGTATCCACTTACATTTTCGAATTGTTTCTTTTCTACTGTGTCCTTTACATTCGGCTTTATCAAATCCAGACGAGAACGTAGATTGCGTCCAAGAAACAGTTTTGCAGGACTTTCATTTGTAGTTGCATGTGGCGCGTTCCTGTACGCTAGCAAGAAACTACCAATTTTCTGATGTAAAGATCCACTATCAATTGTAGCAGACTTAAATGCCATCTTAAAACTTTGCACAAATCTCTCCACTAGACCTTGCGAAGCAGAGTGCCAAGGTACTGACGTTTTATATAATATTCCATTGCTTCTTATAAATGTCTGAAACTGCTCTGGCGTAAACTGACTTCCATTATCAGAAATTATTTCTCTTGGAACGCCATTTCTTGCAAACATCTGTCTCAGTACATCTATTGTTTTCGATGCAGTTGTAGTTTTCATTACATGTATTTCTGGCCATTTTGAATGCGCGTTGACTGCCAAAAGAAACGTGTCCTACAAATGGTCCAGCGAAGTCAATATGTATGGGTTCCCATGGTGTAGATGGCCATTCCCATGGGTGAAGCGATGACTTTGGTGGAGACTTTTGATTAACTTGACAACCAGAACAACACTTGTAGACAACGTTATGTTGTGCGATTACCATGAAAATAGTGATAAATGGACAAACGCACAAGTTACACAGAAAACAGGACCACTTTCATATAAAGTGCAATTATGTTTCCAAGATTATAGGCCAATTAGAAAAAGAGGACAGTACAACACTAACTGAACAGTCAGAAATTTTGAAAGCAACTGAAAATTTTTACAAAAATTTATATGAAAATAAAGATGGAAAAATAGAAAAAAATGACATAGAACAATATATGAAGGCCAACAAAATGGAGGGTATGTTAACTAAAAAGGAAATATCAGATATTTTATATAATATGGAACATGACAAAAGTCCAGGGCTAAGCGGATTTTCTGCTGAATTCTTCAAGGTTTTTTTGGAGACACTTAGGGTTTTTGTTCTTAGGTCACTAAATTTAGGATATAAAAATGGAGAACTATCAATTACACAAAAGGCAAGGAATTATTACATGTATCCCAAAGGAAAATAAATCAAAGCAATTTCTAAAACATTGGAAACCACTAACACTTCTTGATACAGTATACAAAGTTGCCTCTGGTGCAATAGCTAACATAATTAAATCAGTAATAGACAAATTGATAGATAACGACCAAACAGGATTTATAAAATGAAGATACATTAGTGAAAATACTTGATTGATATATGCTTTAATGAAACATACAGAGCAAAAAAACATTCCTGGACTTTTATTATAGATTTCTTGAAAGCTTTTGACTCCTTGTCATGGTCATTTATACAGAAAGCATTGCTCTGACACAATTAAAACAAAATGGAAACTTGTATGGGGACACCATAAATTTAAGCTGTTGGGGATAAATTTCAATGTTGATCTAGACAGTATGCATAAATGAGAATTTTGCAACTAGAGCTGGTGTTTGTAAAACACTATGCCCCCAACTGCTTGACTCTAACACTGCTTGACTCCAATACTGCTTGCCCTTGATGGTAACAACAGTACAAATATACAAGATTTCAATGTTATTTTATCAAAAGGGAAATAACTCTAAAATAGGAGATAATTTGGAAAAAAAACCAAAAGGGCCATGATGGCCCTGTAACGCTCACCTGAGCATCATAGCACTTTGAGAACCTGATCTAGAACTGATCAAGGCAAACATTCTGATCAAAATTCAAAATGATTATATTAACAAGTAAGACAATGTAGCATGTCTAATGGACTGTGAAATAAAGGTCAATGTCAAATATGGATGATTGCACTCAAGAGGCCATGCTAAGGTGTATGCATGTACTAAGTATCACTGGCTGTAGGAGCAATAGTTACTGAGAAACTGACCTAAACACAAACACTTCACAAGTACCAAATATCACTCTGTAGGACCAATAATTACTGAGAAACTGACCAAAATGGAAAAACTTAAGAAAGTCACTGGATAGAAAAATATACATCACCTTGAAATCATCAAGACAAACATTTTGAGCAAGATTCATGATGATCAATATGAAAATGTGACTTCTAGAGCATCAACAAGATTTTCCTTTGATCTGGCCAGGTGACCTAGTTTCTGATATTAAATGACCCAGTTTTTAACTAGACCTAGAAATCATCAAGAATCATTTTGAGCAATATTTATGATGATTATTTAAAAATTTAAAAAAATGTGACCTCTGGAGTGTTAACAAAGTTTTCTGCTGATTTGGCCTGGTGACCTAGTTTTTGACCCCAAGTGACCCAGTTTCGAACTTGACCTAGAAATCATCAAGGCAAACATTCTGAGCAAGATTCATGATGATTGCTTCAAATATGTGACCACTAGAGTGTTAACAAAATTTTCTGCTGATCTGGCCTGGTGACCTAGTTTTTGAGCTTAAGTGACCCAGTTTCGAACTTGATCTAGAACTCATCAAGACAAACATTTTGAGCAAGATTCATGATGATTGCCTCAAAAATGTGACCTCTGGAGTGTTAACAAGGTTTTCTGCTGATTTGGCCTGGTGACCTAGTTTTTGACCTCAAGTGACCCAGTTTCAAACTTGACCTAGAAATCATCAAGACAAACATGTTGAGCAAGATTTATGATGATTGATTGAAAAATGTGACCACTAGAGTGTTAACAAGGTTTTCCGCTGATTTGGCCAGGTGACCTAGTTTTGACCCCAGGTGACCCAGTTTCTAACTTGACCTAGAAATCATCAAGACAAACATTTTGCGCAAGATTCATGATGATTGCTTAAAAAATGTGACCACTAGAGTGTTATCAAAGTTTTCTGCTGATTTGGCCCGATGACCTAGTTTTTGACCCCAAGTGACCCAGTTTCAAACTTGACCTAGAACTCATCATCAACATTTTAAGCAAGATTTATGATGACTGCTTCAAAAATGTGACCGCTAGAGTGTTAACAAGGTTTTCTGCAGATTTGGCCTGGTGACCTAGTTTTTGACCCCAAAGACCCAGTTTCGAACTTGAGCTAGAAATCATCAAGACAAACATTTTGAGCAAGATTCATGATGATTGCTTGAAAAATGTGACTGCTAGAATGATAACAAGGTTTTCCGCTGATTTGGCCAGGTGACCTAGTTTTTTACCC
Organism: Anodontia alba; assembly: GCA_964016985.1. Taxonomy (NCBI): domain Eukaryota; kingdom Metazoa; phylum Mollusca; class Bivalvia; order Lucinida; family Lucinidae; genus Anodontia; species Anodontia alba. Next base: position 69,059,671 of record OZ024826.1, read on the forward strand.
CAGGTGACCCAGTTTCGAACTTGACCTAGAAATCAACAAGTCAAACATTTTGAGCATGATTTATGATGATTGCTTCAAAAATGTGACCGCTAGAGTGTTAACAAGGTTTTCTGTTGATTTGGCCTGGTGACCTAGTTTTTGACCCCAAGTGACCCAGTTTCAAACATATCCTAGAACTCATCAAGACAAACATTTTGAGCAAGATTCATGATGACTGCTTCAAAAATGTGAACGCTAGCGTGTTAACAAGGTTTTCTGCTGATTTGGCATTGTGACCTAGTTTTTGAAAACATTTTGAGCAAGTTTCATGATGATTGCTTGAAAAATGTGACCGCTTGAGTGTTAACAATGTTTTCTGCTGATTTGGCCTGGTGACCTAGTTTTTTGACCCCAAGTGACCCAGTTTCAAACTTGACCTAGAAATCATCAAGACAAACATTTTGAGCAAGATTCATGATGATTGCTTCAAAAATGTGACCGCTAGAGTGTTAACCCTTATCTTGCCTTTCGCGACAATAGTCGCGCTGGAGGGGTCTGCCAACTCAAAAGCCTGTCATACTTACAATATACCACATGCAACCATTCAGAGCAAGTGTTCTCATACAGGAGTGAACCTACTTTCATACAAACACGCAACTTTTCATTAGATAGTCAGGTGCTGGATTTTACCCACACTAAAAAAGACCGAGAATACCAAATTTCAAGCTGCCAGTAATTTCAGCACTCACTTCAACAAATTGATCAGGATTTTCTGGAAAAAAAGCCCATAACACCTGAATCTTTTCCAGTGAGGAAGAAGTAGGAATAACAGTAGAACCTATGTATGTCACTCGTTTCATTCGCAATAGTACACAGTAGGCGCTGGTCTCTTGTAATTTTTTTTTTTTAAGTGTCTTAAACGGTTCCCGGTTTACACATGACTGTCACGTGACTTTCTAGTCACGTGACCATCCATTCTCCGGTAAAATGGCCACCTAGGATCGGCAAATTATACGTGAAAATTTCATGAAAATCAAGGTAAAATTCAGGGGGTAATGACTTCTCAAGTAGAGGTACCCCCTCTTACAGGCCTGATTCATTTTTTTTCCGGCAAGAGAAGGGTTAACAGAAAGCCGGACAAAAAACTAGAACCCTAAAAGTTAGCCCGAATTTGACGTTTTGGGGTTGTATTCGACACAGAAAATGCAAAACCACATTGTTTATTTTTTTCTAGTTAACCCTTATCTTGCCTTTCGCGACAATAGTCGCGCTGGAGGGGTCTGCCAACTCTAAAGCCTGTCATACTTACAATATACCACATGCAACCATTCAGAGCAAGTGTTCTCATACAGGAGTGAACCTACTTTCATACAAACACGCAACTTTTCATTAGATAGTCAGGTGCTGGATTTTACCCACACTAAAAAAGACCGAGAATACCAAATTTCAAGCTGCCATTAATTTCAGCACTCACTTCAACAAATTGATCAGGATTTTCTGGAAAAAAAGCCCATAACACCTGAATCATTTCCAGTGAGGAAGAAGTAGGAATAACAGTAGAACCTATGTATGTCACTCGTTTCATTCGCAATAGTACACAGTAGGCGCTGGTCTCTTGTAATTTTTTTTTTTTTTTTTTTTTAAGTGTCTTAAACGGTTCCCGGTTTACACATGACTGTCACGTGACTTTCTAGTCATGTGACCATCCTTTCTCCGGTAAAATGGCCACCTAGGATCGGCAAATTATACGTGAAAATTTCATGAAAATCAAGGTAAAATTCAGGGGGTAATGACTTCTCAAGTAGAGGTACCCCCTCTTACAAGCCTGATTCATTTTTTTCCGGCAAGAGAAAGGTTAACAAGTTTTTCTGCTAAATTGGCCTGGTGACCTAGTTTTTGACCCCAAGTAACCCAGTTTCGAACTTGACCTAGATTTAATAGAGGCAAATATTCTGAGCAAGTTCACCAAGATTGGGTCAAAACTATGACCTCTAGTGTGTTAACAAGTTTTTCCTTTGATTTGACCTGGTGACCTAGTTTTTGACCCCAAGTAACCCAGTATCAAACTTGACCTAGATTTCATATAGGCAAACATTCTGAGCAAGTTTCATCAAGATTGGGTCAAAACTGTGACCTCTAGAGTGTTAACAAACTAATTGTTGACGACGAACGACAGACGACAACGGACAACGGACAGAGGGTGATGACAATAGCTCACCCTGAGCTTTTGCTCAGGTGAGCTACAAAACAAAAAAAACGGGTCACCTATTTTTTCATGAGGAATCAACATATGAAATTTCAAAACATTAACATACAAGGTTCTTAACTTATGCTATACACAATAAAGCAACAACATTAAATGGCCAGAAATTGCAAAGGGCCATAACACCAACAACATTTCATTTAATTGGTTCAAAATTTAATCAGGTGATCTCCTCCTCAATCCTAATCAGTATACCAAATATCATGGCTCTGGTTTAAATACTGTTTGAGATATCTTGCTGACAAGGTAAAAATGCCTAGAACTTCAAAGGGCCATAACTACGTCAATTGTTTATGGAATTCCCTAAAAATCAAATCTAAAGACCCAAGCTTAAGTATTTTTTGAGACATCTTGCGGACAAGGTCAAAATGCGCAAAACCGCAAAGGGCCATAACTATAAAAACAAATATGCCGGACGAGAAAAAAAATACAGGTCAGCTATTTTTCATGGGGAACCCATATATAAAATTTCAAAACCCTAGCATGCAGGGTTCTTAAGATACGGCATGAACAAAAAGCGTGATGAATGGACAAACAGATGGACAGATGGATGGATGAATGAAGGCAAAATAATATGCCCCATCAATTTCATTTGAAACTGGGGGCATAATCAGGTCATCTACTCATCACTACCAATCTATTCATCAAGTTTCAAGGCTCCAGCTTCAACAGTTTTTGAGATATTTTGCTGACAAGGGAAACATGCCCAAATTTACAAAGGGCCATTACTCATGAAATACTTTTCAGAATTTACACAAAAGTTAATCAGGTCATCTACTCATCATTACCAATCAATTCACATAGTTTCAAGTCTCTAGCTCTAACAGTTTTTGAGATATTTTGCTGACAAGATAAAAATGCCAACATTACAAAATGCCATAACTCAAGAAGTATCTTTCAAAATTTATTCAAAAGTTAATCAGGTTGTCTACTCATCACTACCAGTCTATTCATCAAGTTTCAAGGCTCTAGCTCCAACAGTTTTTGAGATGTTTTGCTGACAAGGTAAAAATGCCCAAAATTACAAAGGACCATAACTCCTGAAGTATTTTTCAGAATTTATTCAAAAGTTAATCAGGTCATCTACTCATCACTACAAATCCATTCACCAAGTTTCAAGGCTCCAGCTCTAACAGTTTTTGAGATATTTTGCTGACAAGGTGAAAATGCCCAACATTACAAAGGCCATAACTTGAGAAGTATTTTTCAAAATTTATTCAAAAGTTAATCAGGTCGTCTACTCATCACTACCAGTCTATTCATCGTTTCAAGGCTCTAGCTTCAATAGTTTTTGAGATATTTTGCTGACAAGATTGCATTCATATTTTTTCAAAGGGCCATAACTCAGGAAAGGGACATAATCCTGTCAAGAAAAAAAATATCTGTCAGCTATTATTTCATGAGGAATCCATATAAGAAATTTCAACACAGTAGCATGCATGGTTCTAAAGTTATGCTATGCATCAAAAAGCATGACAAACGGACAAACGGATGGATGGACGAATGCCCCAGAAGCAATATGCCCCTCCAACTTCTTTGAAGTTGGGGGCATAATAAAAGTACAACACCTTCAAAAATATAGCCAAACAGTGGGCAAAACATTTACTATTACCATTAGGTAAAAATAACAGTTATAAAAATATTTATGAATGTACTATGTAATCACCTTTTCATAGTGTTGCCAAACCCAAATAACAAAATAATCCAAAAAATTTATAAATGAGATAATGTTTGATTTCTTATGGAATATCTGCAGTAATCAAACAGTATTGTGATGGAGGACTAAAAACGATTAATTTAAGGGCTTTTATAGATGCTCTTAAATCAACTTATCCAAGAAGGCTTTTAACCAGACAGTAAATGGCATGCTTTAATAACATCACAAATTGAAGTCGATCAATTAACAGGATACAATATGAAATATGTAGACGATAGAATTAAAATGACAACTAATCAATTGTGGAAGGATGTCCTACAGTCACAAATAAATATAAATAAGAAAACATTAGTTACTGAGGAATATGTATTGACAAGTCCGATATATTATAACGAAAGTATACAGATTGGCGGAACACACGTATACTATAATATAAATCTTGGTTCGACAATATGCAAATTACTTAATAAATGAACATGGAGAATTCTATGATCAAACTGAATTTATACAAAAAACAAGCATTCCAACAAATTTTTTTGCAGTACAAGAATAAAAATCATAAAATATACAAATTACTCATAAACAACCATGTCCATTTACTCCATCACATATTTATCACATGCTACAACAAAAGAAAGGGACCCAAGCCATGTATAACATCTTAAATAAAAATAAAGAAATACCTACAGGACAGGTTAACTGGAATAAGCTATATAATATAACAAACAACCAATGGAAAAATATATACCGGTATATATATATCCCTTCAAGGCCCTTCAACATAACCAAATATCCAGCAATGCAATGGTTTCAAATAAGCATAAACCATAAAAATAAATTGGTGCATCAAATGAAAATAAAAAAATGATTCGTTATGTACCGTCTGCCAGTCAAATAATGAAACAATTATCCATCTATTATGGAAATGTGATAAAACCCAAAAGCTTATTAGAGATGTAGCAAGGTAGTTAGGTACTTGCAATATTCAATGTAACATTACAGAAGAATACTTCATATTTGGCTTGCAGAGGGAACAGATCTTCAGCAAAATATTGAATTTCATATTCCTTTAAGCAAAATATTATATATATCTGGCTAAAAACAGCCATCAGAGGAGATGGCAAATCCCCCCGACCAAATCGCAATTTCTAAATTTGGTGTATATTTCAATCAGATATAATGGAAATATTGAAACAGAGAAAAGTAAAAATATGCTAAGATAGTATGAAATGTGACCAAAATACTAAGTGAAAACAATAATAGGTGTACTGTAAATGATTTTATTTTTGCATGTTCTTTATTTTTTTTTTTTTTTTTATTTTTGTCAAAAATCATCTATTAGTGATTTCTGATATGATTTTTTGTACAGGATACACAATATTTGCAAATAGTTTGAATTTGTGAGTGTACATATTCATAAATAGTAGCAAAAATAAATGCCTTGTAAAGGTAAAGGTACTTGCTGTATGTTTATTGGGGTAAAAAATCAACAGAGCAAAAGTTGTCCTTCTCACATGCAACATGCCTACTTGACCTGATATATGTCCCTACCAAAAATTATCAAGTTACCTCAAACGGAATGGGAATTATGGCCTGCACAAAATTTCAAAATCAGGGGAGATAAGTACATAATGGAAAAAGTGAGAGTACTCTTGAACACGACATGCCTACTGAGCCTTATCTATGCCTCTACCAAATATTATCAAAATATTTCAAACCACATACTCAGAATTTGGTTTAGAAATTCATTCAGGGAAAGTAACTAGAAAACAACCACAGCAGAGGATGTCCTTCTTGCAAGCAACACACCTACTGGTCCATATCTATGCCTCTACAAAATATTTTCAAAATATTTCAAACCATTAAGAAATCATTGGGTGCACAAGAATTTGGCTGAGAAATTTTTTCAGTGGCGTGTAAAAGAAAAAGAACAAAGCAAGCCTTGTCTATCTTGCATGTGACACTCCTATTTGACCCGATATATGTCCCATCAAAATATTATCAAATTATTTCAGACTGTATGTGATTGCACTAGATTTCAGCCCAATGGGGAGATAAGTACATAACAACAAGAGGGCCCACAGGGCCGTAATTTGCTCACCTGAGTGTCATTGTCTCTAGTATATTCTAAAAGACCATGGTTTCTCTTCATAGGACTATGTATGTTTAAAATTTGTTGAAAATGAATGTTTTCAGATGACAGGCTGGAGGTTTAAGAACTGTATTATACAGGCCTTGGGAGGAATGTGATGGTGCTTGGCACAGATAAATACAGTATTATAGGCCTAGGGGAATGGGGGCTGCTGCTTGACAGATCCCATGATGCCTTAGTTTTTTTTCTTTTATTTTTAGCTCTGGCAGCCATCTTGTTCAACAGAGAAGAACAGTTTGAGCATTTTTGGTAGAGGATCACCCAAGGAACATTCTTGTGAAATTATTGAAAAATCTGTCCAGCAGTGTCAGAGAAGTCTTTTAAAGCAAAAGTTGCAATGCATGCATGTTAACTTTTATGGAAAATCAGCCCCTCTTATGGCATTTGAAGGCCTGATGAACAGAGGGACAAATGGATGAATGAATAAACAAACAAACGGAGGTGAATTTGGATACTTTGGATTGATATCTAACATCATACCAAATATTAAATAAATACATCATTTTGTTAGAAAAATATGAGCTCTTTAAATATTTTAACATAAAAGTTATGACACAAAAACTCAAAGTGTGTTTCATAGACCTTAAAGTCATGGGCATGGGTAATGATAATCTATGGCATTTTTCTTATTTCTGCTTCAACACTTAGAATGGGGCAATCCTGTATAAGTCTATGTAAAAAAAGTGGGCACCAGGGCCAGGCCATTTTTTACCCCAGATCTGTAATTTGAACAACTTTGGTAGAGGTCCATTCAACGAGGCTACATACCAAATATCAAGGACCTGGGCCTTCCAGTTTTAGACAAGAAGATTTTTAAAGGTTTTTGCTATATAAGTTTATGTAAAACATGTGGGGCCCTGGGCGGGACCATTTTTGGCCCCAGAGCCATAATTTGAACATCTTGGCAGAGGTCCACTAGACAAAGCTGTGTACCAAATATCAAAGGCCTGGGCCTTATGGTTTCAAAGAAGAAGATTTTTATAGGTTTTCCCTATATAAAGCTATGTAAAACAAGTGGGCTCCAGGAGAGGGCCATGTTTGGTCCCAGGGCTATAATTTGAACAATCTTTGTAGAAGTCCACTAGATGAAGCTACATATCAAATATCAAAGACTGGGCCTTCTGGTTTCAGTCAAGAAGAGTTTTAAAGGTTTTCCCTATGTTAGTCTATGTAAAACATGTTGGCCCCTGAGTGGGGCCATTTTTGGCCCAAGGGCTACAATCTGAACAATCTTGGTAGCGGTCCACTAGATGAAGCTACATATCAAATATCAAAAGACCTGGGCATTCTGGTTACAGTCAAGAAGATTTTTAAAGGTTTTCCCTATGTTAGTCTATGTAAAACACTTTGGCCCCTAGGGTGGGGCCAATTTTGGCCCCAGGGCTATAATCTGAACAATCTTGGTAGAGGTACACTAGATGAAGCTACATACCAAATATCAAGGACCTGGGCCTTCTGGTTTCAGACAAGATTTTTAAAGGTTTTTCCCTATAAAGGTCTATACATAACATGTGACCCCTAGACCGGGACCAATTTTGACCCCAAGGCTATAATTTGAACAATCTTGATAGAGGTCCACTAGACAATGCTGTGTACCAAATATCAAAGGGCTGGGCCTTCTTGTTTCAAACAAGAAGACTTTTCAAGGTTTTCCCTATATAAGTCCATGTAAAACATGTGGGCTCCTGGGTGGGGCCATTTTGGCTCCTGGGCTATAACTTGAACAATCTTGGCAGAGGTCAACTAGACAAAGCGGTGTACCAAATATGAAAGGCATGGGTCTTCTGGTTTCAAACAAGAAGATTTTAAAAGGTTTTTCCCTATAAGGGTCTATGTATAACATGTGACCCCTAGGGCGGTGCCAATTTTGACCATAGGGCTATAATTTGAACAATCTTGGTAGAGGTCCACTAGACAAAGCTGTGTACAAAATATCAAAGACCTGGGCCTTCTGGTTTCAGATGAGAAGATTTTTAAAGGTTTTTCCCTATAAGGGTCTATGTAAAACATGTGGGGCCAATTTTGACCCCAGGGCTATAATTTGAACAACTTTGGTATGGTCCATTAGATCAAGCTACATACCAAATATCAAAGACCTGGGCCTTCTGGCTTCAGACAAGAAGATATTTGAAGGTTTTTCCCTATAAGGGTCTATCTAAACATGTGACCCCTAGGGTGGGGCCATATTTGGCCCCAGGGCTAGAACTTTAACAATCTTGGCAGAGGTCCACTAGACAAAACTATGTACAAAATATCTAAGGCATGGGCCTTCTGTTTTCAAACAAGACGATTTTGAAAGGTTTTTCCCTATAAGGGTCTATATATAACATGTGACCCCTAGGGTGGGGCCAATTTTGACCCTAGGGCTATAATTTGAACAATCTTGGTAGAGGTCGAATAGACAAAGCTGTGTACCAAATATTAAAGACCTGGGCCTTCTGGTTTCAGACAAGAAGATTTTTTAAAGGTTTTTTCCCCATAAAAGTCTATATAAAACATGTGACCCCTATGGGCGGGTCCAATTTTGACCCCAGGGCTATAATTTGAACAACTTTGGTAATGGTCCATTAGGTGAAGCTACATACCAATTATCAAAGACCTGGGCCTTCTGGTTTCAGACAAGAAGATTTTTTAAAGGTTTTTCCCTATAAGGAACTATGAAAAGCATGTGACCCCATAGGGCGGGGCCAATTTTGACCCCTGGTCTATAATTTGAACAACGTTGGTAGTGGTCCATTAGGTGAAGCTACATACCAAACATCAAAGACCTGGGTCTTCTGGTTTCAGACAAGAAGAGTTTTAAAGATTTTCCATATGTTAGTCTATGTAAAACATGTTGGCCCCTGGGCAGGACTATTTTTGGCCCATGGGCTACAATCTGAACAACCTTGGTAGAGGTCAACTAGATGAAATTCAAAGATCAAATTCAAAGACCTGGGCATTCTGGTTTCAGACAAGAAGATTTTTAAATGTTTTTCCCTATAAGGGTCTATGTAAAACATGTGACCCTTAGGGTGGGGCCAATTTGACCCCAGGGCTATAACTTGAACAATTTTGGTAATGCTGCATTAGGTGAAGCTATATACCAAATATCAAAGAACTGGGCCTTCTGGTTTCAGACAAGAAGATTTTTGAAGGTTTTTCCCTATAAGTGTCTATGTAAAACATGTGACACCTAGGGCGGGACCAATTTTGACCCAGGGCTATAATTTGAACAATTCTGGTAATGGTCCATTAGGTGAAGCTACATACCAAATATCAAAGACGTGGGCCTTCCGGTTTCAGACGAAGATTTTTGAAGGTTTTCCCTACAAGGGTCTATGTAAAACGTGACCCCTAGGGCGGGGCCAATTTTGACCCCAGGGCTATAATTTGAACAACTTTGGTAATGGTCAATTAGGTGAAGCTACATACCAAATATCAAAGAACTGGGCCTTCTGGTTTCAGACAAGAAGATTTTTAAAGATTTTCCCTATGTTAGTCTACGTAAAACATGTTGGCCCCTGGGCGGGGCCATTTTTCGCCCACTGGCTACAATTTGAACAATCTTGGTAGAGGTCAACTAGATGAAGCTAACTATCAAATATCAAAGACCTAGTCATTCTGGTTTCAGACAAAAAGATTTTTAAAGTTCTTTCCCTATGAGGGTCTATGTAAAACATGTGACCCCTAGGGTGGGACCAATTTTGACCCCAGGGCTATAATTTGAACAACTTTGGTAATGGTCCATTAGGTGAAGCTACATACCAAATATCAAAGAACTGGGCCTTCTGGTTTCAGACAAGAAGATTTTTGAAGCTTTTTCCCTATAAGGGTCTATGTAAAACATGTGACCCCTAGGGCGGGGCCAATTTTGACCCTTGGGCTATAATTTGAACAACTTTGGTAATGGTCCATTAGGTGAAGCTACATACCAAATATCAAAGGTCTGGGCCTTCTGGTTTCAGACAAGAAGATTTTTTTAATGTTTTCCCTATAAGGGTCTATGTAAAATGTGACCCCTAGGGCGGGGCCAATTTTGACCCCAGGGCTATAATTTGAACAACATTGGTAATGGTCCATTAAGTGAAGCTACATACCAAATATCAAAGATCTGGGCCTTCTGGTTTCAGACAAGAAGATTTTTAAAGGTTTTCCCTATGTAAGTCTATGTAAAACATGATGGCCCCTGGGCGGGGCCATTTTTGACCTATGGGCTACAATTTGAACAATCTTGGTAGAGGTACAGTCGATGAAGCTACATATCAAATAACATATCTTCAGACAAGAAGATTTTTAAAGTTTTTTTCCCTATAAGGATCTATGTAAAATGTGTGACCCCTAGGGTGGGGCTAATTTTGACCCCAGGGCTATAATTTGAACAACTTTGGTAACGGTCCATTAGGTGAAGCTACATACCAAATATCAAAGAACTGGGCCTTCTGGTTTCAGACAAGAAGATTTTTGAAGCTTTCTTCACTATAAGGGTCTATGTAAAACATGTGACCCCTAGGGCAGGGCCAATTTTGACCCCAGGGCTATAATTTGACCCCTAGGGTGGGGCCAATTTTGACCCCATGGCTATAATTTGAACAACTTTGGTAATGGTCCATTAGGTGAAGCTACATACCAAATATCAAAGACCTGGGCCTTCTGGTTTCAGACAAGAAGATTTTTGAAGGTTTTCCCTTTAAGGGTTTATGTAAAACGTGACCCCATTAGGTGAAGCTACATACCAAATATCAAAGACCTGGGCATTCTTATTTCAGACATGAAGATTTTTAAATGTTTTTCCCTATAAGGGTCTATGTAAAACATGTGACCCCTAGGGCGGGGCCAGTTTTGACACCAGGGCTATAATTTGAACAACTTTGGTAATGGTCCATTAGGTGAAGCCATACACCAAATATCAATGACCTGGGCCTTCTGGTTTCAGACAAGAAGATTTTTAAAGGTTTTTGCTAGTTTTTGCTAATTTTCACCTATTTGTTGCCATGGCAACCAGAGTTCTGCTTGGATTCCAAATCTTTGAAAAACTTTCAGTTAGTACCTCCCAAGAATCATTCTGGTGAAGTTTGGTCCAAATGGGCCCAGTGGTTTAGGAGGAGATGTCAATTGTTGACAGACAATGGATGCTGGATGCCAGAAAACGGACGCCGGACAACTGGCCTATCAGAAAAGCTCACCAAGCACTATGTGTTTAGGTGAGCTAAAAAGTGGGAGTTGTCCCTCTTGCACATGACACGCTTACTGGTCCTTATCTATGCCTCTACCCAATATTATCAAAATATTTCAAACCATTAAGAAGTTATTGAGAGCACAAGAATTAGGCTTAGAAATTTATTTAGGGAAGATAACTAGAAAAATAACAAGGCAAGAGTTGTCCTTCTTGCATGTGACACTTCTACTTGACCTGAAAAATGTCCCCACCAAATATCAAATTCATATACAGTATAGGAGTTATTGGCTGCACAAGATTTCAACTTCAGGGGACTAAGTATATAATTAACAAAGTGAGAGTTGTCTCTCTTGCACGTGACATGCCTTCTGGCCCTTATCTATGTACCAAATATTATCAAAAAATTTCAAATCATTAAGAAGTTACGGAGTGCATAAGAATTTAGGGGAGATAACTAGAAAAAAAAACAAAGCAAGAGTTGTCTTTCTTGCATGTGACACTCCTACTTGATCTGATATATGTCCCATCAAAATGAAGTTTTTAAAAGTAAAACATATTTTAACTAGCAATACTTAACCTATAAATAATGTGCTATTCTATTCTAACTAGCAATACTTAACCTATAGATAATGTGCTATTCTATTCTGTATTTCACACCTTCCACAGAAAAAACGACAGTTCAGTCGTCTTAAAGAGTCTTAATGCAGAAGGTCCCTTAGGCAGTTACCTGTGTGATGTTACTCTTCCCGCTCTTTTAATCACCTGTCTGTTTCTTTGAAGGATAAAAAAAAACTTCATTTTAACTGCACAATACATTAACCTATAGATAATGTGCTAGAATTTGCAGATTAGGAGGGAGGAGCTTTCCTAGTTCTAACAACAATAAAACATATAATCCCTATACCTCTGGATTAAGACTCTGGAAACTCTAAGGAATAAGATACATTCACGATATTTAATCCTTAGAATGATCTAAATTCCTAACATATGTATAAGATATTAATTACCTTAATATATGTACTGTAGGCTTTGCAGGCTGTCAGTCTTCTTTAGGTGTCAAAGGCTCTGTTTTGCTGACCCCCCACCACTTTTTGGGCAACAACTATTGGGCCCAAAGTTTGAAGATTTGCTGCTTGTTGAGACAGGTCTCTCAAACAGAATTTAGCAAAAGTAGAGATTGATTCCAGACTGCTGCTCTAAGTATTTCATTGAACAAAACCTTATCAAAGAATGCCCAGGAAGAAGATAGAGCCCTAACTTCATGAGCTTTAATTTTAAGGAAAGGAATGTCTCTATGGGTGGGTTTCCTATAGGCAAGTTTAATAGTATAAGATACCCATCTCGAGACAGAAGCCTTAGAGATGTCTTGGTTGCCTTTAATTGGTAGAAATAATCTAGTTCTATTCTGACGATAAGAACTAGTCATTTTAAGGTAAAATTTTAATGCTCTAACTGGGAATAAAAGTCTATCTGAGTGTTCCCTTTTGCATGTTCGAGCTAAATTAGGGATAACTATAGGATCTGGGCAGATGGACAGAAGCTGATTCTTAGCCAAAAACCCAGTTTGTACTATCAATAATACCGAACCATCAGATTGATTGGGCCTTAAATGATTTGCATCCACTGCCAAAGCATGAATTTCACTGCATCTTTTAGCAGTGGCAACGTGAAATTTAGATGCCTTATGTAGAGGTTTGTATGGGGCTTTCTGAAGACAAACTAAGACCCAAGATTAATCCCATTTAGAAGTAAGAGATCTTTGTACTGGACGTTGCAATTCAAAAGATCTAATTAATTCTGACAAGACTGGATTAGATCCGATTCTATTACCAGTCCTAAATTTAAGAGTAGTTGACATCATGGACCTATAGCCCTTGATGGTACTTATTTGATATTTTTTCTCAGAAAACTGGTAAATAAGGAAGTCGGCTATAACTGTAAGAGGGGCCGAGACTGGATTACGTAACCTTCTTTCTATGACACCAATTGTAGTATACGACCCATTTTGAATCATAGACTTTCTGAGTAGATGTTCGTTTTGACTTTGAGACAAAGTCTGCAACATTTTGCGAAAACTTTTTATCTCTAATTGATTGCTTGATAACTCCCAAGGTAGTAACTTTCCCCTTGACTGTGTCAGAAGTTTTGGAAAGAGCAGAAGATGAATTGGAGCTGATACTAACAGTTGTAATACCTCTGATAACCACGGACGTTGGGGACAACGGGGAGCAATAAGAACTATTTTGCACTGAGATTGACGTATCTTAGCTAGAACAGAGGGTATCAGAATTGTTGGAGGAAATGCATATGCATAAAGAAGATTCCAGTTCATTGATAAAGCGTCTACCGCTAAGGCATGATTGTCCGGAACTGGAGATACAATGGGAATTTGTGACTGAATTGTGTCGCAAACAAATCCACATTGCGGTAATTGAGCATTTGGAAAATGGAATTCGCAATCGACTGATCCACCTGTACCTCAAATTTACGAAAATTATGAACAGTTCTCTTCGTAAATGAGTGGATTCTTTCGTATTTTTGCGTAATTTTGTGCGGAGATTGCGTATATTCTTATAGTTTGTTACGAAGGTTTGCGGAAATCTGCGTATTTACGAACAAATTTCCATACATATGTAGAAATATATTTGTAGCTGTCTTCAAACAAACGGAGCAACCTCCGCACGCTGAGTGGACTTAACATTTTTCAGTGCGAACAGTTCGTAGAATATAGACTTAAACTTATTTTGGTTCCTATATGTATGGAGGTTACTGGACTTAGAAATTTTTTAGAACAAATGAGAACATAGAATATAACTTGACCAATTTTTGGTTCGTAGTCTTTCGTAGCATTCGGAGTGTGCTTAGAGACCTTTGTAATCTAATATGCATAACAGATTCACAGAAGAATTTGTTGCCATGGATACAAAATGGTATCAATTAAGATATGATAAAAGTAGTTGCTTTATTGCTTTGAAACCAAAATGTTCAGTCATTTATAGAGCTACTCAGAGGCAACATAGCTATAAAGCTAGTTCATTAGTGAATTTAAATTATGGATTAGAAATACATATACTTGGTTTTTGTGTTTTACATGTAAAATGGAATAGTCTAAATGACATAGTCCATGGAAATGTGATTGCTGATTTCAGTGGTTTGGACAGAAGTTTGGTGGTCTCTTTTGATTACATATATTTCAACAGAATATAAGCAAATCAAAAAGTTGAATTCTCAGTCTTGCAATCTTTATTTTTTCATTCACAATGCATTGATTATGATGCTTTTCTTCAAAAGAACTGCTGTAAAACTGCTGTAAAATCTTTTTTTCATCACCGTTAACAGATATACAAAACACACATGTACATGACTTTTTAAGTAGATTCCAATGACTAATAACCTTTTTGTAAATTGTTTGTGTTGAGGTTTTACGGCCCAGTCAACCCAATGGGGTCATGTCGAGCGTGGTCAGTTTACCTAACCACACCTTTTTGTAAATACAAAATGCTTTAATACAAAATAAACTTATGTTATGCTTCATTTTGTGGTAGAAAAAGCATGCTTTATTGAGTTTTCATAATAATTTTGTTACTGCCCTCCTACCTTGAAATCCTGGAGATGCTTGCTATGTTCATTCGGAGACCGGCCTAGGTGGCTCCATTGGATGCGTGTCCAACTTGTGATTAGGTTACAGGTTTGACCCCCATTGGGTCAGCAACATTATTTCATAGAGATTTGATCATGAAGTACTTTTTATGGTCATTCTGTCTCTTCCGCTGTCATGCAAGAAGGGCAGTTGTCAGTTTGTGGCGAAAGAATGTGCACATTACTGGTTAACCACTTAGAGGACTAAGCTGCCCAGTAAAAGTGTGGTTAGGTAAACTGACCAGGCCCTACATGACCCCATTAGGTTGACTGGGCCGTAAAACCTCAACACAAACAAATGTTCATTTGGAGATAAATAGGTAGTCATGCGGAGCTGATTACAAACAAGCGGAGTATTGGGACATTTTCTACAAACCTTTATGCAAGATACTAATGGTAATTGTGCATAAGCATGCAGAGCTAGTTACGAATAACTACGCAGTCATGTGGAGATGATTACAAACCAGCAGAGTATTGGGTCATTTTCTATAAAAGTTTACGCAACATACGAATTGTAAGTGTGCGTAAGCATGCGGAGCTAGTTACGAACAATTACGCAGTCATGCGGAGCTGATTACAAACCAGCGGTGTATTGGGACATTTTCGCAAGATTACGCAAGATACAAATGGTAACTATGTGTAAGCATGCGGAAATTTCATCCCAATACTCCGCTTGTTATGAAAGTGCATAGCTCATTCCGAATGTGGTGGTAATCGTAGAGGTTTACGCATTTTCCGCTCTGTTTTCCATTTTTTCAGTAAAAGATTGCTTCGTATGCTTCCCAATACTCCGCACAATATTTTGTTTGTAGTTATTCGTAGTTGCATGGAATCCTTTGGAAATATGAGGTACGGGCAATGCCCATTCTGCTTTGAGAGGTATGTCAATTCTCGGGAGATCTGCCAAAATATTGAATTAACCCAGAATATGTCAAACTCTGATCACTACATCGTGTTCCAGACACCAATGGAGGATCTCCCATACCTCTACACATAAGTTGGGAGAATGTGTTCCTCCTTGTTTGTTGATATTGGAGACCACTGTTGTGTTGTCGGTAGAAATCATGACACAAGAATGGTGTATATATCTTATGGTTTTCTTCAGTGCCAAACGAATGGCCGTTATTTCCAGCATATTGATATACAGCTGGAACTGGTCTTCCGACCAGCCACCATGAAAGGATAGTCTCATTGGCTGTAGATGAGCTCCCCATCGATAATGACTGGCATGCGTAAAAAGGAATACATTGGGATCTGATGAATGGGCATTCCCTGAATGAAGTGATTGGTGTCCATCTACCATTTCAAATGGAATCGAATCATACTGTTGATTGGAACCTGATGATCAAGAGGAAGAATGTGAGGTCTCCAGACAGATAATACACACATTTGCAGAGGTCGTAAGTGAAGTCTGCCTAAGAGAACGAAGTTTGCTGCTGCAATGAGTTTGCCCAAAAGAGGAAGGAAAGTTCATGCCGAAACTCGAGTCTGAGAAAGAAATATTTTGATAGTCAGAATTAGAGAATCGACTCGGTGTGCTGGTACCCTGACTATATTTTGTTGTGTCAGAAATTCCATACCTATAAACATGAATTTCTGGTTTGGTATCAAATCTGACTTCTTTAGATTTGGAATGAAACCTAGACTTTGTACAGTTTGAAGGCAATAGATTGTGTGAGATACTAGTCAGTTGCGAATTAGACCTCTTATAAGCGTATCGTCTAGGTACAGAAATAATGAGATGGCACGCTGACACAAGTGTGCTGCTATTACATCGATCAGTTTGGTGAAAATCCACGGACTATTGATTGATTGTGTTGGGGTTTAACGACACGTCAACCCTTGAGGGTCATTTTGTGTCGTCTCCCAGAGAAAGGGAGAAAAGAGATAGAAGAGAGAGTAGAGGAGATGAAAGAGAGGGACAGGGAAGAAAGAGGAACAGGAATGAAAGTGAAGAAACAGAAGAAATAAAAACATTCCCCCTCTACCCTTACCCACTACATTTGTACAAGGATAGCAGGCCTTGCCCAACTGTAAGCCAATATCAGTTGGACGCCCCAGTGATGTAAGATACACAGCACCTTCGCACCACCCGACCACCCCCTCCTAAGGGACATTCCTAAAGGTAAGGCTGTGAATTGGAAGACCTGATTTTCGTAGATGAACCAAAGATACTTCCTGGATTGAGGATGAATTGGAACATGAAAATAAGCATCTGTCAGGTCTATGGAGACAGCCCAGTTGTTGACTAATATTGATTGCCTTACTGACTTGACTGTCTCCATCTTGAAAGGTTGTTTTCTTATGTATTGATTTAGTATAGAAAGACCTATTACCAGCTGTAACTTTCCATTTGTTTTTGTGACAAGAAATAACCGGAAATAAAAACTGGGAGATCCCGGATCTTGTACCCTTTCCACTGCCCATTTCTGGAGAACTTCCGCGATCTCTTCTCATAGTAACAGAGAGGAAGATTGACTCAGACTTATTGGAACTGCCGAAAGGGGGAGTTAACCTGAATGGTGTCCTGAAACCATCTTGAATGACAGAGAGGACCCATTTGTTGTTTGTTAATTCTCCCCAGTGTTGCACAAAGTGGGCCAATCTTCCTCCCACTGGAATATCTGGGCATGGTAAGATAGGCAGTGGAAAGGGTTGGCTTTCAGAACTTTGTGGAAGACGAGGCATGTTTAGAGGAGGGGAACTATTTTGTATTATTGCTCCTCTTGCAAAAGTCCTTTCTAGTACCGGATGTAAAGGACTGGGTTTAAGTTTTAGGCCTGTTCGGCTGGGTCTGTTTAGGTCTAAAAGGCTTATTCAGCTGTCTAGGTCTCTTGAACGCTGTTGGAGCCGAATAAGATGTCTTCTGTTGTTGTAAGTTAGTATTGTTTGAGGAAGAAGCTAAGAATCTCTGCTGTTGCGCTTCATAATTAGCTTTGGCAACTTCCTTTATTTTATTATCAAATAGTGACTTGGCATTAATTGGAGCATTCCTTAACTCGTAACAGGAATTTTCCAAAAGCAACTTAGATGTGGCTAAAGCCGTGTCCCGTCTAGCCTGGAATAATTCAGTGGCTAAAATAGTAGACATGGCTGTGGCATGCTTGATGGACTTAGCCACAGCCTCCAAGAGTCTGGACAGGGCTGTGACTGACATGGACTCCTGTTGGAGACATAAGTAGGCTGCTGAAGAGAACAAATCTACATGCGAATTGATCACCACTAACTTGTGAGCTATCTTTTCCCATACTTCTAAATTTTTTGCCGGTGGACACCGGAACGGAACTGTGGAATATTTTCAGTGGGAAAATATTGGTTTTGGCTTTTATAGAATTTAGTTGGAGCCAAAGATGCCACTAACTTCTGTGAACATGGCCAGTTCTCAGAATTTAATTTGTTCTGGTTGAGTTTTGTCATATTTTCCACCAACTTTGATTGTGGGAGCATGTGACTCATTAAGTGCTCAATACCTGAAAGTGGCTTAGCAGGAGTTTATTCCTCAGTCTGTTTAGGGCACAACTCCTGAGGTAAAAGTCTGAACACTTCATTGATAGCCCTGTCAAAGGACCAGATTTCCTGTTCTGATTCAGAACCTGTGTCCTTTGCATAGTGTTGAGCCACATTATCGGACTGTAATATAGGTATTTCATTAGTTGTCCCTGCAGGTTGCAGCGTAGTTGGAACCTCTGCAACCTGCAGAGATTGTCTAGTTCTCTTATATCTGCCATAATCATTCACCAAATGATCTGATGAAGAGGAAGAAGATGACATCCATTGTCTTCTTTTCCTCATATGAGGTTGTTTAGACCTCTTAGATCTTTTACTTCTCTTATGAGAGTCTGAAGAGGATGAACTTGAAGAGGAGGAAGAAGAAGACTATCTATGTCTTCTCTTCTTAGATTTGTGTTTTCTTTTAGGCAGATCTCTTCTACTTCGCCTAGTCTGAGATGTATGCCTGTCATTTGATCTCCAAGTATTACTAGGCGGCTCTATAACGATACTTAGGTCTGACATTTGACTAAAATCTGGTTCGAGAGGTAACAATACTCTCTTTGAAGTAACTGGGTTCTGAGGCTCATTCGAAAATCAATGCTCAGAACCCAAAACTGACTGGTTAGTTACCCTGTATTCACTACCTATATCATGAAGACTGGTAACAGGTGCCTGGTAGGTTGATTGGTGCCCGGTGACCTATGACTGGATGACCGGTGACTGTTGCCTGGTGAATAAATGCCTGCAGTCACTTTTAGATGACCGGTGACTGGATGATCGGTGCCTGGTTGACCCTGAAAGTTTGCCCGGTGACTAGTTAACTGGTGCCTAGTTGACCAGTGACTGGTTAACCGGTGACTGGTGCCTGGTGACCGGTGGACTTAGACTCTGGGTGTCTTTAGCACCCATAAAGACGCCACCCAGATGGGTTCTACCCCTGGCAGTATAGCCCTGTGGTGGGGGGGTGGGGGGGGAGGCTCCCATCGACGATCTGAAACCACAATCTGTTTCTTCTGTTTGTTGTGTCTCTTCCTAGTCATCACTGACTTTCTTGTGGAGTGTATTCTTCTCTTATCTGCAAGAACCCATACACTTTCAGACCACTGACTACAGGTGGAGCAAGTCAACAACCTGGAACAAGAAGAACATGATAGACAATTTTGGTGATTATCCCACCTTGCTTTAATATGTCCACAATTGCCACGAACGATCTCCATGAAAAGTTGCGAAAACGCATGACAAGGACAAGTGATCAAAAATAACAAGAAATCTAAAAACGATTTACACAAATAGATAAGATATTTGGTGGAAGGAATGATAGAGGAAGATAAGAAAAACAAGGATTACGAAAGTTAACCTGAGAAAAAGAAAGAAAATATAGATTGTTTTTCACCCGGTGAAAAATCCTTTGTTTACTTTCTTGTCCACAGAAAAGAAACTGACATGTGATTAAAAGAGCGGGAAGAGTGACATCACACAGGTAACTGCCTAAGGGACCTTCTGGATTAAGACTCTTTAAGACAACTGAACTGTCGTTTTTGTCTGTGGAAGGTGTGAAATACAGAATAGAATAGCACATTATCTATAGGTTAATGTATTGTGCAGTTAAAATAATAATATCAAATTATTTCAGACAGTATGTGAGTTACAGCCTGCACATAATTTCAGCACAAGGATAGATAAGGCCATAAACCGTGGTCACAAACAGACTGACTTGATTATCATGGACTTCGCTAAGGCCTTTGACAAGGTACCACACAGAAGGCTATTATATAAATTGGACTATTATGGGATAAGAGGGTCCACACATAGGTGGATTAGCTAATGGCTCTCTAGTCGCTCACAACAAGTTGTACTTGATGGCCAAGCATCAGATACAGTCCCTGTTTTATCTGGTGTTCCCCAAGGCTCGGTCCTTGGACCGGTCCTTTTCTTGGTATTCATCAACGATCTCCCTGATAACATCAGGTCATCTATCCGTTTGTTTGCTGATGATTGTGCCCTGTATAGGAACATATGCTCTCCTTCTGACTGTCTTATTTTACAAGATGACCTGGATCGACTAGCACAGTGGGAAGCCGACTGGCAGATGAAGTTCAATGTGGCCAAATGTCACTCAATGAGGGTGTCACGACACCTTCCGGACAAACAAATTAAGTTTGAATATTCATCACACCAGCAAATATTGGAACAGGTTCAATCCGCCAAATATCTTGGTATTACCATCACTGATGATCTTGATTGTCAACATATTTCAGAGATATCATCAAAAGCAACTAGGACTTTAGGATTTCTTAGACGAAATTTGGCCTTTGTACCTAGGCAGACAAAGGATGTTGTATATAAAACATTGGTTCGCCCTCAACTTGAATATGCATCAACCATTTGGCATCCCCATGTTAAAACTCAGATTCAGCAGGTGGAGAAGGTACGGAGGACGGCTGCTCGATGGACCTGTCGGCAATGGAGAAATAGAAGTAGCGTCGGTGACATGCTTAGTGAACTAGAATGGCCATCCCTTGAGGCCCGTCATGAGCAGTCCTCTTTAACTTTCTTCTGTAAGATACACTCTGGTGTAGTGTCTATTAATAAAGATAGATACTTGACCCCTGTGACAACTACAACCCAAAAGAGGGCATCGAAAATAAACAACACAATATTGTAGATACCAGTCCTATAGTGATGCCCTGAAGAATTCTTTCTTCCCTAAAACTATTCCTCAGTGGAATAGTCTTTCCTCTTCTGCGGTGGATGCCAAGTCCGCAGAGGAGTTCAAAGCCCTTATAATATAGATTGGGACTCAGAGATATGCGTTTTAGTATACCTCTGTTATTCAGATTGTAAATAGTTTTAAGGACTAATCCAGTGACTTCTCTTTTTTTTTTTAAGCTAAATTCTAAATTTAGCCACCTAACAACTGAGGTAATGGCCAAATATGACCATCTCAGTATAAGAAGATAGATAGATAGATAGATAAGTACATAACAAAAAGTGAGAGTTGTCTCTCTTGCACATGAAATGCCTACTTGACCTTATCTATGTCTCTACCAAATATTAGCAAATTATTTAAAACCATTTAGAAGTTATTGAGAGCACAAGAATTAAGCTTAGAAATTTATTCAGGGGAGATAACTAGAAAAAGAACAAAAGCAAAAGTTGTCCTTCTTGCATGTGACACTTCTACTTGACCAGAAAAATGAAGTTTTTTAAAAGTAAAACATATTTTAACGAGTAATACTTAACCTATAGATAATGTGCTATTCTCTTCTGTTTTCACACCTTCCCCAGAAAAAACGACCTTTCAGTCGTTAATTAAAGTCTTAAACCAGAAGGTCCCTTAGGCAGTTACCTGTGTGACGTAACTCTTCCCGCTCAATTGACCACGTGTCAGTTTCTTTTAGGTGTAAAACAATAGACACAATTAGGAGAGATAAGCGAGGGTGGACGGAGGGAGATAATTGATTATCTATAGGTTAAGTATTACTCGTTAAAATATGTTTTACTTTTAAAAAACTTCATTTTAACTTCATAATACATTAACCTATAGATAATGTGCTAGAATTTGCAGAATAGGAGGGAGGTGCTCTCCTAATTCTAACACCAATAATATCTCACCACTTCTGGTTAAAGACTCAGGAAACTCTAAGGAATCAGATACATTCTAATTCTATATTTAATAGAAAGAATGATTTAGATTCACAAAATAGCATATCTTTAAGGTGTTATGATCTAACAACCTTATATATAATAGTAGACTCTAGAGGAAGCCAGTTCTTAAGTCTCAGAGACCTAACATTGCCCCCCCCCCCCCCCCACCCCTTTTTTTTCTTTTTGGGAAACAACAATTGGCTTCAAAAAGAAAAGGGAGTCATTGAGACATAACATAAATATTCCATCGCAAAGTAAGCTAGGAATATAGAAATAATATTTTCAAAACAAAATTTGTAAAACAAAAAGCCAAGACTATACACTGTAAGTAGTCTATCTAGGGTCTTGAATAAATAAGGAAAAGTCTACTCGTGGAGTTTCCTATAGATAACTGACATATGTAGATATTTTGGATAAAATTCTAGATATGTGAAGCTATCTAATTGTAATAGTCTAAGTTGTTAATTGGAGCGATAGGACAGTTTCCGATGAACAGACATAGACTTAAAATAACCATAATGTTGTATAATTATTCCCCTTTGATCAAATTAAAGAAGGGGAGATAATAAAAGTAGATGGAATTAACTTAACTATAACTCAGTTATCCATCAGAAGAAAAAAAGGTATAGACAAACATAATGGTTAAAACTATTGCTAGACTAATTGTAATACGAATTTTTAGTCAAGCAATAAAATAATACAGAGTTTGCATAAAACTGCTGGGAAGAACAAACAACCTAAACCATTGATAATTAGTTTTGTCATAGACATATAAAAGTGTTTGATGTCCTGACAAAATAATAAAGAAGAAACTGTCAACATCATAACTTAGAGTTTGACAGACAATAAGAGAGATAAGAATAAGGTTGATCGCAGCTAACTGTAAGACGGTCATAGTTTGGCTAAATCTTACCGTATTGATAAGATTAAGCAATAATAAATAAGCTGGATAGAATCTTTCTATACCAGAAGATTGCCATGAAAAGTACTCCTGAGTAAATAATCATGGAAATCAAGAAAAGTTAAAAAGTCCACTTTGTAATAACGAATCAAAATGTTCATAAAAAGAGAAGGACTCAGAGAAAAAGTAATAGTGTGATAATCTCTGAAGAACAATTATACAATAGTACTGATTAATAATCTCTAAAACACTTAATTTATAAGTTAAGAGATAGTATTACTATTCTATACGCATATTTAAGAATAGTAAGAAATATATGAATACTAAAAATTATACTACGGAACAAATTCCTGCTATAAATAAAAGGTTAAGCGTAACTATTTATTAAGCAAGGAATTATTAAACATATAACTCGCTATAAAATTATTGCCCAGAATTTTATAGATAAATATTCAATCAAATTTTTAGAATTAAATATTAATAGAATAAAATCTATGTCTGCATAATTGGTAATTCCTGAAATATCAAATTACGTACTCGCAAATGAATTCAGAAAGAAAATATATATACATATATATATATATATATATATATATATATATATATATATATATATATATATATATACTCTCGAGATCTATACGTAAACCATAGAGAGTAATAAAATAATATTATTACCACGATCCCTGACAGAAGGGTAAAAGACATGTATAAATATGAAAGAGATAATAATTAATTTAACGTCATATAGGTTTAAGATAAAATTTGTTTAATCTTTAACCAATATGCAGCAACAGTGACTCGATATTCTGTATTCGTACGTAGAAAAGAGTACTTAGTCATTAGAATTTTGTATGATTGAAATAGAGATAATGGGATCTAAATGGATGTATCTCCATGAACTGAATCGAAGGATAATATCCATTCTAAAAACTAGGGCTTGTTTTAGGCTTAGTTTAACAAGCGTAGAACTGAATTATTTCCAAGTATTCATGAAGTCGTTATGCTCTGAATACTGAGAAAAACTGTTAAAATATTGTTTAGGAAATAAAAAAGTGACTGGTCCATAATGATAGCTAGATTTAAACCTGGAATGTAGCGAGGTCAATCTAACTTAAAAGTAAGTTGAGAAAGATAAATAATAAAGATAGATATATAAATATCGATATAATATATTATCTCCAACTATTATCAAATAATCTGAATGTTTAAAAGCATAAATACTACTCGAAAGTTTATTTACCGAATGTATAATCGGAGAAAACTTTCAGTATGTTCGAAAACGTATCACAAAAGTAAGATCTGACCAGGAACGAAGGTGCAGCACTTACTACGTTGTGAAGTTTATATAAACATATTCTATATTATAAATTGAAGCAGTGCATTTCAAAATCATCAAAACGTCTTGAAATGACTTATTGTGTGGAAAAAAAAATAAATATCCAGTTTCGGAAAAGATATTTATCTATATATATATAGACCATTTTTGATGCGGACTGGAAATCAAGATATTAATCTTTGCATTATTCGCAAACTGAACTTAAATTCTTAGCGAGAATTACTATGATCCCTTTAACGAATGTAAACATAAAGAAGGGGTAAAGAGATAATTAAGTGTATCTTAATTCTTTACCGGCTCGTAATTAAGGATATTTTCCCTTTTGTCTAAGCCTAGACCGTACATTGATTAATATGAATATAATAATATCTGCTATTATGAGGTAAACTCTCGTTAATTAACCTCTAAGCATATATTAAAATATATATCAACATAATCTAGAGCTTCAGTGAGTTTAGAGGAAGGAAATGATTGACTTTGGCAGTTTCTGAATAGTTACAAAGTCAATAAAAAAAATCAAAAGGAAAGTATTGTATATAATATCTAATTTAGGCAATAATAATCTGTCACATACTGAATAATTAATGCCTTTATTAAATATGTATCCATTGTCAATACCAAAGGTGCGAGAAAAATTTTGATTGACATGGACTCTAGTTATAAATAAAATATTAGAGGTATAGAGCTAGTCGAAGCAAAACTATTCCTCAATAAGATAATGTAGACCTATAATATACGAGGATTAATTGGGTCTAGTAATTATAAGTTTTAAACCTTCCAAAATAATTTCTAATTATAATCATCATAAAATTATTATTCCAAGATGAAGAATCTTCGGCGTAATAGATTCTTACTGAGGCAAAATTATCTGGTATATTGCTATCGTAGTCTTAAATGATCCAGAAGAAAAAATAAAACAGGCAAAGTAAAGAACGTATCGAATTATATCTATGCCTAAATATAAGATTTTCTTCTTATTTATTATTTTATAGCAGAGTTTAGACAGAGCACGACTGACCTAGACTCTTATATAATCAATCAAAAGATAGTATAAAATAGAATAATAGCTTAACGGATCAACTATTTTCCATGTAGAAAGGCAAAAGGAAAATATGTACCTCAACTAGAATTTTAAATCGTAGTAATCTAGAGAGGTAGCGAATAAATAAATAAACTGTTAATTTATTTATCTGAATCGTGTAAATTTCCGATACCTTATGAATGAAAAATTAATAGAAAGTAGAAAAGATCGATTGCTACTTTCTTGTCAATTTACTCCTTAGATTACATGCTGATTACATATCGGAGCATGTAGAAGAAAAACAGGGGAGGAAAGAAGAAAGATTTTTAGATTTCGTGTATATTTTTCTTCTTATAAATAACGAAAGTTTTATAGTTCACCTTTGCCTTAGAGCCGAATAAGGTGAATATGTAAGAAGTTAATCTCTTTGTAGCGAATAAAAGAGATATAATTATAGGTGGAAGTATCTTCTACACTTAGTGAATGAATTGCAAATTTGATCGTAACCGATAATTCTTAATTCATTTTCAAGAATAAATATATATATAGAATTTAAGTCTAGTTCAAAAGTGACTGGACAGAATTCAACAATATAAGTGGCTACTAGGTATTAGAACCCATCTCTGTCATTCAATAACCTATAATCCAAGACTATATATGTCTCTAGTGCTTAATAAATAAACATATGTTGAGCGAGTACTAGTGACTACTACTCGGTCACTAGTAATCCGACACAATGACGTGACACTAGTCTACGAATCTACTGCCCAGTGGAATTTCGTTAGAATGACCTGGCACTACTCTACGAAGTGCCTCCTGGTGAAATTTTCGTTAGAGCCGGAAGTTAACCGCTTTCTAGCGAATGAAAGACATAAAACATAATTTGAATGACCTGGCACTAGTCTACGAACTGCTGCCCGTTAAAAATTTTGTTAAAGTCGGAAGTTTAACTCTTTCTAGCGGATGAAAGAGATAAAACATAAGTTAATTTAAAATATTAATGGAATTACACTCCTATTATAAGTCAATGGAATATTAAAGATTCTAGTCTGATTCGGGAAAGACTGTACAGAATTTTATGTATAAAAGGTTACTATGTATTTCACTTAATAACCTATATCCATTGACTTAAATGTGAATGGAGCTCTATGAACGATAATAGATTGTTCGGGAATTAGTGATCACTATTTTGACACTAGTTACCCGACATAATGACCGGACACTAGTATTAGTAACTGTTGCCCGGTAAAGTTACAAGTAATTTGACAAAATTGATCGGATAGTAGTATTCGTAACTCTAGTCCGATGAAAAAAAGGAAAACTGACCGGATACAAGTATTCGAAACTTTTTCCCGGTGATAATTAATTATTAGGCAAAATTGACCAGACACTTTCTGTAAAAGTTTGCCTGGTGAAAAATCAGAAATAATATAATAATATGACCGGGTATAAGTATCAGAAATATTACTGATACTTTGCCCGGTGAAAAATTTTAATAATTAGACATAATGACCGGAAGTTAGTATACGTGACTATTTTGTCCGGTGAAATATGTCAAAAAATTAAGTCTTTCCAGAAAATAATTAAATTATTGACTGGAGACTAGTTGACTGGTGCCTGGTTGACCGGTGACTGGTGACTGGTTGACTGGTGACTGGTGCCTGGTTGACTGGCACCTGGTTGACTGGTGAAGCTGATTGACTGGTGCCTGGTTGACTGGTGACTGGTGACTGGTTGACCGGTGACTTGTTGACTTAGACTTTATCGGATACTAAGTACCCAAAGATGCCACCTTGATGGGTCTTACCCCGGCAGTATAGCCATATGGGGTGGGGCTCCCATCAGTAAAGAATTGTCTTATAACCCATCAAGGGTTGACAAGTTCTTTACAATCAGCTTCTCCACTATGAGAATCTTTAGCCAACTGAAGATCTCTGCAAATAAAAGTCCAGGAAAAACATATCGTAAATGCTGAATAACCTGGAACGAAAAGAACAAAAATATTCTGCATATATAAACACGATTATCGAACCGATCGCGCACGAGCGTTGTGCCGAAAAGCGAGAGTCGCGAAATCGCATGTCGAAAAAAGACCAGTCAAAAAATACATGAAATCGAAAATTGAAAATTTTAAATAATAACATAGAAAGTGAAAGGAGTGATAAATAAACAAAAGAAACACAAGGATACAGAAATTTATCCGTGAGGAAAGAAATAATCCAAATTTCTATCACAGGTAAATAATCCTTGTTGAATTTCTTTGTCCACAGAAAAGAAACTGGCACGTGGTCAATTGAGCGGGAAGAGTTACGTCACACAGGTAACTGCCTAAGGGACCTTCTGGTTTAAGACTTTAATCAATGACTGAAAGGTCGTTTTTTCTGTGGAAGGTGTGAAAACAGAAAAGAATAGCACATTATCTATAGGTTAATGTATTATGAAGTTAAAATGTCTCCACCAAATATCATCAAATTCTCATACAGTATGGGAGTTATGGGCTGCACAAGATTTCATTTCAGGGGATGAAGTATCTAATAAAGAAAGTGCGAGTTGTCTCTCTTGCATGTGACATGCCTAATGGTCCTAATCTATGCATGTACTAAATATTAACAAAAAAATTCAAATCATTAAGAAGTTATGGAGTGCACAAGAATTTGGCTTAGAAATTCATTTACCTGAGATAACTAGAAAAAATAACAAAGCAAAAGTTGTCTTTCTTGCATGTGACACTCCTACTTGACCTGATATATGTCCCATCAAAATATTATCAATTTATTTCAGACAGTATGTGAGTTACAGCCTGCACAAGATTTCAGCTCAAGGGGAGATAACAAAAGGTGAGAGTTGTCTCTCTTGAACATGACATGCCTACTGGTCCTTATCTATGCCTCTACCAAATATTATCAAAATATTTCAAACCATTAAGAAGTTACTGAGAGCACAAGAATTTGGCTTAGAAATTTATTCAGGGGAGACACTAGAAAAAAAAAGAAAAAAAAACAAAGCAAGAGTTATCCTTCTTGCATTTGACACTTCTACTTGATCTGAAAAATGTCCCCACCAAATATCATCAAATTCTCATACAGTATGGGAGTTATGGGCTGCACAAGATTTCAACTTCAGGGGCTAAGTAAATGAACAAAGTGAGAGTTGTCTCTCTTGCACGTGACATGCCTACTGGCCCTTATCTATGCCTGTACCAAATATTATCAAAAAATTTCAAATCATTAAGTTATGGAATGCACAAGAATTTGGCTTAGAAATTCATTTAGGGGAGCTAACTAGAAACAAGAGGGTCATGATGGTCCTATAACGCTCACCTGAGTATCATAACACTTAGAGAACTTGACCCAGAAATGATCAAGGAAAACATTCTGACCAAGATTCATGATGATTATATTAACAAGTAAGACAATGTAGCATGCCTAATGGACCATGAAATATACAGCAAGGTTAAATATGAATGACTGTACTCAAGAGGCCATACTAAGCTGTATGCATGTGCTAAGTATCACTGGCTGTAGGACCAATAATTACTGAGAAACTGACCTAAATGCAAAAACTTAACAAAGTCAGTGGACTGTGGAATATAGGTCAAGGTCAAACAAAGATGACAGCATTCAAGAGGCCATGCTAAGATGTCTGCAAGTGCCAAGTATCACTGCTGTAGGACCAACAGTTACTGAGAAACTGACCTAAATGGAAAAGAAAGTCACAGGACCGTGAAATATATGTCATAAGTGACCAAGGTCCAAACTTGACCAAGGACTCATCAAGACAAACATTTTGAGCAAGATTCATGATGATAGCACCTGCTTAAGGCCCTTTGGTTTCGGAGAAGTTTTTTCTTTACGTTTTTAGCTATATAGCTCTATATTAATAAATGACTTCCAGGGCATGCCCATTTTGGACTCCAGGGGCATGGTTGGTAGGATTTATGTAGGAGACTACTTAACACTGCTACATACTAAATATATAATGGTTTCAGAGAATAATATCATGGTTTCAGAGAAGAAGATTTTTTAAGTTTATCCCATTATAAGTCTATGGGATTAATGACCCCTGGGGTGTGGCCAATTTAGACCCCAGGGGCATGGTTGGCAGGATTTATGTAAGAGACCACTAATCATTGCTACATACGAAATATGTTAGCTCTGGGCCTCATGTCTTCAAAGAGGAATATTTTTGAGAGTTCTTTAGCTAGATAGTTCTATATAAACAAATGAACCCCTAGGGCATGGCCAGTTTGGGTCTCAGGGACTTGATTGGCAGGATTTATGTAGGGGACCACTAAACATTGCTACATACACATACTAAATATATAAGCTGTGGGCTTCATGGTATCAGAGAAGATTAAGTTTTTCCCATTATATGACCCCTGGGGTGTGGCCAATTTAGACCCCAGGGGCTTGATTGGCAGGAATTATATTGTGGACCACTAAACATTGCTACATACTAAATATATAAGCCGTGAGCCTCAAGGTTTCAGAGAAAAAGATTTTTTAAGTTTTTCCCATTATAAGTCTATGGCAGCTAATGATCCCTGGGGCATGACCAATTGGGACCCCAGGGGCATGGTTGGCTGGATTTATGTAGGAGTCTACTAAACATTGCTACATACTTAATCTGTTAGCTCTGCTCCTCATGGTTATTGAGAAGATTTGTTAAGGTTCTTTAGCAATATAGCTCTATATATACATATGACCCCCAGGGGCTTGTTTGGCAGGTTTATGTAGAGGACCACTAAGCATTGCTACATACTAAATATATATGCTGTGGGTCTCATGCTTTTAGAGAAGAAGATTTTTTTTCCCATTATAAGTATATGGGACCTAATGACCCCCGGCATGTGGCCAATTTAGATCCCAGGGGCTTGATTGGCAGGATTTATGTAGGGGACCACTTAACATTGCTACATACTATTGTTTGTTTGTTTGATTTGGGCTTAACGTCGCTTTCAACCTTTTTCAGTCATATCGCGACGGTGTCTGGATGTGGCAGGGAGCTCAATGCTCACTTTTAGAGTGCTGCCTCACTGAAATATCACGCCCCAGACACTTTGACATGATATTCCACCCAGTCACATTATACTGACACTGAGCTGACCAGTTCTAGCTCTACTTTCTTAATGCTGAGCGCCAAGCGAAAGAGCAGCTAGTACCATTTTTAAAGTCTTTGGTATGACCCGGCCGGGGATCGAACCCGCAACCTCCCGGTCACAAAGCGGATGCTCTACCACTGAGCCACTGTGCCGGTTGCTACATACTAAATATATAAGCTGTGGGCCTTATGGTTTCAGAGAAGAAGATTTTCAAGTGTTTTTTTTTTTTTTTTTTTCCCCATTATAAGTCAATGGGAGCTAACAACCCCTGGGGTATGGCCAATTTGTGGACCCCAATGCAATGGTTGGCAGGATTTATGTAGGAGACCACACAACATTGCTACATACTAAATCTGTTAGCTCTCGGCCTTATGGTTTCAGAGAAGATGATTTTGGAAGGTTCTTTAGCTATACATCTCTATACAAATATATGACCCCCTGGGGTGTGGCCAGTTTAGACCCCAGGGGCTTGCTTGGCAGGATTTATGTAGGGGACCACTAAACATTGCTATATACTAAATATATAAGCTGTGGGGCCTCATGGTTTCAGAGAAGAAGATTTTTTCTGTTTTTCCCATTATAAGTATGGGAGCTAATGGCCCCTGGGGCATGGCCAATTTGGACCCCAGGGGCATGGTTGGCAGGATTTATGTAGGAGACCACTTAACATTGCCTTATACTTAATCTGTTAGCTCTGGACCTCATGGTTTCAGAGAAGAAGATTTTTGAAGGTTCTTTAGCTATACAGCTCTATATAAATATATGACCCCCTGGGGTGTGGCCAGTTTGGACCCCAGGGGTTTGGTTGGCAGGATTTATGTAGGGTACCACTAAACATTGCTACATACTTATTAATATATAAGCTGTAGGCCTAATGGTTTCAG
Source organism: Anodontia alba (assembly GCA_964016985.1). NCBI lineage: Eukaryota > Metazoa > Mollusca > Bivalvia > Lucinida > Lucinidae > Anodontia > Anodontia alba. Next base: position 69,090,905 of record OZ024826.1, read on the forward strand.
AGAAGAAGATTTTTTAAGTTTTCCCATTATAAGTATGGGAGCTAATGGCCCCTGGGGCATGGCCAATTTGGACCCCAGGGGCATGGTTGGCAGGATTTATGTAGGAGACCACTTAACATCACTTCATACTTAATCTGTTAGCTCTAGACCTCATGGTTTCAGAGAAGAAGATTTTTGAAGGTTCTTCAGCTATATAGCTCTATATAAACATATGACCCCTAGGGTGTGGCCAGTTTGGACCCCAAGGGCTTGATTGGCAGGATTTATGTAGGGGACCACTAAACATTGCTACATACTAAATATATAAGCTGTAAGCCTCATGGTTTAAGAGATTTTTCAAGTTTTTCCCATTGTAAGTCTATGGGAGTTAATGACTCCCAGGGCATGGCCAGTTTGGACCCCAGGGGCTTGATTGGCAGGATTTATGTAGGGGACCACTAAACATTGCTACATACTAAATACATAAGCCATGGGCCTCATGGCTTCTGAGAAGAAGATTTTTTAAGTTTTCCCTACTTTAAGTCAATGGGAGCTCTATATGGGCATGGCAGCCATCTTGATTTATGGACCATGACCATTTGTACACATTTTCAATCCCCCTTTAACACAAAGCTCCAAATGAAGTTTGAAGAAATTTGGCCCGGGGGTTTCAGAGGAGGAGTTGTTCAAAGGTGTGAACGGACAGACGGATGATGGACGGGGAGTGATCACAATAGCTCATCCTGAGCCTTCTGCTCAGGTGAGCTAAAAAGAACAAAGAAAGAGTTGTCCTTCTTGCATGCTACGCTCCTACTTGACCTGATATATGTCCCTGTCAAATATTATCAAATTATCTCATACAGTATGCGGGTTATAGCCTGCACACTATTTTGGTTTCGGGGGAGATTACTACATAACGAAGAAAGTGATAGTTGTCTCTCTTGGTCTTTATCTATGCCTCTACCAAATATTATCAAAATATTTCAAACCATTAAGAAGTTATGGAGTGCACAAGAATCTGGCTTAGAAATTTGTTCAGGGGAAATAACTAGAAAAAGAACAGAGCAATGGTTGTCCTTCTTGCACGCGACACTCCTACTTGACCTTATATATGTCCCTACCATATATTATCAAATTATCTCAAACACTATGGGAGTTATGGCCTGCACAAAACTTCTGCATCGAAGGAGATAACTACATAAAGAAGACAGTAAGAGTTGTCTCTCTTGCATGTGGCAAGCCTACTGGTCCTCCTCTTCATCCCTACCAAATATTATCAAATTATCTCAAACGGTATGGGAGTTATGGCCTGCATAAGATTTTGGCTTCAGGGGAGATAACTACATAACAAAGAAAGTGATAGCTGTTTCTCTTGCATATGACATGCCTACTGGTCCTCCTCTTCATACCTACCAAATATTATCAAATCATCTCAAACAGTATGGGAGTAATGGCCTGCACAAGATTTTGGCTTCAGGGGAGATAAACACATACGAAGAAAGTGAGAGTTATCACTCTTGCAGGTGACACGCCTACAGGTACTCATCTTCATTCCTACCAAATATTATCAAAATATGTCTAAGGGTATCAAAGTTATGGAGGGCACAAGGATGCATCTACCGATTTCTGCTTCAGCGGAGATACCGTAAAAATTCTAATTAATGCCCATGCTCTAATAAACGCGCATCCCCACAATTTCAGCTTAAAACATGTTGGATTTTTGGTCCATTTCCCAGAAAGTTGGTACCACTATCAAACCCCCATTACAAAGAAAAAAAAAAAATGTGAGACAAAAAGAAAAAAAAAAACAAGAGGACCATGATGGTCCTATATCGCTCACCTGAGCAAACAGCTTTGCAAACTTACTTTTGAAGTTTCAGCCAAGTTCACTGCTCTAAGATTTTTGTATAAATTTAATAGCCCTACACCCCAGTGGCCATGTTTTTTTCATGCATCATGATGGCTTGAACTGAATCTTGAAAGAAGGTCACCAAATGAACAATTCTGCCAAGTTATATTGAAATTGGTCCAGTGGTTTCTGACAAAAAGGTTTTTGAAGTGTTTCATATAGCTATATAGGGAAAATAAGCCCCACCCCTAACGGCCATGTTTTTTGACGAATCATGACAGCTTGAACAAGCTTGGTAGAGGGCCACCAAAGGAACATTCCTGCCAAGTTATATTGAAATAGGTTCAGTGGTTTCTGACAAAAAGATTTTTAAAGTTTTCTATTTAGATATATAGGGAAAATAAGCCCCACCCCTAGCAGCCATGTTTTTTGATGAATCATGATTGCTTGAACAATCTTGGTATAGGGTCACCAAAGCAACATTCCTGCCAAGTAATATTGAAATCGGTCAGGTGGTTTCTGACAAAAAGAATTTTAAAATTTTCTATACAGATATATACGGAAAATAAGCCCCGCCCCCTGGCGGCCACGTTTTTTGACGTATCATGAGGGCTTGAACAATCTTGGTAGAAGGTCACCAAAGCAACATTCCTGCCAAGTTACAATGAACTCGATCCAACGATTTCTTACGAGAAGATTTTTAAAGTTTTCTATATAGATATATAGGGAAAATATGCCCCGCCCCCTAGCGGCCATGTTTTTTGACGAATCATGCCAGCTTGAACAATTTTGGTAGAGGGTCACCAAAGAAACATTCCTGCCAAGCTATATTGAAATTGGTCCATTGGTTTCTGACAAGAAAATTTTTAAACTTTTCTATATAGATATATAGGGAAAAATAAGCCCCGCCCCCTGGCGGCCATGTTTTTTGATGAATCATGATAACTTGAATAATCTTGGTAGAGGGTCAACAAGGAAACATTTCTTTCAAGTTATAATGAAATCTGTCCAGTGGTTTCTGACAAGAAAATTTTTAAAGTTTTCTATTTAGATACATAGGGAAAATAAGCCCCAACACCTGCCAGCCACGTTTTCTGATGAATCATGACTACTTGAACAATCTTGGTAGACGGTTACCAAAGAAACATTCCTGCAATGTTGTATTGAATTCGGTCCAGTGGTTTCTGACAAAAGGATTATTAAAGTTGTCTAAACAGATATATAGGGAAAATATAAAATCTGTCCAGTGGTTTCTGACAAGAAGATTTTTAAAATTTTCTATATAGATATATACGGAAAATAAGCCCCGTCCCCTGGCGGCCATGTTTTTTGACGTATCATGAGGGCTTGAACAATCTTGGTAGAAGGTCACCAAAGCAACATTCCTGCCAAGTTACAATGAACTCGATCCAACGATTTCTTACGAGAAGATTTTTAAAGTTTTCTACATAGATATATAGGGAAAATAAGCCCCACCCCCTGGCGGCCATGTTTTTTGACGAATCCAAATGGCTTGAACAATCTTGATAGAGCATCACCAAAGGAACATTTCTGCAAAATTATATTGAAATCGGTCCAGTGGTTTCCGACAAGAAGATTTTTAAAGTTTTCTATATAGATACATAGGGAAAATAAGCCCCGCCCCCTGGTGGCCATGTTTTTTGACGAATCCAAGTGGCTTGAACAATCTTGGAAGAGGATCATTAAAGGAACATTTCTGCAAAATTATATTGAAATCGGTCCAGTGCTTTCTGACAAGAAGATTTTTAAAGTTTTCTATATAGATATATAAGGAAAATAAGCCCCGCCCCCTGACAGCCATGTTTTTTGATGAATCCATATGGCTTGAACAATCTTAGTTGAAGATCATCAAAGGAACCTTTCTGCAAAATTATATTGAAATTGGTCCAGTGCTTTCTGACAAGAAAATTGTTAAAGTTTTGTTTATAGATATATAGGGAAAATAAGCCCCGCCCCCTGGTGGCCATGTTTTTTGACGAATCCAAATGGCTTGAACAATCTTGGTAGAGGATCACCAAAGGAACATTTCTGCAAAATTATATTGAAATCGGTCCAGTGGTTTTTGACAAGAAGATTTTTAAAGTTTTCTATATAGATATGTAGGGAAAATAAGCCCCGCCCTTGGCGGCCATGTTTTTTAACGAATCCAAATGGTTTGAATAATCTTGGTAGAGGATCACCAAAGGAACATTTCTGCAAAATTATATTGAAATCAGTCCAGTGGTTTCTGACAAGAAGATTTTTAAAGTTTTCTATATAGATATATTGGGAAAATAAGTCCCGCCCCCTGGCGGCCATGTTTTTTGACGAATCCAAATGGCTTGAACAATCTTGGTAGAGCATCACCAAAGGAACATTTCTGCAAAATTATATTGAAATCGGTCCAGTGGTTTCTGACAAGAAGATTTTTAAAGTTTTCTATATAGATATATAGGGAAAATAAGCCCTGCCCCCTGGCGGCCATGTTTTTTGCCGAATCCAAATGGCTTGAACAATCTTGGTAGAGGATCACCAAAGGAACATTTCTGCAAAATTATATTGAAATCGGTCCTGTGGTTTCTGACAAGAAGATTTTTGAAGTTTTTAGTTAAAAAATCTATTTTTAGCTCCTGTGACCTAGATATGCAATGGACCAGAACCATTTGAACAACTTTGAAAGAGGACCAACCAAGGATCATTCCTGTGAAGTTTGGTCAAAATCCAATCAGTGGTTTAGGAGAAGATGTTGTTTAAAGATTGTGGACGGACGGACGGACGACGACGACGACGGACGGTGAGTGATCACAATAGCTCACCTTGAACCTTCGGCTCAGGTGAGCTAAAAATGGGTATCCCATCTTAAGCAGTCAGTTTGCGTATCTGTTTTCTTATCACAAAATGAACATGCACATTTTTCTCTCTCAGTGTGCATGCATACTTTCAAGTATACTGCCTTGCACAAAAGTTCCTTCTACTGCCGATCGTGGTTTGCTGGTTATAATACACTGAATGTCCACATTTCCGTCCTTGAATAACTGCGTCTCTTGGAGCCTATTTAGTAATCCCTATGTAGAATATCATGGGTCTGCTCAGTTAGGCCGCAGGGCGACAATGTGCAATTCTGTGTCATTCGCATTTCCAGTATAGATTACAAAAATAGCCATCAGAAGAGATGGCAAATTCCCTGACCGCACTGCAAATGGCCGTCTTTTTTCAATCTAGGGCATCAGAGATGTAATTTTATCAAGGGATACACTTGTTTAACCCTGCAGTGGGTGATAACTCCACAACTGTGAATCAGACATAGAACTCTTAAACCATAGGTTGTGGAAACTGGATTTTGTGTTTTTCAACAAAGAAACTGAAAAGAATGAGAAAAATAAGGCCCATTTCCTGCAATGATTATAACTCTTAAACAGTCAGTCATGGAAACTGGATTTTTTGATTGCTAGTAAGTGATTTTCAACAAAGAATCCAAAAATAATGAGAAAAATAAGGCCTGTTGCCTGCAAAGATTATAACTCTCAAACTGTAAGTCGCAGAAACTGGATTTTGTGTTCGCTAGTAAGTGATTTTCAACAAAGAATCCAAAAATAATGAGAAATATAAGGCCCTTTGCCTGCAAGGCCTGTAACTCTTCAACCGTTAGTTTGAGAAACTCAATTTTGTGTGTGCTAGTAAGTGATTTTCAACAAAGAATCCAAAAATAATGAGAAAAATAAAGCCTGCTGCATGCATTGCTGATAACTCTGCATCCGCAGTATAAGTAAGGGGGATAACTCCAACACTCCATAGGTCAGAGTTGTCCTTACATATTGTGACACACCTAGTTTATGTTCTTAGCATCTCTGCTATCATTAAAATGTCTCCACTGGTTAAAGAGTTATAGCCTGCACAAGATTTTACCACTAGGGGAGATAACTGAAAATAAATAGAGTAACGAGTAACCCATAGTTACAATTTTTAAATGCAACTCTCCTTCTTAATGTTCTAAGCATCCCTATTAATTATCACCAAAAAATCTCAACTGGTAGAGAAGTTATGACCGTCAGCAAATTTAACAACTATGGGAGATAACTCAAAAATGGAGTCAGACTTGTCTTTTATGTACATGACATGCCTACTCAATGTCCTCTACAACTTGATGAAGTATCATAAAAATATCTCAAAGGATTTAAGAGTTATGGCCTGCACAAGATTTAACAACTATGGGAGATAACTCCAGAACTGAGTCAGAGTTGTTGTTCTTGTATGTGACACACCTACTCAATGTCCTCTACAACTTGATCAAGTATCATGATAATATCTCAAAGGATTATTGAATTATGGCCTGCACAAGATTTCATAACTATGGGAGATAACTCCAGAGCACAGTCAGTTAGAGTTGTCATTCTTGTAGGCGACACACCTACTCAATGTCCTCTACCTATTGGTGAAGTATCATGAAAATAACTTATAGGGTTTTAGAGTTATGGGCCGCACAAGATTTAACAACTATGGGAGATAACTCCCAAAACGAGTCAGCTAGAGTTGTTGTTCTTGTATGTGACACACCTACTCAATGTCCTCTACAACTTGATCAAGTATCATGAAAATATCTCAAAGGGTTATTGAGTTATGGCCTGCACAAGATTTTACAACTATGGGAGATAACTCAAGAATGCAGTCAGTTAGAGTTGTCTTTCTAGTATGAGACACGCCTACTCAATGTCTTCTACCTAATGGTGAAGTATCATGAAAATACCTTAAAGGGTTTCAGAGTTATAGGCCACACAAGATTTAACAACTAAGGGAGGTAACTCCAAAATGGAGTCAGCTAGAGTTGTCTTTCTTGTACGCGACACACCTACTCAATGTCCTCTACATATTGGTGAAGTATCATGAAAACATCTTCAAAGGTTTCAGAGTTATGGTCCGCACAAAATTTTACAATTTTGGGAGACTATGGGAGATAACTCCTGAACCAAGTCGATTAGAGTTGTCATTCTTACACGCGACACTCCTACCCAATGCCCTCTACAAACTGACAAAGTTTCATGAAAATAGCTCAAAGGGTATAGGAGTTATGGGCCGCACAAGGTTTCGTCTACAGACGGATGGACAGATGGACAGACGGACGCCAGGGCGATCACTATATCCCCCGAACCTTTCGGTCGGGGGATAAAAATATATGTGAAGATACCCAGAAAATGCAACAGTCACAAAGTAACTTTTCCCTTGCCCCGCAAGAAGAAACCGCATGCTCGGTAACGTCAGGTAAAATCGTGGCGGGAAACCGCTTAAAGAGAAAAACAAACTGACGTTAGTTAAATTTCATGGCCTTTTCTCCTCAGAAATGCATACGAAACTGACACGTATTTAAAAAAAGAACTTAAATATTAGGACAGATAGGCCTATGCAAACAGTGTAGACCCAGATCAGACACAACAGAATGGGGCGTCTGATCAGGGTCTACACGGTTTGCCATTAATACAACCATATTTTAGACACATTAACAGCTAGTAGAATGGACTTTCAAATTTTAGGATAAGTATGGTAAGTACAAATGTAAGTGTCCCCGTACCAAGGGTAAATACTGTGCCACACTTTTTCTGCGAATTTTTAAGCAGAAAATCCAAAATTTAAGTTTTTTTTCATTAATATAACAACAGCGAGAAAAAGTATGACCAAGCAGGTTGTGTTGTGCGGAATATTTTAACGCTACCAAGTACCCGTGGCACAAAGAGGTAGCGGCAATTGTTATGTACATGTATTTGTACAGCCTTGCTTTCATGGATCACCTATGCACACTTGGTGCCCCTGTCTATCACCAAGCGCCACCCTGTCCACTTTATACTCAACCCAGGGCATGTCGAGTATGAGCTAGGCGTACTATTGGTCTGAAAAGATACCAAGCAGGTATGAAGCTCTGTCCCTTTTATACTAACATCAGATGAAACAGCTGGTATTGATTTTTTTCACACCTTAATCAAATGGGCAGTTACTCAACGCTTAGCACTCTGTTTAAAAGTTTTTTTAAAAGTTTTTAGCAGATTACATTTTGAAATATTTTTCTTATTTTCCCTAGGAAACAGGATTTAACATTTCATGTAAATTGTTTCCTCTCTGGAGACAATTTGCATGAAATGTCAAATGCTGTTTTATGGGAATATAAGAACAATATCATCAATTTGTTGTCTGTCAGTTGTGTTGTTCATCTATTGGACTTTAATAAAATATTGTTTAAACCAATTTGTAGTCCGCTGAATTTGCCCGGACAGCGATAAAAGTTAACTTTTGACACGAGGATCAAGTGGCGTTGTCGCTCAAGGTCAATACCGGTAAAGTACACAGTTGGATTATGTATTGACAAAAGGTTTGTTTAGAAGTTTGCACAGCTCCAGATAAGGCATAAATTTTAGTCATATATCAGAAAACCTGAGTTATTATGGACCTATTTTTTTATGTCTTTCTGAAATGAAAATCAGTCCGGCTCTTCAAAAACTGGTCTTGGACAGAAGAACCGGCATTTTCTTGGACCCTGATGGTATGCATGTACTATATCATAGTTCAACAAATAGGCAGTTCTACCGGACAAGGCAGGAACTAAAGACATGGAGATCGTAATACTAGTCCTTGAAGAAGATGGCGGCACACTTCGGAGAAAATTTGAACTCTGGCTATCCCCATGAAATTGCAACCTCCTTAAGTGCCCACCCCTTTCTCTCAGATTGGGCACGATTCTAATTAACGCCCAGGGCATTTTATTAGAATTTTTATGCTACTCACAAGACACCCAGGGTAAATGTTGATGGAAAGACAAACATACGGATGGAAACTTGGACAGAAACTTTCATGCCTAAGTTGCCCATGCTAAAGCAGTTGCGTCAAAAAGTGTCTGTTAATGTTTTGGTTTATATATGCCCCATTTTAATGTTTGCATTCTTTCCTAGAAAAGACCATGTACACAATATGGAATGCGACTGACCATGCCCTCGAACAGAAAATGAAACTGTACACGAAATATATATTGATATCTTAATACAGATATGATCAGAATCAAGTGCATTTTAGATCTGTACACTATCCTTTCAGAAAATTTTAGTTAAGTCAACTAGATTGACGGAGAATACCATTAAGCAATTATTGGAATAGTGAATTGTCATATTCAATTCACTGTTCTAATAGTATAACTGAACGGAGTGACCCCACCCTCTCTGTTAAAAACAACTGCAAAATCACAGATTGCAACAACGAATGGAGAGATGAAAACTCGAAACAAAAACAATTGAAAAATCTTTGCTTGTTTGACACACCATACTTATTTGCAATCTTACTTTCTTTCGAAATATAAACCAAGTTATTTCACTCTATCTTCAGTTTCAGGATTAGTTCAAAAGAGAGGTCTGGTGTCTGCCGCTTTTGCAGCAAGGTGTACACAAGTGTATCAGGGTTGCATGCCCATTAAGACTGAGGTACAGGGCCTCACACATGCTGCAGAAAAAAAAACAAAAAAAACTAGAACAGTGTTTTCAGAGGAAAACATATGTCCCCTACCAGTTTGAACAGACCTATCGTTGAAAAAGGTTGTATCTATAATTTATCTTTTTTGTGTGTGTGTGTGTGTCTGATCGATGGGGGCCATTTTCCAAATCTAAGCCTAGTGTGACCTTGAAAATGGGGTCAAATCACCAAAATCTAATCAGTTCTTGTCCCTGTCTCAACAAGACAGCTGTACAAGTTTGGTCAAAATCCATCCATTTATTCTGGAGGTAGGGTGCAGAAAAGCTATTTTCCAACAATCTGAGCCCTCCTGTGACCTTGAAAATGGGGTCAAGGTCACCAAATTCTAATCAGTTCTTTTTCATGTCACAACTAGAGCTGTCAGAAAATCTGACTATAGCCCCGCTGCAGCTCTATCGGAGGAGAAATACATACAGTGTTGAAATATTTTGAATTCATCCTTACCAGGTAACACCACTGTAGGACATGGTAACATGGCATTCTAAAACCTATCAAGGGACTTTAATCCATGAGTAATGGGCCCTTGGTCCTAATTCTTGAATACATGATATATCAACCCACTGACCATGCATGTACCACTTTTTCAAAGCCCCCAAGTGTGGTACAAGTTCCATCGAAGTAGGACCATAAACATAAAAGTTATTGAGCAATATGCATTTTAATTTTTTGAAAACCTACCAAGGGACATAACTCCAAGAGTTATGGACCCTTGGCCCCTACTCTGGTACACACAATACATCCAGTCATTGTCCATGTTGATATGAGCTTTCAGCTTTCTAGCTTTCATAGTTCCTTAGAAATCTGTTAAGAAAATTTTCAAGAATGGCAAAACTTGAAAAACCTATGAAGGGACATAACTCCAAGAGTTCTGGGCCCTTGGCCACCATTCTGCCATTACACCTTCCTTACCTTAGAGATCAAGTGTGGTATAAGTTACACTGAGGTAGGACCACAAACATGTTATTGAAAATCTACAAAGGGACATAACTCCATGAGTTATGGACCCTTGGCCCCTATTCCAGTATACACAATACATCAAGTCATTGTCCATGTTTATACCAACTTTCAGCTTCCTAGCTTTCACAGTTCCCGAAAAGTATGTTATGAAAATTTTCAAGAATGGCAAAATTTGAAAACCTATGAAGGGACAACTCCAAGAGTTATAGGCCCTTGGCCACCATTCTGCCTCTACACCTCACTTACCTTACAGACCAAGTGTGGTATAAGTTTCATTGAAGTAGGACCATAAACATAAAAAGTTATTGAGCAAAATGCATTTTAATTTTTTGAAAACCTACCAAGGGACATAACTCCAAGAGTTATGGACCCTTGGCCCCTATTCCGGTTTACACTATACATCCAGTCATTGTCCACGTTTATACGAACTTTCAGCTTTCTAGCTGTCATAGTTCCTGAGAAATCTGTTACAAAAATTTTCAAGAATGGCAAAATTTGAAAACCTATGAAGGGACATAACTCCAAGAGTTACGGGCCCTTGGCCACCATTCTGCCATTACACCTTCCTTACCTCAGACAGCAAGTGTGATATTAGTTTCATTGAAGTAGGACCACAAACATAAAAGTTATTAAGCAAAATGCATTTTAAATTTTGAAAACCTACCAAGGGACATAACTCCAAGAGTTATGAATCCTTGGCCACCATTCTGCCAATACACCTTCCTTACCTCAGAGACCAAGTGTTGTATTAGTTTCATTGAAGTAGGACCACAAATATAAAAGTTATTAAGCAAAATGCATTTTAAATTTTGAAAACGTACCAAGGGACATAACTCCAAGAGTTACTGGCCCTTGGCTACTATTCTGCGACTACACCTTTCTTACCTAAGTCAAGGTAATCAAGTGTAGTATAAGTTTCATTGAAGTAGGACCATAAACATTAAAGTTATTAAGCAAATTTTGCAGTCACGGAATCACAGAATTATGGAATCACAGAATTACAGAATGACGGAATCACGGAAGGACATGGTAAATCCAGTATAGCACCACTTTTTTAAAGCGGGGCTATAACAAAATAGTTGTGCAAGTTTGGTCAAAATCCATCCATTCCTTCATGAGGTAGTGTGCAGACAACCTATTTTTCAACAATCTAAGCCCTTGTGTGACCTTGAAAATGGGGTCAAAGTCACCAAAATCTAATCAGTTCTTTTCCATGTCACAACAATATAGATGTACAAGTTTAGTCAAAATCCATTCATTCATTCTGGAGATAGGGTGCAGACAAGCCATTTTCCAACAATCTGAGCCATCCTGTGACCTTGAAAATGGGGTCAAGGTCACCAAAATCTAACTAGTTCTTGTCCCTGTCTCAACAATATAGATGTACAAGTTTGGTAAAAATCCATCCATTCATTCAGGAGACAGGGTGCTGACAAGCCATTTTCCAACTATCTAGGCCATCATGTGACCTTAAAAATGGGGTCAAGGTCACCAAAATCTAATCAGTTCTTTTACATGTCCCAGCAATCTTGATGAGCAGGTATGGTCAAAATCCATCGAGATAGGGTACAGACAAGCAATTTTCCAGCCTTTTCCAGCAATCTGTCCTTGTGTGACCTTGAAAAAGGGGTCAAGGTCATCAAAATTTAATCAGCATTTCTCCCCCACCCAATGATAAATTTATGTAAGTTTGGCCAAAATCCATCCATTCATTAAGGAGATAGAGTGCAGACAAGAGGCTACGCTGACGCCGACAGGATCCGCACTAAAAACAATATGTTCCCCCCTATGGTGGGGGGCATAAAAATTTCAGCAGAACCAATTTTCATGTACAATTATAGTATTGTCAAGTTGTGTGTATTACATTATGTGGTATGAAGAACAATACCAGGCATGCTATTTGGATTTGTTTGTTGGAAGTGAGGTTAGACGACCCTTCAACACACTTTGGGTCATTTTGGGAGCATTCAGTCGACATAAGCATACTGTTCGTGAGCAGGATTCCTAAGTGGTTTATTAGGTTTTGTGCACAGTCTTTCTCCAGTAACTGACAACTGCCCTTCTTGATTTGGCTGATGGAGGAGAATGGCTGCAATTCTTTTTTCATGACCAAATCTCCACTAAAGAATGTACCATGTGCGAGGACCTAACCTGTGACCTTCCGTACGCCAGGCAAGTGGGGATCAAGTTGCCGAGCTTTCCTGTTGTGATATTTGGAAATTATTGGTTTGATTATTATAGTCATTGAAATTTGTACTATAGAACAGACTTCTGTATTTCTAAACATTGGAAACTTTAAGTAAACTACTGTCAAACTAATTAGGTTGATAGTGACCTGCTCCAAAAGTCTAAAGTGTGCTTGAAATTATTATTTACCTTTCATAATCAAATGAAAACACCCAGTGTTTGTCCCATTTAAGTGAATGTCAATAGTAACATATGTTGGTGAGGTGGGAAACAGAAATGTAAGATTTTCTCATTTGAACCAGCACACTGTGATAAATTGTGAACATCAACATAGGTATGAGGTAGTAAGGACTGCAATAGTACTAAATATTTGTTGTTTTGAGACGTATTCAACAGAAAGGCAGAAGTTGAAAATGACATGTTTCCTGGAGTATTGAATTCATTTATATGGAAATTATTATGTAAGGATATTCATTTTGTGAGCCGAGGGACCTTATTACAATATTAAGGGTATCCCAATCAATATTATTATTACAATATTAAGGGCCGCACAATCTAGGGCAAGGACACCAGGTACTACAAGCTCTACTGGTCCAGAAACCACAAAGGCACAGCTGGTGTAGGAGTGTTTGTGGCAGAAGAATGGACAGAGAAAGTTTTTGAGGTGCAGAGAGTCTCCGACAGAATCAGCTTAGTAAAGCTTATAGTTGGCCAGCGTGTGGTTACCTTTCTGTCTGTGTATGCCCCACAGAGTGGTCTAGGTGATGAGGTTAAGGACCTGTTCTTTGATCAGCTGCTGCTGTGACTGCCAGGATCCCAGGATCCGAATTTCTGATCCCATGTGGAGATTGGAACGGCCATGTAGGTCATGCAGGCACTGGATACAGGGAAGTGCATGGTGGGATGGGGTATGGCAGGCCAGAACCAGATGTTGAGGGTGAGAGAACCCTAGAGTATGCCCTAGCATTCAACCTGGAGAAATAAGCAAAATACCAAACCTCATGATGAAAAAAATCATCTGAAGCTGTGTTCATTGTTTGCTCATAGTCATTGAATATGTTGACTTTAACACTTACCATGCTATGAGCAGTTTCAGCAGATGACAAACTGGCGATATTTTTTCCTAGAAAATAGGATCTGACATGTCATGCAAATTATCTCCTACCTAAGGAGACAATTTGCATGAAGTATAAAATCTTATTTTCTATGAAAAAAAAATATTCAAAATGTCGTCTGCTGAAATTTTGACCCAGCATGCAAAAGTGTTAAACTACAGAAAACACTTCCTTGGAGACTTGCAAAACTGTGCCCCATTGTAGACTGAATATATGCAGCATCTGGTCAGGGTCTACATTGTTTATCACTCATCTGGCAGTCTTTAAGGTCATATGCCAGCAGCAGTTGTCAGAATATGGGAGCTCATTAACTATAGATCATGCTGTTGTCACTGTCCTCAGGTCGTGACTAATTCAGAGATATGAAGGCCCATCTGGCCAAACTCAACAGACCCAGGTCACGTCATGCACACCATGCGGCACAACCAGGTTCTGCAAAGGTTTGATTATAGAATAAAATATACAGTGTAGCTCCAATACATCGCGGTCCGTTATTTCGGGAAATCCAGTATATCGCGAATCGGCCATGGCTCCCAAATTTTCCATAAGCAAAAAAATTTAAAAACATAAAATGTTTGTTTTATTAAACTTCAGAAAAAAAACGCATTCCGCCTCCGGTAATTGATTTTTCGCGCCTATCTCGACGCTAAGTCGCGTCAAGTATTTTGACAAACAATCCACTCCCCCACTTAGTGTCAATCAGCGCACACGTTGATTATAATTGGCAAACGATAAATTATACCCCCGTTATTGTCATAATCATTATCATCATTGAGTACATAGATCTACTCAATGCTCAATCAGTCAATGATGCCCACAAACTAATTTTGCTCAACAGGTGAAAACGGTCCACCTCCTTTTCAACACCAGCAAATTTTACAAGACAGTAGTCTTACGATGTTTCTGTCCCACATACACATATCTTAGTCTGCTTATTTTACACTTCTGTAGCAATAAATATTTCAAAAGAAAACAACTGCGTAAAAAAAAAAAAAAAAATAATAATAATAACAATAAAACTAAAATAAAAAGAAACGACAGTTTTTTTGTTGTTTTTTTTGCGCCTGCAACACAATAATAAGCAAAGGGAAGCAACTCAAATTATCTTAGCTCAACTGAAGCAATTTTAGTAACTTCCCTTCACCGTTCCAGGGAACCTGAGTATCCAAAATGGCGTCCGAAATTGTCAACCCAATGATTTCTTGTTTTCAAACGTTGTTTATCAGCTGGTTTCGATTGAAATTACTTGTTAGACATAGCGCACCATTGTAAATAATGCCACTGAGCAATTTTTAATCCAATTTTAATTAGAAAATATGGTGACAGCATGACTGAATGCCATTTATCCTGATGTCTCAGCAAACTACCACAGCGACAAACCGAGCGAGAGTTATGCATGCCGTTATACATGCATGGTATATGTCTGGACTTATATCGCGCTCCGTTTATATCGCGATAACGGACTCTGGACCCCGAGGACCGCGATATATTGGAGTATTACTGTATTACTACTTGCTTATACTTCACATCCCAGACTAGTAGCAAACAGGGTGGACTCAGATCAGACGCCTTATCCCCCAGCACCCGATCTAGGTCCGTAATGCTTGCTAAGGTCCGTCTGTCTAAACAGAACAGACCCATGTCATGCCATGCACACCTTGCAGCACAATCAGGATCTGCACTGCTCCAAATACAGATTCATATGAAACCAGTATTGGCAACTTCAAAATAATCAGTTTTTGGTAAAACATGTTTTCTATGATATATGGGCCTTAGCATTTGAATCAATAAATAAATAAATAAATATTAGCCTCAAAATAGCTAATAAATGAAATTTGTATTACCTGTCTCGCAAAAACGATGCTGCCAACGGTCGCACGCATCACAACTTACGGCATGCTGACATCTACCAACAACCTTGCTACATGCAGTGCAAAGATCAGACATTTTCATTTTATTTAAAGCCTTTGATACTCATGAAGAGAACTCAAAAAGATGAATGATGCTTATTTTCTTATATATCTAGTAATTGGCAGGTAAAAAGAAAATTACACAAAAGATAATAACCCTTAAAAATTCTTGCTTGTCATTAGGCCCCGCCAAAACAAAAACAACAGCTCGCCGACAAAATCAAAGTAATTAAAAACAGTCCTCGATTAAGGGCAAGATTAAAGAACCTGAATCAATAATTGTTTTTCACACCTATATTAATCGGTACATGTTTACCTAAATGTGTCAATAAGGGGGATAATCAGTACATTAGTCCAAACTGGATGAAATAGACAGTTGTTTGTTTGTTTGTTTGATTTGGGCTTAACGTCGCTTTCAACCTTTTTCAGTCATATCGCGACGGTGTCTGGATGTGGCAGGGAGCTCAATGCTCACTTTTAGAGTGCTGCCTCACTGAAATATCACGCCCCAGACACTTTGACATGATATTCCACCCAGTCACATTATACTGACACTGAGCTGACCAGTTCTAGCTCTACTTTCTTAATGCTGAGCGCCAAGCGAAAGAGCAGCTAGTACCATTTTTAAAGTCTTTGGTATGACCCGGCCGGGGATCGAACCCGCAACCTCCCGGTCACAAAGCGGACGCTCTAATAGACAGTTGTAACAAATGGGTTTGGATATATGTATAAAGTCAAATTGTTGGACATATTATGTTATTTCAACATAAAGTTCATACTTCAATCATCATATACAATTGAAAGTAGAAGATATTTGAAGGTGTAAAGGTGCTGTTGAAGCCTTTAAAAAAGTGGCAATTTATTTTGCAGATTTCTTGATCTGTGATGAATAAATTTCATTAAATTATTTTTTCTATGTTGAAACATCTTCTTTCTAGGGAAAAGGTATTTTGATTTCATCATTCTCAGCACAGAACTAAAGATCAATTTTTTAACAAAGGCACATAAACTGCTCCCTGCCCAAATTCAATGTCATCCATTGTTTACATCATTACACACCAAAAGTAGTTCTCTACAGTACATGTGCAGCACTAAAAATAGCCCACAACAATGTATGGAGAGATAAACTTGTCTTTAGTGATGTAAAAATTATCTTCAGTATTTATTTTCCACTTGTGTGGTATACTACTTCAAACAAGAGCTCCACCAAGCGGGGCATTATACGCCCGTGTCAAGTAAAAAGATGTAGCATAAAAACTGGCTCCTGTATAATTCAGTGCTCCGGATATAAACTGTAAGTGGAATTACAAAAAAAAAAAAAAAAAAAATTAAAAAAAATTTCATTGGGGCATATCTCTGCTGATATTTGGTGAACTGTAACCTAAGCGACCAAGCTGGCCCAGGAATTAAGGAAGAAGTGACTTCTCCCTCCTGGGAAAATAGGGAGAAGTTTGCTGCTTCTAGGGAGAAGTGCTTTCTGACAGAGGACACACCACAGAAGCATGACTATATTATAAGCTCATATGAGCCTTTGGCTGATTTGTTTTTCCTATACTTCAGTATCGGACCAAACAATAACAAAACAAAAATAAACAAACAAAAAAAAAAAAAAAAAAATGCTGCAAGAAATTTTTTTGTAAACCTTTAACTTGTTTAATACTGATTTTATTTTTGTTCTTCAAGGGAGCCAAATCAGAGGAGTATTAAAAAAAAAAAAAAAAAAAAAAATCCAAAAAGAATTATGTATTCATAAAGATTTAATAATGGCAACCTTTCCTTGCAAATCTAATAAAAGAAGAAAAAAAAAAAAAAAAAAAAGAAATAATCAATATCTTGCCCTTATGACCAAAACTTTAGTTATTTGCAAAAAATATAACTATTATAAAATAAAATTTGCACACTATTACCTCTAAACAATATGCTGCGAAAAGTTTACAAAAACTTTCAAAGGGGCATAAATCTGCAAATATTTGGTGCACTGTAACCTCGAAATCAAATGTGCTGCTCCACATCATCATGTAACTATTTACGAAGTTTCAGCTTGATCGGATGTAAACTATAGAAGGATTTAGCCGGAAACAAAAAATTAATAGAAATTAATAGAAATTTTCAACGGGGTTTAACTCTGCTAATATTTGGTGGACTGTAACCTTGAAGTAATATGCGCTACTCCACATCATGGTCTAACTAAAAATAAAATTTCAGCTTAATAGGATGTAAACTGTAGGAGGATTTAGCCGGAAACGAAAAGTTTACTGAAATTTTCAAAGGGGCATAACTCTGCTAATATTTGGTGGACTGTAACCGCGAAACAATATGCGCTGCACCACATCATGGTCTAACTGTACATGCAGTTTCAGCTTGATTGGATGTAAACTGTAGGAGAATTTAGCCAGAAACGAAAAATTAATAGAAATTTTCAAAGGGGTATAACTCTGCTAATATTTGGTGGATGTAACCTTGAAATAATATGCGCTGCTCCACATCATGGTCTAACTATACATGAAGTTTCAGCTTCATCGGATGTAAAATGTAGGAGGAGTTAACCGGAAATGAAAAGTTTAGAGACATTTTCAAAGGGGCATAACTCTGCAAACATTTGGTGGACTGTAACCCGAAACAATATGCGCTGCTCCACATCATGGTCTAACTATATATGAAGTTTCAGCTTGATTGGATGTAAAATGTAGGAGGAGTTAACCGGAAATGAAAAGTTTACAGAAATTTTCTAAGGAGCATAATTCTGCAAACATTTGGTGGACTGTAACCCCGAAACAATATGCGCTGCGCCACATCATGGTCTAACTATATACCAAGTTTCAGCTTGATCAGATTTAAACTGTACGAGGAGTTAGCCAGAAACGAAAAAGTTTACGTACGGACGGACGGACGGACGCCATATCCCGTAACATAATACGTCCCATTTTTCAAACGGGCGTATAAAAAGAAAGGTACAGTTATTAAAAATTGTAGTGCGGCTCAAATGGCCCAGCATACTGAATGCACAAGAAAAGGCAAAAGAAAAGAGAGAGAAAGAGAGAGAAAAAGGCGGAAAAATTGCGGGATCAAATGGCAAAAAAAGACAAAAAAAAACAAACTTCATGCGCATACATTTTGCACCGTGACCCCTGCGCCATGACCTTTCGTGAGTGTAAAAAAATGGCAGCGCTTGATTGTAAAGAATAATATGTCTACTTTCGTTTTCAAGTAAGCTGTGTTTGATGAGTTTCTTCTGTTAGATTCCAGAGGTAAATATCCAACCCTACCCTCATTTTGGCTGCATTTTTCAAAACCCTCGGCCATTCTATGGACATGTATGTTTAAAATTAATGACTTTTCGATCAAAACTTATATTGATAGAAAGATAAATAAAAAAATGCAATTTCAGCAATCAAGGGGATTTAACCTTATGACAGATATGCCCAGCTAGCCAGTTTCCAAACTCATCAGAGCTTTTATCCCCAACATATTTATATGTTTCAGGGTTCTAACTATTATTTGGAAAATTGAAATATAAAAGCTGTCTTCTAAAAAAGTTGGACTTTACTTCTCTACCTTCCAAAAAGCTGGATAAAAAGTTGGAGTAAAATACTCCAAATTCGGAGTTAAACGTTTGTGTTAGTTTCATGAAGACCCTGATGAGACTCAGGATTTATGGTTATGACCGTACAAGGTAGCATAACTCCATTTCGAAAACACGCCTATTCAAATATATTGAAAATTTCACCACCAAAAACTGAAAGTTTTCAAATAAAATTTCTTATATTTTTCAAATTTCTGCTCAAGACATTGATTGTGGGTACTCGTTAGAACCGCCTCCTCAAGGCTTTTGCTTTTTGCTTAATGTTTGCTTTTGAGCAGAAATAAGAAACATAATGTATACCCCTGTAAACTCCAGTTTTACTATATAAAAGTGGGGTTTAAGGGGGTCAAAATTATATGGCATGTTTTTGTGATACTTTGATGAATACTGTGATCAACATTGCTGAATTTATCCGAGCTTTTATCCCTGACCTACACATATGTAAGTTTCAGGAAGATCCCATCAAAACTGAAGGACTTATGGTGATGACAAAGTCAGAAACAGACATTTTCAGCAGTCAAGATAGTTTGACATCGCCAGTTTTCAAAACATATATATACATATTTTACATTTGTTTCATTATTTTATACATGTTAATATTCCCAGGGCAGGACACATAACCCACTGGGGGCAGAATTTTGATGTCAACAGATACCCTCTGTCATTGTTGCTCACTGTTGCAAGTTTAAGTTTTTTTTTTCCTTTAAACTGTGATTTTCTACATTCTTTCATTATTTTTATACATGAATATAGCCCAAGAGCATGGGCACATAACCCCTGGGACCAGAATTTTAATGTCATTAGATACTCTCTGTCTAGTATCAATATATCACCACAAGAATACTGATTTGTTTTTGCGGAATAATTAAAATTCTAACGCGATAACTTATTTTGTTGCAAATGAAAATAAATATTGAATACCTTCACTTCTTCTGTTGTTGTGCAGTATAATCCACGTGTATAAATATTAAACAGAGCATTCCTTGGAAAACCAGAAATAAGACACCAATTTAATCGCTGTTTACTATTGATCGTTGACCTGCACAGGCCAATAACTCGCCTCATAAAACTAATTATATGGATCATATAATGTATGAGCAGAAAGTCAATACATTAGCGAATAATTAAAAGAAAATTACCAAAACAATTCTGTGGACATGAAATGTTCTCCATATCTTTTCAATATTTTTTGGCAAAGTCAAGGTCACTCCTGGTTCCCGTCTCGATTTGAAAAACTGGTTCGGACACTTTGTCAGTCAAAAAAATCTATTTATAGAAATGCACGATTGTCTTTAAAAAATCGATTTGCTTCTTACAGTAGGCTCACGAAAGCGTAGATCTTGACCTACTTGGGCCTAAAATAATAGATGTGTTTCTACTAACCCGACTGACCCTGTTTTTGACAGCAGACTCTGCGTTTTGATATGGCTTTTGTAATATATTGAAGCTTGAAGGGTATCGGGAATCGTAAATTAAACTGTATGGTCAAGTCGATGTGAATTTGTCACAACGGTTGTTGCAAACTCTTGCTTTATCATATTTTTTACACAAGTGTGGCATTTGAGGTGTTAATACTGATTGTAAAAATAAAAAAAAAAAAAAATAAATAAAAAAAAAATAAAAAAAATGGCGGCCACCACTGAGGCCACCACATGGTTCAGCAGTCTACACACAGGTACTCTGCACACGGCGCCTACATTCATCTGTTCACCTTTTTTTGGGGCTGTCTACTTTGCTTCTTTCGGTGGGAGTAAATAGTCTTGCAATAGTGGTTTCGCCCACTACCCGCCCAGCCCCCACATCAGTTATGCAAAACTGGTGGATCTTGGGAGTGTTACTTACTGCATGGTTTCACGTTATTCACGTCACCCTCAGCCATGCTCCATAAGTGGCATAAAATTTATTCTACGTTTATTTTAGACACCTCACTGTAAATGAATATACATAGAGACCAACAATTTCATGTCCATATTAAAAGCCGAGAACAAGACAAAAGTCAAACGTGGGAACTGCGCGCAAGTAAATAGTTTCCGTTTAGATTTTCGTTCTGTCCCCAGGTTTTTCAATAGTCTGTTTCAAAAAGAACAAAGAATAAACCCACCACACATTGCATACTTATATCTACATTAATTACTTGAAAATATGCTGTCAAAACAACAGGTTTTGGCATCGTGAGTAGTAATGACAGTGCACAGTGTCACTTTTTTGAACGGCGGTTACAAGGTTTGAGAATGATGATTTGTAAACAGATATAAAGCTGCACAAAAATGTGAGAACAAAACATTTGATAAATATTTTCAAACTAATCGAACATATTATTTTATCAGCTGCAATGTCATGGAACAAGTATACATGTAACATCTCGCCGATCATTCAGCACATAATGGAGATACGATCATCTTAAATGTGTAAAGTATCACTTTTCCAAAGTCGCCATTGAGGTTTAGACGGTTCTCTTCCAACACACCACGTGAACAAAAAGATTTTTTTCGTGTTTTGTAATATTTTTTTACAAACTAACGTACCTTTTCCCTCACATTTATTGTGTATAATACGAGACCGTTTTTGTTATATCTAAACACTGCGTTCTTGAAACAGAATTTGCAAAATAAAAACAGCAAAAAATCGGTTCATTTACATCCCGTTTATAGAACAGCTTCAACCCTCTACAATTCCTTATATAGTCGAAATTACAGGCATGCCGTTTTTAAAAATAGATATATATCAAAATATTCTTTTCTGCTTCACCTGGTATGTAAAACCAGTATCTTGTGATTTTATAAAAAGTATGTTCATCACTACCAATATGGCTGGTCATTTATCCTTAAGGATTCATCAAAATTATGATAAATTACTTGAATTGTATCGACAATCGTTTATCACACCCACATTAATATGTACATGTTTAACTAACGTGTCAAATGATGGGTGTATCATAATGATGAGTAACAAAATCTACCTACCTACCTACCTGTCAGTCTGTTTTTCCATCCGTCCAGTATCTATTTTTACAAGGTAGGAGTTAACCAAACTAAGTACGAGTTGACCAAACTAGGTACAAGTTGACTAGACAAAGGGTACGAGTTGATTAAAAATAGGTACGAGTTGACTAAGGTACGAGCTGACTCGGGTACGAGTTGACCAGTTACCCAATATATGAATTCTCAACATTTTTCCCATATGAATGTATTGGGCCCATACAAATGCATGAGGAAGCAAATTTGACCTTGCCGTAGGACTATCATTTTAGCAATTTTGATAGACCTCTCATCCCCGATGATTTGTGCAAAGATAAGTCCCCAGGGCTTATATGGTTCTGGAGAAGAAGATTTTTAAAGGTTTTTACTATATATGGACATGGTGGCCATCTTGGTCAATGGACCGCGATAATTTTAGCAATCTTTAGTTCCCCTGCCCCAAGGGAGGCTCCACTTGAAATATGAGCCACATTGGTCCAGAGGAGAAGTTGTTTGAAATTCTCAACATTTATCCCACATAAATGTATGGGGCCCATACAAATGCATAGGGAAGCAAACTTGACCTCGCTGTTAAAAGGTCAAACATCAATGTATGACCATCAACTTAGCAGCTTTGGTAGACCTTCGTCCCTGATGATTTGTGCAAATATTTAGCCCCAAGGCATCCTCGGTGTTGGAGAACATTTTTAAAGGTTTTTACAATATATTGGCATGGTGGTCATCTTAGTCAACGGACCGCGACCATTTTAGCCAACTTTCGTTCTCCCAACCTAAGGAGGCGCCATATGAAATTTGAGCAAAATTGGCTCAGCGGCTTTAGAGGGGAAGTTGTTTGAAAATGTTAAGGGACCGATGGACGACTGACAAAAAGTGATAGCTCAGGTGAGCTAAAAACATGAGACCTACAGATATCAAAATGTATTACCTTAATTATTTTATAATCTGTTTACACTTTTTCAAGCTTCAGCAACCTGGTCTGCAAGGTAAGGGTAGGTAACTCTCATGCCAATAGTCGGAAGTGGGATAAAATCGAACTTGTCCAAGATTTTTTGCCTGCCCTTGTTTTCTACAAGTTTTATGAAGATTCAATCAAAAATGAAGTCGCTATTATGCCGACAACATTTTCCCCATTATATGTCTATGGGAGAGTAAGGGACAAGCAACTCTCAAGTGAATAGTCCTATCTGTCTCAAAATCAAACTCGTCCAAGATTTTACAGCTGTCCTCATTACCTGCGAGTCTGATGAAGATTCAATAAAAAATGAAATCACTATCATCCAGACAACATTTTCCTAAGTCTATGAGGCCCTCAAGGCAGGTAACACTCATGTCAATAGATGAAACAATGCCAAAACCAATCTGGTCAAAGATTTTACGCCTGTCCTTGTTATCTGCAAGTTTGATGAAGATCTGATCAAAAATGAAGTCGCTATTGTTCAGACAACATTTTCCCCATTATATGTTTATGGGAGACTAAAGGGCAAGTGACTATCAAGTGAATAGTCTGATCTGTCCCAAAATCAAATTAGTCCAGTTTTACAGCTGTCCTCATTACCTATGAGTCTGATGAAGATTCAATAAAAAATGATATTGCTATCGTCCAGACAACATTTTTCTAAGTCTATGAGGCCCTCAGGGTAGGGTAACTCTCATGCCAATAGTCGAAACTGGGCCAAAATTGATCTTGTCCAAGATTTTATGCCTGTCCTTGTTATCTGCAAGTTTGATGAAGATCCAATCAAAAATGAAGTGGCTATCGTCCGGACATTTTCCC
Source organism: Anodontia alba (assembly GCA_964016985.1). NCBI lineage: Eukaryota > Metazoa > Mollusca > Bivalvia > Lucinida > Lucinidae > Anodontia > Anodontia alba. The sequence continues at coordinate 69,114,740 of OZ024826.1, forward strand.
TATATGTCTATGGGAGACTAAAGGGCAAGTAACTCTTATGTGACTAGTCTGATCTGCCCCAAAATCGAACTTGTCCAAGATTTGAAGGTTACCCTCTAGTGTTGTTCTGATGACCGATTATAATTCAGAATCTTTCATTTATCAACAACTGATCGATGATCAGAGGCAATATTCTGAACCGATTATAATTGGAAACAAGAGGGCCATGATGGCCCTGTATCGCTCACCTGAATATCATAGCACTTACAGAACCTGACCTAAATCTTGGGAGAAAAAATCAGCACAACTCAAGAAATTTTACGGCAAACTAGTTTCGGAATTTAATCCTTCTTCACTGCACAAAATGGCTGAACCTGACCTAGAAATGATTAAGGGAAACATTTTGACCGAGATTCATGATGATTATATTAACAAGTAAGACAATGTAGCATGCCTAATGGACTATGAAATATAGGTCAAGGTCAAATATGGATGACTGAACTCAAAAGGCCATGCTAAGATGTATGCAATTGCTAAGTATCACTAGCTGTTGGATCAAGTTACTGAGAAACTGACTTAAAACGTGAAAACTTAATAAAGTCAGTGGACCGTGAAATATAGGTCAAGGTCAAATATGGATGATGCATTCAAGAGGCCATGCCAAAATGTATGCAAGTGCCAAGTAACACTGCTGTAGGACCAATAGTTACTGAGAAACTGACTTAAACAGAAAAACTTAAGAAAGTCACTGGACAATGAAATAGAGGTCATAAGTGACCCAGTTCCAAACCTGACTTAGACAGCATCAAGACAATCATTTTGAGCAAGATTCATGATAATCACTTCAAAAATGTGAGCTCTTGAGTGTTAACAAGGTTTTCCTTTAATTTGGCCTGGTGACCTAGTTTTTGGCCCAAAGTGACCAAGTTATAAACTTGACCTAAAAATCATCAAGACAAACATTTTGAGCAAGATTCATGATGATCACTCCAAAAATGTGAACTCTAGAGTGTTAACAAGGTTTTCCTTTGATTTGGCACAGTGACCTAGCTTTTGACCCCAAGTGACCCACTTTCAAACTTGACCTAGAAATCATCAAGACATACATTTTGAGCAAGATTCATGATGATTACTAAAAAATAGCCATCAGAAGAGATGGCAAATCCCCCGACCTAACAGCCATTTCTAAATTTGGTGTTTATTTCAATCACATATCATGGAAATATTGAAACAGAGCAAAGTATAAAGATGCAAAGATAGTATAAAATGTGACCAAAATAATAAGTGAGAACAATAAGAAGTGTACTGTAAATGATTTTATTTTTGCAAGTTCTTTTACTTTTTGTTTATTTTTGTCAAAAATCATCTATTAGTGATTTCTGATGTGATTTTTTGTATTGGATACACAATATTTGCCAATGCTTTGAATTTGTGTGTACATATTCAGAAATAATAGCAAAAATAAATGCCTTGTATTAAGGTAGAGGTACTTACTGCATGTTTATTGGGATCAAAAATCAACAGAGCAAAAGTTGTCCTTCTCACATGGGAGTTATGGGCTCACCAAGATTTCAGCTTTAGGGGACGTAAGTACATAATCAACAAAGTGAGAATTGTCTCTCTTGCATGTGACATGCCTACTGGTCCTTATCTATGCCTCTACCAAATAGTATTAAGGTATTTCAAACCATTAAGAAGTAATAAGAGTGCACAAGAATTTGGCTTAGAAATCCATTCAGGGGATATAACTAGAAAAAAAAGAAAAAGCAAGAGTTGTCTTTCTTGCATGTGACACACCGACTTGACCTGATATATGTCCCAATCAAATATTATCAAATTATCTCAAACAGTATGGGAGTTATAGCCTGCACAAGATTTCAGTTTCAGGGGAGATAACTACATAATGAAGAAAGTGAGAGTTGTCGCTTTTGCACACCCACTCTAGTCCTTATCTATGCCTCTGCCAAATATTATCAAAATATTTCAAACCATTAAGAAGTTAAAGAGTGCACAAGAATTTGGCTCAAAAATCTGTTCAGGGGAGATAAGTAGAAAAAGAACAGAGCAAGGATTGTCCTTCTTGCATGTGACACTCCTACTTGACCTGATATATGTCCCTACCATATATTATCAAATTATCTCAAACAGTATGGGAATAATGGTCTGCACAAGATTTCTGTTTCAGGGGAGACAACTACAGAACAAAGAAAGTGAGAGTTGTCTCTCTTGCATGGGACATGCCTACTGGTCCTCCTTTTCATCCCTACTAAATAAATTAAACAGTTACGGCCTGCACAAGAGTTTGACTTCAGGGGAGATAACCACATAACGAAGAAAAAGAGAGCTGACTCGCCTACTGATCCCCCTCTTTATTTCTTCCAAATACTATCAAAATATGTCTAAGGGTATCAAAGTTATGGTGCACACAAGGATGCATCCACAGATTTCTGCTTTAGGGGAGATTACTACATATTGAAGAAAGTGAGAGTTGTCTCTCTTGCACGTGACATGCCTACAGGTCCTCTTCTTCATCCCTACCAACTATTATCAAGTTATCTAAAACAGTATGGGAGTTATGGCCTGCACATGATTTCGTCTTCAGGGGAGATAACTACACAACAAAGAAAGTGAGAGTTGTCTCTTTTACATGCAACATGCTTACTGGTCCTCCTCTTCATTCCTACCAAATATTATCAAAATATACTGGGTCTAAAAAGTAACTATACCAACTTTCGGGTTGCACAGTTAGCCCAGGAAAGCCCACATATTTTAAATGGTGCCTCTATCTTTAGCGGCAGACGTCCAGCCTTCGCCATGAAACCAATATTGAATGTTTCAACCAACTGTAAAGGTATACACATCGTTTTTGTTTTTTTCACGTGCAATCAGTGCACAGGTACATGTGGTATACATACTAGGATAAAAACTATCCCTATTGAAAGTCTTATGTGTAGAAATTAGGAATAACACCTTACAATTCATGGTTTTTAAATGGTAACATGGCGAGACTTTCCCAAAATCAGTGTTGACAAGCAGTTGGGATGGTGGAGGCAGATTTACATCAATATGACATCGCTGCGCGCTTTGGTGTGACACATGCTACGATCACTAGACTTCTTACTCATTACAGATTGTATGGGACTGTAAACAATCTTCGATGCTCTGGTTGTCCTCGCGTTACAACGGCTAGACAGGATCAACATATTCGGACGTCACAACTACGTAACCGGTTCAAAACCGCCGTTGCAACCGCTGCCGTAACTCTTGGTCGCACAAACAACAGAATCAGTGCACAGACAGTGCAGAACGGACTCGCAGAACGTGGCATCAAATGCATGCGTCCCTACCATGGCCAGGTGCTAATGCAACGTCATCAACATGAACGTATGAATTGGGTACATCAGCGTCAATGTTGTACCAGACACCAATGGAACTCCATCTTGTTCACTGATGAGTCGCGGTTTTGCCTTCAGAGGATAGACTGATGTTCCCGGGTCTACAGATGTCGAAAAGAACGCTTTCCCGACGCCTGCGTACGTGAGGTCGATTGCTTTTTGGTGGTGGAAGTGTAGCAGTATGGGGCGGTATATCAGTCAACAGCCACACGCAGCTCATCATCGTCAATGGGAACCTTACAGGATAAAGTTACCGAGATGAGATCCTGGCCCCTGTGGCGGTTCCATACTTTAACATCAATAGGAATGTCACAATCTTTCAACAGGACAATGCCAGATGTCATACAGCACGTGTCTAAGTTGACTACCTTCAGCAACAGAACATTGACTTACTGCCATGGCCTGCACGTTCACCTGACTTTTCACCCATAGAGCATTTATGGGACACCCTTGATCGATGCGTTAGACAACGTCAGCCACAGACCCTGGGTGATCTGCGTAATTTTCTGGTGGAGGAATGGAACCGAATCCTTCAGCAGCAGATCAGAACATTGATTAACTCCATGCGATGTCGTTGTTTGGCAGTGCGAGACGCTAACGGAGGCCATACAAATTATTGACATTTTGTGATTTTGGTCAACATACCCCAGAGTGACAAAACGTGATGGTGACGCCAAATTTTTTAAATCAAACTGAACAATTCTTACATGAAATAATCAGCATATAACAAAGAATTAATTATTTTCATACTTTGAAATTTGGTTTTATTCGAAATATGAAAAATATGGAATTAAATTTCAGGTATAGGAACTTTTTTGACCTAGTATATGTCTAAGGGTATAAAAGTTATGGAGCGCATTAAGTTTCAAGGCTCTAGTTCTAATAGTTTTTGAGATATTTTACTGACAAGGTAAAAATGCCCAAAATTACAAAGGGCCATAACTCAAAAAGTATTTTTCAAAATTTCTTCAAAAGTTAAATCAGGTTGTCTACTCATCACTACCAGACTATTCATCAAGTTTCAAGGCTCTAGCTCCAACGGTTTTTGAGATATTTTGCTGACAAGGTAAAATTGCCCAAAATTACAAAGGGCCATAACTCATGAAGTATTTTTCAGAATTTCTTCAAAAGTTAATCAGGCCATCTACTCATCACTACAAATCTATTTACTAAGTTTCAAGGCTGTAGCTTATACAGTTTTTGAGATATTTTGCTGACAAGGTAAAAAGGCCCAAAATTACAACGGGGCATAACTCAAGAAGTATTTTTCATAATTTCTTCAAAAGTAAATCAGGTTGTCTACTCATCACTACCAGTCTATTCATCAAGCTTACAAAAGAAACATTCCTGCCATGTTATATTGAAATCAGTCCAGTGGTTTCTGACAAGAAGATTTTTAAAGTTTTCTATATAGATATATAGGGAAAATAAGCCCCGCTCCCTGGCGGCCATGTTTTTTGACGAATCCAAATGGCTTGAACAATCTTGGTACAGAAACACCAAAGAAACATTTCTGCAAAATTATATTGCAATCAGTCCAGTGGTTTCTGACAAGAAGATTTTTAAAGTTTTCTATACATATAGGGAAAATGAGCCCCTCCCCTGGCGGCCATGTTTTTTGACAAAGTCAAATGGCTTGAACAATCTTGGTAGAGGATCACCAAAGGAACATTCCTGCAAAATTATATGGAAATCAGTCCAGTGGTTTCTGGCAAGAAGATTTTTAAAAGTTTTCTACATAGATATATAGGGAAAACAAGAGGCCCACGGGCCACGGGTCGCTCACCTGAGTGACATAGCCACTGCAGATATGCAGATGTTATGCAACAGTTTTCCAATCCTGTCATCGCAACTAATGAAAAGATCATCATTTAAGCAGTTCTTTATTTTGAAGAAGAAGATATATGGCATGCCAGTCAATTGAGCGTGATCATTTGAACAAACTCTAAATGGCAGCCAGCTTGGATTTACAATCGGCACGATTTAAGTTATTTTTGATCTACGAGTCACCCCAATGCTTCCTACCAAGTTTCGAGTCAACTGGCCTTTCAGTTAAGGAGAAGAGGGGAAAAATAGATTTTCAAGATGGCTGCCATGGCGGCCATCTTGGATATCCGATTGGCACGATTTTAGCTATTTTTGATCTACAAGTCACCGCAATGTCTCCTACGAAGTTTGGAGTCAATTGGCCTTTCAGTGCAGGAGAAGAAGCTAAATATAGATTTTCAAGATGGCGGCCATGGTGGCCATCTGGGATTTCTGATCAGAACGATTTTAGCTATATTTGATCTACAAGTCACCCTGATGCTTCCTACTAAGTTTCGAGTAAAGTGACTTTTGGGGTTTAGGAGAAGAAGCGAAAAATAGATTTTCAAGATAGCTGCCATGGCGGCCATCTTGGATTTACGATCGACATGATTTTAGCTATTTTTGATCTACAAGTCACCCAAATGCTTCCTACCAAGTTTCGAGTCAACTGGCCTTTGGGTTCAGGAGAAGAAGCGAAAAATAGATTTTCAAGATGGCGGCCATGGCGCCCATCCTGGTTTTACGATCGGCATGATTTTATCTATTTTTGATCTACAAGTCACCCTGATGCTTCCTACCAAGTTTGGAGTCAATTGGCCTTTCGGTTTAGGAGAAGAAGCGAAAAATAGATTTTCAAGATGGCTGCCATGGCCGCCATCTTGGATTTTCGATAGGCACGATTTTAGCTATTTTTGATCTATAAGTCACCCCAATGCCTCCTACCAAGTTTGGAGTCAATTGGCTTTTGGGTTTAGGAGTAGAAGCGAAAAATAGATTTTCAAGATGGTGGCCATGGCTGCCATCTTGGATTTCCGATCGGCATGATTTTAGCTATTTTTGATCTACAAGTCATCCTGATGCTTCCTAGCAAGTTTGGAGTCAACTGGCCTTTCGGTTCAGGAGAAGAAGCAAAAAAATAGATTTTCAAGATGGCCGCCTAGATGGCCGCCATGGCGGCCATCTTGGATTTCCGATCGGCATGACTTTAGCTATTTTTGATCTACAAGTCACCCAAATGCTTCCTACCAAGTTTCCGATCGGCATGATTTTAGCTACTTTTGATCGACAAGTCACCCTGATGCTTCCTAGCAAATTTGGAATCAATTGGCTTTTCGGTTCAGGAGAAGAAGCGAAAAATAGATTTTCAAGATGGCGGCCATCTTGGATTTCCGATTGGCACGATTCTAGCTATTCTTGATCTACAAGTCACCCTGATGCTTCCTAGCAAGTTTGGAGTCAACTGGCTTTTCGGTTCAGGAGAAGAAGCGAAAAATAGATTTTCAAGATGGCGGCCATGGCGGCCATCTTGGATTTCCGATTGGCACGATTTTAGCTATTTTTGCTCTACAAGTCACCCTGATGCTTCCTAGCAAGTTTGGAGTCAACTGGCCTTTCGGTTCAGGAGAAGAAGCGAAAAATATATTTTCAAGATGGCGGCCATGGCGGCCATCTTGGATTTCCGATCGGCACGATTTTAGCTATTTTTGATCTACAAGTCACCCTGATGCTTCCTAGCAAGTTTGGAGTCAAAAGGCCTTTCGGTTCAGGAGAAGAAACCGAAAATAGATTTTCAAGATGGCGGCCATGGCGGCCATCTTGGATTTCCGATCGGCCTTTCGGTTTAGGAGAAGAAGCGAAAAATAGATTTTCAAGATGGCTGCCATGGCCGCCATCTTGGATTTCCGATAGGCACGATTTTAGCTATTTTTGATCTATAAGTTCAGGAGAAGAAGCGAAAAATATATTTTCAAGATGGCGGCCATGGCGGCCATCTTGGATTTCCGATCGGCATGATTTTAGCTATTTTTGATCCACAAGTCACCCTGATGCTTCCTAGCAAGTTTGGAGTCAAAAGGCCTTTCGGTTCAGGAGAAGAAGCCAAAAATAGATTTTCAAGATGGCGGCCATGGCGGCCATCTTGGATTTCCGATCGGCACGATTTTAGCTATTTTTGATCTACAAGTCACCCTGATGGTTCCTAGCAAGTTTGGAGTCAACTGGCCTTTCGGTTCAGGAGAAGAAGCGAAAAATAGATTTTCAAGATGGCGGCCATGGCGGCCATCTTGGATTTCCGATCGGAACGACTTTAGCTATTTTTGATCTACAAGTCACCCTGATGCTTCCTACCAAGTATCAAGTCAATTGGCCCAGGGGTGTAGGAGGAGTCGGCTTTTAAAGCAATTGTTGACGCCGCACGACGGACGACGCACGACGCACGAAGGACGACGGACGACGGACATTGACTGACCACAATAGCTCACCATGAGCACTTCGTGCTCAGGTGAGCTAATAAGCCCCGCCCCCTGGCGGCCATGTTTTTTGACGAATCCAAATGGCTTGAACAATCTTGGTAGAGGATCATCAAAGGAACATTTCTGCAAAATTATATGGAAATAGGTCCAGTGGTTTCTGACAAGAAGATTTTTTAAGTTTTCCATATAGATATATAGGGAAAATAAGCCCCGCCCCCTGGCGGCCATGTTTTTTGACGAATCCAAATGGCTTGAACAATCTTGGTAGCGGATCACCAAAGGAACATTTCTGCAAAATTATATTGAAATCGGTCCAGTGGTTTCTGACAAGAAGATTTTTAAAATTTTCTATATATATATATAGGGAAAATAAGCCCTGCGCCCTGGCGGCCGTGTTTTTTGACAAATCCAAATGGCTTGAACAATCTTGGTAGAGGATCACCAAAGGAACATTTCTGCAAAATTTTATTGAAATCGGTCCAGTGGTTTCTGACAAGATTTTTAAAATTTTCTATATATATATAGGAAAATAAGCCCCGCCCCCTGGCGGCCGTGTTTTTTGACGAATCCAAATGGCTTGAACAATCTTGGTAGAGAGTCACCAAAGGAACATTTCTACAAAATTATATGGAAATCGGTCCAGTGGTTTCTGACAAGAAGATTCTTGAAGTTTTTAGTTAAAAAATCTATTTTTAGCTCCTGTGACCTAGATATGCAATGGACCGGAACCATTTGAACAACTTTGAAAGAGGACCAACCAAGGATCATTCTTGTTAAGTTTGGTCAAATTCCAATCAGTGGTTTAGGAGGAGATGTTGTTTAAAGATTGTGGACGGACGGACAGATGGACGACGATGACGACGGACGGTGAGTGATCACAATACCTCACCTTGAGCCTTCGGCTCAGGTGAGGTATTGTGATCACTCACCGTCCGCTCAGGTGAGCTAAAAAAAAAAATGCTGCATGAAATTTTTTTGTAAACCTTTAACTTGTTTAATACTGATTTTATTTTTGTTCTTCAAGGGAGCCAAATCAGAAGAGTATTAAAAAAAAGAAAAAAAAAAAAAGAAAAAAAGAATTATGTATTCATAAAGAATTAATAATGGCAACCTTTCCTTGCAAATCTAATAAAAGAAGAAAAAAAAAATCAATATCTTGCCCATATGACCAAAACTTTAGTTATTTGCAAAAAATATAACTATTATAAAATAAAATTTGCACACTATTACCTCTAAACAATATGCTGCGAAAAGTTTACAAAAACTTTCAAAGGGGCATAAATCTGCAAATATTTGGTGCACTGTAACCTCGAAATAATATGTGCTGTTCCACATCATCATGTAACTATTTATGAAGTTTCAGCTTGATCAGATGTAAACTATAGAAGGATTTAGCCGGAAACAAAAAATTAATAGAAATTAATAGAAATTTTCAACGGGATTTAACTTTGCTAATATTTGGTGGACTGTAACCTTGAAACAATATGCGCTACTCCACATCATGGTCTAACTACAAAAAAATTTCAGCTTGATAGGATGTAAAATGTAGGAGGAGTTAACCGGAAATGAAAAGTTTACAGAAATTTTCTAAGGGGCATAACTCTGCAAACATTTGGTGGACTGTAACCTCGAAACAATATGCACTGCTCCACATCATGGTCTAACTATATATGAAGTTTCAGCTTGATTGGATGTAAAATGTAGGAGGAGTTAACCGGAAATGAAAAGTTTACAGAAATTTTCTAAGGGGCATAACTCTGCAAACATTTGGTGGACTGTAACCCCAAAACAATATGCGCTGCGCCACATCATGGTCTAACTATATACCAAGTTTCAGCTTGATCGGATGTAAACTGTAGGAGGAGTTTGCCGGAAACGAAAAAGTTTACGGACGGACGGACGCCATACCCCGTAACATAATAAGTCCCGTTTTTCAAATGGGCATATAAAAATAACATTCTGAACTTTAATTTTGTTTACAAGATTTTCTGAGCTTGGGAGGAAACTTCTTGAGCCACAGTATTTTGGCCTCAATACCTTTCAAACTGATTTTTTATGGCAAAACTGATTTTTTATGTACATATGCATCTTTTACTGGATAGGAGGAAATTGAGAGCCAGGGTATCTTCACCCCTGGGGGGGCAAGCTGCCTAGGCCAGGGTATCTTACCCCTCCCACCTCAGCCTATCTGAAGAAAGATAGATAATAAAAAGTAATAGAAATATTCAAATGACCTGTTAAATGGGAAATTGTTTTAAAAAGGTATAATTAACATTCTGAACTTTTAATTTTGTTTACAAGATTTTCTGAGCTTGGGGGGAAACTTCTTCAGCCACAGTTTTTGGCCCCAATCCCTTTCTGTAAAGTGAAAAAGTAGGTAAAAGCAGGTACTACTACCATTCTAATGTCTGTGCATTAGAATTTTAAGTTTAAAATGATTAAATAGCTTTTCAGATCGGAATTTGCCAAGTTTCCAGGGGTGGGGGGCAAGCTACCCAGGGCAGGGTATATTCACCCCCAGGGGGGCAAGCTGCCCAGGCCAGGTTATCTTATCCCCCACCCTAGCCTATCTGAAGAAAGATAAGTAATAAAAACTAATAGAAATATTCAAATGACCTGTTAAATGGGAAATTGTTTTAAAAAGATAAAAATAACATTCTGAACTTTTAATTTTGTTTACAAGATTTTCTGAGCTTGGGAGGAAACTTCTTGAGCCACAGTATTTTGGCCCCAATCCCTTCCCGTAAAGTGAAAAAATAGGTAAAAGCAGGTACTACTACCATTCTAATGTCTGTGCATTAGAATTTTAAGTTTGAAATGATTAAATAGCTTTTCAGATCGGAGTTTGCCAAGTTTCCAGGGTGGGGGGCAAGCTGCCCAAGCCAGGGTATCTTCAACCCCAGGGGGGCAAGCTGCCCAGGCCAGTGTCTTTTTTTTTTTCCCCAAATACGATTGTCGCTACCTTAATGTAACATACGCACATGCCTATTCAAGGGAAGCAAATCCAATTCAACTTTGGTTTCCAAATGACAACATCCGACACTGATTTGGTGGAAAAACATGTGCGTATTTTGCATTGAGATAACTGTTTTTTCTGCCGATTTGGCTCCAAAGTTCAGGTGCGTACTACACAACCCAGCGTGCAATTTGCTTGTATGTTCGGTATATATATATACTGAGAGTTAATCATTTGTAGTGTAAATGTTTATATTACTGAATTTCTGCCATTGGTGTCAGATAACACAGTTAATAGCAACAAACCAATTATAATTGATAATCGTTTATTTTCTTTGATCCGATGATCGATTATGAAAATCCAACCGATTCCCATCACTACAATCCTTATTATCTGCAAGTATCATGAAGATTCAATAAAAAATTAAATCACTATTGTCTGGACAACATTTTCCAAAATCTACGAGGCCCTGAAGCATGGGTAACTCTCATGCCAATAGTGGAATGTGGACCAACTTGAACTTGTCCGAGATATTATGCATGTCCTCCTTATCTGTAAGTTTGATGAAGATTTGATCAAACTGATTCCCATCTCTACAATCCTTATTATCTGCAAGTATGATGAAGATTCAATAAAAAATGAAATCGCTATTGTCTGGACAACATTTTCCAAAATCTATGAGCCCCTGAAGCATAGGTAACTCTCATGCCAATAGTGGAATGTGGACCAACTTAAACTTGTCCGAGATATTATGCCTGTCCTCCTTATCTGTAAGTTTGATGAAGAACATTTTTCCAATTGTATGTCTATGGGAGACTAAAGGGCAAGTAACTCTCATGTGCATAGTCAGATCTGCCTAAAAATGGAACTCGTCCAAGATTTTATGGTTGTCCTCATTACCTACAAGTCTGATGAAGAGCCAATCAAAAATTAAAAGGATTAGCTAACTCTCATGCCAATAGTCGGAAGTGGGCCAGAATCGAACATGTCCAAGATTTAATGCTTGTCCCTGTTATCTATAAGTTTTATGAAGATTCAATCCAAAGGAAGTCACTATCGTCCAGACAACATGTTTCCCATTATATGTCTATGGGAGACTAAAGGGCAAGTAATTCTCATATGAACAGTCCGATGTGCCCCAAAATCGAACTCATCCAAGATTTTATGGCTGTCCTCATTACCAGTGAGTCTGATGAAGATTTGATCAAAATTGAAACAACTATCGTCTGAACAACATTTTCATAAATCTATGAGGCCCTCAAGAGTGGGTAACTCTCATGGCAAGTCAAAAGTGAGCCAAAACTTAACTTGTCTGAGATTTTATGCTTGTCTCGTTATCTGCAAGTTTGATGGAGATTTGATCAAAAATGAAGTCGCTATCATCTAGACAATATTTTCCCCATTATATGTCTATTGGAGACTAAAGGGCAAGTAACTCTCCTGTGAATCATCCTATCTGCCTTAAAATTGAACTCGTCCAAGATTTTACGGCTGTCCTCATTACCTGCAAGTCTAATGAAGATTTGATCAAAAATGAAATCGCTATAGTCCGGACAACATTTTTTTTTTTGATTTGGGTTTTCACTTATATCGAGCCGATCGTTCATCAAAGGTGGGCGAAAACCGGAGAACCCGGAGAAAAACCACCTGACCATCCGTAAGCAGAACTTGGCTTTCCCACATGTGACCCGAGCGAGGCTCGAACCACAGCGGTGAGAAACCTAATGGATTAAGAGTCTTATCCACTAGGCTACGGGGGCCCGCTGGACAACATTTTCCAAGTTTACGGGCCCTCAAGGGCAGGTTAACTCTCGTGCCAAGTCCAAATTGGGCAAAAATCAAATTTTTTTTCGAGATTTTATAACTGTCCTCATTGCCTGCAAGTGTGATAAGGATCCAATAAACAAGAGGCCCACGGGCCACGGTTCGCTCACCTGAGTGACATAGCCACTGCAGACATGCAGATGTTATGCAACATTTTTCCAATCCTATCATCGCAACTAATGAAAATATCATCATTTGAGCAGTTCTTAGTTTTGAAGAAGAATATATGGGCCTGACAGTCAATGGAGCATGATCATTTGAATAAACTATCAATCACATTTCAACAGAAGGATCAATGTGAAATTTGGTGGAAATTGGCTAAGTGGTTTCTGAAGAATCATGATTTTATACATGTAGACAGCACAGTGGCAGGGAAATATTATAAATATAAACCAGATGATGGCCATCTTAGATTTCCAATCAGAACAATTTTAACTACTGTTGATCTACAAGTCACTTCGATACTTTCAATATAAATGTATATGGCCCATACAAATGCATGGGGAAGCAAATTTGACCTTGGAGGTAAAAAGGTCAAATGTCAACATAGAACCAACATTTTAGCAATTTTGGTAGATCTCCTGTCCCCCATAATTTGTGCAAAGATTAGGACCCAGGGCTTATTTGGTTATGGAAAAGAAGATTTTTAAAGGTTTTTACCATATATGGGCATGGCAGCCATTTTGATCAATGGACCATACCCATTTTAGCAATCTTTCATTCTCCTGCCCACGGAGGCTTCGCATGAAATTTGAGCAACACTGGCCCGGAGGCTTCAGAGGAAAAGCCATTTGAAATTATCAACATTTTTTCCATACAAATGTATGGGGCCCATACAAATGCATACAGAAGCAAACTTGACCTCGCCATTAAAAGGTTAAATGTCAATGTATGACAATTATTTTAGCAACTTTGGTAGACCGCCCGTTCCAGATGATATAAGCAAAGATTCAGCCACAAGCCATCCTTGGTTTTGGAGAATAAGATTTTTAAATGTTTTTTCCCATACAAATGCATAAAGGAAGCAAACTTGACCGTGCCGTAAAAAAGGTCAAATGTCAATGTATGACCATTATTTTAGCAACTTTGGTAGATCCCCTGTCCCCGATGATTTATGCAAACATTCAGCCCCAAAGCATCCTCGGTTCTAGAGGAGAAGATTTTTAAAGGTTTTTACCATATATGGGCATGGCTGCCATCTTGGTCAACGAACTGTGACCATTTTAGCAATCTTTTGTTCCCCCTACCTAAGGAGGCTCCATATGAAATTTGAGCAAAATTGGCCCAGAGGCTCCAGAGGAGAAGTTGTTTGAAATTCTGAACATTTTTCCCATACAAATGCACAAGGAAGCAAAATTGACCTTACCGTAAAAAGGTCAAATGTCAATGTACGACCATTATTTTAGCAATTTTGGTAGCCCTCCTATTCCTAAAGATATATGCAAAGATTCAGCCATAAGGCATGCTCGGTTTTGGAGAAGAAGATTTTTAAAGGTTTTTCCCATACAAATGCATAGGGAAGCAAACTTGACCTTGCCGTAAAAAGGTCAAACGTCAACGTACGACAATTCTTTTAGCAATTTTGGTAGACCTCCCGTCCCCGATGATTCCTGCAAAGGTTCAGCCCCAAGGCATTCTCGGTTCTGGAGGAGAAGATTTTTAAAGGTTTTTACCATATATGGGCGTGGCGGCCACCTTGGTCAACGGACCTCGACCATTTTAGCAATTTTTCGTTCCCCCACCCTAAGGAGGCTCCATATGAAATCTGAGCAAAACTGGCTCAGCGGCTTCAGAGGAGAAGTCGTTTGAAAATGTTAACGGACGGACGCACGGACGGACGCATGGACGGACGGACGGACGACGGACGAAAAGTGATCACAATAGCTCATCCTGAGCAGAGCTCAGGTGAGCTAAAAATAAAGTGGCTAGCACCCAGACATTTTCTACATTATATGTCTATGGGACCTTTTGGTTGCCGTGGAAACCAGAGTTCAGATCTGCCCTCAAACCTAATAGTCAATCCCTCACCCCAATGATGGTACCTATGTTTGTTTGTATTGAGGTTTTACGGCCCAGTCAACCCAATGGGGTCATGTGGAGCGCGGTCAGTTTACCTAACCACACGTTTACTGGGCAGGCTTAGTCCTCTAAGCGGTTAACCAGTATTGTGCACATTCTTTCGCCAGAAACTGATAAGTGCCCTTCTTGAAACAGCGGAAGGGAGAGAATGACCGTAGAAAATATTTCATGATCAATCTCCACGAAAGAATGTTGCCGACCTCGGCGGGGGTTGAAACCGAGACCTCCTGGTCTCCAGTCGGACGGCGCATCCAACTGAGCCACCGAGGCCAGCATGGTACCTGTGAAATTTGATCAAGACTGGCCAATTTGCCTTGGGGATATTCTTGTTGGAAAGTGTGGATGCAAGGATGGATGCACGGACAGATAACAGAGCCATGCTATACTATAAGCTCACCTTGTGAGCCTTCGGCTCAGGTGAGCTAATAAATACATTAATATTTCTGGCATTTTTACAGTCCTAAAAGCATAAAGTTAAGAGTAGCTTACAGGCCAAATTGTTTACATGTAGCCTAAATAGATATTTTGGTAGAAGGTTTAACCCACAAAAAATAATTCTCTCCTGCTGCTATATATGTGTACAGTCACAAGAAGTTAGAAGCTGACTGAATTAGTTAGAAACATAATACAACAACATAACAGAATTTACAAAGATTGGGGGAAAAATCTAAATTGCAGTTAAATATTCTTCTGAGATACAGCTCTAAATATTCTGTGCATTTTCTTATGTCCATATATACTACATTGAGCATATAGAGAAAATCAGCCCAACCCCTAGCTTAAAGACAAAATAACTTCATAGCCTATACATTAAGTGTTCAATCATACATCAAAGAAGACCTCTAATCAGGTCATTAATACTCCAAATAACTGATAGTGGCTGGGGACAATAAAAGGTAACTGTGGAAAATGACCTGTTTGTCAGGGTGGAAGGTAGCTGAAACAGACTGAGAGCTATAGATAATGCTTCTATTTTTCGATAAAAAGTATTTTCTTATTTCTCCACAAAACTGTATTTTGCAGTACCCATTAAAAGCAAACACTTCTTCCTATGACTACACTAGCCACAGCATGTTATTTGTGGACAAAATTATTTAACACACCTAGACCTTAAGGCGACTAACCCTGGCAAATTTTGAGAAAAGTCCCTCAATGAAGTCAGAGGAGAGATGATCAAGATCAAGTTCTCAACACACATTAGCAATGGCAATTTTCAGTCTTCAAGATGGCCGCAATTCCTCAGATTTTTTTTTGTTTTTTTTGGCATACTGAAATGAATTTCATTTAGACACAAGTAAAGCTGGTGGGATTCATCAAAATTTCTTCCAAAGTGCCAGAGGAGATGTGACAATGAATAAATCAAACATGGCAGCCATCTTAATCAACAGACCAGAAACCAGAACCATTTTGACTCTAAGGAGAACATCCCATGCAAGTTTTGAGAAATACACACCTATGCCCCCTCCCCACACATTCCTCTCCCACCCCAACCCACATCCCCCCACCCCTGTGGTCTCTGAGGCAATAACAAACAAAACATTTACAGCCAGAAGGACAGCAGACACATTCAACACACAGATGGACAGGCATCAAGAGGGCATTCTCAACAGAAATATCTCTGTGGACTTTGTCCAGTAGAGCTGAAAAATTCACCTACATCCCTAAGCACCTATTCTGGGTAGGGCTGAATAAAGGGAAATGATATTTTATAAGGTTGGTTTGTTTTGCAGCATTTATGACAAGATTGTTTCAGTACACTTACATATTCCCATTCTGCGCAGATGTATGGGCCAGGTCTGAGTATTACAGACAGGTTGTAACTCTGAGCTATCTCAAGAAACTGAGATATATTTTGCTGACCAGTGAAATTATACTCTCCACGAGATGGTTCATGTAAATTCCAAGGCACATAACTGAAAATAAACAATACATAGTATTAACCTAGTTTAACCTTTATTTCTCTCTCTGCAATCAGCAGACAACAAATTGATAACATTTTTTATTGGTCCAAAACATAAAGTCCAATTAACACTTCATGCAAAAATGTCAAACAACTGTTTTCCAGAAAAAAATGAAGTTTTTTAAAGTAAAACGTATTTTAACAAGCAATACTTAACCTATAGATAATGTGCTAATCTATTCTGTTTTCACACCTTCCACAGAAAAAATGACTGTTCAGTCGTAAAGAGTCTTAATCCAGAAGGCCCCTTAGGCAGTCACCTGTGTGACGTCACTCTTCCTACTCTTTTGATCACCTGTCAGTTTCTTTGATGATAGAGACCCTAAAAGTAGATCTAAGCGGGGATAGGGAGGGGCTTTGTCTTATCTATAGGTTAAGTATTGTTTGTTAAAATACGTTTTACTTTTAAAAACTTCATTTTAACTGCACAATACATTAACCTATAGATAATGTGCTAGAATTTGCAGATTAGGTAGGAAGGAGCTCCCTATCCTAACACGAAATAATTAGATCCCTCCACTTCTGGATTAAGGCTCTGGAAACTCTTGGAATAAGGTCATTCTTGATATAAATCCTTAGAATGAGCCAATTCCAAACATTAATAACATATCTTTAAGGTGTTAATACCTTATATGTTAATAGTAGACTCTGGAGGCTACCAGTTTCTCAAGCCTCAGAGGCCCCACCTTTTTTTCTTTTTGGGTAACGACAGATGATCCCAAAAAGAATATTGAGTCACTGAGACATAAAGGTGCTCAGAAAGATAGCTGTCTATCTTTAAGAGACAAATATAAAATAAGGAAATGTCTTCTCGTATAAGTTTCCTGTAGAAAACCTACATATCTGGAAGTTAAATTATAAATCCTAGAAATGTAATGATTATCCAAGTTATTAAATAGTCTAAACTATTTATAAATATGAAATAATTGGAACCTCGTTAATTAGACCGATTTAACTGTTGCCAATAACCAGTTCATAATACTTAAACAATGGTAAGACTTTGTAATTATTCCTTTGCATTTCGAGCTAAACAGGAATAATAATAATAACCTGGGTAAATGGACTAATCTAATTTTTGCCGAATACCCAGTTTATCCATCAATGATAGCGAACATATGATTGATAATTTTATATATCTTATCTCTTGCCAGTCAGACTGTGATAACGAATCTTAGTCAGGGCAATCGATATTAGAAAGATATTGTCTATTTCTTCATATAAAGATGGACAACCTGAATAAATTTTTAACACTAAACTTCTACCAGAGGTAGAACGTTTGTATCTTTGGTAAAGTTAATAAAAACGCAAGACTGCTAACATCATAGCCTAGAGTTTGGCAGCTGTAAAATTTCTAATAAGAAGAAAGGCTGATAACCTAGCATACTGTATAACAGCCTCCTTTCTTAAAAGATCTTACAAAATTGATAAAAGCTCTAGCTAATTTAAGAGAACTGGCTAGAATCGAATCTGTTACCAGATCTAGATATTTTTAGTCAAAATTAGAAGGTATGTTGGTAATTTGAGTACGACGGAAAGAGAAGCCAATACCGATTCAACCTTCTTCTATGACATAATTACAATATAGTAAATTCTGACTCCAGTAATGCTAAAACTTCCTCCATGAGAGGAGAATTAGGGAGTTTTATTATGCAAACTTCTACTAACCATAGTAGAGTTATAAGTATACCGGACGAGTCAAACTGCTATTAATTTTAATATCTCTGATAACCAAAGGCGAAGAGGTTCAGAGACATAATTAACTATTCTGCACATATATATCTGGAATAGTGAGAATAGATGATATTATCATTTATAATATATAAATGATAGCAAGATATTCGTGTTATGGATAATTCGTTTGTCGTAACTAATTTATCCAAGGTGGATAGAAATTTGGTTTATGATATATCACTTTATAATAATCTATAAGATGTTCCAGTTTATGGATGAATCATTTAATGTGACAGAAAGATTATCCAAGGAAACTGGTTATAAGTATAATATAAATGTAATGATTGTATATATGATAAACAATCCATTTGTTATATATATAGAAATTAGTCTTGAATATTTAAGTGGTTTTAAGACAAATTTCTTTATAGTTGAAAAACTTCATGAAATATAACTATTTTTGGAGACTTAATTGCATTTCAGGAAGAAAAGGGTACTCCCATGTTTCTATGCGTAGGCTGGGAGACTTATATTATAACCCAGTTGTGTTATCAATTCTTAACACAAGGTTGAAGATGTATTGTATGGCTTTTTTATTCGCCAAATTCTATGCCATACTTGTTTAAAGATAGATGAAGATTACTCTTCTATCCGAAATTAAGAATGGAAACTCATTATTCCTCTGTTCGAAGATAGAAATGAGTTCTTTATCGATAATGATTGTATCAATGAAAATACAATATTTATTGGAACCTAATGGATGTATGCTCCCTAAACTGAGCAATAGGAGTATATCCACTGACATAAACTGGAAGTTTGTCACTACTATGATTTGACAATCCCAGTAACATATGCAAGGTTCCCGAGTGACTAATCAGACCTAATTGATTCGAATTACTTAAATTAGTTCAATGCATTAATGTATCAACAAGATTTTAAAACCTATACAACGAACGTAAATAGGTCAAGATCTAAATGTAGAAATCAACTCTGAACTTAAAATGACTGATGATGTTAATTTCATGTATATTGCTATTCTTCCTAAGTTAGGTAACTCTTCTGTTTAATTAATTTACTCTTCATTAGGAAACAACATTAAGTGATGTCATGTGACGTTATGACATCACAAATGGAACCATGGCAACATGACGTTAAGTAATTACCTTTGGCAACCATTGTGTACAGTAAATAAAGTGTGTTACTTTTAATTAGAGTTAGCTTTTATCAAGTGGTAGCAGAGGGGTAGGACAGGACTCTTAAACAGTGGAGACTTGCTGAAACTGGTGCTAGATCTGACAGTTTGTATTTATTCTTGATTTTTGTGGAAAAGTCAACATGACAACAAGAATAAATCCACCAACCTTCAACAAGGCAAAGACATATGAGAGGTTCAGGCAAGAGTTATTAGCATGGACAGAGATTACAGATCTCAGTAAGGACAAACAAGGTATTGCAATTGCTTTGTCACTCCCAGATGATGATGAATCACAAATTAGAGAAAAAGTTTTTGATCAGATTGCAATTGATGATTTAAAAAATAATGATGGATTAACAGTTTTGATAAATTTTTTGGATGAACATTTAGCCAAAGATGACCTCACTGACAGTTTAGAAAAATTTGTTGACGATCTTTATAGAACTGATGGACAGTCTGTGACGGAATACATAGCCATATTTGACTCTAAGTACAAGAAAATTGAAAAGAAAATCAAAGGACTGATAGTCCTAAGAGTCTGCTAGCTTGTAAAGTATTGATGGAGTGCTGTGTATCTTCTATGCAAACACAATACATGCAAAGAAGATAGGTGGCATTCCAATGCTACCAATACTACACCATAAGATGGAGCTCTATGGAATATATCAAGCATCTGGGCATTGTACTTCCTGAAAAGAAGACTTTCTTTAAAAACTCTATCAAATGTACGTCAAGCGAAGACTGCGTATGGGTTGAATGAGAAAGTCATAGCGAGTTTTCTCTAAATCAAGGAAAGGATACTCGTATAATTTATCTCCTGCAAACAGAATTTTCTTCATGTTGTATGGTGGCATATTTCTGCCATGAGATAGCTAAGTAGCTATCACGATACTTTCAATAATTATCTTGATATTTCGAAGTTTCCTGAAAAGATTATCTTAATAGTTTAAAGTTTCCTGGAAATATTATCGCGAAAGTTTACAGTATTATTGCGATATTTTTTGCGTTAGTGCCCAGAGCTGCCATTTATTTTCTGTTATCTATAGATAGAACCGAAATCGGAATACCTTTGTTCATACTGTTGAAATTCACCGAGGGTATTTACCAGCGATTTTTCAGGTAAGAGTTTATACTAGGTAATTGCCAATCGGTGCGTAGAAATCCCAGAATGTCATATCCGCTTGTGTTCTATTTATAGCTACCTCGCTACCATGAAAAAATTATCGCGATAATTTTACCTAGATACTAATGTCAGTTCCGAGCAGTATCACGAAATTTTGCGTTAAAATATTTTCTGGAAATTAAAAAATATACCTAGATAATTCAAGTTATTGCGATAATGTTTTCAGGAAAACTTTTTATTTTCTGAAAAATTAAGAATATTATCGCGATAGCTATCTAGCTACCTCGTGGCAGAAATATGCCACCATAATGTTGTTCACATTCCACATGTTGGTACAGATCTTTTTCTGTACAGCTTTCACCAAAAATACTAAACAACATGGTAGGCATTGACGCCCTCTTGAATCATGACTAAATATCTCATCTCCTTGATGGATACTTTCTTGCAATAATACAGATGCATTTTCTTGTAGATTTATATGATTTGATGGACCTGGATGTTGCTCTATATCCATATTTTCACACTTGCTTACAACCAGTGGCTTCATCCAATATTAAATTTACATTCAGAGACAAGGCTTTGTGAGAAAATTTACTATTCCTTGAAAAATAACCAACATGAACACTCTGTACTACATGCTTTCACTGTCAATTTCTAAAAATCAGTCAGATGGAAATGCATTCTATTTTTTTTAATGTATAAATAAGAATGGATCTTTACTGAGGCATCTGTGTAAAACAGATATACATATATAATGTAACCATGTACTGAAAAACTAAATACAATTATTTTTCTTCTGTTTTGTTTCTTTCTTCACAAAAAATCAATTTTATTATCTGCATATATAGGCCAATGCAGTGATTGGAGTAATGAACCTCTTTATTTTCCAATGAAGTTTATCACCTGATTATTCCAAATGAGTGTATCTCCAGCAGCAATTTCCAATTTCTAGAATTATTTAAGTTCAACTCTAGATATGCTCCAGTTCATACAGATTCAACACCTGATGTAGCTCCACGATTATTCTAGTACAATTTTATAAATTTATTCTATCAACTTATTATTAAGACAAGAGCAGACTAAATAAATTTAAAATGGCTATGTTCAGTCCAGATTAGCGTTAATAACTGATTGTCATTTGCTAGTGCTTCACCTAAGCATCAACAGATTAGCCCGACCAGCTATGCCTACCATTTTCAAGAGATTTTCAGATGTCCAAAAAAGAAGGGTCATAAACCTATAAATGGGCCAGCAGTCGTAAAACATCTCAGTGTCACTGAGGTGTGAATAAAGTTATTTCATGTAGAAGGAATGAATTAAGTGCCTGATTTCTTGCTATATTTAATATCGAATAAGTAGATTCTGATTATGTAAATACTGATACCTTTCTATTCGTTCAGCTCCCGTTGCTAAGCACAATATCAAAGATGGCGAGCGGTCCTACTAATCACCCCATGGCACCCCACGGTACCCCATGACAGCCCATGGCATCAAACTATATGGATATTTATCATAAAATATGTTATAGATGGACAAGTATACTTTTGCAAAACTCGTCTTCATCTTAATAAACAGAGATTTATATTGATGATGATGACTTGTGTTTGATTTATAATATTATGTCTAAAACTCTCGTAATTTTTTCGCCCTATGGCATCAAAATATATGTATATTTACCATAAAACATGTGTTTTAGACGACAAGTAAAAGTTTTGTAATACTTGTCTCTATCTAAATAAACAGAGTATTTATACTGACGACTTGTGTTTGAACTTGAATATAGAATGTAATTTTAAGTTAAAACTTATTTTGATAGACTATCAACTTACACCATTGGTCTCTTTGCTATATTTTAGCGTCAGTTTGAATCTTGGTGTTTAGGCGCCCCGAGGTAATCGCTTGAAGTAAGTTTAATGTCTTAAACTATCACAAAAACAAATTTGGATACATAAAACTAATACCCTGGTGTAATTTCAGTATTCAGTTAATAAATACAATGAAATAATTTAGTGCCGTGGGGTGCCTTGGGCTGTCGTGGGGTGCCATGGGGTGATTAGTAGGACCCTGTGCCGAATTAACGCCTTGACAAAAGTAGCGCGTGTATTACTACACCGAATTTTGAAGTCTATGTTTCAAATTGCATTATCTAAATCAATTTCAGTTACAGTTATGTTAGCGAAATAAAAAGCCATACAAAATTCCGCTGCTTCACATTCAGTTCACCGTAATAGTGCCACATTGCGTCTGATTAAGAAGTAGTGCGCGTATAAATATACCCATAAATAGCTGTGATGAGAATCCGCTCGTAAAACCCCATGCGATTGCAAAGAGCCTGCTAGCTGTCGCTAGCAGACTCAAAAATGACCTTACCACCTGAAATTTTGGCATTTAAGTTACTAAGAAAAGCAAACATCACCAAAGAGGAAAAACTGCTTGTGTTGACTGGTGTGAACTATGAAAATAAAACTACTTTGTATGAGGAGGCGAAGAAATCTTTGAAGGTTTAAGGGAGTGACGGCGAATCTAGCACCAGTGGATCGAGTATAAAGATAGAATCAGCTTTCCTGGCAGCAAATGAGGAGGCGTTGCTTGCTGCAGGATACACTAAAACTAGAGTCGGGGGTCACAGCTATGGCAGGGAGAAGGGAGCGACATGGAAGTGTGGAAGGTCAGGACAGGGGCAGCAGTAAGAGGAGAATTTCAGCGGCCAGATTCTAGAAGACCAACAGGAAGAGGCAGCGGTTATCAGCGAACAAAATCTGGGTCAAGGGTTACTCAACCAAGTAACAGGGAGTGAAAGAACATAAATTCTTTAGGGCCAGATGGTCGTCCATTAACATGTAAATCATGTGGATCGTACCGCCACTTACTACCTGCATGCCCAGACAGCTGGGAAAACATGGCAAAAGTCAACATTGCAGGGGACGAACATGCTGTGCTGTTCACAGGATACAATACTGAAGAAATATGTCGTTTGGGCATCTATGCACGCAACTGTGCAGTTCTAGACAGTGCGTGCAGCAGTACAGTTTGTGGTGACAATTGGGTTAACAGCTAATTTTCCCGTACCTTCAATGTCCGCAACAGGTCTGGCATATGCTGCGGACATATGCGGACTTCCGCGTACATTTGCGTAAATCATTGCGGAAGTTGGCGTATGTCCGCAGATGTCTGCTACAAATCCGCAGATGTCCGTGCCTTTGTCAAAGCCTGCGGACTTTTGTGGACATTTTTCCATATCAGCTGGGGCTATCTTTTTGCGGACGTCCGCAGCTCTACGCAAGTAAGCCTGCGGACGTCCGCGAAAGCTTGCGTAAAATTCTGACTTTGTTTTTTTTCGCTGCAGACTTTTGCGGACATTTTGGACTTAGAAAAGATTAGGCATTGAAGTAAACTGCATATGTCCGCACAGATTCTTGCGGACATCTGCGGACTTCTGAAATATTGTCATACACATTTTGAACAATAAATGGGTAAGTATAAGTATGTCAGGCAATGTACACACAATATCCTTACACACACACAAAATAGTACCATTTTAAAATGTAAACAATTAACCAACAGTAATGATATTCAGGCCTGCACTTTTATTTGGTTCAAATTAATTTACCAGAAAAGTGTTATGATACTCAAATGTAAAATTGTTTTGACTCTGTTACATAAATTGCACTAAATGTATCAATACTCTATAAAATTTGAAATTAGGATTCCAAACACTGTGGCAGTCAGGATATATTTTGAAAGCAAAGTAAGTTGGTTTTGTTTTTTTTCTTATTTGTAAAAATAAACTCACTACTTGTAAAAGACATTGATTGATAACATGGTACATTATTAAAGAAGACTAATGGTAGAATATCCTGCTTTATTATTCTTACAGTTTCAATGAATTCATTCAGCTATTTTGACTTAAATGCAAGTTGCTATAATACACACACTGGTTATAATACACCAAATCTTTCTTATTCAACCAAACTTTAACTGCACCAAATCTTAATTGTACTGCATCAATATTCAAATTTTGGGACCCTTCCCAGTAACTTGAACCACATACAAAATGATCAGTTGTATTTGCTTGGAAATTCTGTTAAGTTTTATTAACAACTAATTATTACATGAAGTCAGAGATGTCTTCAGCAGAAAATCTTAATTGCACGTTCTAATTTTGTGAACAGCTATAGTTTTTGCATAATGAATAATTATGTAGAGCAAACATTAAAAACTGCATATGGTCATGTAATACCACATATGATCAACAGGTTATTACACAGTAGGGGCAGCAACTCTGCCAGATCCTTTGGCCCTGCGGATGTCCGCACCCGTCCATGCGGACTTCCGCAGACATCTGCACCCATCCATGCGGACGTCCGCAGACGTCTGCACCCATCCATGCGGACGTCCGCATAGATGTCCGCAAAGATGTCCGCATTGATGTCTGCAGACGTCCGCAGACCTCTCTGCGGACAACTGCGGACCTCCATATGGAAATATTGCGGATGTCCGCACAGAAAAAAATTCCAGCTTGCGTAGACTTGCGGACAAAGTGTCCCAATACTCCGCAAACCTCCTCAGGTAAATGTCCGCAATTTTCCATGCGGAATATAACCTTCTATGCGGACATTTCAGGTACGGGAACTATTATTGAATCTTTAGACAAGGATGATAAAGCGAAGGTGAAACAGTCTGCTGTCAAAAGGTTTTCAAGTTTGGAGGTGGAACATGTCTGAAATCCAAGGGAGAGTATAGCTTGCCAGCAGTGATTGCTGGGAAAGAGGTAACTATTAAGACAGATGTAGTAGAATCTGACATTCCTTTGTTACTTTCACGAACAGCAATGAAGAAAGCTGCGATCAAACTAGATTTAGAAACTGATACAGCTGTGATAATGGAAAAGAGGTAGCTTTAAATCTGACATCATCCGGTCACTATTGTATCCCAATAGACAAATCAGAGGAAGTTCCTGAGGAGAGTGCCGTCAATCTTGACGTTTTGAACAGAAAGGATAGATACAAGACACTGCTGAAGCTACATAGACAATTTGCCCATCCCCCCATGAAAAGACTGATTGCTGTCCTAAAGGACGCAGGGGTTTGGAAGGATGAATATGAAGAAACTCTAGCAGAGATAGGTGAAAAATGTGAACTTTGCAAAGTGTATGCCAAAACCCCATCAAGGCCAGTAGTAGGTATGCCAATGGCTACAAAATTCAATGAAAAGGTGGCAATGGATCTCAAACAATGGAATGGTCGATGGATTCTACATATCATTGACATGTGGTCGAGACACACTTTGTCTGTTTTCATTGACAGAAAGAAGCCATGTAACATAATAGATGCATTGATGACTGAGTGAATCGCCAAATTTGGAGTCATGAAAGCTTTGATGACGGATAACGGGGGAGAGTTCAATGCAGATGAGGTAAGAGAAATCACTTCAATTCTTAATGTCCAGCTATGCACAACTTCAGGAGAAAGTCCATTTCAAAATGGTTTATGCGAGAGGGTCCACGCCATTACAGACATGATGTTAGCCAAACTTGAGGCTGATTACAGAAAGAAAAACTCTCAAACATTACTTACATGGGCAAACATGGCAAGTAACTCACTTCAAATGTGGAATGGGTACAGCAGCCATCAACTAGTGTTTGGACAAAACCCTAACCTACCAAACATTATGAGTGATACCTTACCTGCATTACAGGGATCAACAAGTAGTAAGGTTTTTGCACAGCATTTGAATGATCTGCATGCTGCCTGCAGAGCATTTATCCAAACAGAAGCTGATGAAAGAGTAAGGCGGGCCCTCAGGAATAAAGTGAGAGCATAAGAACAAGTATTTGAACATGGTGATAGGGTTTTCTATAAGAGAGAAGGGAAAGAACGCTGGCTTGGTCCTGGAAAAGTGGTGTTCCAAGATGGAAAAGTCGTGTTTGTTAGACATGGGGGAGTATTTGTGCGAGTTTCTCCTAACAGACTTCAGAAGGTCAACAGTAGTTTGGCAGATGAAGAAGAGAAGGAAGGTGAGAACAGTATAAAGGATAAAACTGATGAAAATAAGGGTCATGAAGAAAGCACAGAACCCCACATAATATCAGAGGATATACCAGCTCCTGAGCCAGAGAGAATAGATAGACAAAATATTGAACAGAACAGAAATACACCAGAGCCTGAAAAGATGGACAGACAGAATATCCAACAGAACAGAACAACTCTGAAACCAAATGACAGCATCCAGTATAAGACGCAAAATACCGATGAATGGATTAAAGCGACAGTACTAGGAAGGGCTGGAAAAGCCACATGCAAGAATAAACACTGGTTCAATATACAAGAAAAAGCCAGCAAAGAAAAGAATAGTGTAAATCTTGAACAAATACAGTGGGAGCTGATAAATGATGACGAGACAGTAAACCTAGTAACGAGACAAAACAATGATGACACAACAGCCGCAAAATTAGTGGAGCTACAAAAACTAAGTCAGTTCCATACCTATGATGAGGTGAAAGACTGTGGTCAACAAACATTGTCGACCAGGTGGGTTATTACAAATAAAAAAGGTCAAACAAAGGCAAGGCTTGTGGTACGTGGTTTTGAAGAGGAATTTACTATGCCTAGGGATAGCCCGACAGCAGGAAAAGGGACAATGAGAATAGTTTTGGCTATTGCATCAATCCAGAACTGGACCGCTAAAACAACAGACATTAAGTCTGCTTTTTTGCAGAGCAGAGAATTAAGGAGAGATGTATACATCAAACCACCAAAAGAGAGTGACACAGCAAAAGGGATAGTTTGGAAGATGAAACATGGACTATATGGGCTGAAAGATGGTGCTAGGCAGTTCTACATGAGTGTGAAAGATGAATTATTGAGGCTGGGATGTAAAATGAGTGAACTTTTTTTCTATTTGCACAAAGGAGGTAAACTGAGTGGCATCATATGCTGCCATGTAGATGATTTTCTCCATGCCGGTGATGAATATCTTAAACAAATAATGGTCAATTTGCGAAAAAGGTTTGTGGCAGGAAAAGTTGAAGAAGGGAACTTTAATTACATAGGGTTTAAAGTTGCTCAGAACAGAGATGTCATAGTATTAGATCATTCCAACTATGTCACTAACATACAGAATATAACTATTGACCCAAACAGAGCACAGGACAAGCAAAGCTCATTAACTTCAGAGGAACAGACCAAATATCGACAGCTTGTTGGTCAAATCAATTGGGCTGTACAAGGAACAAGACCTGACATGGCTTTTGAACTCATAGATCTCAGCACAAAACTCAAGGAGGGAACAATAGGTGACCTTTCTCGGGCTGTAAAAGTAGTCAATCGGCTGAAAGACATTAGGTCTGTGATTTCATTCCCAAATTTAAGCAACAAAGTTAACGACTGGAAGATTGTGGTCTTCACAGATGCAGCCTTATGTAATATCAACAACGGAACGGCAAGTACAGCAGGATATATTGTCTGGTTGATGGACTGCCACGGAAAATGTTCCCTACTGTCTTGGCATGCTGGTAAAATTAAGCGGGTAGTACGATCCACAATTGCTGCTGAGGCCCTTAGCTTACAGGAAGGACTAGAAAGTGCTTTCTACTACAGGAAGATGCTGGAGGACATTTTAGGTGTGTCAACTAAAACTATTCCAATAATTGCCTATGTTGACAATAAGAGTGTTATAGAAGCCATATACTCAACTAGTTGACGACAAGCGGCTCAGCGTAGACATCACTGCAATTAGCCAATCCCTGGCAAGAGACGAAGTCAGTGAAATCAAATGGTGCCCAGGTAAAGCTCATCTGGCAGACTGCATGACAAAGCATGGAGCTTCTGGGTACAGTCTACTAAATGTTCTTGCAAAGGGAAGGATGCCAGAAGACTTTTTATAATTATTACGCATTTAACTACACTATCAGGGTCGCTTTGAAATCTACCACT
Organism: Anodontia alba; assembly: GCA_964016985.1. Taxonomy (NCBI): domain Eukaryota; kingdom Metazoa; phylum Mollusca; class Bivalvia; order Lucinida; family Lucinidae; genus Anodontia; species Anodontia alba. Next base: position 69,143,136 of record OZ024826.1, read on the forward strand.
TTTACAAATTTGTTTCATATTCTTTTCTCTTCTTTATTTTATTAAAATAATCAATTATTAACTATGATCTCAAAAAAAAAAAAAAAAAAAAAAAAAAAAAAGGAAAAGTATAATTAATGTTAATTTCATGTATATTGCTATTCTTCCTAAGTTAGGTAACTCTTCTGTTTAATTAATTTACTCTTCATTAGGAAACAACATTAAGTGACGTCATGTGATGTCATGACGTCACAAATGGAACCATGGCAACATAACGTTAAGTAATTACCTTTGGCAACCATTGTGTACAGTAAATAAAGTGTGTTACTTTTAATTAGAGTTAGCATTTATCAGATGACACTATGAAAATACATCTTATCTTATCGCAAATACTATCTCCAATTATTGTCAAATAATTCTATAATGGTTCGTTAACGTAAATTCGTAATGATAACATCCATTTGCAATATGAGGAAATGTACAAATTAAGGTACATTCCGAATTTGCTGGAACAAAACTAGGAAGATCCGACAGTAAAACGTAAATACAGAACTTCCTTAAATGGAAAACTTAATTGTATAAGAGATCCATTGTAATTTAGAGACAGTCCAGTCTTATAACACTACTGATTACTTCTGATTTAGTTGTCTTGATATTTTAAATGCAATGTTATCTTTTTTTTTTTTTTTTTTTTTGATTTGGGTTTTACGGCCCTTTCAAGAATATTTCACTTATATCGAGCCGATCGTTCATCGAAGGTGGGCGAAAACCGGAGTACCCGGAGAAAAACCACCTGACCATCCGTAAGCAGAACTTGGCTTTCCCACATATGACCCGAGCTAGGCTCGAACCACAGCGGTGAGAAACCTAATGGATTAAGAGTCAACTCTCTTATCCACTAGGCTACGGGGGCCCGCGCAATGTTATCTTTAAGGGACAATATATCCAGGAGAGATCGTGACTTTCTGGCTTGTACCCTTTCCGTAACTCGTTAATGGAGACATTCTGTTTCCTAATAACGAGAGGAAAACTGGTTCTTATCATTGGAACATACGAAAGATGAGGAATATAATTATTTAGTCCTGAAGTATTATCGAATAATTTACAGGACTTTATTTTCTTCACTGCTTCGTAAGTATACAAATCTTCTATTGTAATATCTGTTGACGTGCGAAGACAGACAATGGAAGAATTGGTTTATGACTTATATTAATTTTGTCAATGATGTTTAGAGGAGGTAAAACTACTCATTACATAAGTTTTTCTCTTAGAAATTTCCTTTTGTATCAGACTTAAGGAAATTAATATTGGACGTAGACAATACGTCTGTCTAGGTCTGTAATTAGCAGCTGAAAAGGTTTCTAAACGATCCCGTAGCCTAATATGATTTGTTAGTCTCTGAAGAAGTCACAACCTAAATTTCGTAATTAGATTTTGTAACTTCTTGAACTAAGCTAATTTTGTTAAGGGAATAATAATAATGTTATCAAATTTATTAATGCCTTAATATATATATATATATATATATATATATATATATATATATATATATATATATATATACATATGTGTGTGTTTATTTACCTTCTCCAAGAGCCTGGACAAGACATGACTGACATGGACTTTTGTTACAGGAATAAATAATTGTCGATGAACAATTAGTATGGGAATTAATGCCTGAAATACTTCTTGTTTCCCAACAAATAAAGAATATTTGCCTCTACTAGACTTCTATGCGAATTAAATCTATGGAGGAATTAAGTTATAGATATTTATATTACACATGAAAAGTCAAAAACTTTGACACTTGATGTGTATAGGAACCAAATTTATTCTTTATAATTTGGATCTACTTGAAATATTTGTATTATTAGATAGAACAGAACTAATAAGGAATTAACTTGATCCATACATAGTTCTATTCTTGATAGTAACATATAATGTGTCTGATCTTCTAAATTTTTTGGGAATCTGACTGGTAATTTTTAGAAGATTGATAATTATATTATCAAAGGATCAGGAATCTTTTCGAAGACTGATTCTGAGTTCTAGATAATGCACCAATTTTTCAACTATAAATTAGGAATCTTTAGTATCATTCTATCAGGTTGCAATATTATTCGAACTTCAGCCACCTGATAAAATTAAGTGTTTTCTACCAACTTATCAGATTGTAGTTTAATCTGAACATAAACAACCTGTATAAGTTAGGTACTTTTCAATCTCTCTATCCAATTGATCGTAACAACCCGAGGGGAAAGTTTAGATTATGATACCATAATGATCATAACTATGTACCAAAGAAAGAATAAGAAAGAAATTAATAACTTCCTTCTAATTATTATATGATTTCTGTTCTTTGTTTCTTCCGAAAGAGAAACAAATAAATTAATAAGAAGAAGGAGAGGTTAGGTAAACAATACGTTTATCTTCTCTTCTTATATTATCAAGTCACAGCATGGAGCTAATCCCCTGCCGTAAAGCCTTACAGGGTAAAGATATTTCTGCAACGAGTTAAAAGAGGAACAGGTCTATAATCTTTCAAGTATTGTTAGATGTTCGATCATCATATACTTTCAGATTAATATGAATTTAATAGGTGCTACCTATATCCGTGCGTCCAAATTATTATCACTTGCTTAAGAGGTGAGGTGGCCAAACTCAATCACAAACAAAAGTTCCATTTTTTTCTTCAATAGCCAAAAATCTACATTATTCTTGTATACCTCCCCTCCAATCTCCAAATGAATCTGTCCTCTCAAACTTTGCGTCAAAATGACAATAAACTTACAATGATTAGAGAAACTATAGACATTCTAAAAATAGGCTGTTTGATACACAAACAAGACATTATGACATTGCCTTTTACTGATACGCATTCTAAACAAGAGGGCCAGGATGGCACTGTAACGCTCACCTGAGTATCATAGCACTTTGAGAACCTGACCTAGAACTGATCAAGGCAAACATTCTGATCAAAATTCAAAATGATTATATTAACAAGTAAGACAATGTAGCATGTCTGATGGACTGTGAAATAGAGGTCAAGGTCAAATATGGATGACTGCACTCAAGAGGCCATGCTAAGATGTATGCATGTACTAAGTATCACTGGCTGTAGGAGCAATAGTTACTGAGAAACTGACCTAAACACAAACACTTCACAAATACCAAATATCACTCTGTAGGACCAATAATTACTGAGAAACTGACCTAAACGGAAAAACTTAAGAAAGTCACTGGACAGTAAAATATACGTCACCTAGAAATCATTAAGACAAACATTTTGAGCAAGATTCATGATGATCACTTCAAAAATGTGACCTCTAGAGCGTCAACAAGGTTTTCCTTTGATTTGGCCTGGTGACCTAGTTTCTGATATCAAGTTACCCAGTTTTAAATTAGACCTAGAAATCATCAAGAGGAAGAACTTTAGCAATATTTATGATAATTATTTAAAAAATGTGACCTCTGGAGTGTTAACAAGGTTTTCCTTTGATTGCTTCATAAATGTGACCACTAGAGTGTTAACAAGGTTTTAAACTGATGTGGCCAGGTGACCTAGTTTTTGACCCAAAGTGACCCAGTTTCAAACTTGACCTAGAACTCATCAAGACAAACATTTTGAGCAAGATTCATGATGATTGCTTCAAAAATGTGACTGCTAGAGTGTTAACAAGGTTTTCCTTTGATTTGACCTGGTGATCTAGTTTTTGACCCCAAGTGACCCAGTTTCAAACTTGATCTCGAAATCATCAAGACAAACAATTTGAGCAAGATTCATGATGACTGCTTGAAAAATGTGACCTCTAGAGTGTTAACAAGGTTTTCCGCTGATTTGGCCAGGTGACCTAGTTTTTGACCCCACATGACCAAGTTTCGAACTTGACCTAGAAATCAAGACAAACATTTTGAGCAAGATTCATGCTGATTTCTTCAAAAATGTGACCGCTAGAGTGTTAACAAGGTTTTCTGCTGATCTGGCCCCGTGACCTAGTTTTTGACCCCAAGTGACCCAGTTTCGAAACTGACCTAGAACTCATCAAGACAAACATTTTGAGCAAGATTCATGATGATTGCTTCAAAAATGTGACTGCTAGATAGTTAACAAGGTTTTCCTTTGATTTGGCCTGGTGACCTAGTTTTTGATCCCAAGTGACCCAGTTTTAAACCTGACCTAGAAATCATCAAGGCAAACATTTTGAGCAATATTCATGATGATTACTTTAAAAATGTGACCTCTAGAGTGTTAACAAATTTTCTCTTTGATTTGACCTAGTGACCTAGTTTTTGACCCCAAGTGACCCAGTATCAAACTTGACCTAGATTTCATTGGGGCAAACAATCTGGGCGTTTCATCAAGATTGAGTCAAAACTGTGACCTCTAGATTGTTAACAAACTAATTGTTGACGACAGAGGACGGACGATGGACAACGGACGACGATGGACAGAGGATGATCACAATGGATTAACACTGTCAGACAATAACAAAGGAGATAACGCCAAAAGTAAGAAAGGCAGAGTTGTCATTCTTGTATGCGACATGTTGTCTAGTCCTGTTCTACATTTCTACCAAGTATCATAAAAATATTCCAAAGGGTCTTTGACTTACAGAGTGGACACATTATCAATGAATAATCACTGTCCAATATAACAAAGGGAGATAACGCCAAAAGTATGAAAGGCAGAGTTGTCATTCTTGTACACGACATATTGTCTGGTCCTGTTCTACATTTCTACCAAGTATCATAAAAATATTCCAAAGGGTCTTTGACTTACAGAGCAGACACGGAATCAAGGGATTATCACTGTCAAATACTAGAGCAAGTGCCCAGAGGGTTACGAATACCCCTGGCAGGCGCCATTTCTTAATTATAAAATATTTTAAAGTTAATGACAATGATACAAGGCAAGACATAGTTTACAATGTCAGTCTCTGAGTGACACTGATCTATCATTCCAAGTACAACTTTCCTGGAGTAAATAGTCTTCAAGACATGAAGCAAATTTGCTGGGCCATAAAATATAGGTCACTGACCTGCATATACTTGAGAAGTTAATCTGATGGTCACACTGATGCATTATACCAACTATGATGTTAATCCATTAAATAATCTAAAAGATATTAAGCAAAATAACTAGACCATGAAATATAGGTCATACTGATTTATATTTACTTTGACATGAAAATTTGGGTCACACTGTGTCATTGTATGTAAATATGATATTTAGGTATCAAACAGTGGGAGATATAAGACAAAATCACAGGGCTATGAAATATAGGTCACATAATCCCAAAATATGATAGTAATACATCAAATTGTCTTCAAGATGTAACATAAAATCACTGGAGTATGAAATATAGGTCACAGTGACCTACATTTACTTTTAGGTCAACTGTTGGATCATAATCCCAAATAATGATGTTCATACATCAATTACCATTCAAGATATAAGGCAAAATTACTGGACCATGAAATTTGTTATGCTGTCAATCGTGGTGTCACACAGAACCAATATTCCAAGTATCACATTAATCCATGAAAAAGTCTTCAAGATATAAGGCAAAATGGCCTGAGCATGAGAATATGATCACAATGACCTTGACCTTATTACACTGAATGTTGATGTGATAAACATGTCTGATGCCCATCCTTCTTTAAGAAGTCGTTTGTATAAACAAACTGCAACATACTACTTTATTGAGGCATTAATCCATGAAATAGGCTTCAAAATCACTGAAGCATGAAAATAAGGTCACAATGACCTTATTACACTGAATGTTGATGAGATAAACATGTCTGATGCCCATCCTTCTTTAATAAGAGGTTGTTTGTATAAACAAACTGCAATATACTACTTTATTGGGGTGTCCTAGATTTTGACCTCTAGCCCCACCCTGGGGCATGACCCAGGGGTTCAGAGACGTAGAATGGAAGAGAACCCTCCCAGGTACCCCCATACCAAATATGAAAAGTTTTTGAATAGTGGCTGCAGAATTATAAGTAATCAAAAAACTTCGAAGTAAAACTTGGTTATAGAAAGGGTTAACGGATGGAATCACATCCGGACAGACGGATGGACTAACGGAACGGACGAAAACTATATACCCCTTTGGCATACTTTGTATGCCGGGGGTATAATAACAAAGGGAGATAACGCAAACGAAGAAAGGCAGAGTTGTCATTCTTGTACACCACATATCATCTGGTCCTGTTCTACATTTCTGCCAAGTACCATCGAAATATTCGAAAGGGTATTCCAGTTACAGAGCAGATGAGAAATCTATTTCAAACATAACAAAGGGAAATCTCCAAAAGTAAGAAAGCCAGAGTTGTCATTCTTGTACGCCACACGTCGTCTGGTCCTGTTCTACATTTCTACCAAGTATCATAAAAATATTCCAAAGGGTCTTTGACTTACAGAGCGGACACGGAATCAATGGATTATCACTGTCAGACAATAACAAAGGAGACAACGCCAAAAGTAAGAAAAGCAGAGTCACCGCGTCCAACCGTAACGCCGGATAACCGGTCGTAACGCCGGATTTTCGGTCAAATAACGCCGGATTACGGTATTTTTCGTAGGATTCGCCGCCATTTTAAGAACCGCGTTTGACGGTGGGTAGACAAAAACATTTATCTAAAATATTAGGATAGTTTCATCGAACATGAAAAGTAGCCTATCCGGATCAACATATATTGTTCTAACTGCTAAATATTCAATTGATACATATACTTTGCCGAAAATGTCAAACACTCAAAGAGAAAATGGTTGTGCAGGTTCGGCCATACAATAAAAAAGCATTCTTACCAGAGGAGTTCGTACTTTTTTCATTTTCTCAAAATTTCTGAACTGCTAATGGATGAAAATGCATTTGAAAATGACCTTGTATCATAAACTGGCCGTTGCTAAAACTATTTTACCGACGAAACAAAGACCGAGGCACAATCCACGAAATTTAAGGTAACGCCGGATAAAACGGTGTCTTCTTGATCTACAACTGGCCAGTATTTTCGCAGACGAACACACTTGTAAAGATAAAACTTTACCTTCACAGTCCAATACCAATTAGTCGACACTATAAATTGTCTTAGTTTTAGTATATGAAGTATCTGAATATATCAATCACATAAAAGATCAAGCACCTCCGTATACTTCAAAAAAGAATTTAGATTTACGTACTTTCATCCACAGCTTTTATCCGGTATTCTCGCGGACAAACACACTTGAGAGCGTCTATTCAGAAAGCTGTAACAATTAGAGTGTGCAAAATAGAGTTAAACATAATCATTAAAATTGTATAACTTGTTCAAGTAGTTTGCAGACTCCCTCTGGGTTCCTTTAGAAAATGGAGTGATCATATCGTTTACCTCATGTTTTGTTATCCTGCCCTCAATTTGGTTCTATTACATTTTCCCTTTCATTTTAAGAATCCTTAGATATGGTTATCATTGTATGGAGAGGCATGAGTATGGCGTGATATACGTTGCAATATTGTATCTGATAATATATTTGTTCCATATTAAAAATATGTATTCTATATAAAGATATTTATTGCCAATAAAATATATTTATTTACAATAAAACATTTATTTGCAATATAAAAATATATCTCTTTGCTACATGAATATTTATTGCCAATAGTAATATATTTATTTACGATAAAATATTCATTGGCAATAAAAATATATTTATTCACAACAAAAATATTTATGTGCGATGTATACATATTTTTTTTGCAAATTTTAAATATGCATTGATACAATATTTTAAGTGGACAATAAAAAATCACAATATATAGAATATATATTTATTTGCAAAAAAAAAAAAATAAATAAAATAAAAGAATTATTGACAATTTTTACAGAAAAATAATATATTCATTGTAAGTTTAAAATATATATATATATATAGGGTAAAATTAGCATTGTGGGATATGATGTAGCCTTGTAACAGATAATTTCATTGGCTCCGGTGGTTTGATCCTTGGTCAACTCGCTGCTTAGATTTTCGCACCTTAAACTTTCGTCCTTAGATGCCCCCATGTTTGCCGGTTTTTACAGAATGTTAAAGACTTTGTTGCAGTTTTTGTTAACTCTTCAATTAGAGTTTTAGCTCTAGTTTCCCACGGAAACATTAGGACCATTAGAAACATATGGACTAGTGGTCCAAGATCAGCCCCCAAGATCTGGACTATATATTCAAGACTTAGTATATAATGCTTTTAGGTTTAAAAAATCGTATGGGCCATTATTCCGCGCGAATTACTAGTCACATCCAAAACAAAGAAACTGAACACACGAGAGAAATACTGAGTTGACTTGTGTTCGGGGGGGGGGGGGGGGGGGAGGGGGGGTGGGAGGTGACCAAGAATCAAAAGGTGCGAACTGACTAAGGTTGAAACGGCTAAGAATCGAGTTGACCATAAACCGCGAACCAAAACAATATGGCAGCGCTCTGTATAATCAATAGAGGGTGCCATTATTAGGTTTCACAAAGCCAATGAAATTCACTGATACAAAACCATGTCATATTCCACAATGCTAATTTTACCCAACATATTTTTAGCACATTGCTGATAAATATTTTTTATTGTGACACAATAGAATATTGATTCAATAAATATGTATCAATTTTATTAACATATTTCATACTTTGAATGAATATATTTTTATTGCCAATACATATCTTTTGTTGCCGATGAATACGAGGGATGTTCGAAATGAATTGCTTATTTCTATCTGGAGACTTCAAATTTCAGGTTAGCCCAAAAGTACTCATTTCATGCCCTGGAAGTACTCCCCGTGGCTAGAAATGCAAAGTTTCAACCGATGTATCCACTTCTTGAAGGCGTCACGGTACGCTGATTTGGGCACAGTAATAAGGTACTGATGAATGGCAGATCCAAGTGCCTGTCTGGACTGGTATTTCCACTCAGCAAGGAATGATTTCAATTTCGGAAACAAAAAGAAATCACATGCGGCAAGGTCTGGGGAATACGGGGGGTGAGGCAAAACAGTTACTTTTTCTTTCTTCAAAAACGCCGTAACTATTGCGGAGGTATGAGCTGGGGCAGTGTCATGTAGAAGACGGACATGTTTAAAACCAGTGGCAGGGCGTCGTTTCTGATAATACTTTTTCAGTTTCTTCAGTACTACGTCTTTGTAGTACTTTCCGGTGATGCTTTTGACCTTTTTCACTGGCACTTTTATTGCGACTCCTTCACCAGAGAAGAAGATTGCATACAAAACCTTCTTTGTACTCAAAGAACGTTTGGCAATTATTGGGCGTTTGCTGTGTTTAGTGGCCCAGATCCTATTGCTAACCTTTCTGACGGGCTCAAAATAATGGACCCAGGTTTCATCACCTGTGACGACATTGGCAAACTGCTTTTTGTCATATTTTGGAAACATTTGAAGCAGCTTTTTGGCCACTTTAACCCGTTGCCTCTTTTGCTTGTCAGTCAACAGATGTGGCACACATCTAGCAGAAATCTTTCTGACTTTCAAATGCTTCTTCAAAATAAAGTGAACCGTTGAAAGTGATATGCCTACCTTTCGTGCAATATCACGAAGTGTAAATCTGGCATCTCCTTCAATGATTTCTCTTATTTTGGAAACGATTTCTTTACGAGATGCAGATTTTAGCCTACCTGATTTTGGTGCATTTTTGATGGACTCTACACCAGACTCAAATTTCTTTTTCCACCGCCGAACTGTGTCATAAGACACACAAGAAGGTCCAAAAGCAGTAGAAATTTCAGTCATCAGCTTCTTCAAAGAACAACCAAGTTTTGAGTGAGCTTTGATGTAAGCCCGTATTTCATCTTTTTTGTCGACGCTTCTACCAACTATTTTTACTGCAGTGGTCAATGACTGCATGTATTCAAATGGCAAATTTTATGTCTTACACTTAGTCTAACATGTACATTTATACACCATTGTGTAGATATTGAATAGCCCTATACAGGCATGTATTGGTTTTTATTGTGCCCCACGTGGATATCGAGCTAGAGGACAATAAGCAAATCATTTCGAACATCCCTCGTATACTTATTATAGAACAAATATTTTTGTAGGGATTAAGTTATTAATCCAATATTAATGTGGACGGAAACGCTTAGTTTGGCCATGCAGGATTCACGTGATCTAGCCTCCCTCTTCTCCTTATGTTTACAAGCACGTGATGTCTGTCGCCCCTGTCTGTGGATCAGTCCACTCCTCTGCCTGGAACCTTGGTAACGCCTAAATCAGCCAATCAGATTACAGTCCTGATTTGGCGCCACAGATCTGATAACGGCCCCGCATCAGTTCGGTTTTATGCAAGCTGCTGGCAGCATCAAATTTTGCTAAATAATTTTTTTTTTTATCATCGTTATTATGTACCGTAGTTTAGTTTTACTAGTAGATTAGTCGAGTGGACCATTTATTATGGGTGTGGCATTATCTGGCGTTTTGCTTGCTACCTAGTTATAATGACATGGACACCTCAGTGCTCTCAGGTGCTAGAGATTCGTGGTTTGGTATAACTGAAGCAGTGAATCCTATCGCGAAAGACCTTTCCATAGACAGGACTATGATACCGTGACAAGTTCTATCAGTGTTATTTATTCTAGGGATTTATTCAGTGTTATTTAATTCAGGGATTTATATTGCACAAAAACTTTTGCATAGACAGGACTATATATTGTGACATTTAGGTTTCGTCAGTGCTACTTATACCGCTATTCCAAGGAGATCATTTCATGACATAAAGCCAGTATATTATCAAGCATCGTTAAATGTGTTTATTATATATGCAGTTCATTATTTCACATATCTTGCTGGCTTATGCAATAAATGGTCTACAGGCCCCAAACCCAGTCTTCATCATTGTTGCTTCCCCCTTGCGCTCAATTCAGCCCTGGTTGTTAGTCAGAATTAATATTTTGAAAAAATTATAATTTTATTGCCAATAAATAAATTTAATTGCCAATAAATATATTTTATTGCCAATGAATATTTATTTTGCAAATAAATATATTTATTGCCAATAAATAAGATTTATTGCTCATAAATATATTTTATTGCCAATAAATATCTATTTTGCATATAAATATATTTTTATTGGGCATAAATATCTTAATATAGAATACATATTTGAATATGCAACAAATATATTACCTGATACTATATTGCAACGTATATCACGCCATACATGAGTACATACCAGGAATAATGTATTTAAAAACGGTGATAGTTTTAGTTGTAATCTGTTTTGTGGGACGCAAGTACTCGGAGGCGTGGGTTATGCGTTAAAACGCCTGATTCGACTGAACATAGCATTTGTATATTTAAGTCTCTATTGTGGCAGGATGCAGTTGTAGCTATAACGGTTCTTCTGATTTGTCTTTTTCTAGAAAAAGTCCAGTTATCGTCTAAATCTGGTTAGTAAAGCACTTCATTTAGTTCTGTATTTGGATTCCCTGTAAATAACACGTCATAACATGATTACCTGATACAAAAGTAAAAAAGATTGCCCTTGGAAACAAAGAACACACTACAGATTAGAAAATGGGAGTCTTCCTGCACCCGTTTTTGCTCACGTAACAGTTTCGTAGTGCTATTGCACAGTTGTTGTGTGGGCGATGTGTTCGCAGAACGTGTGTTTGTTTATGGATGACAGGCTTCGATGATGACAAATGATGTACAAAAGTAAGTTCTACTAGACAAGAGAGGCAATTTAAAAACCAACAAAATTTATTTGTCAAATTCTTTGCAACATATTTTTGATCAAAGGACAACTAAATACAGTCGAACCTCAATGGTTGAACATCTTTGGGACCATGGAAATGAGTTCGAGACATGGGTATTTCAAGCCACTGAGGGTTAATCATGACACCAGTTCAGGAAGCAAATAGCGGTAATTTAGGGAAATCTTTTCAATTTTTTACATAATGATTGTATGTTGAGTGTACTCATTAGAATTGCCTCGATGAGGCGATTATAATGAGTACACACAACATACAATTCCATGATGAAATAAGAAAAAAATCCCTAAATATTTGTTTTCTTGAGCTATTGGAAGAATTTTGTAGGGACTGAAAAAAGAGTTCGAATCATCCACGGTAAACGAGCCATCCGTGTTCGAGCCATTGAGGTTATACTGTATGACTTTACAAATATTTGCAGGAGGATGGTTCATAGCATGGTAACGCACATACGCGCATAAAACCTCGTTTTCGAAAGACGTAGTAAGGCGAGTAGATCAATTGCTAACGCTCAACATCTGGGTAAAGTTTTCAGCAGATGACATTGAAATATTATTTTACTTATTGTTTTCAGAAAACAGGTTTTGACATAATCTCGATTGGAGACAACTGACATTGTCTCGATTAGAGACAATTTGCATGAAATGTCTCAGCCTGTTTTCTGGGGAAAAATAAAATAATAATAAAAAAAACCATCATCAATTTGTCGTCTGCTGAATTAGCCTAGCAACAGAAACCTCCATGTCTAGTTGATCCGGCTCGTGAACTGGATACTTCTTCCTGAAGTCCTCATGTAAACGAAAAAACAATATAAAAGTCTAAGTATTTCTCGGGTGTAGAGGTCAGGCATGTCAAATAACATAGGTTTTATCTTAAGTTTGTGAGCGATTCGCCTGAGTTAACACAGTGATAAAATGCACAAAAATAACTAAATTGTGCAGTTTTCTGTATCTATTTTATAGTGTTACTTGGTTCATGGCTTTCACACATGTGCTTCAATATTACGTACCTAACTTAAACATGGGTATGTGCAAATAAACAGATATCACGTCACCGACTTCCGCCTTAATATACATTATATAGTTCCTTCTACTGTAATCGTAATGATGTTGTGAAACTCATTTTTCGAAGATTTTTCCGAAATTAATGAAAGACGACAAGCAAAACGCCTTCCCCGTGTGGTAAGAGTGTACGAAAGCAACATTATTTTTCACTTCTGTCCGCTTATTGATGAAAGTGGGGCGGTGAGTTTGCGACGGCGTACCAACGACTGCACTATCTAGTTATTTTTGTGCATTTTATCACTGTGTTACCTCCGGTGAATCGCACACAAACTTATTTAGACTTTAAAATGTTTCTCTTTCTTTTTTTTAGATTTGTTTACATCAGGACTGAAGTGGAGTCTAATCAGTTCAAGAGCCGACATGGAGGTTCTGTTGCTAGGCTAATTCACCAGACGACAAACTGATGTTTTTTTGTGTTTTTTTTATGCCCTAGAAAACAGGCTATGACATTTCATACAAATAGTCTCCAATCGAGACATTGTCAAAACATGTCTTCTTAATATGTGTGTGTGTGTGTGTGTGTGTGTGTGTGTGTGTGTGTGTGTGTGTGTGTGTGTGTGTGTTCGGCGCAAAGTAAGAATCGGTACAATTCCGGAATTGTCTTGCACAAAGTAAGAATTCTTGTACCGAACAATTCTAGAATTGCGCAGGAGATATGTATTGTGATTGATAAGGTAAATGTGCCTGCGCAAAGTGGGAATAGTTTGGACAAAGTGAGAATATATTAAACTAATAGTTTTGTTCAGGGGAAAGATGGAACGAGAACAGACATAACAAAGGGAGCTAACGCCAAAAGAAAGGCAGAGTTGTCATTTTTGTACGCGACATGTCTGGTCCTGTTCTATATTTCTACCAAGCATCATAAAAATATTCAAAAGGGTCTTTGACTTACAGAGCGGACATGAAATCAATGGATTGTCACTGTCAAATATAACAAAGGGAGATAACACCAAAAGGAAGAAAGGCAGAGTTGTCATTCTTGTACGTGACACCTTGTTGGGTCCTGTTCTACATTTCTGCCAAGTACCATCGAAATATTCCAAAGGGTATTCAAGTTACAGAGCAGACACGAAATCTTTTTCAAATAAAACAAAGGGTGATAACTCCAACAGTAAGACAGCCAGAGTTGTCAATCGTCATCACGTCCTGATCTACATTTCTACCAAGTATCATCAAAATGTTCCAAAGGGTATTCAAGTTACAGAGCAGACAAGAATTTATGCCGACGCCAACGGGATCAGTCCCAAAAACAATATGCCCCCCCCACCTTTGGTAGGGGGGGACATAATCAAGAGAAACTAGCAATCAACCTTGTTTTTCTGAATCCCTTTTAACCGCATAATCATGGCCCTCGTAGGTCCTGATTAATGCATATATGACTGATCTAGTATTAATTTTATTTATTCCTGGCTTTGTATTTTAATCTACATGTATCTGCCACCTCAATACCAAGATTTATTCCTATTTTGGAAATAGTTAACCCTTTAAAACAAGGCCCATCCAAGTCTTATCAAGGACTCCTTAACTTCACTGCAGTGAGTCCCTGGAGCCCTTATTTTCAAACTCTGAGAGAAAACCCTAATAATTATTTATTATCAGTTGGTAAAAGAGGTAGACAACCAAAATGTCTTGTATTTTTCTTCAACCTGTCATAACTAATTAATAATTGAAAGATAACAATCTTGATTGTTTTATCACTTATCTGGTATGCAAAAAAGTGTTTTATCTCTCAAATCAGGAGCCCTTAGAATCTCTATAGTTTTTTTTTTTTCTGTCTTATTTGGAGCCTAAAAACTTGTTTTTGCTGTCTTATTTGGAGCCATAAGAACCTGTATTGCTATATCCCTCTTTTCTGGAGCCCTAAGAAACTCTATTGTTTTATCTCTTATCTGGAGCCAAAAGCACCTTTATTGTTTATTCTCTTATTGGAGCCCCATGAACCTCTTGTTTTATCTTATCTGGAGCCCAAAAGAAATTTGTTTATCTCTCTTATCTGGAGCCCTAGAAATGGAAAACTGTTTTATTTCTCTCTGGAGCACTCAGAACTTCTATGTGAACTTATATTGGTTAAGCTTTCTTATGAGGAGCTTTAAGAAGCTATTTTGTTTAATCCCTTTTCTTGAACCCTAAGAATTTTTACTGTCTTATCACTCTTATCTGGAGCTTTAAGAATCTTTGTTGTTTTATTCTTCTAACTTGGAGCCCCACAAACCACTATTTTTGTATTTTTCTTCTCGGAGCCCTAACAACCTTTCTTGTTTATTCCCTCTTATCTGGAGCCCAAATAACCTTTATTGGCTGTAGCTCTTATCTGGGGTCAAAAGAAAAAATTTTTATCTTATAAACTGGAGTTCAAAGATTTTTTTCCCTGCCTTTGGAACCCTAAGAATATTGTTCTCTTAACCAGCCCTTAAAACCTTTATTTTTTTTTATCTTTCTTATCTGAAGCCCTAAGAACATTTATTGTTTAATGTCTCTTATCTGAGCCTTTCTTGGGTTAATCTATTTTATCAGGAACCCTAAGAATCTTTACTATCTTATCTCTTTTATAAGGACCCCCTAAGAAACTTTTTTGTTAAATACCCTATTGTGGAAAATCTCTATTTTTGTAGCTGTCTTATCTGGAGTCCTAAGGACCTCTATTTTATCTCTTATCAGGAGCCCTCTGATCTTTATTTTCATCTTAGCTTGAGCACTAAAGAAACTATAGTTTACTGTCTCTTATCTGGGGCCCTACAAACCTTTACTGTTTACTCTCTTATCTGGAGCCCAGAGAAGCTCTTATGTATTGGTTCTTATCTGGAACATTGATTGTGATGGGGTTTAGCCACACATCAACCCTTATGGGTCATTTTGTGTTGTCTCCCAGAACAAGGGAGAAAAGGGATAGAAGAGATGGGAAGGAACAGGAATAAAACTGAAGAAACAGAAGAAACTAGAAATGTGTCAATATGACACAGATGCCCCTGCCCAGGGACCATCCTAACCCGCACACAGGCATTTTGCAAAAAATGAAGTTGAAAACGAGCCATAACTCTCATACTAATTGGCAGATTTTACCCTAAATTGAATTTGACCTATATTTTATGATTATATACCTGTGTATAAAATATGAATCCAATACACTAATCTTTTAAAAAAATAGCGAACGGAAAACAGTTTACAAACACGAAAAAGGGCCATAACTCCAATAATAATAGGCGGATATTACCCTAAATGGAACTTGACCTCTATATGCAAGGAAAGAAATGTGTAATAACATGCAACAAATCAAACAGTTTAGTACTATTAACTGGACCTGCCATGTGTATCTGGAGAGAAACTACATTCTTACGTTTATCTTTTGGACTGTTCAAAACATTTGTAGCTGAAAATGAAGAAAATCAACCATTTCAGTGTCAGAATTCAACTCCTGTGGAACCAAGACATGTGTCACACAGAACATTACCCTGGTCTCCAATAGACTTTGCTAAATCTCTATCTGACTTTGAACAGGGCTCAAATTATCAGCCCACGAGGGTGGATATTAATAGACGACTAAACATTCTGTGGATTATCACAAAATCATTACAAATGCAGTTAAATGAAATAAATAAGGTCATGAACCAACTTGTTGAAAAAAGCAAAAATGTGCAGCCAACAGAAAGAAATCAAAATCACATCACTGAAAAAAATCGGCCAAAAACAGTTACAATCAATACTACCCATGATACAGTAACAGTTTCACCTGGAACTCAAACATATCGTGACATTCTTGTAACAAGTGAACCTGCACTACAGCCACAGTCTGAAAACCTTCATTCACATAAAAATGTATCCAGTAGTAGAGAGACAAACTCAGCTGACTCAAAGTCAAGAAAGCCCAACCCAGGAAAGAAAAAGAAAAATGGTAAAAATAATAGACCTGGGACCAGCCAAGAACAATCACCAACACAGACATTGATAATTGGTGACTCAATTCTTTCAGGGATTAATCCTAAAGGCTTGAAAAATAATGTTTCATGTCAATCCTATTCTGGAGCTACCCTATGTACTCTTATGGATAAAGTGCAAATTTATGACCTTAAAAATTTCAAGGATATTGTAATACTTCTCAGAGACATCGGGCAGAAGCCATGCTTGGTGAAAATGTTGAAACGGAATACATAGAAGAGACAATGATAAACTCATCCTACAAATCAAAGAAAAAAATCCAGCTATCAACATTTACTTATGTAGTATCTGTCCACGTGGTGACACAGAAGTTGACAATGTAAATGATGTTATAAAGGAGTTGAGTGAAATTCACAACTGTGTATTTGTGGATATCAACAGAACATTCTATAACAAATATAATCAACTCAAATCTCACTTTTACAAACCAAGAGACAATATCCATTTATCACCATCAGGTATTAGAGGTCTACTTGGGTGTATTAACCAACATATTGACATTGTAGAGAGCTTCAAATTACGTGCTTTTGCTAAACCATCAACTCAGCCGCGGGGGCTGCAGATTCCACCATCTCAGGGACATAAGGAAGCACAACCAAGAGAGAGAGATAGCACTTTTTCATCCAAGAACAGGGGACGAAATGACAATCAAGACTACAATAATGTTGAGCGATGTTTTAAATGTGGCCTAACTAATCATAAAACATTTGAATGCCATCATAAAAAACAATTACAGTGTTATATTTGCAGATTCTATGGCCACAAAGATTCTGTTTGTTGGAACTACATGTATTAGGAAAAAGGCCAATGTGCCTTAAGAAATCAGAGCTCTAAATCTAATTTTCTCTCATTAAACAAAACAACTTATTGGTGGATATATGTAGTGACTGTAATGGTTCAAAATGCAGATGTAATAGCTTTATTAGCAAATCTATGGAACCTAACAATGATAATGATGACTATGATTTACCCACACTTTATGATCAAAGTGACTGTGACTACAACTTATCAACCTTGTTTGATGAAACTTATGAAAACAACATTGTTTATAAAAATGCTACAATTGAAAACAATATGCATGATCAATCTTCTAATAATAATGTGTATGATTTAAATTTGCCTTCCATGAGAGCCCATTGCATGCTGAATTTAGGTCTTAAGAAAAAAGGTTTCAAGATGGGACACTTAAACATCCAGGGAATTCAGAGTAAAGTGGAACAAATTGATTTAATGCTAAACAGTTCAGAAAATGACATTCAGTTGTTAGGATTGAGTGAGAGTAAACTGAATGCTAACCATCCAAATAACTTTTTTGAAATCAAGAACTTTCAGCTTTTTCGCAGAGACAGGATTATATCAGCTGATAGACCTGAACAAGGTGGAGGAATAATTTTGTATGTAAAAGATGACATTAAATGTGTGAGAAGATCTGATTTAGAGTGTGACAATATTGAATGTATGTGGCTGGAAATTTTATTGAAAGGCAGCAAAACTTTTCTTGTTGGTATAATTTATAGACATCCTCATGAGGGTGTACAGTGGAATGAATTATTTGAGAATCAGTTTGATAAGGTATTGGAGTGTGAAAAAGAAGTATACCTGATGGGAGATTTAAACCCGATCTGTTACAAGAAAATATAAAGAAAACATGGCTCGAATATATGGAATCATTTGGCTTTACACAAATTATTGAGTCTCCAACTAGAGATACAAATAATTCAAGAACATTGATTGATCACATATATTGTAATACTCCAAATACAGTTGACTCTCGTTATCTCGACCCCTCTTATCTCGATCCTATCACTTATGTCGAACTGATTTCTAAGTCCCGATTATTTTCCTTATATATTTATTGTATTTCAGCTTCGCGTATGTCGAACTACTTTTATGTCGACACTTCGGCTATCTCGTCCATCATTTTCAGTCCCTGAATATATTTTTCACAGTTTTTACTACCGCGTATCTCGAACTCGGACCATGACGAAGGAAAACAAAATGTAAGATGCGGCGCCGCCGGTCTCTCAGTTAATGAAAGTCATAATAGGCCATTGATAAATAAATCAATATTTTAATTTTCCCCTTTGTCCAGGTAATTACAAACAACACAAACAATGTCTAAAATCCGTAATTATGAAATCACGTGCGTGTCGAGTCGGGTTTGACACGCCGCGCTCAACACCGTCTCGTGTCATTGATTTGTAAGATAAAAAGCAGCTCAGAATAGTGTTATGGAAGATTAATCAACAAAGTTTCTTTAATTTATTGTTCAGATATGCTCTTCACTATGGAGTACTGTCCGTCTGAATGATATAGCGTCTTCAAGAAAAGTCAGTGCGCGACAGGTTCCGACTCAGATCAGCCTGTATTGAACAGGCTAGCTAAGTCTGAATCTTCGCTTGTTACTCTTTGGTCAGGCGGTGCTCTTTGGTAAGCCCAGATAAGGCTCATGCGTCTATTGGAAAATTCGTGGGCGTGCAGGCTGATCCGAGTATTTGACAGTCGCACAGTCTTCTAATAGGAGTTGTCGTGCACGGCCTCAGATAGACGAATCACACGTGGGTACCGGTGTTAACCCTTCCGACCCTGTAGACTGATACGGATACCCGCACAAATAATGTAAGTCCAGATGAGACGGCTCACAACGAGCTTTCTTTGCAGGATCTACAGTTTGCCGCGCTGAGAGGGTTCGTTTATGCCAGGGGAGATAATCCAAACTAGCTTACAGCTGCCGCTTAACATTGTAAGCGTTTTATGCAAAAGCGGAAACCAGTCAACTCTTTATCGAGTCGTCTATGCTAAGGGAGCTAATCCAAACCAGTTCATAACGTATAGCTAACACAACCCGGAAACCAGTAATTTATTTATAGCTCACATGGAAATCCAAATTTGCAGGAGTATTAAAAGACAACAAGAGACGTTTGAAATTTATTATTATTAACATTTATTGATGATATTATTCCAAGAGAACCATTGCATCTCCTAAAACAAACAGTAACAATGCAAACTGAAGTACGCGTAAATTATTTAAATTGCCATATACATGTGCCTTCCAACCACGTTTTGGCGAACAGAGAGGTGAACAGTCGTCATACCTATGACGTCACAATTTGGTTGTCTCGAACTACTGATAACTCGAACATTTTTATCAGGTCCCGTGAAGTTCGAGATAACGAGAGTCGACTGTAATATAATGACAGTAAATATACCCACTGTAGGCTTAAGTGATCATTTTCCTGTTTTTGTAACAAGGAAAATTAATTCATCATCTGCTGTTAAAAAATCTCATTTTACCATATCATACAGGTCTTTCAAAAACTTTAAAGAAGAAGAATTTTGCAATGATTTAAAATCAATACCTTGGGACATTATTAAAATGTTTGATGACACAAATGAAGCAGTTGAAACTTGGTCATCATTGTTTTTAGACATTGCTGACAAGCATCTCCCTTTGAAACAGCACCGTGTGAAACGTAAGCAACAACCAAAATGGCTTACTGGGGAAAAAATAGATGCAATAAGAACACGTGAAAGGTATAAATCTATTAATGATAATGAACAATACAAAATTTGGCGAAATAAAGTATGCAGTATGATTAAACAGTCTAAGAAGCACCAGTACTCAGAAATTTTGAATGAAAATGCAAATAATCCAGCAAGTGTATGGAAATTATTTAAGGAAATAGGGGCAAGTAAACGGAAAGGGAGTGCAGACATATTTTCTTTTAAAACCAGTGACAGTGTCACTGAAAATCCAAAAGATATTGCTAATGAATTCAATAAATTTTTTGTGACAGTAGCATCAAAAATCAAGGAACCTACTGAGACTTCCAATTTTGATAAGCTGCAGAAGTTTTGTAATGAAAAAATTCCTGCAGACACCTATTTTTCAATACCAGAGATCTCCTGTGAAAAAGTAGAAAAATATCTAAAAAATATCAACCTCACAAAATCTACTGGTTTGGATAACATTGGGCCAAGATTATTAAAGCTAGCAGCACCATTTATTTCAGATAGCTTAACATACATTTGTAACCAAAGCATAATTAACTCTACATTCCCAAACAAATGGAAAGAAGGCAAAGTAACACCATTGCACAAAAATGGCCCTAGGGATGATACAAACAATTATAGGCCTATTTCAGTCCTTCCTGTCTTATCCAAATTATTGGAGAAGCATGTTCATGACACTTTAATGTCATTTTTGATCTCACATAAAGCACTTCATTCAACACAATCAGATTGATTGATTGTGTTGGGGTTTAACGACACGTCAACCCTTGAGGGTCATTTTGTGTCATCTCCCAGAGAAAGGGAGAAAAGAGATAGAAGAGAGAGTAGAGGAGATGAAAGAGAGGGACAGGGAAGAAAGAGGAACAGGAATGAAAGTGAAGAAACAGAAGAAATAAAAACATTCCCCCTCTACCCTTACCCACTACAAGGATAGCAGGCCTTGCCCAACTGTAAGCCAATATCAGTTGGACGCCCCAGTGATGTAAGATACACAGCACCTTCGCACCACCCGACCACCCCCTCAACACAATCAGGTTTCAGACCCAATCATTCCTGTGAAACTGACCTTCTTCAGATGATCAATAAATTCCATGAAGCTATAAATAATGGCCAAATTATTGGTATGGTCATGGTGGATTTTAAGAAGGCTTTTGATTTAGTGGATCATACACTCTTGCTTAAAAAACTCAGGCATTATAAAATCTCAGATGAAACACTTCTCTGGTTTTCCTCTTATTTGTTAAACAGAAAACAAAAAGTTGTCATTAATAATATTGAATCAACAACTGAAAATATTGTTTGTGGTGTACCTCAAGGCACAATTTTGGGACCTTTGTTATTTTTAATGTTCATAAATGATTTACCACTTTACACAGATAATGTTTTCACGGATCTTTATGCGGATGACACCACAATATATCAGATCAGCAACTCGCAGCATTTCATTGAACAAGATCTACAGATGGCTTTACAAAAACTTTCTGTTTGGTGTAAACTTAATGGAATGCTTTTAAATACTGAAAAAAACAAAGTAATGTTAATCATAACTTCACAGAAACGCCTTCATTTACATAATAGTATTTTGAATTTAACATTTAATAATGATAGTTTAAAAAATATTGATAATGACAAAGTCCTTGGAGTCTATATAGATAATAATCTAACATGGTCAATCCATACACAGTTCATTGCTAAGAAAATTTCTTCAAACTTGTGGCTTTTATCAAGATTGAAAGATTATTTATCCCTTGAACACAGAGTACAATTTTATAAGACATACATTCAACCCCACATTGATTACTGTTCCACAGTTTGGGGAGGAACAGCCCATTCTAACCTTGACAGAATCCACAGGTTACAAAAGCGTGCTGTAAAGATCATTTTAGATTATAAGTATTCTGACATTGCATGCAGTATGAATGACTTTAAAATTCTGAACATTTATGAAAGAATATTTCTAAGAAAAGCAAAATTTATGTATAAAATTTCAAAATCTATCACACCATCTTATATCAATGCAATGTTCACTTTCAGACCTATAAATGAGACTCTTCTGTCTCTTAGATCAGAAAATACATCAAATTTTCACACTCCAAGGCCACAAAAAGAAATTTTCAAGCAAAGTTTAATCTACTCTGGGCCAGTCATATGGAATAATCTACCAAACTGGTTAAAAAATTCTGACTCTGTAGATTCTTTCCATAAACAGTGCATAAAATGGATGAAATGTTCATCATCTAGTCAGCCTTGAAAATAAGCACTATATATTTTCCATGTAAAATATATTTGTAAAAATATCTATGTTTTTTTTTGTTGTTTTTTTCCCCATCACAATCACATTTGTTTGTCATATGTTTACAGTGTGAGAGATGGTGTATGTAAAAATTGGTACATATATAAATTTTTTTTTCTCAATTACATTTGTTTATCATATGTTTGTGGTATGTGAAATTATGTATGAAAGACTGGAACATGTTTTTTTTTTTTTTTTTTTTTTTTTAGTAGTTTAAGGTTTAAATGCATGTCCTTGTGAATTTCTGTATATGTACATATCTGTAGTTAGTGAGGGCCTCATGGAAGATTAGTTGTTGCTAAATGTGTCACCCTCTTGAAATAAAGTCTATTATTATTTTTTTTATTGTTATTTTAAGATTATATACCTGTGTATTAAATATGATTCCAGTACAATGATGTTTTCAAAAGATATCAAATGCAATCTATTTTTCAACATTGAAAAAGGGTCGTTATTCCCAAAATAATTGATGGATTTTGCCCTAAATCGAACTTGATTTGTATTTTATAAATATATACCCGTGTATAAAATATGAAACCAATACACTGATCTTTTCAAAAGATATCCAACGGATACCATTTTTCAAAGTTGAAAAAGGGCCATAACTCCCATAATTGGTGGATTTTACCCTAAATCAAACTTGACCTACATTTTATGATTATATATCTGTGTATAAAATTTGAATCCAATACACCTATCTTTTCAAAATATATCGAACGGAATGGATGGGACAGGACAGACAGACATGACATACTTTCAGACAGCGGTGGTACTATATGCCCTCCCGCCTCCCCCCACCCAACTGGAAATGGTGGGGGCATAATAAAACATTCCCCCCCACCAACCCCCTTTACCCTTACTTGCTACAAGGATAGCAGGCCTTGCCTAACTGTAAGCCAATATTAGTTGGATGATCAGGTAACATAAGATAAATGACACCTTCGCCACACCCGACTAAGTGACCCAGCTTATCTGGAGCACAAAGGTAATTGTTTTATCTCTCTTAACTTCAGCCCTAAAATTCTTTATTGTGTTATGGCTTATCACTCCTACCTTCCATAATCTGCCTTGGCAGATCACAAATAGCTTGTAGATATATATTCCTTCCGATCTATCACTATTACCTTCGATAATCTGCCTTGGCAGATTAAGCACAGCTTGTAGATATATATTCAATCTCTGATAACTGCGTCAGGGAGTTGACTCTTTGGCTCAGTAGTTGGAACATTGGATTTTAATTCAGGGAGAGTGGGTTCGAATCCCTCGACAGGCGGGAAATTTATTCAGCTATGCTTCATTCCTTTGTTATGATTTTCATGTCATAAGAATTGTTTTATCTCTCTTATCTGGTGCCATGAGAACCTTTACTGTTTTATTCCTATTGTATGTATCTGCCTGCCATTAATTATCATAATATTTCAAGCAGTTTGAAAGGTTATATCAATTTTCACAAATTGATTACAGACACACATGCCTTGGTAAGGCTGTTTATAAAGAAATCTGGCATTTGACAATTTCATTTGTTAGAATTTGTCAATATGCGTCTGCATGCCAAAAATTATCAGACTATTCCAAGTGGTTAAAACCTGAGAATCTTTAATATTAATCTCTTATCTAGAGCCCTTAAACCTTTGTTGTTTTATGAGGAGTGCACATTTATTATATCAGGTTGCATTTGATAATTTCATTGGGTTTGGGCTTGTCAATATGTAACTGCAGGCCATAAATTATTAATATATTCCAAGCGGTTTAGAAGTTATAGCAATTTTCAAAACTGATTATGGCCGGACGGACATGCCTTGGGTTAAGGCTATTACCGTTTTTGTCCTTATTACCGCAAAGTGCTCATAAGTTTTGTTTTTCAAAATCGCTAGAAAAACTTCTAGTAAAACATCCTCCTAATACAGGTATACTTTAAAGTAAGATCAGCAGAGAACTTCCTGAGGGGCATTTTTAATGATACTTACGAAATATTGTTCTGACTTTCTTTATAAAAGCATACATTGTTGGTACCCATTTGAATTACCTCGACATGTCAAGGCAATTCAAATGAGTACCAACAACATACGTTTTTGTAAATAAAAGTACATTGGTTGTAATTAGTCTAATGACTACTAAATTGCTTGACTGTGTGCTTATAGGAGCATGTGCGGTAATTAGGTCAAATACGGTATTTATTAACTGGAGAAATCTAGCACTTGACAATTTCATTGGTTTGAGCTTGTCAATATGTATCTGCATGCCAAAAATTATCAGAAAATTCAAAGTGGTTTAAAACCGAAGTACATTTAATGATTTTAATCTCTTCTCTGGAGCCCTCAAACCTCTATTGTTTTATGAGGAGTACTCTTTATTAGAGCTCGATGAATGTTTACTGTCGTGTGAAAGGTTGGAAGTGTTCATCCAAAGTCCGTTTTTAGGTAAGCAAAAATATAGCATATCAGGTATTTTCGGGCTTATCCGCGAAGTGTTTGGAGATAGTGCCACGAGAATAGCAAACATACACACAATACTCTGTAATAGTGGACGATGTGGTGTAGAGGATACATCACTGAGATATGACTGTCTTGAGTAGAGTAAATTGTTGTATTGTCACCATGCAATCTCTTGGGGTTTTTTTGTTGTTTTTTTTTAGTATTTTACTTTGGATTTTTTATATCAATATCAATTGTGGCTTAAAAATTATTCATTTTTTTAATGTTTTTATTCATACCCCACTAAAAAAAAACAAAAAGAAAACAACAAAAAAAATGGCTAAATGGGCGTTTTTGAGTTTTGAGGCAAATATGGTAAGGTGTCAGAATGTTTAGGGTAAACATGGTATTTTTCTCTCTTCTTTCTTTTGTTTTTTAGCAATAAACAACGTCATTATCTCAACACTTTATCATCATTCAGTCTGATCAGGACCTTTGTCTGCTTACAAAATTAATGGATACTATAGAATATATGAATGGACAGAATTAATCCAGAAAAGATCCAGATGAGACTGTGCGGATGCACAGGTTGATCTTGAACTTTGCTATTCGAATGAAATAAGAGCTCATCATTACACACCTTAAATACTTTTTTTTGACGTTTAGCATGTTTGGTAAATAGTTCAGCAGAAAACATTTTGAAATATTTTCCTCATTTTTTCCCCAAAAAATAGAATTTGACATTTCATGCAAACTGTCTGTTTGATTGAATCCTATTTTCTGGGGGAACAAATAAGAAAAAAGCACATCAATTTGTTGACTGGTGAGTCTGCCTATAGCATGGTTAGTGTTAAAACAGCATAAGAATTGTCACATCAGGGCGATTTAGATGAAAAAAGAAAGGAAAAAAAAAACAAAAAAACGCATAGAGATAAGATATTATTATGAGTGAAAAAAAAGACTGTTAAGGGGGATAATCAGTACAATAATCCAAACTGGATGAAATAGACAGTTGTAACAAATGGGTTTGGATATATGTATAAAGTCAAATTGTTGGACATATTATGTTATTTCAACATAAAGTTCATACTTCAATCATCATATACAACTGAAAGAAGACGCTGGTGTTTGTAAAACACTATGTCCCCAACTGCCTGACTCTAACACTGACTGACTCCAACTGCTTGCCCATGATGGTGATAACAGTACAAAGATATGAGATTTCAATGTTATTTTATTATAAAGATTACCTGTTAATCTGGTTTTAAATTTTAAGAGCATATTTGTTTTGTATACATTACCCCACCCAGGTGGTGTAATATATATATATTTTTTTTAGGATAAATTACCTTTCGCTTTATAATGCGTTTTTCCTTATTTTGGTTTTGTTTTCTATTTAATTATTTAATTTGAGTAAACAAATAGTTTATTTTGTTTTCCGCCAGTTATCACGTGGCGTTATTATCCAATCATTTCAAAAGGTAATCTTGTGCCTCTGGTCTGTTCTTGCAATTAACGTTCACTGTCTGGGCAGCCAATTAGATTTTGTTTGGGTTTGGAAGTGGCCAATCAGTTTTCAGGTAAGCCACGCGCCCGGAACTCTCCCAACTTCAGCGTCAGTTTCAAATAAGTTTTCGCTGTGCAAGGACGCTTTCTTGCAAAATTCAAACCAGCCCGCCACGCCCTGTATATAGTAGTTTAGTCCTGTAGTTTAGTAGGAAACCATATAAACATGCAGCATCATCTTGTTGTCACCCGTATGCTTACATGTTATTTTGCTTTTACAGCTCACATTTATAATGGCATGATAATTGGCCCCAAATTGCCTCCATGTATGTCCATGTCAGGTTTCCTGGGACACTCCTTTTTTTTTTTTTTAATATGCCTTTGTGATACTAAAACAACATACGGTGTTGGTATGACCAAGCTGGAGCTTAATATGTGCTAATTCTGAACTTCTTCGGGAAACATTAGTGCTGTGATAATTATTGGACTCCTTCGGTGGAGATATGTGTAATCTAGTCAATGACATGGACTTCTTCGTGGTGATATGTGTAATCTAGTCAAAGCCATGGACTCCTTCGTGGAGATGTGTCATCTAGTCAGCGCCAAAGTCTCCTTTAGTGGACATTCAATGTGATTCTCAATGGACTCCATTTTCTGGACACATATAATAGGCTTGTGTATTTTCAGATACATGTAGATTGTGTTTTCATGGCATATGGTGTACTCCTTAACATACATACATGGAGGTATATTATTGAAAATTGTTGGACAATGAAGGGAATTATTTTCCTTTAGCCGTATAATGCTTAAATAACATTTTATTGTGGTTTTATGCTTGTCCTTAAAATTTTCAGTTATATGGTTTCTGATACCCAAAAGCTGGTCTTGAGTTTTCCTTGTGAGTATTCAGCAGGAATTAGGTGTTTTTCTGCTTGGCATCACCTGGCAGGTCCAAGAGCAACCCTGGAGCTGGATGGTGTTGCCGTTTATATGCGGAATAGAATTTAATAAAGGGAAATAACTCTACTAGAATTCCGAAAATCGGATGTATCGCCTGCTTAAAGCGTCAACCATTTGATATAAAAAAGGGAAAAAACACTGGTCCTTATAATTGCTCCTATCCCTAAAGTCGAAAAAGGGCCATAACTTGCCCAAAAATTTGCGGATGATTACCAATATCGAACTTGACCTGTATTTTACAATAATATATCCTTCTGCAAACTTTCAATAAAATCAATGCATCCCTGCAAAAGTTATTGAGTGGAAACCAATATCAATACACCAACAAAAACTAAGTCGAAAAAGGGCCATAACTCAGCCAAAATTTTGTGGATAATTACTAATATCGAACTTGAGCTGTATTTTATAATGCTATATCGTCCTGCAAACTTTCAACAAAATCAATGCATCCCTGCAAAAGTTATTGATAGGAAACGAATATCAACACAGCAATGAAAACTAAGCCGAAAAAGGGCCATAACTCAGCCAAAATTTGGTGGATGATTACCAATATCTAATTTGACCTGCATTTTACAGTGAGATAAAGTTCTGCAAAGTTTGAATGAAATCAATGCATCCCTTCAAAAGTTATTGAGCGGAAATGAACAACAAAATTAAGTCAAAAGAGGGTCATAACTCAGCCGAAATTTTTCAGAATTTATTCAGAAGTTAATCAGGTCATCTACTCATCAACATCAATCTATTCAACAGGTTTCAAGGCTCCATCTTGAATGGTTTTGGAGATATTTTGCTGACAAGATTTCATTCATATTTTTTCAAAGGGCCATAACTCAGAAAAGAGGCATAATCTGGATGAGAAAAAAAACAACATGTGTCAGCTATTTTTTCATGAGAAACCCATACATGAAATTTCAAAACCCTAGCATGGACGGTTCAAAAGTTATGCTATGCATCAAAAAGCATGCAATGTAAAAATGCCCCCAGTTACAAAGGGCCAAAACACATGATGTATTGTCCAGAATTTATTCAAAAGTTAATCAGGTCATCTACTCATCAATTATACAATACCAATCTACTCACCAGGTTTCAAGGCTCTAGATTCAATAGTTTTTGAGATATTTTGCTGACAAGATTTCATCGATATTTTTTCAAGGGGTCATAACTCAGGAAAGGGGCATAATCCTGATGGGGGAAACAATATGTGTCAGCTATCTTTTCATGAGGAATCCATATATGAAATTTCAAAACCCTAGCATGCACGGTTCAGAAGTTATGCTATGCATCAAAAAGCATACAATATAAAAATGCCCAAAGTAACAAAGGGCCATAACTCATGATGTATTTTTCAGATTTTATTCAAAAGTTAATCAGGTCATCTACTCATCAATACCAATCTATTCATCAGGTTTCAAGGCTCTAGCTTCAATAGTTTTTGAGATATTTTGCTGACAAGATTTCATCCATATTTTTCAAAGGGCCATAACTCAGGAAAGGGGCATAATCCTGATGGGGAAAAATATGTGTCAGCTATTTTTTCATGAGGAATCCATATATGAAATTTCAAAACCCTAGCATGCATGGTTCAGAAGTTATGCTATAACTTCAGAAAAAGCGTAACGGACGGACACACGGATGGACGGATGCACGCACGAACAAATGTCCCAGAAGCAATATGCCCCTCCAACTTCTTCGAAGTTGGGGGCATAAAGATATTTGAAGGTGTAAATGTGCTGTTGAAGCCTTTAAAAAAGTAGCAATTTATTTTGCAAATTTCTTGATCTGTGATGAATAAATTTCATTGAAATTATTTTTTTCTATGCTGAAACATCTTCCCTCTAGGGAAAAGGTTTTTTGATTTCATCATTCTCAGCACAGAACTAAAGATCAATTTTTTAACAAAGGCATCTAAACTGCTCCCTGACTAAATTCAATGTCAACCATTGTTTACATCATTACACACCAAAAGTACTATCCTGGGAGGATAAGTTGACAGTGACGTCACTGATTGTTTATAATGTTAGATCAAGCCCATTTTAATAAATAGGTAAAAGCCACCAGAATAGCTACATTCAATAAATATTATAAAAGCGACAACCGTAAATCCGCAGTAGCTCAGTGGTAGTTTTCCAAGGCTTCCATAATTATTTGTAACGGTTTCCCGATAATTCACCTGCTTTACCCAGGTAGAGTGGTAGCTGCCATTACGTCACTATCACCTTATCCTCCGAGCACTATAGTTCTTACAGTACATGTGCAGCACTAAAAATAAGACCACAAGAATGTATGGAGAGATAAACTTGTCTTCAGTGATGTTAAAATTATCTATAGTATTTATTTTCCACTTGAATGAATATACCTGTGTAGTATACTACATCAAAAAAAGAAAGGTACAGATATTAAAAATTGTAGCATTATGTGTTCAAGTTTCATACTGTATTCAAAACCAATTTAATCCCTTGTAGAATGAAATACCTGCAAAATCACATATAAATATGACCTAACATGGAACACATATGAGCCATCACTTAGCAAAACCAACAATGTGGTTGGTCTGTGCGCCATCAAAGACTCAGATCAGCCTGGGCATCCACCCAGTCTGCCAGAATGTTCAATGTACGAGGGATGTTCGAAATGAATTGCTTATTTCTA
This sequence comes from Anodontia alba, assembly GCA_964016985.1. Taxonomy (NCBI): domain Eukaryota; kingdom Metazoa; phylum Mollusca; class Bivalvia; order Lucinida; family Lucinidae; genus Anodontia; species Anodontia alba. The sequence goes on from OZ024826.1 coordinate 69,173,200, forward strand.
TCTGGAGACTTCAAATTTCAAGTTAGCCCAAAAGTACTCAATTCATGCCCTCGAAGTACTCCCCGTGGCTAGAAATGCAAAGTTTCAGCCGATGTATCCACTTCTTGAAGGCGTCACGGTACGCTGACTTGGGCACAGTAATAAGGTACTGATGAATGGCAGATCCAAGTGCCTGTCGGGACTGGTATTTCCGCCCAGCAAGGAATGCTTTCAATTTCGGAAACAAAAAGAAATCACATGGGGCAAGGTCTGGGGAATACGGGGGGTGAGGCAAAACAGTTACTTTTTCTTTCTTCAAAAACGCCGTAACTATTGCGGAGGTATGAGCTGGGGCATTGTCATGTAGAAGACGGACATGTTTAAAACCAGTGGCAGGGCGTCGTTTCTGATAATACTTTTTCAGTTTCTTCAGAACTACGTCTTTGTAGTACTTTCCGGTGATGCTTTTGCCCTTTTTCACTGGCACTTTTATTGCGACTCCTTCACCAGAGAAGAAGATTGCATACAAAACCTTCTTTGTACTCAAAGAACGTTTGGCAATTATTGGGCGTTTGCTGTGTTTAGTGGCCCAGATCTTATTGCTAACCTTTCTGACGGGCTCAAAATAATGGACCCAGGTTTCATCACCTGTGACGACATTGGCAAACTGCTTTTTGTCATATTTTGGAAACATTTGAAGCAGCTTTTTGGCCACTTTAACCCGTTGCCTCTTTTGCTCGTCAGTCAACAGATGTGGCACCCATCTAGCAGAAATCTTTCTGACTTTCAAATGCTTCTTCAAAATAAGGTGAACCGTTGAAAGTGATATGCCTAACTTTCGTGCAATATCACGAACTGTAAATCTGGCATCTCTTTCAATGATTTCCTTTATTTTGGAAACGATTTCTTTACGAGATGCAGATTTTGGCCTACCTGATTTCGGTGCATTTTTGATGGACTCTACACCAGACTCAAATTTCTTTTTCCACCGCCGAACTGTGTCATAAGACACACAAGAAGGTCCAAAAGCAGTAGAAATTTCAGTCATCAGCTTCTTCAAAGAACAACCAAGTTTTGAGCGAGCTTTGATGTAAGCCCGTATTTCATCTTTTTTGTCAACGCTTCTACCAACCATTTTTACTGCAGTGGTCAATGACTGCGTGTATTCAAATGGCAAATTTTATGTCTTACACTTAGTCTAACATGTACATTTATACACCATTGTGTAGATGTTGAATAACCCTATACAGGTATGTATTGGTTTTTATCGTGCCCCACGTGGATATCGAGCTAGAGGACAATAAGCAATTCATTTCGAACATCCCTCGTATGCTTAATAGTAGTTAAGGATCGTAACTTAACTACATGTATTCACTACTGAGGTAACAGTTCATGAAGTTATGATGTGATTAAATTTGAACTTGGGCAAAGCTTTCACGTGAAGCTTTTACTTCACCAAGTAAAGATTGAATAGCTAAGGCATTATGAAAGCACACCTATTGAATATAGTGGAATTTTTATGGCTGTAAAAATTACAATTTGAGATGAAAATAAAAAGACATTTTCTTATTTTTCCTCAAAGCATAACTTTTGGGTACTCATTAGAACTACATTATTGAGGTTCTAACAAGTAGCCACAATCTATATTTTAGAGCAGTAATAAGAACCAGAATTCCGCGGAAGGTGGCGTCGCACCTGCTAAGGCAAAAATCACAGGAGCCACAATCAGAACGTGGTTATTAAATAAGTTTATTTCATTCTTAGCAGTGCTAGGTTGGAAAAGTGACAAAAATTAAGACAAGGGTTATATGAAAAGCAGATGCACATCTTCAGACTATGGAGAAAACATGTGCAAAGTTTCAAAAAGACCGTTTTATAATTGTATGAGAAGTTGCAATGACATGTTATCCATTTTCTATACATCTGAGGTCAATAAATGACAAAGTTCAAAAAGAACAAAAAAGTGACAAAAAATATGGCAAGGATTGTATGAAAAGCATGTGCACATCTTCAGACTATGGAGAAAACATGTGCAAAGTTCCAAAAAGATTAGTATAAAATTGTATGAGTTGTGCTCACGAGGTACCCACTGTCTATATATTGAGGGTGAAAAATGACTAAATTCACAATGTGGAAAAAGTGAAAAAAATAATCTAACAATAACATCCAAATCACATGCACATCCTCATACCATGAAGAAAACACATGCAAAGTTTCATAATAATCCATACAAAACTGTAAGAGGAGTTGCACTCACAAGAGGTACCAACTGTTTATATATAAAGGGTGAAAAATGACTAAGTTCACAATGTGGAAAAAGTGACAAAAAATAATCTAACATTTATATCCAAACCACATGCACATCCTCATACCATGAAGAAAACATATGCAAAGTTTCAAAACGATCGGTACAAAACTGTAAGAGGAGTTGCGCTCACAAGAGATACCCATTGTCTATATATTGAGGATGAAAAATGACTAAGTTCACAATGTGGAAAAAGTGACAAAAAATGTTCTAACAATTTTACCCAAACCATATGTACATCCTCATACCATGAAGAAAACACATGCAAAGTTTCAAAACAATCAGTATAAAACTGTAAGAGGAGTTGCACTCACAAGAGGTACCCAGTGTCTATATATTGAGGTGAAAAATGACTAAGTTCACAATGTGGAAAAAGTGACAAAAAATAATCTGACAATTATATCCAAATCACATGCACATCTTCATACCATGATGAAAACACATGCAAAGTTTCAAATTGATCGGTACAAAACTGTAAGAGGAGTTGCGCTCACAAGACACCCAGGGTAAATGTTGACGGGAAGACGAACGGATGGACGGATGGACAAACAGACGGACGGACAGAAACTTGCACGCCTAAGTCACCCATGCTAAAGCAGGTGCGACAAAAATATCTTTTTTTGACTGAAAAAAAAATGAATATGAATTAAAGAAGTTATGCTGCTGGCATTTTTAGGTCCAAAATAGCCTGTTTTCAGCAATCATGGGGACATAACTGTATGAGTAATAGCCTGACACTACCCGTCATCCACACTTTTATCCCTGGCCTTCTTATATGTATGTTTCAGGAAGATCCCATGTATGTTTCAGGAAGATCCCATCAAAAATTAAAGACTTTCGAATCAAAACCTATGATGATAAAAAGATAATAAAAAAAATGCAATTTCAGCAATCAAGGGGATATAACCAGATCCATGCCTGTTGGTCTGAACATTCTGATTCATCATTCGTTTATGGATTTATGAGATTGATTTATGGCTGGGGTACCATGACCACAACTACTTATTGCAGATATGCCCAGCTAGCCAGTTTTCAAACTCATTAGAGCTTTTACCCCCATACTTATATGTTTCCGGGTTCTCTCTATTATTTTGAAAATTGAAGTAAAAAAGCTGTCTTCCAGAAAAAGTTGGAGTTTACTTTTCTACTTTCCAAAAAGCTGGAGTCAGAGGTAAAAAGTTGGAGTAAAATACTCCAAATTCAGAGTTAAACGTTTGTGTTAGTTTCATGAAGACCCTGATGAAACTCAGGATTTATGGTTATGACCGTACAAGGTAGCATAACTCTTTGATAAATACCGTGATCAACATCCCTGAATTTATCTGAGCTTTTATCCCTGACCTACACATATGTAAGTTTCAGGAAGATCCCATCAAAACTAAAGGACTTTTGGTGATGACAAAGTTAGAAACAGGCATTTTCAGCAGTCAAGGGGACATAACTTCATGACAGATAGGTTGACTCGCCAGTTTTCGAAATATCGTAGTTTTTATCCCTGACCTACATATACCTAAGTTTCAAGAGGATCTGATCAAAACTTAGGCCAAAATCGCTGTAACCCGGCCGACCCTGTCTCAACCCCCTCCCCACTCTAAACTAAAACCAGAGGACCATTCGTCCTGAAACGCTCACCTGACTGCTGAAAAAACGTTAAAATTTAGCCCCAGCCCCACACAATCCCTTTGGGCAAAATTTTGATGTCAGTGGATACCTTTTGTCATTCTGACCCACTGCTGCAAGTTTAAATAGTATCTCTTTGAACTGTTATTATTATTATTTTTTTTTTACATTTTTTCATTATTTTATACATGTGTATATTCCTGGGGCAGGACACATAACCCACTGGGGGCAGAATTTTGATGTCAACAGATACCCTCTGTCATTGTGGCTCACTGTTGCAAGTTTCAGGGTTTTTTTTTCTTTAAACTGTGATTTTTCTATATTCTTTTAATTATTTTATACATGAATATAGCCCAAGAGCATGAGCACATAACCCCTAGGACTAGAATTTTAATGTCAATAGATACCCTCTGTCTAGTATCAATATATCACTACAAGAATACTTTTTATAAAATCATAAATTACTGGTTTTACATACGAGGTGAAGCAGATAAGAATATTTTGATATATACTGTATATATATTTAAAAATGGCATGCCTGTAATTTTGACTATATAAGGAATTGTAGAGGGTTGATGCTGTTCTATAAACGGGGCGTAAATGAACTGTTTTTTTGCCGTTTTTATTTGTCAAATTCCGTTTCAAGAACGCAGTGTTTAGATAAAACAAAAATGATGATCGTATCTCCATTATGTGCTGAATGATCAGCGAAATGTTACATGTATACTTGTTCCATGACATTGCAGCTGATAAAATAATATGTTCGATTAGTTTGAAAATACTTATCAAATGTTTTATTCTCACATTTTTGTGCACCTTTATATCTGTTTACAAATCATTGTTCTCAAACCTTGTAACCGCCGTTCAAAAAAGTGACACTGTGCACTGTCATTACTACTCACGATGCCAAAACCTGTTGTTTTGACTTTTGATTGATTGTGTTGGGGTTTAACGACACGTCAACCCTTGAGGGTCATTTTGTGTCGTCTCCCAGAGAAAGGGAGAAAAGAGATAGAAGAGAGAGTAGAGGAGATGAAAGAGAGGGACAGGGAAGAAAGAGGAACAGGAATGAAAGTGAAGAAACAGAAGAAATAAAAACATTCCCCCTCTACCCTTACCCACTACAAGGATAGCAGGCCTTGCCCAACTGTAAGCCAATATCAGTTGGACGCCCCGGTGATGTAAGATACACAGCACCTTCGCACCACCCGACCACCCCCGTGTTGTTTTGACAGCATATTTTCAAGTAACTAATGTAGATATTAGTATGCAATGTGTAGTGGGTTTATTCTTTGTTCTTTTTGAAACAGACTATTGAAAAACCTGGGGACAGAACGAAAATCTAAACGGAAACTATTTACTTGTGCGCAGTTCCCGCGTTCGACTTTTGTCTTGTTCTCGGCTTTTAGAATGGACACAAAAATGTTGGTCTCTGTGTATATACATTTACAGTGAGGTGTTTAAAATAAACGTAGAATAAATTTTATACCTCTTATGGAGCATGGCTGAGGGTGACGTGGATAACGTTGTGAATCCATCCCAAGATCCACTAGTTTTGCATAACTAACAGATGTGGGGGCGGGGCGGGCAGTGGGCGAAACAACTATTGCAAGAATATTTACTCCACCTGCCTTAAAAACGATAAAAAAAAGCAAAGTAGACAGCCCCAAAAAGGTGAACAGATGAATGCAGGCGCCGAGTGCAGAGTATCTGTGTGTAAACTGCTGAACCATGTGGTGGCACCCATTGTGAATAGATCTGCCATTTTTTTTTTTTTTTTTTTTTTTACAATCAGCATTAATATCTCAAGTGGCACACTTGTGTAAAAAATACGATAAAGTGAGAGTTTGCAACAACCATTATGACAAATTCACATCGACTTGACCTTACAGTTTAATTTACTATTCCCGATACCCGTCAAGCTTCAGTATGTTACAAAAGCCATATCAGAATGTCTGCTGTCAAAAACAGGGTCAGTCGGGTTAGTAGAAACACATCTATTTTTTAGGCCCAAGTAGGTCAAGATCTACACTTTCATGAGCCTACTGTAAGAAGCAAATCGATTTTTTAAAGACGATCATGCATTTCTATAAATAGATTTTATTGGCTGACAAAGTGTCCGATCCAGTTTTTCAAATTGGGACGGGAACCAGGACCGACCTTGACATTGCCAAAAACTACTGAAAAGATACGGAGAACATTTCATGTCCACAGAATTGTTTTGGTAATTTTCTTTTAATTATTCGTTAATTTATTGACTTTCTGCTCATATGATCCATATAAGTAGTTTTATGACGCGACTTATTGGCCTGTATATGTGTCAACTATTTTTTCATGAGGAATCCATAAATGAATTTCAAAACCCTAGCATGCACAGTAGTTCAAAACTTATGCTAAGCATCTAAAAGTGTGCATGTAAAAAGGCCCAAAATGACAAAGGGCCATAACTCAAGAAGTACTTTTCAGAATTTATTCAAAAGTTAATCAGGTCATCTACTCTTTGACATGATTCTATCCATATTTTTTCAAAGGGCCATAACTCAGGAAAGGGGCATAATCCTGATAAGAAAAAATAAGTGTCAGCTATTTTTTCATGAGGAATCCATACATGAAATTTCAAAACCCTAGCTAGGCATCTCAGTGTGCAATGTAAAAATGCCCAAAATGACAAAGGGCCATAACTCAAGAAGTACTTTTCAGAATTTATTCAAAAGTTACTCAGGTCATCTACTCATCCCTACCAATTTATTCCTTAAATTTCAAGGCTCTAGCTTCAATATTTTTTTTTAGATATTTTGCAGACAAGACTTCCTCCATATTTTTTCAAAGGGCCATAACTCAGGAACAGGGCATAATCCTGATAAGAAAAAAAAAATATGTGTCAGCTATTTTTTCATGAGAAATCTAAATATGAAATTTCAAAACCCTAGCATGCATAGTAGTTCAAAACTTATGCTATGCATCAAAAAGTGTGCAATGTAAAAATGCCCAAAATGACAAGGGGCAATAACTCAAGAAGTACTTTTCAGAATTTATTCAAAAGTTAATCAGGTCATCTACTCACTGCTACCAACCTATTCCTCAAATTTCAAGGCTCTAGCTTCAATAGTTTTTGAGATAGTTTGCTGACAAGATTCCATCCATATTTTTTCAAAGGGCCATAACTAAAGAAAGGGGCATATTCCTGATAAGAAAAAAATACTATTTTTTGCATCAAAAAGTATGCAATGTAAAAATGAAGTTTTTTAAAAGTAAAACATATTGTAACGAGTAATACTTAACCTATAGATAATGTGCTATTCTATTCTGTTATTCACCCCCTCCACAGAAAAAACGACCTTTCAGTCGTTATAAAGTCTTAATTCAGAAGGTCCCTTTAACAGTTACCTGTATGACGTAGTTCCTCCCGCTCAAATGATCACGTGTCAGTTTCTTTTATGTGTAAAACAATACACAATTAGGAGAAAGGAGCAAGGGAAGGGAGGTGGGATGATAAATACTTATCTATAGGTTAAGTATTACTCGTTAAAATATGTTTTACTTTTAAAAAACTTCATTTTAACTTCGTAATACATTAACCTATAGATAATGTGCTAGAATTTGTAGAATAGGAGGGAGGATTTCTCCTAATAAGTTAGTCCCAACTTCTGAATTAAGGCTTAATAAAAGGATTTATTTTTTATATATATATAATGAGGACATAATTAGTGCTTAAGGCAATAATAAGATCCTTTAACCAAGGATAAAGTAATCCAGGGTTAACATATATATATAATAAAGATATAATTAGTACCTCTCTAGTATAGCATCAGGTCTAGGGGGGCTGTTGACGTTGTCTACACATCCATAGCTGATTGCTGTTGGCCCCCCACCACTTTTTGGGCCACTACAATGGGGCCCAAACTTTGGAGATTCTGTGCTTGTTGAGACATGTCTCTGAGATAGAATTTGGCAAAAGTTGATGAACTATTCCAAACCGCTGCTTGAAGTATATCATTGAGAGGAACTTTGTCGAAGAAAGCCCAAGAAGAGGAAAGAGCTCTAACTTCATGAGCTTTGATTTTAAGGAAAGAGATATCTCGTTTAGTGAGTTTCCTATAGGCAAGTTTAACAGTGTAAGATATCCATCTCGAGATAGTATCTTTAGAAATATCCTTATTGCCTTTAATAGGAAGAAAAAGTCTAGTTCTATTTTGGCGATAAGAGCTAGTCATTTTGAGATAGAATTTCAGAGCCCTAACGGGGCAAAGAAGTCTGTCAGTATGTTCCCATTTACATATTCGAGCAAGACTAGGAACAACAATAGGATCTGGTTTAACAGAAGGAAGCTGGTTTTTTGCTAAAAAACCAGATTTAAGAATCAAGGAAACTGAACCATCAGATTGATTAAATCTTAAATGTTGTGAATCCATAGCTAGAGCATGTATTTCACTACACCTTTTAGCAGTGGCAAGAGCTAAGAGAAAGGCTGTCTTAATAGTAACGTGAAATTTAGAAGCCTTATCAAGAGGTTCAAAAGGTGTTTTTTGTAGACATACTAAAACCCATGATAAGTCCCATTTAGGTGTAAGAGATCTTTGTACTGGTCGTTGAAGTTCAAAGGATCTGATAAGTTCAGATAAAACTGGATTAGATCCGATTCTATTACCAGTTTTGAATTTTAAAGTGTTAGAGATCATAGATCTATAACCTTTAATAGTACTAATCTGACATTTCTTTTCCGAAAAAAGAAAGATTAAGAAATCGGCTATAACTGTAATAGGGGCCGAGATCGGATTAACCTTTTTTGTATGACACCAATTAGAGAAGATGGTCCATTTTGCATCGTAGACTTTTTGTGTAGATGCTCTTCTTGATCTGGAGACAAAATCTGCAACGTTTTGTGAAAATTTCTTATCTCTGATTGATTGTTTGATAACTCCCAAGCGTGAAGGTCGAGAATTGGGAGGTTTTGATGTACAAATCTTCCTTTGGATTGAGTCAGTAGTCTTGGAATTAGTGGCAGACGAATCGGAGCTGACACTAATAGAAGAAGAAGTTCTGAGAACCACTGTTGCTGTGGCCAGAACGGAGCTATGAGAACTATTCTGCACTGATGTTGTCGGATTTTCTCTAGAACAGCAGGTATCAGAATAAAAGGAGGAAAAGCATATGAATGAAGATGATTCCAGTCCATGGACAGGGCATCTATCGCTAGTGCTTTGTAGTCTTGTACTGGAGAGACATATAATGGGAGTCTGTGGTTGAATCTTGTCGCAAACAGATCCACATTTGGGAAGTTGAGCATCTGGAATACTGAATTCGCAACTGTTTGATCCAGAGACCATTCTGTCTTGATAGGTTTGTCTAGTCTTGAGAGGCGGTCTGCAAGAATGTTGAATTTGCCTGGGATGTGACGTACTCTGATAACTATGTCTTGTTCCAGGCACCAATTGAGTATTTTCCAAACTTCTACGCAAAGATTGGGGGAATGAGTGCCACCCTGTTTGTTGATATATGAGACCACCGTTGTGTTGTCTGTGGATATCATGATGCAAGAATGGTGAATAAATGTTTTGGCTTGTTTCAGTGCTAATCGTATGGCCATCATTTCTAACATATTGATATGGAGCTGGGATTGGTTTTCTGTCCAGCGACCATGAAAGGACAGTGTTGTCGGCTCTAAATGAGCTCCCCATCCGTAATGACTGGCATCCGTATAAAGGAAGAATTTGGGGTCTGGAGGATGGATTGAAGTCCCTGTCTCGAATCGAATGGGGTTTATCCACCATTGTAAGTGAGATCGAATCATGCCGTTTATCGAGATCGGGTGATCGAGAGGAAAAATATGAGGTTTCCAGACTGACAGCAGGCACATCTGAAGAGGACGTAAGTGCAGTCTGCCCAGGAGAACAAGGTCTGCTGCAGCACTGAGTTTGCCCAAAAGAGAAAGGAAAGTTCGTGCCGATACATGTTTTGCTGACATTATTTTCTTGATTGTTAGAATTAGGTTCTGTACACGATCCGCTGGAACCCTGACTAAATTTTGTTGCGTCAGAAATTCCATACCTATGAAGGTGAATTTCTGAGCAGGAAAGAGGTCTGACTTCTTGAGATTTGGCAGAAAACCTAGGCTTTGAATAGTTTGAATGCAAATCTTTGTCTGAGTAATCAGACGGTTGTGAATCAGATTTTTTATCAGCCAATCGTCTAGGTATGGAAAAACTGATATGGCACGTTGGCGTAGAAAAGCTGCAATAACGTCCATCAGTTTCGAGAAAATTAACGGACTTAGGGACATTCCGAACGGTAGGGCCGAAAAGTGATATACTTGATCTTCGTGTACGAAACGAAGATACTTCCTGGATTGACGATGTATCGGCACATGTAGATATGCATCTGTTAAATCTATGGAGAAAGCCCAATCGTTGAGTCTCATCGCTTGTCTTACCGATTTGACTGTCTCCATTTTGAATGCTTGTTTCTCTATGTAACGGTTTAATAAAGACAGGTCTAATATTAAACGAAACTTTCCGTTCTTTTTTGGCACAAGGAATATCCGGGAATAAAAGCCGGGAGTTTCCGGATTCTGTACCCTTTCCACTGCCCGTTTGTTGAGAAGATTTTCGATCTCTTCTCTGAGAAACGGGGAGGAGGATTGACTCATTCTGATCGGAACAGATGACAAAGGAGGAATTTTGATGAATGGTATCCTGAATCCGTTTCGTACGATAGAGAGGACCCATTTGTTGTCTGTTATTTCCTCCCATTTTTCCGCAAAATGGGCCAATCGTCCTCCCACTGGAATGTCCGCGAGCGGAAGAGCAGGCAGTGGAAAGGGCAGGCCTTCATAATCTTGCGGAGGAAGAGGCAGGTTTAGAGGAGGGGAACTGACGGATGTTACCAGTCCTCTTGATATTATCTTTCTTAATGTGAGAAGATGAGCTTTGAGAAATATTTTTGGACCTATACGACTGCGTAGGTTTAGGTCTGGATGTTGTTTGTTTAGCAGGATATTTAGGTATCTTGAAAGCTCTGCTCTGCGAAGGAGGCTTATAAGAATGAGATTGTGACTGAATGGATGTAGAAGCTAGAAACCTTTGCTGTTGAGCTTCGAAGTTTGATTTAGCTATTTCTTTTATCCTGCCGTCAAATAAGGACTTTGAGTTAATAGGAGCGTTCCTTAACTCGTATGTGGAATTGTCGAGTAGTAGTTTAGACGAAGCTAGGGCTGCGTCCCTCCTAGCTTGGAATAATTCAGTAGTTAAAAGTGTAGACATGGCAGTAGCAGGTTTAATCGATTTGGCTACGGCCTCCAGAAGTCTGGAAAGGGCCGCAACCGACATCGATTCCTGTTGTAATGAAAGGAAGGCAGCTGAAGAAAATAGATCAGCATGAGAATTAATAGCGACTAGTTTTCTAGCCTTCCTTTCCTCTGCTTCTAGATTCTTGAGCGGAATAGAAGCTCTTCCTTTATTAGAAATGTCTAGGAGCGACGCATCTGCTTCTAATTGAGGGATATTATCAGTTGGCAAATATTGGTTTTGGCTCTTGTAGAATTTAGTCGGAGCAAGAGCCGAAACCAAGCTTTGCGGGCAAATCCAATCTCTTGAAAATTTGTCCGATTCTAGTCTATTTTGAATATATTTTGTTGTATTTTGTACTAATTTGGATTGTGGGAGGACAAGTAATGGAGTGGAACGAGACTCCATTAATTGTTCGATCCCAGAGAGAGGTTTTAATGGAGCTTGATCCTGCTGAGTTTTGGGGCATAACTCAGGAGGAAGAAGCCGGAAGACCTCGTTAATCGCACGATCAAATGACCAGACTTCGGATTCAGTTTCCGAATCTGACTCCTTATTCTGTTGAGTGAGATTCGGCTGAATCTGATCGTAATTAATAGGTTGATTAGTGATTTGACTAAAATTAGTCTCCTCAGGTTGTATTGGAGTTGGCGTTTGAACAACCTGGGGAGATTTATGAGCCCTTGTATATCTACCAATGTCAAGTTGAGATTGGGAGGAATTTGATGAAGACGAAGGCGTCATCGATCGTCTTCTTCTCTTTTTATGAGAGTGCTTAGATCTCTTTGAATTTTTCTTTCGCCGAGAAGAACTCAAAGAGTCTGATCTGGAAGTAAAGATAGAAGAAGAGGACGATCGATGTCTTCTTCTCTTTTTAGATTTATGCTCTCTTTTTGACTGATCCTTCCTTGAAGGTCTGGAGATAGATAAATCATTTGAATTTGGAGGCTCAATCATTACACTGGGATCTGAGACCTGCGAAAAATCAGGTTCGAGTGGAATAATCTGTCTAGAGGAAGAAGCTGGATTAGGAAGTTCTAGTCTATTAGAACGTTCGTAACCAGGAATAAAGACATAGTCTGTGGACACTACCCTGTGAAATATGGCTACTTATGGACGGAGCGTAGCTTTGTACAGGCACATTTATAGGAATATAACCAGGCGGAATTTGTGTTTGTAGGTCATACGCGAATGACTGTAAACCCATGCCTGGTTGACTGGAGCCTAGTTGACTGGTGCCTGGTTGACTGGTGACTGGTTGACTGGTGACTGGTTGACTGGTTGACTGGCGACTGGATGACCGGTGACTGGATGAACGGAGATAAGTTGCCCAGTGACTGGATGACTGGTGACTGGTTGACTGGTGACTGGTTGACTGGTGACTGGTGACTGGTGGGCTTAGTGCCCGGTCAGACTCTAAGTCCGCCAGGCTGCCACCTTGATGGGTCCTGCCCCGAGCAGTAAAGCTATGAGGGGCGGTGCTCCCATCAACTGTCCCGTTGTCAGACATGTCTGACTGGGACTTCTTGGATGATTTCTTCTGTTTTCTCTTCTGCGTCATAACTGATTTTCTAGTAGCATGAAGGCGTCTTCTTTCTGCTAGGTTCCAAACTTTTTCTGTCCAGGAACTACAAATATAACACGGAGAGATACGTGTGCAAGAATTACAAGTTAGACAAGATAAATGTGTATCCCATTTAGCTTTTAAATGGCCACAGTTGCCGCGGGCGAAATGCATCGACTGACGCGGAAACAAAGGAAGAAATTTAACATTGAGAAAACAAGAAATCTAAGATCGATATTTCGAAAATAAGTACATAGATAGTAGAAGGAGTGAATATAGAACCAGAGAAAGTCAAGGATATAAAAATTTTAACCGTGTAGAATAATTTTAATCCATTTTTTCTAACACAGAATAATAATCCTTGAACATTCAAAGTCCACAGAAAAGAAACTGACACGTGATCATTTGAGCGGGAGGAACTACGTCATACAGGTAACTGTTAAAGGGACCTTCTGAATTAAGACTTTATAACGACTGAAAGGTCGTTTTTTCTGTGGAGGGGGTGAATAACAGAATAGAATAGCACATTATCTATAGGTTAATGTATTACGAAGTTAAAATGCCCAAAGTTACAAAGGGCCATAACTCATGAAGTATTTTTCAGAATTTATTCAAAAGTTAACCAGGTCATCTACTCATCAATACCAATCTATTCACCAGGTTTCAAGGCTCTAGCTTCAATAGCTTTTGAGATATTTTGCTGACAAGATTTCATCCATATTTTTTCAAAGGGCCATAATCCTGATGAGAAAAAAAATACGTTTCAGCTATTTTTTCATGAAGAATCTATATATGAAATTTCAAAACCCTAGCATGCATGATTCAGAAATTATGCTTTGCATCAAAAAGCGTAAAGGACGGACGCATGCACGGGCACAAACATCCCAGACGCAATATGCCCCTCCAACTTCTTTGAAGTTGGGGGCATAATTACACCAGGTTGCAATGACATTTTCAATGACATTTTCACAAACTAATTATGGAGGGACAAGCCTCCCAAGGCTAATAAATGCTGTTGACAATGCCAATGGTGTGAGTAGTGCAATAGCTCTTACTGTACTTTTGTACAGACCTGTAAGCTAAAAATGACCCAGGGTTTTCAGAGGAGAAGTCCTTCAAAGCTGTGGATTGACGGATCATACAAGGGTCCTGCAAAAAGTTTTGTCACTGGGTTCAGATTACTTCAGTGCTACGTTTTATCAAACATATTTTTATTACAAACCTTCAAAGTATTCCCACTTTACTGAAACACATTTTTGTAACCTTTTTACCCAGTCATGAAAAGCAGATAAATAGTCTTCTTTTGGTATCTGTTTTCATTGATAAATAGACACTGATAAATAGCGCTGCCAAGAGAACTTCTAGACGTATACTTATTTCCAGAAAGCATTTTCTTAAGCCTTGGAAATACAAGAGCTCCGCCAAGTGGGGCATTATACGCCCGTGCCAAGTAATAAGATGTAGCACACAAACTGGCTCCTGTATAATTCAGTGCTCCGGATATAAACTGTAAGTGGAATTACAAAAAAAAAAACTTTAAAAAAATTTCATTGGGACATAGCTCTGCTGATATTTGGTGAACTGTAACCTAAGGGTAAAAGCTGGCCCAGAAATTAAGGGAGAAGTGACTTCTCCCTCCTGGGAAAATAGGGAAAAGTTTGCTGCATCTAGGGAGAAGTGCTTTCTGACGGAGGACACACTACAGAAGCATGGCTATATTATAAGCTCATATGAGCCTTTGGCTGATTTGTTTTTCCTATACTTCAATATTGGACCAAACAATAACAAAACAAAAATAAACAACCAAAAAAAAAAAAAAATGCTGCAAGAAATTTTTTTGTAAACCTTTAACTTGTTTAATATGGATTTTATTTTCATTCTTCAAGGGAGCCAACTCAGAAGAGTATTAAAAAAAAATAAATAAATAAATCCAAAAAGAATTATGTTTATAAGTTTTGATATTAATCAAGCTTCTTAATTCTGTATCATTTAATATATGTATTTATAAAGATTTAATAATGGCAACATTTCCTTGAAAATCTAATAAAAGAAGATGTTTAAAAAAAAAAAAAATAAAAAAATCAGTATCTTGCCCATATGACCATAACTTTAGTTATTTGCAAAAAATATACCTATTATAAAACAAGAGGGCCATGATGGCCCTGTAACGCTCACCTGAGCAACATAGCACTTTGAGAACCAGATCTAGAACTGATCAAGGCAAACATTCTGATCAAAGTTCAAAATGATTATATTAACAAGTAAGACAATGTAGCATGTCTAATGGACTGTGAAATAAAGGTCAAGGTCAAATATGGATGACTGCACTCAAGAGGCCATGCTAAGATGTATGCATGTACTAAGTATCACTGGCTGTAGGAGCAATAGTTACTGAGAAACTGACCTAAACACAAACACTTCACAAGTACCAAATATCACTCTGTAGGACCAATAATTACTGAGAAACTGACCTAAATGGAAAAACTTAAGAGAGTCACTGGACAGAAAACTATACATCACCTTTTATTCATCAAGACAAACATTTCGAGCACGATTCATGATGATCACTTCAAAAATGTGACCTCTAGAGCATCAACAAGGTTTTCCTTTGATTTGGCCAGGTGAACTAGTTTCTGATATCAAGTGACCCAGTTTTAAACTAGACCTAGAAATCATCAAGACAAACATTTTGAGCAATATTTATGATGATTATTTCAAAAATGTGACCTCTGGAGTGTTAACAGTTTTCTGCTGATTTGGCCTAGTGACCTAGTTTTTGACCCCATGTGACCCAGTTTCAAACTTGACCTAGAAATCATCAAGACAAACATTTTGAGCAAGATTCATGATGATTGCTTCAAAAATGTGACCGCTAGAGTGTTAACAAGGTTTTCTGCTGATTTGGCCAGGTGACCTAGTTTTTGACCCCAAGTGACCCAGTTTCAAACTTGACCTAGAAATCACCAAGACAAATATGTTGAGCAAGATTCATGATGATTGCTTGAAAAATGTGACCACTAGAGTGTTAACAAGGTTTTCCGCTGATCTGGCCAGGTGACCTAGTTTTTGACCCCAGGTGACCCAGTTTCAAACCTGATCTAAAAATCAACAAGACAAACATTTTGAGCAAGATTCATGATGATTGCATAAAAAATGTGACCGCTAGAGTGTTAACAAGATTTTCTGCTGATTTGGCCCGGTGACCTAGTTTTTGACTCCAAGTGACCCAGTTTCGAACTGAACCTAAAAATCATCAAGACAAACATTTTGAGCAAGATTTTTGATGATTGCTTCAAAAATGTGATCCCTAGAGTGATAATAAGATTTTCCACTGATTTGGCCAGGTGATCTAGTTTTTGATCCCAGGTGACCCAGTTTCGAACTTGACCTAGAAATCATTAAAACAAACATTTTGAGCAAGATTCATGATGACTGCTTCAAAAATATGACCGCTAGAGTGTTAACAAGGTTTTCTGCTGATTTGGCCTGGTGACCTAGTTTTTGACCCCAAGTGACCCAGTTTCGGACTTGACCTAAAACTCATCAAGACAAACATTTTGAGCAAGATTCATGATGATTGCTTGAAAAATGTGACCGCTAGAGTGATAAAAGATTTTACGCTGATTTGGCCCGGTGACCTAGTTTTTGACCCCAGGTGTTCCAGTTTCGAACTTGACCTAGAAATCATCAAGACAAACATTTTGAGCAAGATTCATGATGATTACTTCAAAAATGTGACAGCTAGAGTGTTAACAAGGTTTTCTGCTGATCTGGCCTGGTGACCTAGTTTTTGACCCCACGTGACCCAGTTTCAAACATATACTAGAACTCATCAAGACAAACATTTTAAGCAAGAGTCATGATTATTGCTTCAAAAATGTCACCGCTACAGTGTTAACAAGGTATTCTGCTGGTTTGGCCTGGTGACCTAGTTTTTGACCCCACGTGAGCCAGTTTCAAAGTTGACCTAGAAATCATCAAGAGAAAAATTTTGAGCAAGATTCATGATGATTGCTTCAAAAATGTGACCGCTAGAGTGTTAACAAGGTTTTCTGCTGATTTGGCCCGGTGACCTAGTTTTTGACTCCAAGTGACCCAGTTTCGAACTTGACCTAGAAATCATCAAGACAAACATTTTGAGCAAGATTCATGATGATTGCTTCAAAAATGTGACAGCTAGAGTGTTAGGAAGGTTTTCTGCTGATTTGGCCCGGTGACCTAGTTTTTGACCCCATGTGACCCAGTTTCGAACTTGACCTAGAAATCATCAAGACAAACATATTGAGCAAGATTCATGATGATTGCTTCAAAAATGTGACTGCTAGAGTGTTAACAAGGTTTTCTGCTGATCTGGCCCGGTGACCTAGTTTTTTACCCCAAGTGACCCAGTTTCGAACTTGACCTAGATTTAATAGAGGCAAACATTTTGAGCAAGTTTCATCAAGATTGGGTCAAAACTATGACCTCTAGAGTGTTAACAAGTTTTTCCTTTGATTTGACCTGGTGACCTAGTTTTTGATCCCAAGTAACACATTATTTAACATGACCTAGATTTCATAGAGGCAAACATTCTGACCAAGTTTCATCAAGATTGGGTCAAAACTATGACCTCTAGAGTGTTAACAAACTAATTGTTGACGACGAACGCGGGACGACGAACGACGGACGATGGACAGAGGGTGATGACAATAGCTCACCCTGAGCTTTTGCTCAAGTGAGCTAACAAAATTTGCACACTATTACCTCTAAACAATATGCCGCGAAAAGTTTAGAAAAAAGCTTGCATAACTCTGCAAATATTTGGTGCACTGTAACCTCGAAATAATATGTGCTGCTCCACATCATTGTGTAACTATTTATGAAGTTTCAGCTTGATCAGATGTAAACTGTAGGAGGACTTTGCTGGAAACAAAAAATTAATAGAAATTTTCAAAGGGGTTTAACCCTGCTAATATTTGGTGGACTGTAACCTTGAAAAAATATGCATTGCTCCACATCATGGTCTAACTACAAATCAAGCTTCAGCTTGATTGGATTTAAACTGTAGGAGGAGTTAGCCAGAAACGAAAAGTTTACTGAAATTTTCAAAGGGGCATAGCTCTGCTAATATTTGGTGGACTGTAACCTCAAAAAAATATGCACTGCTGCACATCATGGTATAACTATACATGAACTTTTCATTTGATTGGATGCAAACTGTAGGAGGATTTAGCCAGAAACGAAAAATTAATAGAAATTTTCAAATGGGTATAACTCTGCTAATAATTTGGTGGACTGTAACCTTGAAACAATATGCATTGCTCCACATCATGGTCTAACTACAAATCAAGTTTTAGCTTGATCGGATATAAACTGTAGGAGGAGTTAGCCGGAAACGAAAAGTCTACAGAAATATTCAAAGGGGCATAACTCTGCTAATATTTGGTGGACTGTAACCTCGAGACAATATGCACTGCTCCACATCATGGTCTAACTATTCATGAAGTTTCAGCTTGATCAGATGTAAAATGTAGGAGGAGTTAACCGGAAATGAAAAGTTTACAGAAATTTTCTAAAGGGCATAACTCTGCAAACATTTGGTGGACTGTAACCCCGAAATAATATGCTCTGTGCCACATCATGGTCTAGCTGTATACCAAGTTTCAGCTTGATCGGATGTAAACTGTAGGAGGAGTTAGCCGGAAATGAAAAAGTTTACGGACGGATGCCATACCCCATAACATAATACATTCTGTTTTTCAAATGGGCGTATAAAAAATAAGTCACAGGGACTCAGGTTAGGTGAATAAGGTGGATGGTTTAAAACTTTCACCTTTTCAGAAGCCAAAAAAGACTTAACAACCTCACACTTATGAGAGGAGGCGTTGTCATGTAAAAGGTGGACTCCTGACCATCCTTTGCATGGTCGTTTCTTATTGTAAAACTCTTTCACTTTCTTCAGTACAGAATTCTTGTAGAATCGGCCAGTGATTGTATGACCAGATGGACAAGGCACTTGAACGACTGGCCCACTTGACTTAAAGAAAATTGCGTACAACATCTTTTTCGAACTTATGGTTCTCTTGGCAATACATGGGCGGTTCTCTTGGCAATACATGGGCGTTTTTGATCTTTTCGCTTCCATTGCTTATTATCTGCCCTTCTTTGTGGCTAAAACATGTGCACCCAGATTTCATCACCTGTTAGCAAGTTAGAAATAACCCGACTATTACAGCCTCTGTATGTTTTCAAAAGTTCCCGGGCACATTTAAGGCGTTGTGTCTTTTGCTCCTCAGTGAGCAAATGAGGTACCCACCTAGCGCAAACCTTTCTCAGGTCCAAACGCTTTTTCAGAATTGTTTGCACACTGCCTTCTGATATGCCAGTACAACTAGTTATATCTTTGACAGACAATCGCGCATCCTGTTCGACCACAATCTTTACAGCAGAGATGTTAGCCTTGATAACAGAGGTTTTAGGCCTTCCAGGACGGGTATCATCTTCAACAGAAAACTTCCCAGCTTTAAAAGCTTTAACCCACCTAAAAACTGTGCGCATTGAAATGGTCTGAGATCCATATATACCACACAATTCATTAAATATCTGCTTTGTATCTATATTAAGCCTAATGCAGCATTTAATATAGCTACGAATTTCAGTCTTCTGGTCCATGTTCCAATGTAACAAGTAAATTGGTCAGTGTATATGACTGCATCTATTTCAATTTGAAATAACTCGGAAAGTTGGAAAGCAATTTGCATGAAATAAACGGGCATTGTTAGTTTAAACAATATTTACTCATTCTAAGAAATAACAAGTACATGTTTATACGAAAAAAAATGTGAGAGAGCATCTGAATGGAAGCCTTTGGCTTATCTAGTTCATTTCCTCATAATATTTAGAAATATATAACTATTATCTTTTACAACATGGCAAAATTCTTATTGTTTAAACCAGTAAATGAAAAGTATGAAACAAGAAAAGGTTGTTTTGTTTAGAGAGAGAGAGAGTTCGTGTTTCCTTCATGCCCAGGTCCTAAGAGGTTCGCCCACACCAACGTGAACGTAAACTCAAGACTGCCATCATTCTATCTAATTGTTTTTTGTTGTTGTTGTGATTATTGTTAAATCTGCCACCAATGTAGATAACAAGCGTTATTCATATTTTTTTTTTTTTTTTTATCATTGTTAGTTGTTATTGTTAAATGGTATTCTCTGTTAGACAATTAATCAAATCGTTTTCTTGCGAGAATATATAGCTGTATCTGCTTAAATATTAAATTGTTGTTTGCTACAGTTTCGTTTGGTATGCCATTCAAAAGAACTGAAGCAGTCAATGGTTGCTGTAAAACAGAAAAATAATACTGCCATGGCGGCCATCTTGGATTTATGATCAGCACGATTTTAGCCACTTTTGATCTACAAGTCACCCCAATGCTTTCTAGCAAGTTTGGAGTCAATTGGCCTTTCGGTTCAGGAGAGGAGGCAAAAAATAGATTTTCAAGATGGCCATCTTGGATTTCCGATCGGCACGATTTTAGCTATTTTTTATCTACAAGTCACCCCGATGCTTCCTAGCAAGTTTGGAGTCAATTGGCCTTTCGGTTCAGGAGAAGAAGCGAAAAAGAGATTTTCAAGATGGCGGCCATCTTGGATTTTCGATCAGAACGATTTTAGCTATTTTTGATCTACAGGTCACCCCGATGCTTCCTACCAAGTATCACGTCAATTGGCCCAGGGGTGTAGGAGGAGTAGGCTTTTAAAGCAATTGTTGACATCGCACAACGCACGACGGACGACGCACGACGGACATTGACTGACCACAATAGCTCACCATGAGCACTTCGTGCTCAGGTGAGCTAAAAAGGATATTCTATTTATCACTTTTAGGTATGAGGAACTGGTGAGTTAGTTTGTACCACTGTTTTGACGAAGTACTGTTTGTAATCAAATCATTTGTTAGCTTATCGTTAAACTGCTTTTTTGCATTCCTAATAATTGATACAACTTCATTTCGTTTTTGCCTGAATTTTTGCCAGATTGCTTCGTTGTTTGTTTGCTTAGCTTTTCTAAATAATCGTTTTCGCTGCTTTATTGTCTTTTAACATAACCATTTATCCATTGGGGTTCCAAGGGTCGTATAGTAACAACTTTTTTTTTAATTGATTCTTTAGCTGCTTTGATGATTTCATTTGCAAATTCACATGCTCATTGATCTATATTCTGAGATGGAAGCATTTTGTCCCAATTTATTTGGCTTAGTTTATTTCGGAATTTGGAATAATCGCCTTTGTCATATAACCAAATATGTCTCTTAAATGAGGTTTGCTTTATTTTTCTGTGTTTCAAAACAACAACTATAGACAATGACATCTAATTAGATCATTTATAAATGGGGAAGAAACTCCACTATAAATAACATTTTCTGGCTTGGTAACTAGTATTAAATCAATAATAGATGATGAGTGCTCAGTGAAGTGTGTCGGTTCATCGATTAGCTGTTGAAGGTTGTATGATGAGGCAATGTTTTTTATTTTGTTCGGGGATGATAGCATATCACAGTTAAAGTCTCCAAGAATGATCAAATCTTTAGTGGAAATATTGGATAAATTGTCGAAGGTGTTTTCAATTAGGGCATAATAGTTGTTATTTGAGTTGGGGAGGCCTATAAATTCTGCAAATTAAGAGCTTTTGATGTTTTATGGCTACCTCAATACATAATGCCTCAATGTTACCATGTATGAGGTCGGTGCGTTGTTTACTCTGCATTCCACTTCTAACATAAATGGCAACCCCTCCACCCAACCTATTGTCCCTATCTTTCCTGTATGGCGGTTCTGGGGAGACAGCCAAGTCACTGTAAATACAAGAACATCATAATGCTGCATTTCAGCATCAAGAACGTCGATTTTGGGTAGAAGACTTTGTATATTTAAGTGAAAGATGCTGAGGTTATTGCTAAGAGAGAAAGAACTTTGTGAAGTGTATGATGATGAAATTGAAGATAATGACTCCGGTCCTGGGTTTGCGTGTACATCACCAGACAATATGATGTACAGAAATAAAGTCCATGCTGTACTCAAAAAGAAAATCATCAGCAACCTTTTGGTAAACATGGTATTATCAATTGAATGTTTCCCTTTAACGACTTTCTTAGCTGGGTAACAATGTTTGAAATTTAGATTCCCTTTCAACCAGGTCTGTACGCTGTGAATATTTTCCACCCGTTGTGCTACTATTGTCAAAACTAAACTGATTAATACAAAATCCCTATGCGTAGTCAGAAATGATCGACAGTCGTTGCTATATTTCCATCTATATCTGCTGCAGAGAACTGGCATAAAAGAGATAACTCTAACCATTTTCATATGGTATATACTGGCAGGTCATATGCCCATTCTCATCAGCAGAAATAATACCAGATAAGGAGAGCAAAGGTTTCAAACACTGCATATAGCTTACCACGGAGGACCCGTACAAGATGGGAGACCAGAGGTGTAGACCGGAAGAAATGAATAGATATAGTAAAGCAAAATGAGTGATACTAAGAGAAACACAGAATACCAAAGACATGTGTCTAAAATGATTTCCCTTTTCTGGAAGGTTTGTATGGATCTTATATCAAAATGTTCAAACTACAACACAAACACGCACATTTGTATGTACATTAAGTATGTAGACGATTTTATTACTATAAAGTGGACTGGTACTACCTAGACCTTTCAAGTGTACATACATACATACACCAATGCACATACATGCATGTACATGTGTGCACAAAAAACACACATACATACATGCACATACACATGCACATACATCAATATACATACATACATACATACATACGTACACACATACATACACATACATATATAAACACACACACACACACACACACACACATACACACACACACACATCACTATATATATATATATATATATATATATATATATATATATATAGTATATATATATATATATATATATATATATATATATACATACATACATACATACACTGCAACGCCGTTATTACGCAGTCCCTTATAACGCGGAAACCGTTATAATGCGGTTGGTCTGTGGCTCCCATTTTTTTGTGCAGTTTTTTCCCCAATTTTGAAAGTTTTGCCCTTTTTCCGCGGAACTCAGCAGTCAAAAAGATCGTTAGTCTCGCGGATTTACACATTCTGTTTTACCAAAGTTGTCATCAGTATTTTGCCTTTTGGCTATTTCAGAGCACAAAATAGGTGTCATATTTTTCATTCATCTACTTGGTGACCGATAAAAGATTAACCCTTAAAGCGCCAATCACAACTGCAGCAGAAAACAATTTTTACTTTTATTTATTATTTTATTTTATTTTTCCAGAGAATAAAGTCTTGACATTTCAGGTGAGTCATCCACCAAGCAGATGATTCACACGAAACGTCATGACTTATTACTCTGAAAAATAAATAGTAATAAATAAAAAAATCAAAATGTTGTCTGCTACAATTTTTTGCTTAGCGCTTTAAAGGTTAGTTTAAACTGTAGCTGTCAATCAGCTCTTTGATCTTGCCTGCAGTAACCATAAATGACCTTGTGTCATTTATGAGTGAAACCAGAGCAAATCAAAACATGCTGAAAAATCCTTTGATGTTATCTAAGTTGTGAACACATTTGACCCATAAAGTGCCAAGCAAAATTTGTGGTAGACGACAATCTTAATTTATTTTCCCTATTTTCAGAGAAAACAAGTGTTGACATTTCATGTGAATTCACATGAAATGCCAGGACTTGTTTTCTGTGGCAAATAAAAAAAAAAATAGTCAAAATTGTTGTCTGCTGCAGTTGTGATTGGCGGTTCATATAGATGAGCTGCCGAAATAAAAATGCCCAAGGGTGTAAAATGTACAACTTCATTTAACCCTTAGAGCGCCAATCACAACTGCAGTAGAAAACAATTTTACTTTTATTTTTCTCAGAGAATAGTTTTGACATTTCATGTGAAAATTCACATGAAAGGAAACTTAAAAAAAAAATCAAAATGGGCTGAGCCCTTCGAACATACGCAGACAACGCGGTTCGAAAATCAACCCTGCACATCATCGTACATTTGAAGTTCTCTTCCATCATTTATTTGTTTGTTATCAGACGAGTGCGAAACAGCAGCTAAGGTCAGGCACCTCAGGAACATCAGCAGGCACGTTGAAAAGCAGTTCAGAGGAGTTACAAACTTTCTTTTTCACACACATATATATATATATATATATATATATATATATATATATATATATATATATATATATATATACATAAATACATGTACATACATACACATACACATACAGACATATACACAAATACTTATATATGCATATGCATTTAAAAAATATAAATAACACAAATAACAAACTATCAAGTGGACAAGCAAAACAGATCACAACGCTATATGCGCACAACGAAAATCTAGGTCAGTCTGCGCGTCCCGCGCAATCCAAACGTAGCCCTTTGCCAAATAAAGACGTGTATGCGCACAGAGTATGTTCCATTTAGGCTTTGCTTGTGAAAAGACCAAAGTTTGTTTTCGCAACCAACTCAACACTGCTTATTTTTATACAGCTGTATCATACAATTGTCTAGTTTTATGTTTTATCTATTTCGACCTATTAACATTTGTTTAATAATAAGAATGATAACAACTTGAAAAAAAACAAAAAGAAAAAAATCACAAAAGACAACAACAATAATAATCATCATCATCATTCATACTACCATCATTACCATCATTCCATTATTATCACTATTTCCATCATCGTCACAACCATCATTATTATTATTATTATTATTATCGTTAGCATTTTACCATTGCTATTATTATCATTACCATTAATTTCATCGCCATTTCATTTTACTATTATTATTATCATTATTCTTATCATTATGTGTAGACTCTTTGCTGCTCTAACAGCTCACAGTAGGACTACGTTATCCACCTGTTCTACGTACCTTTTGTCTCAAGATATTTAATTTATTTTTTAACTATGGTATTGTAATTATTCAAACAAGTAGTGTTATACACAGACTATAATACGCTCTGCTGTTAATGCACACAGATAAATGTTTGATGACCATTTCATATATAGGACATCCACGTCTGACACTGTAATTTCAATATTTCCATGCGACGCAATGTTCAGCAAACAGTCATCTACTTATAAACATCGGGGATATCTAAAGATCGACCAAGCTGACTTGCCTCCCGATCTCCATATCCGCCATTCCCCAGGACACCTTCACAATTTGATGATATTTAGTGAGAAAAAAAAAAGTATTTCGCGTGGAACGGGACCTCACCCATCTGTACAGGCAGCATCCGGGTATCGTTAGCTATTCAACACACCATTCAAGTGCAGTGAAGCATTTTAAAATATACCTGGGATAAAACTAAGGAAGCCTATTAGTGACAGAACTTTTTTGCACGACCCTCGTAATATCTCCTCCTTTCACTCAGGTGAGCAAAAAAATAGTGGACCAAGTTATAATGCTCCAAACTTCAAACAAGAGGGCCATGATGGCCCTGTAATGCTCACCTGAGTATCATAGCACTTAGAGAACCTGACCTAGAACTAATCAAGGCAAACACATGATGATTATATTAACAAGTAAGACAATGTAGCATGTCCAATGGATTGTGAAATAGAGGTCAAGGTCAAATATAGATGACTGCACTCAAGAAGCCATGCTAAGACATATGCATGAGCTAAGTATCACTGGCTGTAGGAGCAATACTTACTGAGAAACTAACCAAGTGCCAAATACAACTCTGTAGGACCAATAGCTACTGAGAAACTGACCTAAACGGAAAAAATTAAGAATGTCACTGGACCATGAAATATAGGTCATAAGTGGCACAGTTCCAAACTTCACCTAAAAATCATCAAAACAAACATTTTGAGCAAGATTCATGATGATTGCTTCAAAAATGTGACCTCTAGAGTGTTAACAAGGTTTTCCTTTGATTTGCCCTGGTGACCTAGTTTTTTACCCCAAGTGACCCAGTTTTGAACCTGACCTAAAAGTCATCAAGACAAACATTTTGAGCATTATTCATGATGATTGCTTCAAAAATGTGACAGCTAGAGTGTTAACAAGGTTTTCTGTTGATTTGGCCTGGTGACATAGTTTTTGACCCAAACTGACCCAATTTTGAACTCGACCTAGAAATAATCAAGACAAATATTTTGAGCAAGATTCGTGATGATTGTTTCAAAAATGTGACAGCTAGAGTGTTAACAAGGTTCTCCGTTGATTTTGACCGGTGACCTAGTTTTGATCCCAAGTGACCCAGTTTTGAACTTGCTCTAGAAATCATCAAGACAAATATTTTCAGCAAGATTCGTGATGATTACTTCAAAACTATGACCTCTAGAGTGCTAGCAAAGTCTTCGGTGATTTGGCCCACTGACCTAGTTTTTGACCCCTAGTGACCCAGTTTGGAACCTGACCTAGAAATCATCAAGACAAACCTTTTGCAAGATTCATGATGATTGCTTCAAAAATGTGACCACTGGAGTGTTAACAACGTTTTCTGCGGATTTGGCCTGGTGACCTAGTTTTTGACCCCAAGTGACCCAGTTTTGAAATTGACCTAGAAATCATCAAGGCAAACATTTTGAGCAATAGTCATAATGATTGCTTCAAAAATGTGACCTCTAGAGTGTTAACAAGTTTTTCCTTTGATTTGACCTGGTGACCTAGTTTTTGATCCCAAGTGACCCAGTATAAAACTTGACCAAGATTTAATAAGGGGAAACATTCTGGGCAAGTTTCATCAAGATTGAGGCAAAACTGTGACCTCTAGAGTGTTAACAAACTAATTGTTGACGACGGACAATGGACGATGGACGACTGACGACAGCCAGAGAGTGATCACAATAGCTCACCCTCAGCTTTTGCTCAGGTGAGCTAAGAAGGTGGAGGGGCATAAAAGTTGGTGGTTGTTTGACTGTTCCTTTGTCCAGTCTTAGCATATAGTCAAAAAAAGTTTCAGATAGGATCTTGAAATTTTTAAATAATATTCCAGGATTAAGTGGACCAGTATCTTTTTCTTTTTCAGTTTAACTGGTATAGTTATGTAGTTATACTACAAAGAAAATACTAATTTGGGCTTCTACACAACCAACTATTCTACTTGTTAACTACCCTTATACAAAATGACTGTTATTCTGTTATTGTTACAGGAGAAACAACTCTAATCGCCAATGCCGCTGCCAGGGATCAAACGCAGGCAACTGGCATGAAAGGCCACCATTCTACCATGCCACTATTATGCTGATGGTTTGGTGTTTTAAAACTCTTTCAACATTATTTAAGTCATATCAAGACAGTGGAAAGATGATAATGAAAAGCTCTGTGCAATGAGGCGACCTACAGTCAAGAGCTGAATTCTGGGGTTATAAATTGGGACCTTGTGATCCGTGAGCTAACCACTCAGCTATCCAGCTGTCCCACCTCTAAAACAAGAGGTCCATGGGCCACGACTCGCTCACCTGAGTGACATAACCACTGCAGATATGCAGATGTTATGCAACATTTTTCTAATCCTATCATAGCAACCAATGAAAAGATCATCATTTGAGCAGTTCTTAGTTTTGAAGAAGAATATATGGGCCTGACAGTCAATGGAGCATAATCATTTGAATAAACTATCAATCACATTTCAACAGTAGGATCAATGCGAAATTTGGTGGAAATTGGCTAAGTGGTTTCTAAAGAATCATGATTTTATACATGTAAACAGCACAGTGGCAGGGAAATATAATAAATATAAACAAGATGATGGCCATCTTAAGATTTCCAATCAGAACAATTTTTGGTCAAATGTCAATATACCTCCCGTTCCCGATGGCTTATGCAAAGATTCAGCCCCAAGGCATCCTCGGTTATAGAGAAGAAAATTTTTAAAGGTTTTTACCATATATGGGCATGGCGGCCATCTTGATCAACGAGCCGCGACCATTTTAGCAATCTTTCATTCCCCCAACCTAAGGAGGCTCCATATGAAATTTGAGCAAAATTGGCCCAGAGGCTCCAGAGGAGAAGTCGTTTGAAATTCTGAACATTTTTCCCATACAAATGCATAAGGAAGCAAAATTGACCTTACCGTAAAAAGGTCAAATGTCAGTGTACCAACATTATTTTAGCAACTTTGGTAGACCTCCTGTTTCCGATGATATATGTAAAGGTTCAGCCATAAGGCATCCTCGGTTTTGGAGAACAAGATTTTTAAAGGTTTTTCCCATACAAATGCATAGGGAAGCAAACTTGACCTTGCCGTAAAAAGGTCAAATGTCAATATACGACCTTTATTTTAGCAATTTTGGTAGACCTCCCGTCCCAGATGACTTATGCAAAGATTCAACCCCAAGGCATCCTCGGTTATGGTGAAGAAGAGTTTTAAAGGTTTTTACCATATATGGGCATGGCGGCCATCTTGGTCAACGAGCCGCGACCATTTTAGCAATCTTTCATTCCCCCAACCTAAGGAGGCTCCATATGAAATTTGAGCAAAATTGGCTAAGAGGCTCCAGAGGAGAAGTCATTTGAAATTCTGAACATTTTTCCCATACAAATGCATAAGAAAGCAAAATTGACCTTACCGTAAAAAGGTCAAATGTCAATGTACGACCATTATTTTAGCAACTTTGGTAGACCTCCTGTTTCAGATGATATATGTAAAGGTTCAGCCATAAGGCATCCTCGGTTTTGGAGAACAAGATTTTTAAAGGTTTTTCCCATACAAATGCATAGGGAAGCAAACTTGACCTTGCCGTAAAAAGGTCAAATGTCAATATACGACCTTTATTTTAGCAATTTTGGTAGACCTCCTGTCCCCAATGACTTATGCAAAGATTCAGCCCCAAGGCATCCTCTGTTCTGGAGAAGAAGATTTTTAAAGGTTTTTACCATATATGGGCATGGCGGCCATCTTGGTCAACGAGCCGCGACCATTTTAGCAATCTTTCATTCCCCCAACCTAAGGAGGCTCCATATGAAATTTGAGCAAAATTGGCCCAGAGGCTCCAGAGGAGAAGTCGTTTGAAATTCTGAACATTTTTCCCATACAAATGCATAAGGAAGCAAAATTGACCTTACCGTAAAAAGGTCAAATGTCAATGTACCACCATTATTTTAGCAACTTTGGTAGACCTCCTGTTCCCGATGATATATGTAAAGGTTCAGCCATAAGGTATCCTCAGTTTTGGAGAACAAGATTTTTAAAGGTTTTTCCCATACAAATGCATAGGGAAGCAAACTTGACCTTGCCGTAAAAAGGTCAAATGTCAATATATGAACTTTATTTTAGCAATTTTGGTAGACCTCCCATCCCCGATGACTTATGCAAAGAGTCAGCCCCAAGGCATCCTCTGTTCTGGAGAAGAAGACTTTTAAAGGTTTTTACCATATATGGGCATGGCGGCCATCTTGGTCAATGGACCCTGACCATTTTAGCAATTTTTCCAACCTAAGGAGGCTCCATATGAAATTTGAGCAAAATTGGCTCAGGGGCTTCAGAGGAGAAGTCGTTTGAAAATGTTAACGGACGGACGGACGAACGGACGGACGGACGAAAAGTGATCACAATAGCTCATCCTGAGCATAGCTCAGGTGAGCTAAAAAGCAGTACAATTTTGTCATATACATGGACATTTCACTACAATAAGCCAAATAAAATATGTGTATTTCAGGTAACCCTACCCTAACTAATTTTCTTGGTGAAATCTATCATTTTTTCATGTTTTCTCAAAAAAAAAAAAAAAAAAAATGTAGGTGGTACTGGGATAAAATATTTATACTAAATATTCTGACAGGAAGGTGTGAGCAAACAGTGTAGACCCAGATCACACTGCTCCTGTAGGTAAACTGTTGGCCATTCTGTCAGTATTTTTGGACACATCTAAGGATAGGCAAACCAATTTGGTGAAATTTTATGTGCAAACAGGCTTTCAAGTGCCCTCCAGGGAAAAAGTAGATATATTAAGTAGGGCTAAAAATTTTGAAAAAGTAGGGCAAAAGTAGGCATTTCAATCATGCAAAGTAGGGATTGTAAGGACGCTCTGAGTATTTTCAGCTCGGGGGTAGGGGGTAACTTCCTATATATGACATAGTATGGATGTGCATGCTGAATGGCCCCCTTTTTTAGTGCTGCCAGGTATATGATTAGCCCCCTTTTTTCAACAAAAAGTATATGACTGACCCGATTTTTCTTGATTCGTATGTGAAAAGCCCCACTTTTCTTACATCCCGATAAATGCGTATATTTTTTCGCTCAGAGATTTGTCGAGGCTGCTTGTTCTCTTGGTATTCAATGAACTGACTGCTATATTTGTCTAACTACCAGCAATAAATGGGTATAAAAATCAAAGGGCCATATATGAATAAGTCAACATTTCGGACGATCAAGTAATTGAATGGGTCCATTTTTTCAAAGGTCAGGTAAATGAATGGGGTAGGTGTCGATATACTGGCTTGCACACCCATACCTAATTTACCCTAAGTTACCCCTTCCCCCCATCCACCGAGGTTTTCAGACATAGAAAAAGATATAATAAGGAACAGTGCCTTCTCTGAACAAAAACACTGCATTCCCATGGAAAGCAAATGCCAAATTAAATCTTCCAAAAGAGGAGTACAACTGAAGTAAAAATATTTTATAAACTTTTGTATCGCGGCGTCTCAGATTAAGTTAATATCGGATTTTCACAATTTCCAAGCAAGCGAGGAAAAAAAAAATATACAAGTTTTGGTCACATCAAACATTTTTGGACTAAAAATTAGAGTATCAAAAGGGCATTTTCAGAAAAAAGTAGGGAAAAGTTGGAGCACAAAAAAGTAGAGGAAAGTAGGGCCCGCTTGAAAGCCTATGCAAAGTCCAAATATATTTGGTAAAATTGTTATGGTATAATTATAATTAAAATAAAATGTTTAAAAAATCCCTACCTATTCTACCTGTCTTTCTCTAAATACCCTAAACACATTCTTTATTTGGCTTTATCACCCACAAATTCAGTGTTGTCAGTTCAGATTCTAATAATGCAGAGATCTAACTGAATTTGATTTCAGATCACGCTTGACTTCTGAATTCACTGCATGAATTGCGATATACGTATAACGTCCCAAGTCAACAATATTTCAGTAGTTTAGAGACATTGCCTCCAAATTTGTGGGACTTTTACCCAACCCGATCACATGAATTCAGGTCCTAGCTAGTTTCTAGTAGCTCTGCCATGGAGGCTTTAGGAAGCCCATCTATTTCGCAGGCCCCGAAGGGTGGGGGCCGTGCTTTCTGAATACCGAGAACTAGTGTATGCCGGTGACAGATACAAAGATAATACACTATTGTTCGCTTACCTGAAATCCATTTTACTGCTTCAGGAATTTTCCTAAAGATTTTTGACCGTTTGTGCATTTTTGTCTTTGTTTCTTTTTGGTCTTGTTTTTTTTTTCTTTTTTTTGCGAGTCTACACCTTATGAAAAGCAAAAACATAAACATAACAACAGTTTACAAACCGATCGAACAAACACATTAATGTGTCGAAGTTTTTTCAGGTTATCATGTAAAAAAAAGCGTAAAGTCTATGTGTTACCTGAAATTCTACATAAATGTGTATCTTATGCACAAAACGAATCATGCTTAGCTTGTAAATAGACGGATAATGAAGAGAAATAAAATTCGAAGTGGAGACAAAATTCAAAATGGCCGCAACCACAAATTTTGTAGGCTGACGTCATAAGTCTCGTGATTTACCATCTCGCAATTGGAATACTTGGCGTTATTGGCTGTTTTGTTGTTATTACTGGCACGGTCACTGTGTCAATAGCCTGTGCTAAATCACGGACTGCTTACTGTTTTTCAGGATAAGCACCGAACCACCCAAGCGTTTGTTAGACCAGTACATTTTTGGTCACATAGTTAGTCTATAGTAGTGCATCTGCATGCAAAACCGCTTTGCAGTTCTGGTTGGACGCAATTATAATTACAAATATCTAGGATTCTAAGTCTTATTCGATAATGACTGCATAGAATTCCTTGATATAATGTCTATCCAATATTCTAACCAAAGGTTGTCATTTGATAATCTGTTCTCATTAATTTGACACATCTCTGATGCTCTGTGAGTCAAAACTAATTGTCCTGGAACTAGTGACTGTTATTCCGTCACTAATAATCCAGCAATTGATTGGTAACTTCTATGACCAGTGACTGGTACCCGGTGATCGTTGCCTGGTGATTAGATGCCCGGTAATTAATGCTCGGTAGTAATTTTTTACCAATGACTGGTCTGACCGGTGACCGGTGACCAGTTAACTGGTGCTTTGTGGACTTAGACTTTATTGAGTGCCTATATCACCCATAAACACACCACCCAGATAAATGACTGGTGACCGGTGTGGCCAGTGACCAGTGTGACCAGTGATCATTCACCGGTCATGACTGGTCAAAGATGGACTTAGACTTATTGAGCGCCTAAAGCACTCGTAAGATGCCACCCAGATGGGTCCTACCAGGGGCAGCAGAGCCTTGAGGGGTGGTGTCCCATCAGTAAAGAATTGTCATATAACCTGAAGGTTGACAAATTCTTTACTAATCAGCTTCTCCACCATAGAAATCTTCAGCCATATCTTCATAGTCTGTAAGGTAGATGGATGGATGCCCAGACAGTGGTGGACAGACTTTATTGAGTACCTATAGCACCCATAAAGACGCCACCCAGATGGGTCCTACCCCTGGCAGCAGGGCCTTGTGGGGTGGTGTCCCATCAGTAAGAACTGGCGTATAACTGAAGGCTGACAAGTTCTTACTAATCAGCTTCTTCACCATAGAAATCTTCTGTTAGATACCAATATTAGTCCAGTTATTTCAGATCTTGTCGATAAATAACCTGGAACAAACAGAATAAGTAAAATACCTGAATCGTTATGCACGAATTCCGGAATGAAACACGAGAATTGTGCCAATAAATACGAGTCGCGAAAATGCATGATGCAAAATGACAATCAATAATAACAAAGTATTGAAAATTGATTTAATGAAAGTAATAAGATTTTCTGTGAAAGGAATGAGAAAGGAACAAAAGAAAACAGGAACTAAGAAAATAGACCGGAGAAAAAGAAAGAAATTTAGATTTTTAATCACCCGGTAAAAAATCCTGTTTATTTTCTTTGTTCCACAGAAAAGAAACTGACACGTGATCAAAAGAGCAGGAAGAGTGACTGCCTAAGGGGCCTTCTGGATTAAGACTCTTTAAGACGACTGAACAGTCATTTTTTCTGTGGAAGGTTTGAAAACAGAAAAGAATAGCACATTACCTATAGGTTAATGTATTGTGGAGTTAAAATTAATGTTATGTCATTGCCTTGTTTTGATTAACATTCTTAATTCAGGACTGTTGTCCACCTTTTGATTATACAAAAGTAATGGCAAGCCTGATAATATTTGTGAAAACTGGGCTTCTGAAATTATCAGAGCTTCTCATGACAATGGCCTGTGTGCATGCTTGTGTGCTAAGGTTTATTATTCTGTAAGGCCTTAAGTGATGAATCTGGTTTTGCTGTACATGACAGACTATCATCTAGATGCGGACATTAACTTTTCTTCACTGTTCAATAATTTTTTGCTCACTTTATACATTTAGCTCTTCATGGTCTAAAAAGACTAAACTTGTATCTGAGGGTTACATTTGGATCTGGAGAGGTTAGAGTCATGGAACTTATACCATATTTACATTTGTATTTAAGCATCTAAAAGCAGACATCAGTATTTGACACTGAGCCTCTCTATAAGGATTCCCCTTTTCTCGGAATGTACCTTTACTAGCTAGTATTAAGTACTGTGGTGGCAATAAAACATCTCGCGGTACTTCATCATGGTGTATTTTATACTTTCTGGTCCTTTGGAATCAATGTGTCTATTTTGAATAGTTTGAAAATAGAATATCCCTCAAACTGGTACTAAGAGGCATGAGCAGCATTAAACATTACATTTCTGTTCATGAACAGATTCAATAAAATCTGGTCTGCTGTTTTCCTTTTCTTAAATGTGTTCTTTGCTTTCAAAGAATCACCTTTTCTTAAAATTTGTCTATCATTAAGAAGAACTGTAGACCTTGCCAAAATTCAACAAATCTTATTATTTACCAGGTTTCCATCATTTAGAGGAAACCAACTTTTACTGTGGGTTATTTAAGAAGGTTTTGTAAGATGTATATGTAAGAGGTGAGACACACGTTTGTATAGCATTGAGTCCTGCAGCTGCCATCTTCTTTAGCCTGTCATCCCAGTACTGGTAAGGAACCCTGCTGTAGTGTATACTTCCTGAAATGTAGCGGAATGGCTTGCCATCTCGAACAAATGTGTTGTGCATGTAGTCTATTCCAAATGACCTTTCCTGGCAAAAGAATAAGCAGGTAGTAACTACAACAACATAACAGCTCTATAAACTAGAATTTTTTTCTACAAAACATAGATGTCTCCCCCCTTTTTGGTGTCATATTGTATTGTACATTCAGCAAACATTTATATTAACTAATGAGATTCCAAGGGAAATAACTCAAAAAGTATAAATACAAGAGTTATGGTCCTTGTACTTTGCATGTCCTCTCATGTTGATTGATATTCATATAAAGTTTCGTGAAGATATCTTGAACGGTTTTCAAGTTACAGAGTGGACACGTTTTTATGATGGACAAAGTTTCAAGGGAAATAATTCAAAAATTATAAATGCAAGAGTTATGGTTCTTGTGCTCTGCACATCGTCTAATGTTGATTGATATTTACATGAAGTTTCTTGAAGATATCTTGAACAGGTTTCAACTTGCAGAGCGGAAACGATTTTGTGACAAAGTTCCAAGGGAAATAATTCAAAAAGTATAAATGCAAGAGTTATGGTTCTTGTGCTCTGCAAATCGTCTAACGTTGACTGATATTTACATGAAGTTTCTTGAAGATATCTTGAACAGGTTTCAAGTTACAGAGCAGACACGATTTTGTGATGGACAAAGTTCCAAGGGAAATAACTCAAAAAGTATAAATGCAAGAGTTATGGTTCTTGCACTCTGTATGCTGCCTAATGTTGATTGATATTTATATGAAGTTTCATGAAGATAGCTCGAACAGTTTTCAAGTTATAGAGCAGACACGATTTTGTGACACAGTCCCAAGGAAATAACTCGAAAAGTATAAATGCAAGAGTTATAATTCTTGCACTCTGCACGTTGTCTAATGTTGTTTGATATTTTTATATGAAGTTTAGTGAAGATAGCTTGAATGGTTTTCAAGTTATAGAGCGGACACGATTTTGTGACAGAGTCCAAGGGAAATAACTCAAAAAGTATAAATGCAAGAGTTATGGTTCTTGCTCCCTGCACATCGTCTAATGTTGATTGATATTTATAGGAAGTTTGGTGAAGATAGCTTGAACGGTTTTCAAGTTATAGAGCGGACACAATTTTGTGACAGAGTCGAAGGGAAATAACTCAAAAAGTAAAAATGCAAGAGTCATGGTTCTTGTGCTCTGCACGTCATCTAATGTTGATTGATATTTATATGAAGTTTTTGCCAAGTTATATTGAGGCATAACATCTGTATTCAAAATGGTTGACAGTATTGATAAGAAGATGGTGTAGCATTGAAAGAACTTAACTCTCTTGAAAAAGGCTTTAATCAGCCGAAACGTTGAGATTTAATTGTGAAATAAACTGTGTAAAAATATTCGTGAAGATAGCTTGAATGGTTTTCAAGTTATAGAGCGGATACAATTTTGTGACAGAGTCCAAGAGAAACAAGAGGACCATGATGGTCCTATATCGCTCACCTGAGCAAACAGCTTTGCATACTTACTGTTGAAGTTTCAGCCAAGTTCACTACTCTAAGATTTTTGTATAAATTTTATAGCCCTGCTCCCCAGTGGCCATGTTTTTTTCATGCATCTGAGGCTTGAAGTGAATCGTGAAAGAGGGTCACCAAAGGAACATTTCTGCCAAATTATATTGAAATTGGTCCAGTGGTTTCTGACAAAAAGATTTTTAAAGTGTTTTAATAGCTATATAGAAAAAATAAGCCCCACACCCTAACGGCCATGTTTTTTGATGAATCATGAGAGCTTGAACAAACTTGGTAGAGGGTCACCAAAGGAACATTTCTGCCAAGTTATACTGAAATCAGTTCAGTAGTTTCTGACAAGAAGATTTTTAAAGTTTTCTATTTAGATATATAAGGAAAATAAGCCCCACCCCTAGCAGCCATGTTTTTTGACGAATCATGATTGCTTGAATAATCTTGGTAGAGGGTCACCAAAGCAACATTCCTGCCAAGTAATATTGAAATTGGTCAGGTGGTTTCTGACAAGAAGAATTTTAAAGTTTTCTATACAGATATATACAGAAAATAAGCCCCGCCCCCTGGCGGCCATGTTTTTTGACGTATCATGAGGGTTTGAACAATCTTAGTAGAAGGTCACCAAAGCAACATTCCTGCCAAGTTACATTGAACTCGATCGAACCGTTTCTCATGAGAAGATTTTAAAGTTTTCTATATAGATATATAGGGAAAATATGCCCTGCCCCCTAGTGGCCATGTATTTTGACGAATCATAATAGCTTGAACAACCTTGGTAGAGGGTCACCAAAGAAACATTCCTGCCATTATATTGAAATCGGTCCACTGGTTTCTGACAAGATGATTTTTAAACTTTTCCATATAGATATATAGGGAAAATAAGCCCGGCCCCTGGTGGCCATGTTTTTTGACGAATCATGATTACTTTAACAATCTTGGTAGAGGGTTAACAAGGAAACATTTCTGCCAAGTTATAATGAAATCGGTCCAGTGGTTTCTAAGTTTTTTATATAGATATATAGGGAAAATAAGCCCCGCCCCCTGGCGGCCACGTTTTTTGAGGAATCATGACGAATTGAACAATCTTGGTAGAGGGTTACAAAAGAAACATTCCTGCAATGTTATATTGAAATCGGTCCAGTGGTTTCTGACAAGAAGATTTTTAAAGTTTTCTATATAGAGATATAGGGAAAATAAGCCCCGCCTCCTAGAAGCCATGTTTTTTGACAAATCATGACGGCTTGAACAATTTTGGAAGAGGATCACCAAAGGAAACATTTTTGCCAAGTTATATTGAAATCGGTCCAGTGGTTTCTGACAAGAAGATTTTTAAAGTTTTCTATATAAATATATAGGGAAAATAAGCCCCGCCCCCTGGCGGCCATGTTTTTGATGAATCATGACTGCTTGAACAATCTTGGTAGATGGTTACAAAAGAAACATTCCTGCTGTGTTATATTGAAATTAGTCCAGTGGTTTCTGACAAGAAGATTTTTAAAGTTTTCTATATAGATATATATAGGGAATATAAGCCCTGCCCCCCTGGCGACCATGTTTTTTGATGAATCCAAATGGCTTATCCAATCTTGGTAGAGGATTACCAAAGGAACAGTTCTGCAAAAGTATATTGAAATTGGTCTAGTGGTTTCTGACAAGAAGATTTTTAAAGTTTTCTATATAGATATATAGGGAAAATCAGCCCCGCCCCCTGGCGGCCATGTTTTTTGACGAATCCAAATGGCTTGAAAAATCTTGGTAGAGGGTAACAAAAGAAACATTCCTGCTGTGTTATATTGAAATCGGTCTGGTGTTTTCTGACAAGAAGATTTATAAAGTTTTCTATATAGATATATAGGGAAAATAAGCCCCGCCCCCTGAACAATCTTGGTAGAGGATCACCAAAGGAACATTTCTGCAAAATTATATTGAAATCGATCCAGTGGTTTCTGACAAGAAGATTTTTAAAGTTTTCGATATAGACATATAGGGAAAATAAGCCCCGCCCCCTGACGGCGATGTTTTTTGACGAATCTAAATGGCTTGAATAATCTTGGTAGAGGATCACCGAAGGAACATTTCTGCAAAATTATATTGAAATCAGTCCAGTAGTTTCTGACAAGAAGATTTTTTAAGTT
This sequence comes from Anodontia alba, assembly GCA_964016985.1. NCBI lineage: Eukaryota > Metazoa > Mollusca > Bivalvia > Lucinida > Lucinidae > Anodontia > Anodontia alba. Next base: position 69,210,947 of record OZ024826.1, read on the forward strand.
TTTAGTTAAAAAATCTATTTTTAACTCCTGTGACCTAGATATGCAATGGACCAGAACCATTTGAACAACTCTGAAAGGGGACCAACCAAGGATCATTCCTGTGAAATTTGGTCAAAATCCAGTCAGTGGTTTAGGAGGAAATGTTGTTAAAAGATTGTGGACGGACGGACAGACGGACGACGACGACGACAACAACGACGCCGATGACGACGACAACGGACAGTGGGTGATCACAATAGCTCACCTTGAGCCTTCGGCTCAGGTGAGCAAATAATTCAAAAAGTATAAATCCAAGAGTTGTGGTTCTTGCACTCTGCATGTGGTCTAATGTTGATTGATATTTATATGAAGTTTCGTGAAGATAGCTTGAATGGTTTTCAAGTTATAGAGCAGACATGATTTTGTGACAGAGCGCAAGGAAAACAACTCAAATAGTATAAATGCAAAAGTTATGGTTCTTGAGCTCTACACGTTGTCTAATGTTGATTGATATTTATATGAAGTTTCGTGAAGACAGCTTGAACGGTTTTCAAGTTATAGAGCGGACATGATTTTGTGACAGAGTGCAAGGGAAATAACTCAAAAAGTATAAATGCAAGATATATTTTTGCACAGTTTATTTCACAATTAAATCCCAACGTTTCGGCTGATTAAAGCCTTTTTCAAGAGAGTTACATTCTTTCAATGCTACACCATCTTCTTATCAATACTGTCAACCATTTTGAATACAGATGTTATGCACAACGTTGTCACGACGTCACAACATCTGATTACTCTCGCCAAGACGTTGTACTACCATTTGGCACCAAAACTGGAGTAAAAGTGTTAAGACTTTTTCAACAATCAGACCACTAATTTGATGCAGTTCACAATGAAATAAACCAGTCCTTAGTAAAAAATGAAGAAAAAAAAAGGTAAATAAATGAATGAAATAAAACAAAACAAAACAAAAAGTAAAAATTAAAGAACCATAGCTGTGAAATTAAAATAATAAAAGATGCCTGCACATCACCTTAAAAATTCAGTGTAGTAATACACAATGTACTACTTATACCATAGCCTGTTATAACATAGTTCATCTATTTTTCAGAGATAACCCCCCTACCCCCACCCCAACCCCCAGGCCCAACTTTACCCACCCCCAGGAGAAAAAAAAAAAAGAAAAAAAAAAGGAAAACTAATGAGTAAGGAATAAATAAAAAAAAAAAAAAAAAATTTATATATATATATATATATATATATATATATATATATATATATATATATATATATATATATATATATATATATATATATATATATATATATATATATATATAATTAAAAATAAATAAAATAAAATAAACAAACAACCCAAAATGAATAAATAGATATATAATAAAATATAATATGGAAGAAAAAATATAATAATAAAAAAAAAAATAAATAAATAAAAAAATAAAACAAGAGGACCATGATGGTCCTATATCGCTCACCTGACCAAACAGATTTGCATATTTACTGTTGAAGTTTCAGCCAAGTTCACTGCGCTAGGATTTTTGTATAAACTTTATAGCACTAACCACCCCCACCCCCCTCCACCACACCCCTGGCCATGTTTTTTTTACAAATCTTGACAACCTGAACTGAATTTTAAAAGAGGGTCACCAAAGGAACATTTCTGCCAAGTTATATTGAAATTGGTCCAGTGGTTTAAAAAGTTTTATATAGCTATAAAGCCCTACGCCCTAACGGCTATGTTTTTTGACGAATCATGACAGCTTGAACAAACTTGGTAGAGGGTCACCAAAGGAACATTCCTACCAAGTTATATTGAAATCTGTTCAGTGGTTTCTGACAAGAAGATTTTTAAAGTTTTCTATTTAGATATATAGGGAAAACAAGCCCCACCCCATGGCAGCCATGTTTTTTGACGAATCATGATTGCTTGTACAATCTTGATAGAGGTTCACCAAAGCAACATTCCAGCCAAGTAATATTGAAATCAGTCATGGGGTATGTGACAAGAAGAATTTTAAAATTTTCTATGCAGATATATATGAAAAATGAGCCCCACCCCCCTGTGGGCCATGGTTTTTGATGTATCATGAAGGCTTGAACAATCTTGGTAGAAGGTCACCAAAGCAACATTCCTGCCAAGTTACATTGAACTCGGTCCAACTGTTTCTTACGAGAAGATTTTTAAAGTTTTCTATATAGATATATAGGGAAAATAAGCCCCGCCCCCTAGCGGCCATGATTTTTTATGAATCATGACGGCCTGAACAATCTTTGTAGAGGGTCACCAAAGAAACATTCCTGCCAAGTTGTATTGAAATCGGTCCATTGGTTTCTGAAAAGAAGATTTTTAAAGTTTTATATATAGATATATAGGGAAAATAAGCCCTGCCCCAGGCAGCCATGTTTTTTGACGAATCATGATGAACAATCTTAGTAGAGGGTCACCAAGGAAAAATTTCTGCCAAGTTATAATGAAATCGGTTCAGTGGTTTCTAACAAGAAGAGTTTTAAGGTTTTCTATATAGATATACAAGGAAAATAAGCCCCGACTCCTGGCGGCCATGTTTTTTGACGAATCATGACGGCTTAAACAATCTTGATAGAGGGTTACATAAGAAACATTCCTGCAAAGTTACATTGAAATCCGTCAAGTGCTTTCTGAAAAGACCATTAAAATTTTCTATATAGATAAATTATATAGGAAAATAAGCCCCGCCCCCTAGCGGCCATGTTTTTTGACAAATCATAACAGCTTGAACAATCTTGGTAAAGGGTCACCAAGGAAACATTTCTGCGAAGTTATATTGAAATCAGTCCTGTGGTTTCTGACGACAAGATTTTTTCAAGTTTTCTATATCGAATTATATTGAAAATAAGCCCCGCACCCCCTAGCGGCCATGTTTTTTGACAAATCATGTCGGCTTGAACAATCTTGATAGAGGGTCACTAAGGAAACATTTCTACCAAGTTATATTGAAATCGGTCCAGTCGTTTATGACAAGAAGATTTTTAAAGTTTTCTATATAGATATATAGGAAAAAATTAACCCCGCCCCCTAGCGGCCATGTTTTTTTAACGAATCATGGCGGCTTGAACAATCTTGCAACAGGATCACCAAAGGAACATTTCTGCAAAATCATATGGAAATTGGTCCAGTGGTTTCTGACAAGAAGATTTTTAAAGTTTAACATAAAGATATATAAGGAAAATAAGCCCCGCCCCCCTGGCGGCCATGTTTTTTGACAAATCCAAATGGCTTGAACAATCTTGCAACAGGATCACCAAAGGAACATTTCTGCAAAATCATATGGAAATCGGTCCAGTGGTTTCTGACAAGAAAATTTTTAAAGTTTTCTATACAGATATACAGTGATAATAAGCCCAGCCCCCTGGCGGCCATTTTTTTTGACAAATCCAAATGGCTTGAACAATCTTGGTACAGGATCACCAAAGGAACATTTCTGCAAAATTATATGGAAATCGGTCCAGTGGTTTCGGACAAGAAGATTTTTAAAGTTTTCTATATAGATAATATAGGGAAAATAAGCCCCACCCCCTGGTGGCCATGTTTTTCGACGAATCCAAATGGCTTGAACAATCTTGGTAGAGGATCACCAAAGGAACATTTTTGCAAAATTATATTGAAATTGGTCCAGTGGTTTCGGACAAGAAGATTTTTAAAAGTTTTCTTTATAGATTATATAGGGAAAATAAGCCCCGCCCCCTGGCGGCCATGTTTTTTGACGAATCCAAATGTCTTGAATAATCTTGGTAGAGGATCACCAAAGGAACAATTCTGCAAAATTATATTGAAATCGGTCCAGTGGTTTCGGACAAGAAGATTTTTAAAGTTTTCTATATAGATATATAGGGAAAATAAGCCCGGCCCCCTGGCGGCCATGTTTTTTGACGAATCCAAATGGCTTGAACAATCTTGGTAGAGGATCACCAAAGGAACATTTCTGCAAAATTATATTGAAATCGGTCCAGTGGTTTCGGACAAGAAGATTTTTAAAGTTTTCTATATAGATATATGGGGAAAATAAGCCCCGCCCCTTGGCGGCCATGTTTTTTGATGAATCCAAATGGCTTGAACAATCTTGGTAGAGGATCACCAAAGGAACATTTCTGCAAAATTATATTGAAATCTGTCCAGTGGTTTCTGACAAGAAGATTTTTAAAGTTTTCTATATAGAAATATAGGGAAAATAAGCCCCGCCCCCTGGCGGCCATGTTTTTTGACGAATCCGAATGGCTTGAACAATCTTGGTAGAGGATCACCAAAGGAACATTTCTGCAAAATTATATTGAAATCGGTCCAGTGGTTTCTGACAAGAAGATTTTTTAAGTTTTTAGTTAAAAAATCTATTTTTAGCTCCTGTGTCCTAGATATGCAACTGACCGGAACCATTTGAACAACTTTGAAAGAGGACCAACCAAGGATCAATCCTGTGAAGTTTGGTCAAAATCCAATCAGTGGTTTAGGAGGAGATGTTGTTTAAAGATTGTGGACGGACGGACGGACGGACATATGGACGACGACGACGACAACGACGACGGACGGTGAGTGATCACAAAAGCTCACCTTGAGCTTTCAGCTCAGGTGAGCTAAAAATAATAATATATATATATGATCATAATAAACTAATAGAACTAATAAATTCATAAATTATCTACCGCCTATATATTTGCAGAAACATAGCTCATAGATAACTCTAACCAATAAAAAAAATAAATAAATAAATAATTAAAGTAAATCAGAAACAAATAATAATAATAATAATAATAATAATAATAAAGAAATCATGATAATGCTTTCAAATAGATATGCTATTTACCCCTATATTTTTGCAGAATTATATAAATATAAAAAAAAAAAAAAGCGGGTTGGGGGGGGGGGTGGGAAGTGGGGGTTATACACATTGTTGGTGCATATCGTCTAATGTGGATTGATATTTATATGAAGTTTCGTGAAGATAACTTGAACGGTTTTCAAGTTATAGAGCGGACACGTTTTTGTGACAGAGTCCAAGGGAAATAACTCAAAAAGTATAAATGCAAGAGTTATGGTTCTTGCGCTCTGCACGAGTGAGACAGACAGACAGTCAGACACCCAGGGAAAAACAATATGTCTCCCAACCCTAAAGGGGGGAGACATAATGATCAGAAGAAGAGTGACAAATGTTGTATGAAAATGATAAACATGAGAACATTGCACTCATTTCTCAATTAAGTGGTGCACTTGGATTTCAATGTAACAAAAAAAAAATCAACTTTGTTTAATCCAGCACGCAATACATGTCTCTTGGAAAATTACCAATATTTAACTGAAAATGCTGATATCCATTCTGTTTAGTAAAGTTAAAACCAGAAAAATGTGTTTGTGAAACACTATGCCCCTCAACTATATCTTTGTCCATCAATGGGATAAGTAGTTGTAATGATCAATCATCAGCTCTGAAGGTTTCTGAGCCACATTATTGCAAAAAAATGCAGAATTAACATGACAGCTGCTGTACATGCATGATACAATCAAGATTTAATTTTATTCTGTAATAACTTAAAATATATTTCATCACTTGGACATGACTGAAAAATAAGACAATATCTGGAAACATTTCTATTATTCTGAAGAAATAGTATATGTTTATCTTAGAATTCCTGTTTGTTTTGATTTCCAAACCCAGCATACATTAAAACGGAAGAATTTGCTTGTTGTTTTTTTTTTGTTGTTTTTTTGTTTTTTTCTTGACAGAAACTCAGTCAAATAGGATCTATTAAGAATGACCCCATATCTTACACCCCACCCTCCCATTATAATTTACACAAGTAAGCCCTTTCACACCAAGGTAAACCAGAAATCTAGATGTTGGAGGCTATCTTATTTTTGAGGTAAACAATGACAGCAATGGCAAGACAGGATCTAATTTATCCATTTTTATTTTGTATAGATCAAATTTGTGGAACGAAAAAAAACATAGAGACCGTTTCTGGATAGAATGATGAAAACATTGAACACATTAGATTAATTTGAACTGAGTCCTTAGTTTTGAAATGGTGACTTTGTTATTTTCAGTGAAGATCGCTTCTTGCAAGTTAATAGGTCATTATTCATATTCAGTACTGTTATCCTTCTATGATATCTATTGTTTCTCTCTATGATAAATAGTGCTTACTCCACAATCTAATGGTGTTCTTTGTTGTTTACATAAATTTGTTGCTGAAAAACTACGAAAATAACATTTCATCATCTCGTAAAATGCATGGATTATCAGGGACGAGTTAATAACACATTTTCAAAGTAGAAAAGGCAATGATAAGGAATCAATACAGTCAAAGTCCACAGCCTACACCAGAGGAACACATAGAATTTAGATGTCATAAGTAAAACTGTTCAAGCAAAAAGCCAAGATGACAGTCAGTTCGGTCTTAGCAGCTGCCACAAGCTTATCATAAATTAAGTGAACAAAATGTCAAACACCAACTGAGAGTAGGAGAACACTGACAAATAGAAGACACCATAACCAAAGCACTGCCTTGGCATGTCAGTTATAAATTACTAGGGCTGTGTGGTTCAGACTGGTCTATCTACACAAAACCTTCATCCTAGGGTAGGCTGTGTTGGTCTTATTTTCACCCTTTGTATTTGGCACACAAATATGTAAACTACTCTTGACAGTATTTGTATTTGGCACACAAATATGTAAATTACTCTTGACAGTAGTTGTAACAGGTCTAAGAAAACTCTGAAACAACATACAATTTGTGACATGATTTGTAGTCTGTCCTTTCACAGATCAGTGACAGATTGAGCCTTTCGCCATGCATTGTACACAATATAAAAACACATTTTAGTACACCATGAATAATGATCTAATTGAGGCAAATAAAACCATTCTTTGGTATTTTAACTTCGATAGTTAATGCTGAACTGCAACTCAATAAAACCAACAATTTGACTTGTTTGCCTAGCGATGACTCGAATCAGCCTGGGCATCCTCCCAGTCTGATCAGAGTGCTCTCCACATGAAGAAACCTTGTTCATTAGCTACCCAATGAGTCCACAGAGAAGTCTTTGATCAGACTAAACAGATGCCTAGTTTGATCTGAGTCTTAGCTGGGCACACAGCTCCAACTGTTGGCTTTGTCATGTGCAGACTCAATTTATATTTTCTGCCATGCAAAGATATATAGGACCGTTTACTCAGCAGGACTTCTCATTAATTCTGTATCTTTCGTTAAGTGGATTTGTGTTGAGGTTTTATGGCCCAGTCAACCCAATGGGGTCATGTTGAGCGCGGTCAGTTTACCTAACCACACGTTTACTGGGCAGGCTTAGTCCTCCAAGCGGTTAACCAGTATTGTGCACATTCTTTCGCCAGAAACTGACAACTGCCCTTCTTGAATCAGCGGAAGGGAGAGAATGACCGTAGAAAATATTTCATGATCAATCTCCATGAAAGAATGTTGCCGACCTCGGCGGGGGTTAAACCCGCGACCTCCTGGTCTCCAGTCGGACGGCGCATCCAAATGAGCCACCGAGGCCGGCATCATTAAGTGGAACTTTGCCATATAAGCAGAAACACTGATGAGGCGAGACCACTCGAGGGCTTAGTATTATGTAGCCTCACTTATGCTTATAATGTCCTGTTACAAGATTATTGTCTTATCGACAGAGTTTGCTAGGTTTTACATTGAGAAAGAGTGAATTATACAGACCTAGTCACATATCATCAACTTATAGAAACAAAAAGAATTTTGAATGTTGAATAATGACTGTATTATAAGTTTTCTCTATCAACTAAATGCATTTGGAGTTTGGTTGGCTACATCTTTGCCATTCAAGCCTCTAGTTTTTGAGAGTTTTAAAGAGTTTCCATTTCGTTTACCAGAGCGATAGATGTGATATTCACTTTAAATTAAAATATTTTGCCATTCTCCACGATCAGAAATAACATAAAAACTTTTGTCCTCTGACATCAATGCAACATACCTCCAATCATTTTAATAACCATAAAAATGACACCACGTAATTCATTTGCAAAATTAGAAGTCTTCTTAGTCTTTCGACTGTTATAATCAAGAGAAAGGTGTTAGATTGCAACAATGCTTATATTTTATGAAAATGGTAAATATAATACAAACAAGAAGCAAATGAAATAGAAATCTTTGTTAAAAAAATGCATTCCTCATTTCCCCCCATACAATGACATAGAATCTGCTTTTTCCCTGTCTGATGATGATGAAGAAGATTGTTGCATTTGTAACAAAAGAATGCTGCTTGCAATGAACCTGGCTTATGTCCTTGAGTTTGCTAAATGGGCACAAGTGAGAAATGCCAACACTGGACCATCTTATACAATGTTCCAAGGTCAGAGTTGTCAGGAGGGGAGCACAGTTCCTTTGTCCCCATTGTGATGCTTCAACACTTTTAAACAAAATTTAAATGTCACCCACTGTTGATTTAAAAAGACAAACATTAGTTAATTAAAGCCTTGTTCTGCTGAAAAAAAAAAATTCTGCCACACACATTTTTTTTTTTTTTTACTATCAACCAATCAAATTTAATTCATTCCTATAAATTCACAAAATAAATTACAAACAGTGAAGATCCAGATCAGATGGCTTCTGATCTGGATCTTCACTGTTTGCAAATGTAAAGCATATCATGGTTCAGCAGAACAAGGGTTAAAAGTGTGTAGTTTCTTACCCTTTTACTCAAATAGTTTCAGATTTTTTATTTCATTTTTCATACATGCCATAAGCTGTGGACTAAAATCTGTGAGATAAAGCAACATTTTAAGGGAGATTTGACAAAATTCTGTGAGCTTTTCTTAAACAACCTTTCGAACTCCCCCAATAAGGTCTTTTTTATCATGTAAGAAGCTTGTAAAAACCACAACATTGTGTGTGTGTGTTATGTTTATTTCTTCATAATATCTGTTGTAAAATGGTCCTAAAATTCTGCGAGATGTGATTTTTTTTTATGGGAATTGCCTTCCAGATGGGCCAAATATTGTGATTTTATCTCACAGTGTGAGGTTTGGCATGTATGATTTTTGTCCCCTCTTCCTTTTTTTTCTTGCAAATGATGAATTACTGCTGTTCCTTTAAGCTACAATACTTGGCATAAGTTATGGAACTGTGAAACCAAAAACAACCAAGCTGCACAGAGCTGAATATGCAAGGACATTTTTGTGGGGGTGATTTTTATAAATGCACCAGTAACTGGTACACAATGGCTTTCAGATGCTTTGTTATGATCATGTAAATAAAGGCTAAAGAGTGCATTCTACATGGATTTTACTGCAGTTTGGATGATCTGGTGATGTTGAAAACATTAGTCTGCTGAATAATTCAAGGTAAGTGATTGAAAAACAAAACAATCTTTATAGTGACTGTTTACATTAAGACCACCGGTTACTGGGTCAAGAAGCCTATTCTCTACTGTAGAGCTCACTTCGTTCGCGATGCACCTGGCCTCGCGCTCGCGAGCTGTGCTCGCTATTACCAGTCTGGGCTAGTCACTTTCTAAATGGGGTGCGTCGTTTTATGAATCTGGGGCGAGTTGTCTCGGGGCGAGTTTTATATGGGGCGTTGTCTTTGGGGCGAGTTGTCCTGCACCCTCATAGCACTTCCTCAGCTGTTTGCGAGTCAGGAGCTGTACGAGCTGAATTAACCGTACCGACAGTACTGCGTTTCACCACACTTTGTAAAGATATGAGTGCTTACATTTCTTGCATATATTAACATTTCGAACGAAAACAGCCCGATTAATCTACACAAAAAACGCACAGAGGTTGCCATTTTAACATCATGTGATGCAAACACGTGACTGAAATGGTACAACTATATTGCGAAAGGAACGTTTGTAGGGGGCCCTAAATGCCCGACGGCCCTTGATGTCCGACAATTTTTATTTATTTATTTTTATTTTTTCGCTGAATAACATTTAAAATGCTTGTAAATAATGGAAAATCATTAAAAAAGCGACGATGGCGGGCAAATTTTGGAGAAAAAGATAAACAATAGCCGGGACACGCCTACCAAATGCGTAACCATCGGTGAAGAACGTGAAAATTAGATAGACATCCGGTTAGGGATTCGATGACTCAAAAAGGTAAACAAACTTTGCATTTTCTGTGTTTCATGAGCGATATAAATGTTTTGAGGAAATTATTTAAAAAACGGGGAATTACATTCAACTGCCCATTGATATCGGCGTCTGTGGAGTAAATCTTAGACCACCTACTTCACGCATAATGGCGGAATTAATTTTCGCGTGCTGAAGGTGTATCGAAAGGCATAGAAAACACGTGGTAATTCGTGGTGTTTTATGTCCTTTATTTAATTTTGCTCTTTGCTAGAAGTTCAACATATCATTATGCACACACGATAGACACATGTGTTTATTTGTGTTATGGATATTTTTGTTGTCAATGCAGCATTGTCGAAAAATCGCCACAGGAAGAGTCGAAAATGGATGGTTACGCATAAGATCTATATAAATAATAACAAAACTTACAGCTATAAAGGGTAACAAGACGTTTGGCCCCCGTTTCCCCTCTGGTCGTTTCGCCCCTGGTCGCTTCGCCTCTATTTTTTTACCCTTAGTCGTTTCGCCCCCAATACCATTTCCTCCCTAGTCGTTTCGTCCCCAATCCATAACCCCTAGTCGCTTCGTCCACAACCCTGTCTTATACGTGTGTGTCCTCATTTTGAAGAAGAACAGTTGTCAGATACTGGCAAACGACAGGGCACTTAGTACATTTTATGCAGTTTAAATGACTATAAAAATGCATATTATGCAAAGGCGCATTTGTGTGTGTGTGTGTGTGTGTGTGTGTGTGTGTGTGTGTGTGTGTGTGTGTGTGTGTGTGTGTGTGTGTGTGTGTGTGTGTGTGTGTGTGTGAGAGAGAGAGAGAGAGATTATTAATCAACAAAAGAGATCATGAATACAATGTGATCGAATAATTATAATTTTTTAATTATTTTAAACTGCGAGAAAATGAAGACAGAAAGGAAAGAAAAAAAAAAAAGAAAATATTTGTTTTGTGAATCGATGTTGGCATTCATTGTAGTTTTTTTTTTTTTTGTTTTTTTTTTATTAAGTTCTAACTGCTGTGATCCATACCTTTAATCATCTTGTTTACGCGATTAATAATGAGGTGTGAAAACACATGCTCTTAGCAAACGGCTTTAATTATCTCGTTAGTACATTTACCTGTTTTAAATAGTTTATTAAATTGGTCGGTTGATCTTTTGACATTGTCGGTGAACAACGGCGGTAAATGAGGTAAAATGGAATCCTAAGTTGTCATAATTGGCATATCTTTTGTATCAAGAAAATTTTTCATATGCCGACGTCAGGGCTATATTAGACCCACCCAAAGACCAGAGCATCATTCATCTTTGAAGTCGTTTTATGAATATCAAAGTATTCTAAAGCTGAAAAATGTCTTATGTCTGCATTGCATGTCAGAAAGAAGTAGATGGCCGTCGCCATGCTATTTCTCGTGATTTTGTGAGCGATGGCAGCATAAGCTTTGTGGGACAGGTATTTATTTATTTAACTTGGCATTATTTCGCCATTACTGATTTCACGTTGAGTTCACTGTACTTTCATTTTCAGTTTTTGAATGAATGGTAAAATTTGTATGATTGCAAATGAGCTGGGGGCATGGTACTACGAGACGTTATACTACCTAATGTATTAATTTTAGGGGGCGAAACGACTAAGGGGTGGCGGGGGGGGGGGGGGGGATGCGAAACGACCAGGGGCGAAAGAAACGTCTAGGGGAGGAAATGGATTGGGGGCGAAACGTCTCGGAACCCTATAAAGCGGGTCTGATTTCACCTCCACGGCTCCGGGATCACACGAAGCTTGTTCTACGGAACCCCTTTTAGCCAACCTGACAAGCAGTGCGTTGTTGATTCGGAAATAATAAATTCTTGAACCACTGCATTCAATAATAAAGCATTTATTTTCCGAAACATCGTCCATATTTGGCAGATATTGACTGAATTATAATGGTTATAGGCTGACAAAGAAGTGTCATCTTATAAAATACAATACTCGCATTCCATGATTTGCAAGACGAACCAGTCATAGATAGAAATCTTATGTAATGCTGACAAAAAGTTGATATCTTGTTGCAAAAGAATCGTCACACGTTTCGCATATGTACTTCTTGTGCACTACGTCTTCGTGTCGCTTACAGTTAGACTTGTTTCGGAACTGGCTGGAACAAAACTGACACCTTTTACCCCCGTCCTTTTCGTGGTTGTACCTGATGTGCCTTTTAAGATAATTCATCTTTGAAAATCCTTTCTGATAGATGCCGCATTTGTAGCTTCTAATCGTTTGATTTGCATCCGCCACCTGAAACAAAAAATACAGTAGAAATAAGGTGATCTTAAACAAAAAAAAGTAATGAACCCAGGGTGGGGTGGGTGTTTTTAGAAATTTGCCTGTTACATTAGCTGGGACTATTTTGGATTTAGAATTTTTAATTTTACTGTGTTTTGGATTTCAAAAAAAAAAAAAAAAAAAAATACACTTTTGGAGGTAAGGTCCATTTAAAAATATTTGTGGATCACTTCTAACACTGACTATATTTAAGGACTACCATAAATTATTGTTTTTAAGTGTTGTTAGAATCTGCAAGAACTCATATCAGAAGCTATTTCATTCAGTTTAACGATGATATTTTGCTGTGCAACGGTTTAGTGCCATTATAGTAAAACAAAATCACTGTTCGAAACGGTTCAAAACATGTTACAAATATTATCATTATATAAGAGAAATAATCTAAACCAGAAATAAAGGTAAATATGCGGAATATTTTGAGGGTAAGCTAAAGCGTACAACTTTTTTGTGGGGTTTTGCGAGTACACCGGGTATTTATGGGGTGCAATCTAGTTTTTTTTTAGGTGGGGTGAACACTAGACGCGGTTCAAAGCATGTTACGAATACTATCACTAAATAGGTGAAATAAACTAAACCAGAAGTGTTATTGGTAATATCTTAGAGGTAAGCTAAAAATAAACATTGGTAATATTTTGGGGGTAAGCTAAAACATGAAACTTTTTGTGGGGGATTTGCGGATACACCGGGTATTTTGGGGATGCAATCTTGTTGTTAGGTGGCGTGAACACTAAAAGATAGTCCCATCCCCGCCCCTGGATAATGAGGTCAATAAAACTTCAAATGTGATTCATAAAAAACAAAAAAAAAAACAAAAAAAAAAACGATGAGCAGATACCATCTTAGTTCTGCCCTCCTAAAACAATCTGGAAAGACGCATATAGACAAAAAAAAACAAAAAACAAAAAAAAAAACATGTACGTAACAGCGAACAATAACATTACAATTGCGGGAACCCAAAGCAAACTCTCAGTGGACATTATGGATAAAACATTTCTAAATTAGTTGTTGAGTTTGCTTGGAATTCTTCTAGCTCATCATCTTACCGTTATAGTCAACGAATAACAGTAAGCCTGAACTCGGTACAAAATATTTACAATATGCACAGATAAAACGAATTACAACGCCTGAGGCTAAACAAACTGTCACTTTTACAGACAGTGATACAAATAATTTGTGTTCATGTGTAGTATGGAGTGACTTTGACCTGCTAAGAAAGTATTCCCGTCGATTACCTGAACCGGAGATCGAACCAGAAACCCTTTGGATCTGTAATCTAGCATCTGAACCACAAGCCAAAACGTCAGGACAAACTACACTTGTCACACAGGCACGCTATAATCTTGCAAATATATTATCATTTATACTTTACTTTGCCGCATTTCCACACATGCATTGAGTTTCTAACCGACCTCTCCAATGCTTAACCATAGAAAAAAATGATATCAGGTTATACGCTGTTATGAAACGCAAACTGGCTTTTTTGTTTTCTACAGAAGCAAATAATAACCTCTGATTTATGAATCAATGCTCCATTCGGTCAAATAAGCTTAAAATCCAGTATTTCAATGACCTTGTCCAGAAACGCTTTTTTTTTTCACCATGACTTTCTGCATCTGATGATTTCACGACAATTCACAAATCATAATTAGACCATCTGTTATTGTAGTAAAATGCTGGCATTTACAAAGGGAACAAACGGTGTGTTTGTCTTTTTTGGTCATCGAATTTTCAACCAGACAATCTAATGCTTAATTTAATATTAGGCAGATCAGCACTTCTTCGCAGAAATACAGCTGTAAGTTTTGTTATTATTTACATATAGATCTTATGCGTAACCATCCATTTTCGAGCCTTCCTGTGGCGATTTTTCGACATTGCTGCATTGACAACCAAATTATCCATAACACAAAAAGTTTGTTTACCTTTTTGAGCCATCGAATCCCTAACCGGATGTCGATCTAATTGTTTCACGTTCTTCACCGATGGTTACACATTCATTCGTTTGGTTGGCATGACTTAGGAACCCCCCTTGTGGACCTATCCAGATAGCATGACAACGTTGGCCCAACATTGGCATTAGGTTGTATCGTTGGCCGATGGTTATCCGTTGGCTGTCCAATGCTGGCCCAACGTTGGGCCAACCATGATATCAATCTAATGAATTATTTCAAAGTCAGTAAAATAATGGCATAGTTGGCACAATAATGGGCCAACATTATGCAAAATACCAGGTATATACGTATTCCGGTACTGGAATATTTGCGCAGGGCGCAAAACTTCCGGTGTTGGAATATCTGCGCCTATACCGGCCGCATATTGACGCAAAGATGGATTTTTTTGCGCTGGACGCAAATAATCCTCCTTCGGATGTTTTGAATATTATTATCCTATAATGATACTGACCTTATAATAGTTTCTCCATCCTACTCAGAAAATCCAAAGATGGAATATTTGAGCATGGATTTTCTGCGTACATACGCAAACTTCTAGTAGAGACATGGAGAATTTCTGCGTACATACGCAGATATAACACTACCGGAATATATGCACTGGGGGCGGCCGCATATTGACCCAAAGATGGATTTTTTTGCGCTGGACGCAAATAATCCTCCTTCGGATGTTTTGAATATTATTACCCTGTAATGATACTGACCTTATAATAGTTTCTCCATCCTACTCAGAAAATCCAAAGATGGAATATTTGAGCATGGATTTGCTGCGTACATACGCAAACTTCTAGTACAGACATGGAGAATTTCTGCGTACATACGCAGATATAACACTACCGGAATATATGCACTGGACGCAAATAATCCTTCTCTGCATGATTTGCATATAACTGCCCAATAATCACGATAATTTCGATTTTTTGAAGATTTTTGCGCCCTACGCAGAAAAGGCTAAGATGGAATAGCTGAGCATGGGTTTTCTGCGCCCCTACGCACATTTCTAGTAGAGGTGTGGATAGTTTTTGCGTACGTAAGCAGATATTCCACTATCGGAATTTATGCGTTGGTTTCGCAAATCTGTACTGGAGACGTGGATTTTTTGCGTACATGCGTATATGCTAACACTAGTGATACCGATAACTAAGTGCAGTATAATCAGCACATTTGCTGTTCGCTGTTTGTCAGTATGATAATCTAGGCTGCTGCATGCCAAATGTTTATGCCTCAAGCAACTGAGCTTTGTCGAAGAATAAACCCACACTGCACGGCATATGCGAAAAAAACAAAAGCGCTTAACAGACGGTGCATCTGACAGGCTGATCAGAAACACGTTCACTTGTTATGCTTTAAATTTTGTGAAGTTTCATGAAAATTTCTCAACTGGTACCAGAGTTATGAAGTAGACATGAATTTTGAAGGCCCTGGCTATGTCGAATGTTCAAAGGATAATAACACCAAAAGTAGTCAAAGCAGAGTAACGATATCTCTGCTCTGTGTGTTGTCTCATTGTGCTTTACTGAAGTTTTATGAAAATATATGAAATGGTGCCAAAGCTGTGGAGCGGACACAAATTATGAAGGCCTTGGCTATGCCAAATGTTTTAAGGGAAATAACTCCAATAGCAGTCAAAGCAGATTTACAGTTCCTGCTTTCTAAATGTCCTCTCATTGTCCTTTTCTTTGTGTGGCATTTTGTGTAAATATCTCGAACGGTACCGGAGAAATGGAGCAGTAACAAATTATGAAGGTGATGGCTATGTTCAATGTTCAAAGGGCAATAAGTCCAAAAGTACTTAAAACAGAGTTAAGGTTCCTCTGCTCTGCACGTCAACTCATTCAGCTTTACATTTGTGTGAAGTTTCATGAAAATATCTGAAACAGCACTAAAGATATGAAGCGGAGACACATTATGAAGGCGCTGGCTATGGCAAATGTTCAAAGGGCAATAACTCCAAAAGTACTCAAAGCAGAGTTACGGTTCCTCTGCTCTGCACGTCGACTCATTGTGCTTTACATTTGTGTGAAGTTTCATGAAAAGGTACCAGAGTTATGAAGCTGACACGAATCACTAAGGCGCTGGTCTTAATCAACGTTCAAAGGGCAGTCACTCCAAAAGTAGGTAGACCAGAGTTACGCTTTCTTTCTTCTGCACATCTTCTCTTCATTCTTTACATTTGTGTGACGTTTCATAAAAAATATCCCAATCGGTTTTAGAGTTATGGAGCGGAAAAGAATGGTGAAGGCGCTAACGGACAGACGGACGGACGGACGGACACTCAAAATTTCTGAGGGTATAACATAACACCCCGCCACGTTTTGGTGGCGGGGCATAAAAATCTATTTGTCATCAATTAAGACATCCTCCAAATGCGCATGTGCAATGGTCTAGTTGGTTCAGATGTTTAAAAGACTTCAAATGTAAACCTTTGACTACATGTATTTGATAACAATCTACTTTTCAGGCGCCACGAATAATGTTTCATTAGACGACAATTCGTTTAATAAGATCTGACTTTTCATGTAAATGGCCTGCTGCATAAAAATTCAATATCGTCATAAAAAGAGGGTCTTAAAATATCGTCTGTTAGTCGTGTCTGGCGCTAAAAAAGTCAAGTTGTTCTATCAAATATTCGGTTCTCATAGACGAAATAAAAGATAACACACTAGGAACTCAAATTTCTGGCATTTATTATATGTCATTTCCAGTTTACGACGACATCAAAAGTAGTTGTGGTAATAGATAGTACCAAAGCCATAATCCAAACTCATAAATTACTGATATATATATATATATATGACAAATAAGAATGTTCATCTAAACAAGCTAAAAAATTGACAATTTGTTTAAGCATCCACCTGCAGATTAAATGCGAAATTCTAGATCAGCATGTGATACGCGCATTCTGATCTGGTTCGTAGCTGTTCGTCCGTACATTGTTTTATTCGATACGATTTGCCGTTACCCATGGCACATCGCCGGAGTAACAGCAGATCGTATTGAAAAAGATGTACAGACGAACAGCAATCAAGGACGTAAATAATAAAGTAATTTTATACGTCTTTGCAGCAATGAACCAGATTTAATGCGCGGATGCACATGCTTATCTAGAACTTCACATTTTATAGCACTCTGTATTCAAATATTAGAATACGATGTGCCTGATTAACGGCAGATCGTATTGAATGAAACAATGTATGGACGAGCAGAAACGAACCAGATCAGAATGCACATCGTCTTCTAACATTAAAATATAGCGTGGTAAAGGTTTACAGCTTTGAATGGTTTTCATGTGGGAAATATAACACCTTCATGAAAGCCCTTGAGCAAATTATTTGCCGACTGACCACTTAATTGTCATGATGTGCATTGTGCATGGTATTTGAAAGATAGTGGTCCCAACAAGCAAAAATGAACCTATTCATATTTTACAAATCTGATCAGTCTGTGCATTAGCTGGAGACTGCGATTCATGTATTACAGTATGCCGCGACAGTACATTATACCAATGACCTAATCAGCGAACTGAGTAGACGCCATTCTGCACAAGACTGCGTCACGCACTCTGATCTGAGTTACACATGTACACAAATGGACATTTTCACTGGATAAGGATCTAATGAAGGGATTAGTATTGATGACATATCAAGTGGATCATCTGTTCCAGCACCATTTTCGAAACGTCAGTGCATATTTTACTTTTAATAAAGGAAAGAAGCATTACTCAAAACAATAATAGCAATAGGCCAGTTTCATAATCGCCAGTTTTACCGCTCTCGCTAATCCACGCATAATCTCATTAATGCAGAACGATGCTTGCGGTGTATCACAGATAGCAATGACGGATCGTCAGACCGTGACTAAGTACACAATAGAAGATTTGAGGAAATTTCCGTGTAATAAGCAGTCCTTTTATCATTCATGACTCTCCTCTACATTGCTTTTCAGTTAAATTCAGTACCCCTCCCCAAAGAAGATCGCTGCTGTCTGTATTCAGTGATCTTGAGTGTTATGGATTTTAAGTTTAATCAAAACTGATTTAAGCTCGCTTATATGCTATCGCAAACTTGTATATGAAATATATTCGCACATTCTGATCATGACCACCTCTGTTGAGCTTCCCGCAAAACGTCATTTCAATGTTTACATGTGCTGTGATCAATATACGCTACGAAAAAATATCCGGGACTTATTTTTTACTTGCTGACATTTCGATCTACTGCTTTGATTCACGGAAACAGTCTTGGTAATTTAGTTCTGTTTTAATATGTGTCTGTTTTGTATGCATTTCCGGCAAGAAAACGCTCTCCAACATGGTAATAGTTCGTTTTTCTCTTAAAACGGTTTCCCCGCCACGCTGTCATCTGACGTTATCATTACGAGCACGCGCTACCGTTATGAGCACGCGCCTTTTTTTCATGCGAGAGCTATAGAAAATTTAACATATTAGAAACGCGAACAGTTCAGTGTATCGTCGTCCGGGGTGTATCTGAGCATCCCATAAGATGAGACTCTATACAGGGTTTCGATGGTACTTAGAAACTGTTTTAGTGGCCAGCAGGAATAACCGTTTTTATATGCAGATCTCGCAAACGGATAAGGTACTATTTTGCTTGGGTGCTTGTCTTTCAGCAGAAAACAGTGAGCTAATTGCGTTTCTGAAGTCAGTGACAAAAATTCGACATCCGAAAATTTTGAATCGGTAAAAAGATCAATTAAAAAAAAAACAAAAAAAAACAACAAAAAAACCGCCAGCTTCAGATGATAAAAGACATGACACCCGCGTGTGCATCTCGATGAATCAGTCGGTCGGTAGAGGCAATACACAATGAGGGAAGGGGTGCATAACGATGTCAGTCGCATGCATTAATTGCTCGACCAGTTAACGATCGCTTAAAGACACATTTTGGATTGCATAACACCCTAATGACTCTGAGAAGATTAAGATAAGAAATTCTTGGTGACTTTGGCCATCCTTTCAGGTAGGGGTCTGATAAGGGGAAATTAGATTTTATATCAGCAAAGTTTATGATGAAGACAGAGAAACAAATGTGGGTAATTTGGTGATAATTTGATGTTGTTGTTTTTTTCTAGTCATTCAATAAAATATACCTGGTTTTTGTTCATTAGAATTGTCTCTCCCAGGCAGTTCTAATGAAACCCACAATATATTTCATGGTGAAATACAGATATTTATGCTATACGCTAATTTATCACCAAATGCCTCCTTTATTTGTTTCTTTGGATCAAATACAGAAGATTAGGAAGATAGTATGAGAAGCTTTTTGGCATAAAATACAAATTCTAAATTGTCCAAGAACTTTTAGACATATTCCATAATGTACTGTTTTACTGAAATGGAAATGGAATAATTGTGCAGTGTTCTTACTTACTTTAGAAAATAAATAAATGAATAAATAAATAAATATTTTCAATTTTATATTTCTATTTCAGTTCATTTGTACTTTTTCACAATGCAAGAAAAAAACAACACTTTTGTGTTTAGAAAAAAAAACTATAAAAAAAAAATAATAATAATAATGATAACAATAATAATAAATAAAAAAATAAAATGATACAATACAAATCAACAAATAAAATCAAGTTAAATGCAAAATTTGCAAATGAATTTATTTGATAGTAACATATTGAATACTGCTCAATTAACATATTGTTAACTGCCAACACCTGTTCAACTACCGCTTCCTTAGCAAGTACGTAGATAACGGTACAGTCGCAGGTGTGAAAAACACGCGCCGGATTATTCTTTTAAGATGCTACCAACGGTAAGAATAACACGTTGAGGACATCAATTAAATAATCCAGGCCCACGGGGAAAAACATGCGTCCGGCGGACTCGGCTTTGGGGACTTTTAGGAATCCGGACCCGGATTTATGCATCCCGGATTCTGCGTCCCCGAGAAACATGAATTTATCACAGGTTGTAGCGAGTGTCTTTCATTTCCGCATTGTCAATACACCGCCAGCCTCGATCTCGATACATTTCCAGAAATTTTCCGCTCGGCAATTGTGAAAAGGGTCTATTCACAAGTTTGACGTAGTTCAGTTTGGTGCAGAGCGAAAATCTCTGATTTTGATCAGGCTGCGTGGATGCGCAAGCTGATCTGGTTTGGTCCGCACTGGTCGTGTATATATGAACCCTTTTGAATAATTGTGAGAAACGACCTTACGGCATTTGAGACCACCTTAGACCAACCTGCACAGTCTGGTCTGGGTTTACACATATCGCCAACAGAATGTATTACATCCGCAGCAGTGTGAACTCTGCACTTCCAAAAAAAAAAAAAAAACAAAAAAAAACAAAAGAACAAAAAAAAACAACAAAAAAAAACAAGAAAACAAAGTCCATTACATTAAGTATGCGGATCGGTGGAAGTCCAATAGCCTGCGCTTTTCACATTTAAATTCATTACAGATGGTTGCGGCTGACACAATACACAGCGTCACGTAAATACTGACCGGACGTACTTCACCTTTGTGGAAAGGGACCTTGTATGTTATGTAGTGACTTAAACAAGAACAACCGTTCGGTACTCTTTTGAAGTATTTTGGTCAGCATGTGCGTCTCGGTATTGGTAACTAAATGGTAAAGTGGAGAGGGCAACCTATATCTGTTGACAGTGAATTTTCCCGATGCGAACGGGATAAAAATATGTGTGTTTCCGGTCGGTCTTTTATTAACTTTGTGCAGTGGATTAAACCAAAATACCACTAGAAAGTGGCACCATCCTGGCCATCCGAATAAACTTGTTTGTGTTTATTATTGTAGGGGGTAAGAAAATTTAATTCGACATAGAACTGGATTTAATTGAAAACAAACACCAGTGAATGTTAATTATTTGAATTGTTCATACAATTTCAAATGAAGTTAGCAAATAAAAATCCTTTCGTCACATATGTTCTTTTCTTTTTTCTGTCGTTCGGACGTCCGGAAACGTCCAATAGCCAAGCCAATTTTGGCAGTCAGTGGTGCTGTCCTAAAATTTTAAACTAATTTTTTTCGCAAATCATGATTCCTAAAATGTCGAACAGCAAGAACAATAATTATAAAATTTTGTTCTAAATTTTAGAACATTTACCGTATGTCCGGTTCTCTGAATGTGAGTGATGAAATCTCGCAGTTTTGTAGGGATGTGTGTGTGTGTGTGTGTGTTGGTGCTGGTGTGTCTGGGGGGGGGGGGGGGGGGATGATCATGAAGCAAACATGCTGATAAAAATAATACTTAACAACTTTCCCTATTGCATGTTTTTCTCTTGCAAATTTCAATGATTAAACAACTGTTGTTGACTATATTTTATTTCCTGCAGAGACAAAAGATTATTGTAGACCTACTATATATAATTGATCTGATAATGGTAGTCATGGACAACTCAGACACAGATACTTGGAGTAGGGAACCAGTCTTAACAGAAAAAAAGTAGTCCCTTACCAGCTTTATGTACCTCATGTTGTGCGTTGCAAGAGCAGCAACGCTTTCTTAGACAATTTAAGGTCATAAACCGTACTGTAATTTCATGGTTAGGGGACGGAAAAGGAAAGATTTGTATAACTGATATCTACAATATATTAAAGTTGCATTCTGGTTAATGGGGGGGTGTGGGAGGGGGGAGAACAGGGTCAGCCATGCGAAAATGTGTCATGCAAATGGACATTTGTTCATTAATGTCACTTTACTAGACAGCATAGAACCATATTCTGAGCCACTGTATAAAATATCCATTCACTGTCACAATTGTTGTTATCGAAATTTGTCCTTTAAGCATTTTAGACCCATGAGCCCCGTCAAGCGAAAAAAGTGTCTTCGAGCTCTCCGTGATGTCAAATTTTAAAAGCGCATGTTTAGCCATTCAAAGGGGCTAGGGGCCTGGCTCTTTGACTGTAGATTCTCTAAAGTCCAGTGTTAGTGTGAGCGAAAGATGAAGGTTCTGGCCAGACTGCGCGGATGCGCAGGCTAGTCTGAACCTTCGCTGTTCGTATATGCTATAAGACACAAATTCGCTTGGCGCGGCCCTCATATAATTTGTCTGTTTAACGATTCCAAAACCTGCGTTTGCACGCACTGGTATATGGGTTGTAGCCGACTTTGATGTAAAACTGACCCGAAAACGGCTCCAAGATCAGACCGTTATGCGGGTGCGCAGGCAGGTCTGCGTCTTTGCTGACTGCAGGTGAAGTAGGAAGGTTTCATAAAACGAGACTCGATAAACAGCATCTACATCACCATCCACTCTGCACCATGGTACATAAATACTACATGCAAACTACATGTCTACGTTGACAAATATTTGTCGTGATCTGTGTCGACAAAAACCAGTCCACGGCAGAATAACCATTCTGATGGTATAGCTTGCGATTGTGTATGTTATGTACAGCGCTTTCTCTGACTACTATGCATGCGCATGCTGAACTGAATCTTTACCCATGCACGCGTGTATGTTTGCGCAGGTTTCGTTTCTCCATTAGTGTTTTTGACATCTTTTGTATTTAATTCTGTACAAAGAATTCAATTTTGCATTGGTTTTCCAAAAAAAAAAAAAAAAAAAAAATACCATTTTACAAACGATATGTGCATTGGAAAGATCAACAGTTCAATGGTGCGCATGCCATTCATCAGCTAAAGAATGAGAAATACACTAAAGATTTGTGGAATAAAAATAAGTGAATTCCTCTTATTTTTATTAAGATACCACTGCAACTCGACAAACTATGGTGTATTGACACATAGCGTAACTCATTTTATTAGGTTTAAGTATATTAATCATGACTCCATGGTTTGTTGAGTTTCTGTGATAACTTATAACAGAATGATGTGCGTTTGACATACGATACATGTAACGAGGCCGTTATAACTGTACAACAAGTACAGGTTGGTGGAACCATGTGAATTTAGATAGAACCATAAGCTTCTGCATACAAATTGAAAAGGGCAACGATCAGAAACTGACACAATCAGATCCCGAAATCCCGTAAACAATTTCACAAGTGAAAGAAGTCACTACGGCAAACAAATTAGACCCGAGTCAGCAATTTGAATACCTTCAGGTAGGAAAGGGCTCTTGTATTATAAATACTGAACACATCTGCTCATGGTCATATCTAAAAGTATGTATGTATGTATGTATGTATGTATGTATGTATGTATTACGTCCCACCAACAGCTAAGGTCATACGGAGACGTGGACCTCGGTTTATAGTCTCATCCGAAAGACTGGAGGCCTGGGATCGAACTCACGACCCCTGGTTTACAAGTCAAGCCGCTTAACCACTTGACCACGGAGACTTCTCATATATCTAAAAGAAACGTCTTTACCGCTTATGTTAGCTTCCCAAAGTGCATGAATATCTTCGATTCGCCATTTACTCAACTTCTCCGTTAATCAACACACTCACTTCTCCGTAAGACTATATCGATGCAAAGATTCCTCCAATAGAATATTTGCTTATTTACGCTAAAAATCGCACCTCTTACAAAAATCGCACTTGAACGTAGGAATCTATTTGAGTAATATCTAATTTTATCATCGTTATGACCGAGCCCCGTCAAGCGAAAAAAGTGTCTTCGAGTCCTCCGTAATATCAAATTTCAAATGCGCATGCTCAGCCACTCAGATAGGCTAGGGGTCTGGCTCTTTGACTGAAGATGCACTGCGCGAATACGCAGGCTCGCCTGAACCTTCGCTGTTCGCTATGCTCTAAGACACAAAATCGCTTGGCGCGGCCCAATTTTATTGTAGTGGATAACGCCGTGTCATAAAAGATCATAAAATCGTATGACCACACGTGTAATAATAACAGTCAACAGAATCTTACGCTCGTTGCCATTTGTAATAATAATAACAGTCAACAGAATCTTACGCTCGTTGTCATTTCATATGTAATTTATGAAACTCGTCATAGGCTTGTTTCATAAAGTTCATATGAAATAACCACTCATGTACATACGCAATAATTCACGCATCTTATACGATTTCTAACAAAAACTGTGAAGATGATTGCAATTATTGCTTCCGCAGAAGATCTACTCACGTGCGCAAATATCCACGCTTCTAACAGAAATTCGCATATGAGCGCAGAAATTGCATCCGCGGAATATCTGTCCACGTCACGGTTCCCTAAGTCCACCCTTCTAACAAAATTCGAGTATAAACGCATATATTGCTCCTGAGGACAATATGCGCTGCAAAATGTAGCTGCAACTTTTATAAAAGCTTGCGTACAAGCCGAATAATCGTTTGTTGGAATATCTGCATAGGTACGCACAAATCTCCAAGTCTCGAATAGAATTTTGCAGTTGAGCGCAAAACTTCCACTCGAGGAATATCTGCTACCGTACGCAAAATATCTCCTTTAATAGAAATCTCCGTATGAATGCGTATAAATTCCATTAGTGGATTAACTGCTTACGTACGCAAAAACTATCCCTTCTCTAATAGAGATTATCGTATCAGCGCGTAAATTCCGTTAGTGGAATATATATCTGCCTACGTACGCAAAAAATATCCATGTAGCAAATACAGATTTGCGTACCGGCGCATAAATTCCGTTAGTGGAATATCTGCTTACATACGCAAAAAATCTCCACGTATCAAATACAGCTTTGCGTACCGGCGCATAAATTCCGTTACTGGAATATCTGCTTACGTACGCAAAATCTTTCCACGTCTCTTACACAAATTTGCGTACCAGCGCATTATTCCGTTAGTGAATTATCTGCTTACGTACGCAAAGACTATCCACGTATCAAATACAGATTTGCGTACTCGCGCATAAATTCCGTTAGTGGAATATCTGCTTACGTACGCAAAATCTATCCATGTCTCTATTACAGATTTGCGTACAAGCGCCTAAATTCCATTAATGGAATATCTGCGTACGTACGCAAAAATTATCCACGTCCCTACTAGAAATTTGCGTATGAACGTAGAAATTCCATGCTCAAATATTCCATCGTGGGATTATCTGCGTAGGACGCAGATATTCCTTTTAATTCACAATTATAGGGTAGTAATACGCAAAACATCCTTAGCAGGATTATTTGCGCCCAGCGCAAAAAGTCCAAATTTGGATCAATATATAACTCAAAATACTGGGAATAAACCGTTTTATTTGATATGTGGTGTAAGGATGGCCCAACGTTGGCCCAACGTTACCAAAATATGCAAATCATGCACTCCTTTGTATAATATTTGGCCATCGTTGGGCCAACGTCAGCAATTTGCTTATTGCTGATTCTGCTAAAGTGACAAAAACGTTGCCAAAATGTGATTTCATGTATCAACGGGTATGCATAATTTTGATTTCCATGTTTTAAATCCAAATTAAGTTGGTGGTGTGGCTCAATGACTAAGCCTGTAAATCCAAAGAGTTAAACGTTGGATCAACGACGTGCCAACATTGGCCCAACATACCCGGAATAATAGGAATACACAGAGGATCTTATATGAGTGCTCATGTATTATTGAATTTATTAAATCCGTTGGAGAAAAGGATAAGATGTATATATTTGTATCATAAAACAATATGTAAAAAAAAACCTTTTACCAAACAAATTGCAGGTCAGTTAATACAAGATACCAATTTAATTAGCATATTAATGTTCCAAATGCTGTTGCATAAGGCACAAACACAGCATGAAGCAATCTTTATTACTGGCTTCCTGGTCCAGCACCAAGGTGACCAATAAAACTTGCAATATTAATTTGTAATCCAATACCTTGGAGTAATCTTGTTCATTATTGTTACCATCTACCAAAGATTTTATAACACTTTAGACTACTCATAAAGTTAGCTTTTGTACCATTTGAGTTCTGACTCTCTGACTGAATGCACCAATAAAGGTCTCAAGATGTGATTAAAGAAGAAGGATTAAGATTTATAAACATGTGGGTATAATTATATTATATATTCTTTATATGAAAGCCTCTTATCAGACTGTGCAGTTTTGCAGGCTGATCTGAGTCTTTGTTGGATGCTCATGTGACATTGTAGGTTTTGCTGTGCTCTGGCTCATTTGTGATTTTGACATACTTACAGCACAAACTTTGTTTTACTAGAGTAATGGGTCCAAAACACGCTCACGGAAAACAGTGTAGACCCTGATCAGACTCCTCCTAGAGGAATCGGGAGAAAAAAGCTATGTCATTTTATAAAAAAAATTTCATTGTAAAACCACTGCTTTTTAGTGAAATACTCTTTTACAATCATAAAATATAGTACTGTGCTGTAAGAATGTCAAACTCACAAGTGAGCAAGAGCCAGAGCACAGCAAAACCTACAATGTCACATGTGCACCCAGCAAAGACTCAGATCAGCATAACTGCACAGTGAAAAGAGGCTGTCATATCCGCCTCATGCAATTCGTTATTGCTGCGAATATATAATATAATTATACTCACATGTTGATTTGCTGTCGGAACAGCCCCTTTTCGCTGGCAAAATATCGGTTGGCATCATACATAATTTCTACATTTGCCCAACGTTAAAATTGTGCAGGGCTAACTTTGGCCCAACGTTGTAATTAACATTGATATACGTTGGGCTAACACTGAATGGCAACGTTGGGCCAACGAAATGGACAACCATTATTCAACATTGGCCCAACGTTAGCATGCCATCTGGGTAAATGTCCGCGAACCTAAATGTCCGATAGAATCTGTTTCTGCATCATTTGGAAAGAATATGGTGCGAAACATCTACATCTACATCGTACGCGCAGCCGTCACACTTGACTATTACAGCGCGGGTGTTTGCTGCATGAGAAAGAGAGAGCATGATACGGCAGAAAAAACATAGTTGATAGTAAGCCAGAAACAAATGGGTATATTTTTGTCGTTGCATATTCACTCATCAG
Source organism: Anodontia alba (assembly GCA_964016985.1). NCBI lineage: Eukaryota > Metazoa > Mollusca > Bivalvia > Lucinida > Lucinidae > Anodontia > Anodontia alba. Next base: position 69,238,195 of record OZ024826.1, read on the forward strand.
TCCTTAACCAATCTGACTCCCGTGACGGCACCAGGGCACCCGAAGTCCCCGCCAGCATAGCTTAAGAACATCACTTGAGCTACTTACAAGACCGGTCCTGATAGTTTAAACTGACACAGAGGAGAGCTCCAGTTTGAAGGATACCAAACTGGGAGCTTCAGCCACATTGGCTGAAAGAGAATTCCAGTACGCGGGAAGAAACTAAATTTATAGTAATCACTGGAAGTAGGAATGTGTCGGAATTTCAAGGAATGTTGTGATCTAGTCCTGTTTGATGCTGGTGTGAGGTGTGTCCACAAAGCCATGTACAATTTTGAAAAACATGGTAAGTTGGTGTTTGGCACGCCGAGCTTCTAGAGACTCCCATTCAAGATGTTCAAGCATGGAGGCCGCACTGCTTGTGTTCCTATATCTGTTTGTGACATACCTGGCTGATCTATGTTGAACCATCTCGATCTTATGAATGTAGTCCTTGCTGTAGGGGCTTCAGACTGTGGAGCAATACTCCAGGATTGGCCTGTCCATAGAGAAGTACGCTGTGGATTTAGTTTCCTCATTGCTAACTCTAAGGTTGTGGCGTAGAAATCCTAGGGTGCTGTTAATTGATTGTCTGATCTATGTGTCGATTCCATGACATATTTGACTGCATCTCAACACCAAGGTACCGTGTGGAGTCTTCCCACAGTCACCGTAAGATTGGTGGCAAAAAAAAACAACAAAAACACCATAGAAGCGGAAAAATAATATAAAATCCAATTGTTCGCGGATTTTCACTACGCCATTTAACCCCAAAGACTGTGGGACAACTCGGCACATAGCAAACTCGGCACATAATCAACTCGGCCTATACAAACTCGGCCCATAATTAACTGATTTGTCCAATTATTTATTGTTATGTTGAATACTTTAATCCACCGCCACAAACAACCAATTAAAGGTTACATTTTAACTCTAATCATTTCAACTTGAAGGCGGCAATTGTTTTCGTGCAAATGTCATGCTTAGCCGCTAAAAGCAAATATTAAATTTTATAAAAATGGAATGAATATTTATTTCATCTTTTTCAGCGAATTTTCGACACCGGGGAGAAGACAAAAGTTTGCCATTATGTTGCCAGTCCTTGATCCTAATTGGGTAATGCTACAGTCCTGCTTTTAATAATAATAATAATAAAAAGAATATATATATATATATATATATATATATATATATATGTATGTATATATATATATATATGTATATATATATATATATGTATATATATATATATATATATATATATATATATATATTTCAGATGAGAAACTTTATCCATAATCCTCATGGTGGATAACGGTTTTCGGTTTTGGAAGTGTGTTGTTTAACGGCCAAGTAAACAGATAAGATGATGCCGGACCTGTCCGTTTCGTACACCCCGACAGTCTTTTTATTCTGTATAATGCACACTCAGTAGATCTAATAACGGCTGTAATCAAAGCACTGACAGTACTGGTGGGTCGAGTGTCTCTGAGTGTATGCTGGTAAAATGGCCCTGAACGGGGACTTAGACTGTTTCGTGTACCCAGATAGCATGACAACGTTGGGCCAACGTAGTATTTTGGTTAGTCACTCCGTTGGGCCAGCGTTGTAAATTCTAACACTCCTCGCCTATATAGCCAATGGTTAAACTCAGTGATATATTATGCAATAAATCACTGGGCGGAAACGCGCGACGCTATCTGGCGCCTTTCCAACGTCATTTCGACACGCTGCTGACGTCAGTCTTAGTTTCTACGACGTTAGACGGTGTAACGTCGTTTTTCTCAATTCAACAACGTAAGAAATACATGTAAATGTCAGCGTTACAGTCAAAACTTTTGGCGGGATTTCTTTATTCGATGGCGGAAAGTTTGAAAAATCTGAAGGCTACAATAACCTTTTCGTCGTTTTCTATGTGTTAGAATCGAAACAGATCAGCTCTTGTGCGTGATTTGTTGAGTAATAAATCACAGTTTGTCGGTCAGTTGTAAGAAGATAAATCACTCGCGCTCCGCGCTCGTGATTTGATCTACTTTACAACTGACCTCCAAACAGTGATTTATTACTCAACAAATCACTGCTAGAGGTGATCTATTTCTTAAATAACGTTGGCCCAACGTTAACTTGCTCGTTGTGCCTCCGTAGGGCCAACGTGTTGGCACAACGTTGGGCCAACGTAGGACATATTTGACGGGTAACATTGAAACAACGTTATGCCAACGTACATTGTATACGTTGGCCAAACGTATACTGACATATCAGTTGTCAACTTGGACGCAAAATAATGTTTATCCGTATCAAACATGAAAATTTTGTCCGCATCAAACACTGTAACGCATATTTTCAACTTTGACCGATGACTGAAGCCATAAAATTTTAAGTCGAGACAAAGTTTATTACAAAACAACCTTTTTATAAAATGGTTGTTTGAGTTTTTAACAAAACCTGTGTTAGTTAAACATATGTGCTATATCCAGTCAAAAATGTATAGGTTGTATATAAGAAAAAAAATGACATGTCTTTTTTTCTATATAATCTATACATTTTTGAACCCTGTTATATCCTAATTTGTGTTATAAATGTCATTTTTCTATATAATCTATACATTTTGAACAGTGTTATATCCAAATTTGTGTTATAATGCACTGTGGTATAAAGAGGTTGCTGTTTCCATCTATCTTTATCAATCGAAGTTTAATAATATAATATGCGAAATGAATCCTACATCCTAGTTGTCATGCGATATATCGATCAACATCTGTTTCGAAGAAATATCTTAGAGTAGCTAAATATCTTTTGTCGTTGAGCCAATCTGAAAATAAAAAAGAGAATCTCCAGTATTATTTTTTTATTATTTGTCGGTTTATATAATTATCTTTATGAATAAATGAGCTGAATGTTTTTTGTTTGTTTTTTTGTTGTTGTTTTTTTACCATTTACAAAAAAGTAATTTTCATTCACTTTTATAAAACATCATTGTTCAACTTACACATAAAGCTTAGCAACATAAACAAGATGTTGTCTAACAGCCAGCTATAAAGGCAGTAAAAAGCAGATTCTGGTGTTTATCTTCCTATTGATAATGGCTAACACAAACATAACTCTGGGGGGTATTATGTTGCTATAACCTGCAGATGGAGAATAGTCAAAGACAGTATCATAATTAGATTTATTGATGAAGCATTTCTTATCATATTCTGTATGCGGAATGAAACTAATAAAAGAGGAAAACCTCAACTTTCATTATTTTTACATTGCAAGAAAAAAAAATGTTTTATCAATATATCAAACCTGTATTTTTTTTGTATTCAGAATGTAGGATTCCCAACAAGACAAGATGGCTCTATTTTTCTTCCTTTTGAAAAATAAATTAAAAACTACGAATATTGTAACATTTTCATGTATTTATCCATTCGAAAATTTAATCATGATGTATATTCATTATTAAATGAATCCGCGGCTTGTGTATCTTTTAAAAAGTGTGCATCACATATCAACGTTGGGCCAACGTAGATCCAACGTTACCACATAATCTAAAAGCATGGGGAAAATATGTATCTAAATGCATACGTTGGGCCAACGGTAGCCCAGTGTTAGTGCATAAGACTTATTTTTCTCTGGAATTTGTCAAATTTGTATGACGTTGGCCCAACGTTGGCGCAATGTTGTACATATGATGCCAACAGTTAGCCAACTGTCCGACCATATTTCAACCATATTTCAACGCTGGGCCAACGTTATCATGCTATCTGGGATAACCCTTAGATAACTGTACTTTAAGCAAACACTGGAGACTCTGATCCGCAGAACGCGACATCTGATCTGGGTCTACACTGTTCGCCAGTGTCCAAGTACACGAGCCCAGTCCAGATTTTACAGTTAACCAACCCTTTTCATACAACGCTCCTCCGTCACATGGGGAAAAGTGTTGCTATAAATAACCGTTACCTGAATATTGTACGTGGTCAGCAATAGTCACGTGGACAATAGCAAGCGGAAAATTTCTTTAGTTAGTAACTGTGGGTCGATTGATAAACAATCGACTCAAAAATGTAATTTTCGGACGATAATGTGTAATATTATCATTTCTGTCCATTTCTGCTCAAAACATAGATTGCGTGTAGCGATTCTACCAAGCTACTACAATTTATGCTTTTGAGCAGAAATATTTTACTATATGGGCTTCGGCGCGAGAAAACCTGTCTTCGGGAGTTCCAGTCAGGTAAGACAAAAACTGGCCTGCTCAGTCTCAAAAAAGGTAAGAGAAAAGTCCAGGGAGTGCCACAATAACAAGCCGCAGCCCTTCCCGGACACCAAGAGGAAGAGGAAACAGACAAAACCAAACAAGCGCAAATCGAACAAACGTACGAAAAGCACTAAAATCAGTTCTCTCTTCCCCAAGCGAGGTAATCGCAATGCTCAAAGGAACAAAATAACACCAGGCAAAACTTGAAACAAATCGCCTCGTAGAATAAAACACAAAGCAACAAAGAGTAAGACTAACACCGGGACCACCGCCTTAGAACGGTCAGTAGAATATACCACCGGGGGATTGGGGGGAGGGTGTGGGGGTTAAAGCACTTTTACAGCTAGTCATCTTCAACCTGGTTCCCGATGCAACTCTTAATACAGAAATACATAAAAAAAAAAATCGATTCGCATATAGGCTCCCAACTCAGTCAATGCAACAAAGCGAAAACATAAAAATCAAATTAATCACTATGACAAACAAAGACGAGTACTCATGGCTAATTCTACTGTGTGCCAGAGTAAATGAAAACCAGTAGTTGAACCACGGCGGGCCAAGCCAAAGACATATTGTTAAGCCCCAACCCACCGGTTAAAGTTTTACGAAGAGGCCGTCATTGAGTCTGAGACCCGAATCGCCGTCGTGCAATTAAAGACTGAAGCATAGCCATCAACAATGATTGGGTTGATAATTAGGCATGCAGTCTGCCGCATAATATCAAGGCTGTAGCCAATTCTTTTATAATGGTTTATTAGTTTTCTGGATTGCTCCGAAAAGTTAGATTTTCCCACAATTTTTCTAAATCTATATACAAAGTCATCGTAAAATTCTGGTACCGATATACCTTGTTGCAGAAGTGTTTTCAGACTGACGTTATATTTTTTCTACCAAGGCACTGTATCTGCGATAAAATTTCGAAAACGCCTTACGAAGTTTAAAATAACGATAGGTCTGCCTAAGAAGTTTGGCAGTAAGGGCTTCATTACGGCACTTAAAGTCACTAAGATTTGAAGAAGCTCTGGCTAATCTAGTAAGTTGAGATACTGTTTACGAAAGGCACGGAATTAACTATTTTTGGACTTTTTAGCTGTTTTTCTAACAAATAATAAATTGATAAAATAATAATAATAATAATAATAATAATAATAATGTTTTGCTGTTTATAGTTTTCAAATTAGAAATAAGATTTCATTTTTATAGATCAGAAATATGAATACGAGTTTTCAAGTTAGCAGCCATATTGGACAAAAGATAATATGGCTTCCTGAGAAATTGTTAGAAAAACAGCTAAAAAGGCTTACTAATGGCTATATCCGCCATTTGGTTCAGTATTGCACAATCGGAATGTCTAGCGGTATATTTCTATCAGCTTGCCTATCATGAGTTGAGCCGTTGTCAACACACAAGCTGAAGAACTTAAGTACCCTTTTGAATTTTATACGGCAATTAAAATCAAATCAATTAAAATCAAAGTACTTTTTATGAATTCTAGAAATATTGAGAAAAAAAAAAATAAATAAAATATTAGAAAATAAATTCAATTTTGGTATTCTACAAATTATAAGCATTATTCTGATACCAAAAACATAGAGAAGAATCTACTAATTACAAAAAGGTGTATTTTGAAAAAAGGATTAAAATAAATCATAACTTTCTGTCCATATTTTGAGACACCGCTAATTACTGTCCATATTTTATTAGGAGACACCGCTAATTACATACATTCTGTTGTAATATTTACTTGCTTGAAATAGATATATTTTCAGACAGTGTTTAAATAATTTATATGTAGATTTCAGTTTCAACTTTCGGGACATCTTCTATACTATTTTTTATTCCACCCATCATAAGGTCAGCCGGGAATAAAGACAACTAAAATTTTAGAAACGTATGCGCATGTATACATGTGTGCATATATATGGTATACGGACAATATCCCTCCCGGACAAAATCCCTTCTGCTCATTTTTGTATGGGTGGACATAATGGTAATCGGAAAGAAAGTATCAGGAAAAAAAGTATCGGAAAAAAAGTATCACTTTTGAGTAGGAAAAAAAGTATCCGGAAAAAAAGTATCAGTTTTAACCAGATTCGCCTCTGATGTTACAATGAGATGATGATTAGGATCCTTTTGTATGTTTACTAGTACTTTTCAGTTTAATAATAAATTTTGCAACCTATCTCTGTAATCCTTACCTTATAAAAGGGCTTGAGATGTCATTTCATCTCAATGTTTCGTAAAAGACTCACAAATTAGAAGCAACTATCCAAGATGACCTATATAGTGTAGACAGGGATGTAAAAAGAGAAATTCCTCATTTGAGCTAAGTGTGCAAGTCGGATCTCCATGCTCATGAACCCTATTTGGGTTTCATTGGGTGGCAGGGCTTGGGATGTCATTTCATATCAATGTTGGGTAAAATGTTTGCACTTACTTGATCAAAGGGTACTTTAAAGACCATTTAAGATTATGTCTGCATATAATTGTTTTGTTTAGCAATGATAATTTCAAACAAACTCATTAAAGTCAATAATAAATTAACAAAACAATCAACAAACAGTAAACAATTTAATTACCATTGACCTTTACCATCAATCAGGATTAACATGATTATGAATGGTACCAAAGTTTGGTACTGAATTATCAAAGTGCAATTAAAAACCTTACCATCAGTCAGGATTAACACTGAATTTTGGTACTGAATGATCAAAATGCAATTAAAGATTAATTAGGATGACATTACATAGCCTTTTATCTATCCTTTGTACATGAAACTGAGACTTATTTTTTTTCCTGATACTTTTTTTCCGGATTCTTTTTTTCCGATACTTTTTTTCCGGATACTTTTTTTCCTGATACTTTCTTTCCTACATTCGGACATAATCTCTTCCTTGTTTTTTGCAACGTGGATATAATCCCCCCTGCTCTTTTTTACAAGGTGGACAAAATCCCTTCTGAAAATTTTCCAACTAGGACAAAACCCCTCCGGGCTGAAATCCCCTACATCTCTCCAAGCTGATCAGAGTCTTACCTGGCCACTTGGCTATTATTTTAGCATTTCCCGATAAGACTGCACAGCCACAATTCTTGGGACCTTTATTACCCTTTAAGTAAACAGTAAACAGTGATGCTTTTGATCAAACAATTAGAAAGCTGATTGACCTTAATAGCCCTCAATTAGACATTGCTTTTTAGCACATTTAAATTACAAACATATTCAGCATAATTGCATTAGGCACCAATTAACAAGAAAGTATAATAAATAAATAAATAAATAAATAAAGTTCATCAGCAATATGTACAAGAGTTTGTTATTTTTTTTTACTTTTATTTTATTTTTATTTTTTTATTTACTTATTTTTTTTTTTTTTTTTTTTTTTTTTTTTTGGTAATAAGCACATATTTTATCTCATTTTCCTAACATATATACAGGAAACTGTATGACAAAACCAATAATTTTTGTCTTTGAGTCCAGCCAAAACTCAGATTAGCCCGGGCATCTTCCCAATCTGATCAGGGTCTTCACTTTCTTCATGGTGAATGCTTTTAATGATATAACTATCAAGGACAATTAATACAGAATATATTTAGTAATCTAAAGAAAAAAAAAAAAAAAAAAAAAAAAAGAAAAAGCAAAAAAAACAACTAAAAAGACATGTTTTAAATCTGTTTTGATACAACTTATATGTTCATGGTAGTCAAATTCAGCTTAGGAACTTACAGGACAGATATTTGTGTGCAGAAACAGCTGTTGGTTTACACACAAGAGTGTGCAGTTTATAAAATAAGCTGGGAAGGATGGGCAGGGGGGATTCTATCCACCTTGAAAATTAAGCAGAAGGGATTTTGTCCAAAGAAGGGATTTTGTCCTAGTTGGAAAATTTACGGAAGGGATTCTGTCCACCTTGTAAAAATGAGCGGGAGGGATTATATCCACGTTGAAAAAAACATGGGAGGGATTATGTCCACCTGTACAAAAATGAGCGGAAGGGATTATGCCCACCTGTACAAAAATGAGCGGAAGGGATTATGTCCGGGAGGGATTTTGTCCTACACTCGCATATATATATATATATATATATATATATATATATATATATATATATATATATATATATATATGTGTGTGTGTGTGTGTGTGTGTGTGTGTGTGTGTGTGTGTGTGTGTGTGTGTGTGTGTGCATATGTGTATGCGCAGGTATGTGCATATATGAATATGTGGATGTGTATATTTTTTTTTTTATGAATGCGAGACACTTACGTTGTTTCGTAGTAGCTGGAGAAAAAAAATTGCTCTATGAACCCTTTTTTGTACGGGAAGCCCCAAAGTAGGTCATGGGCAACCAGTGCAGGCCCGGATCGGATGCAGTAGAATGTACCGTCTGATTGGGACCTTCACTGTTCATTTATTGAATAAACTCCTTAAAAGGAAAAAAAGAAAGGAAAAAGAAAAGAAAACGAACCTGACACCCCTACATTTGGAGGTGGTTCCTTGTATATTGGGAGGAAGAGTTCATTCGGTGCAGGATGGGTGAATGAGATTTGGGATATTTGTCTCATTGGCCCGTTTGTACCGGGTGGATTATTCTACTTTAACTCTGTGGACCGACAGGGTTCTCCCTGACACGTATTTTGACAGTTTTGATCCCAAAAACATGTTCAAGTCTTTTAGGAAGCTTGGGGAAAGGGTCCTGAGTGAAGCCTATATTATCAAAATACAAAATTATTTTCATCGATCTTTGGCATTGTAATTCAGTTCATGAGTAGTTTAAAGACTAGAAATTGTCAATATTTGGGCAAAACCCACAAAGTATAAAATAAGCTGTAGCGGACAACATTCTGATATAGATTTTATCTTTCGGGGAGGGTGGGACGATATCTCATGTGAGTTGTCAGGTATGCAGACAATTCACATGGGATGTCGGGCCTTTATTTCTCTGGGAAGGGTGTTCCATGGTGTTGCCGTCTGCAGTTGCGATGGGTGCTTAAACTGAAAGGGCCCTTTTTAAACCGATAAACCCTTAAATCTTATTGAAGGACCCCTTAATTAAAGGACCCCTTAATCTACATAAGGGATCCCTTGGATACCAATTTTAAAGCCCGGGGGAGGGCCCTGGATCGGTCCCATTCATGGAAGGAGAGGTGGCGTCTGGTTGGTTTTATAATCACTATCGATGTGTTATAGAAACTTCTGTATGTTGCGCAAACAGTGTGGACCCTGATTAGACGCCGGGTTCTGCAGTATCTGATGTGGGTCTTCACTTTTTGCCAATGTCTCATTTTAAAGGATCTTAGGTGTAAATGGGATATTAAAGGTATATGTAGATGCCACTCTCTTAATAAAATATGGACATGATGTTAGTGAAATATTATAGATTTATGTTTGGTTGGTATGATAATCATATACATATATCAGTCCGTAGCATGACTTCTACTGGTTGTTGTTATTATTATTATTATTATTATTCTTTTTAACTTAAAAGAGTTATCAGTTTTGTAACAGTTTGTGGCTTCGACTTGTTTTGGTTACATTTTAATTTGTGACCTTTTTTCACCATTTGATAGTATACTTTATAATACAGCACTTTCTATGGGCAGGTGATTAATTATGTGTGGGAGATCCGTTGCATAACTTTGTGTCGAGTTGTGGAGTTTTGTATGTGTTGTCTGGAAATGTGTGCGCGGGGCCTTTGAAATTATTGAAAAATATACCTTTAACTTATTTAGGATATTTTCAAAATATTTACACAGAGAGGTGGTCTAAACAGGCTGAAATCATCAGCTGAGTGAGTTAACTCTTATACTTTGGAAATGAGGTTACTTCATAGTTGAATTTTAACGTTATTAAGTTATAAAACTTTTCAAAATTTTAACCTGTAGAAGCTATGCACCTGATTGAATATTATGGCTAAACGAGTCATGAGAATGGGATTGATCTGAAAATAGATAGAGGTAGTTTTTATGCTGTAGGTACACCCCAGCCTCTTGCTAACGTACGCTGGTGTTGGGGTCCAAAGGAGGCCGTGTTGGTTGGATAGTCGTGTTGTGTCCAAACAAAAATGTATAGATTGTATAGAGGAATGACCATTTATGGTCATCTTTCTGTATAGTTTGTAAATTTTTGGGATCCATCTTTAAAACTGTGTTGTATCCAAGGCCGTGTTGTGGCGAACTGTGTTATAGGGGGATTGTGGTGTATCAGGGAAAGAGTGTTTTATATATCAGGCTTAGGTACAATGAGTATTGGACTCCTTGCCTTAAAGCTTATTGCTCATTTGCAATGCTTAGGGCACCAAGCATAGGGTAGCATACAAAATTCTAACTTTTAGGAGGGAATGGAGCTTGGCATTTGATGTGAATTGTTTACTAATTCGCATAGGGTGCTGGGCTTTATTTTTCTTTCTCTCTCTCTTAAAAGGAAGAAAAAGGAAAAAAAAGTTTTTTTTTTTTTTTTTTTTTGTTGTTTTTTTTATTTGGTGTATTGCTACTGATTACATATATTAAAAGATGCAAAGTTCACTGATGAGAAGAAATTTACCCCCATGACTTTGATTTCAATGCTGAAATTTAAAATTTCATTGTATTTTCACCTTGTTAACTTCAATTATAATGCAGATTTGCAAAACATTCAATGCTGAAATACCCTTTCCTCCCTCTTATCTGGAGCTCTGGGGAAACCTGACACTATTCTGATGTATTGAGATGCCCAGCTCTGCTGATAGCATCAAATAGGTATCCTGTAAAATGTAATGGCATATAATATATATGGGAGGAGATGTCTACACGGTATTTTTCTTGTCTCTCCGCGGAGGCATGCGTTGTGGGTACTCGTTGGGGGCTTGGTGGGGTGCGTCTGATGGGTGCCGGCGGGGTGTGCCGTTCGTGGAGAATAGGAGGGATATATATTAGTATTTTTTGAATGAAAAAGGCACCTGTCTGGAGCTTTCTAAGATGGAAAGTAAGATCTCCTTTTTTTTTCTTATTGAGTCTACTAAGAACATGGACTTGTAGTGATTCAAGAGATCTTGAGTGCCTGAATTCTGGTGGAGAAATGAGGTATACATTTCTACATATGTTTTTGCATTATAATTTATTGCCATATTAGAGAAATATATATGTTAGAGCTATCTGAACTTACATAAGTTAATTAGTGAATTCTAGGATTTTTTTCTTCTCTCTCTCTTTTAAGTGTTGTGAGTACTGTAGAACTTCGGTGAGCCCGTTCCCTGTGGCTGGACTGGGTGCGCTCTTGGGTACTTGGAGGACTCCCCTCAGGGCTCCAGATGCCCCTGTGTTTTGGGATAATTTGTTTGTTTGTTTTTTCTCTCTGAGTTGGGTATGTTGGGCATGCACATTATAGTCACCGCAAATGAGACCATTCTAATGAGTATGTGCAATATTTATTTCTATTTTATTAAAGTTTTGCATCATGTTAGTGGGTCCGTGTAATAAATACCCCTCTAGGCCCCACTTTATATAGAGAAAAGTGGGGTTTGAGGGGGTACGCATTATTTTCCTTGTTTTTGTTTGGGGGCATGGATTGTGGGTGCTCGTTAGAGCCGCCTCAATGAGGCGGTTCTGGCGGATACCAGCAATCTATGTTTGGGATGTGAGTGAGAAAAATGTCACAATTTTCGTCAGAAAAATAATCTTTTTAGAGATGTAACGGTGTGTGCTGTATTACACAGATGTGTTATCGTGGTAGGAAATACATGTATTCCCTTAACTTGCCCCCATGGTGCGCCCAATGGTTCAGTCCATTTTTATATGGAGAGAAGTGGGGTTTGAGGGGGTACGCATTATTTTCCTTATTTTTGCTCTCGGGGCGGGGGGGGGGGGGGGAGGACATGGATTGTGGGTGCTCGTTGGAACCGCCTCAATGAGGCGGTTCTAGCAAGCACCAGCAATCTATATTTCGGGTATGAATGAGAGGTATGTCACAATTTTCGTCGGAAAAAATAATCTTTTTGGGGTGTGGCAGGGGTGCTGTCTCATCTCATCATGGTGGGAAATATTCCCTTAATTTGTCCCCATGGTGCGTCCAACGGTTTTGGCTGAGTTTATTTAGAAGAGAGTTTGAATGGCCCCCATGGATGTAAGAGCCATTGAATTTTGATTGTTTATATTATTGTATGCATTTGGGGTATGTATGGTCTGTCTGTTTGTTTTTTTTTTTTGTTTGTTTTTTTTTTTGTTTTTTATTTTTTTTTTTTTTATGGTCTGTCTGTTTTTTGTTTTTGTTTTTTTTTTAATTAAAAAAGGGAAGAAGAAGAGAAAGAAAAAAGAAGAATGAGTAAAAAAATTAAGAAGAAAATGTGTTGCTCCTGCCCTGCCTAAGACTGTTGGACATGTAGCTCTGAACACAGCTTTTATAATTAAAAATAACTTTATTACTATTGCTAATTTCTAGTATTTGGAATGTGAGAGCCAGGCATTATGACTATTGCTAATTTCTATGTATTTGGCATGGGAGAGCCAGACATTATTACTGTTACTAATTGCTATGTATTTGGCATGTGAGAGCCAGACATTATTACTATTACTAATTGTTACGTATTTGGCATGTGAGAGCCAGACATCACATTTTTTTGGGGGTCCCATCTCACTTTGTCAAGTATACACGATATGGGAAAGTTCTGGTTCCCAGACAGCAAAATGTCAAAATGTAAAATACAATGCTTGAGTTGAGGGGACCAGTCAAATAGATCATCACTGGTCATAACGAGCGTTGAATTTTAATATATATGTATCGTTCGTTTTATTGAGATTTTAAAGGCACTTATCAAATAATAGTATGAGGGCTATCGCGCCTTTTGAACAATAAGAATATTGTATGGCCCTGAGAGTATCTTTTGCTGAGGTATATGCTTTATTTTATTTTATTTATTTTATTTTTTACACTTCTTCTAGTATTGAGTGGGGCTGTATTAGAGTAGTCTTTCTAGATATTAGATTGAGGGACCCGGGCATTATATGTAATATAAATTTGGCAATTTAACCTTATCTTCACCTCAAATTTGCTCAGATGTTATCAAATGGACCTGGGTACAGCGCTTCCTGTGGGGCCGCGTGTCCGCTGGGCGGTGACTCGGATCAGCCTGCGCAGAATCATGGTTTTGTGCTGATTAGCCAAACAACCAAGCTTTCTTTAAATGCCTCTGCTTCGAATGTGTTCTCTTGGCGAGCATGCGGTCCTGTTGGGGGTGCTGTACGTCGGCTGATATATCAAGGATTCTGTTAGCAGGATTCAGTTTTATAAAGTTCCCGGCTACATCCCTGATTTGTGAGGTGGTGGGCATTGGGGTCATGTTGCTTTAGGGAGTGCACACAGCACTGCATCTAATTTTAGAAGATCGTGGGGATATCCTTGAGTTGTTTGCATTCAGCCTTAGGGCCTGGAGTTGCGAAGAAATTTACGGTCCTAAAAGTGTTCGAACTATTGAAGTGCGACTGATACAGAGGTTGACTATTGAAAATAGTTTATCGCATTATGAAATATTCTGAGTGGTTCTTTTTTGTCCTGATACTATTTAACTTAATATACGTTGTTGTAGACCCTCTGAATTGCATTTTTTTTTCTCCAAAATCAATATCACTAAATATTTAGTAAGAAAGGAAAGGCTATTGAATATATCGTATGACTAATAATGACGTGTTCGCTATAAGTTAGTTAAGGGTTTAGCCGGGGACTTTTTTATTCCTTGGTTAACCAGTGTATCAAATATTAGTAAAACAATTTTGAGATATAATATGGCTGAAACCTTTATAGATTGTTAATACGTTTAATACAGTTGTCTGTCGTTGTCTCAAACATTGATATCTCGAACTGCTACAAAAGCATACTAAACTTTGGGATATGTTTTGCTTTTATTTCCGTTACATGTTACATGTACCGTAAGTTTTAACTCTTTTCATACCATACTATTGTCTTGGACAAGGAATCCCGGTCCCTTGGGGTTTGAGATAGCGAGGATCGCCTGCATATAATCATATAAAAAAGCCGTTTACACTAGAAGGTAAGTAGACATTATTGTCATGAGTCTGGATAGGAGTGGGTATTAGACAAATATTTTTCTTGTTTTTCCGCTGGAGCGTGTTGTTGGTGCTCAGTGGAGGCGCCTCATCGAGGATCTTCTAATGGGTGCCCGCGGCGTGTGTTCTTTGTGGAGAAATAGGAGGGATATCAATACTTTTAGACAGAACAAATTACCTTATTAGGAGCTATGATTGTTGTTGGAATCGACTCGGGGGACTTCTGGAGGTGTGGCATTCGGAGCTCTCTAGAGTTAGATCAGACTGGGCGACCTCCCTTTGAATTTAGGTACTTTATTTTTTGTTTGTTTTTGTAGCTATGGGTAGGTAGCCTGTGATCCACAGTTGCATATAGCCAGCGAAGGCTCTGATCAGACCCTGCATATGCACAGGACTATCGTGTCTTTGCTGGTCATTTTTATGCCACTCTGTTAACGGCATCGCGGGACGGCCATTTTTTTCTTCTATTTTTTTTTAAGTAGAAAATTCTCACACCTTTGCCAGTGATATTTAATTTGTGGCTAAAGATTGTTGCGAGGTGAAAACACAATAGTGGACATTGTTCACTGCAGGCTATATTTTTCGAGGGAGCTTTCCTCAGGCTGTGAGTAGAGGATGCCTTTGGATATAAAAGACAGAATTATATAAAATGTTATGCTTCGCTTCGGCTATTGGCGTCTTTCTGTGGTCGGCGGTTGCACCCTTGGGGAGGAGGCCATGGTTTCCTGTTGTGGAGACTTTCATGGGACTGCTCTACAGATGTGGGTGCAGTGGGGACTCTGGCAAGATTATACTGTATGTGTTGTCTCGCCTCTGCCTCCTATGCCCCGCTCTCTCTCTAAAGTCTAAAGTTTATATTGGCAGACTTACCATGTCTTTCTTTCTTTTTTTTTTTTTTTGAGATTAGTGTTAACTTCTGTATAGTGGAATGCTGGTATAGTCCCATTATCGTTGGGCTCCTTTGCGGGTTGTTTCTTACCTGGGGATCGCATGCATAGATTTGTAAATGTAAATATGTGTATATACATAATGCTGGACCGCTTGATTATTTGGAGGCTCCATATTCCTCAGAGATAGTCATTCTGCTGTTCGGGATGGGTTTTGTGAGCTGGTGGGTGGTATTGGAGTGATTGTGGGGTGTGACGTGTGGCGGTCTGTGGGGTTTCGTTTGTTTCTCTCTCTTGGGCTGGGTCGGGGATGGGATGTTTTTTTTTTTTTTTTTTTTTTTTTTTTTTTTTTTGTTTTTTTTTTTTGTTTTTTTTTGGTCTCTGAATTAATGTTGGTAGCATTGATTCAGAGACGCGATAGGAATCTTTCCGTTTTGGATCCGGTTCGGGGGTAGGAGGCTGGCGGAGTTTTTGCGAGCTGACGGACGCCATTTTGGCGATCTTATCGGTGTCATGTATAGGTCTGCTGGACCTTTTTGGATGGTGGAATGTCTGTTGTTGTTTTTGTTTGTTGGGTTTTATTGAGCCCTACTAAATAACAATGACTTTATGTATAATTGTAAAACTGATTGTAGTTTGCTTCGCTATATTGTAGTGGAAACATATTTCTCCCTTCTTGAGGGTTCAAAATGAAGTTTTAATGTCCTGTATGTTATATAAATGTCTGGCATGACATGCACACTTTTTGTGAATATCTAATTTTTTACGGAGGTCAGTTTAAATGTTGTTCTCTGGTTATTCCACTCACTTTGAGCCATACTGTCGTGCGGGATATAAATTATGTTGTTATCACTGAAACCATATCCATAGACGGCTGACTCAGTTCATTTTTGTAAGCATGAATTGCCAAGGTCTCTCAGATAAAACTAAACGAGCAGATACGTTAAATTTTCTGAAAAGTAAAAAGTATTCAGTGTATATACTTCAGGATACTCACTTTATAGATAAAGAGGAGAATTATATTCGAACACAGTGGGGATTTGAATGTTATTTTAGCAATTTTGCGTCAAATTCAAGGGGTGTGGCTATACTATTTAATAATAATTTTGAATTTAAAGTACAGAACGTAGAAAGGGATGATAATGGTAATAGATTAATTTTGACAATAGAAATTGAAGGAAAACTGTTTACGCTTATAAACATTTACGGACCGAACAAAGATGATCAAGAATTTTACAAACAGTTACTTCTGAAGATAAATGAAAATGAAAATACGGTTATTATGGCGGGAGACTTTATATACTAAATCCAGATGTTGATTTCGAAAATTATGCAAATCAAGCTCGGGGCGAAGTACTTAACTTGATGATTGAAACAAATCTAATAGATGTCTGGAGAGAACTTAATTTAGAAAAGAAACAATTTACATGGAGAAGAAAATCTACTTACCAAAAAGCAAGACTAGATTTCTTTTTAATCTCGGAACTTTTATTTACTAGTGTTGTAGAGTCTGAAATTTTACCTGGGTATAAAACTGACCACTCCCTAATTTTATTAACGTTAGAATTTGGGAAATTCAAGAAAAGGAGATCATACTGGAAATTTAATAACTCTTTATTAAAAGATAATGGTTATGTAACAGAAGTGAAAAGGGTAATAGAGACAACAAAATTGCAATACGCAAAAGAAACCCAACTCAACTATTCAAATATTGCGGAAATACCATTGGATGAAATACAGTTTACAATCAAAGATGATTCATTCTTTGATGTACTACTTATGGAAATCAGCGGTAAAACAATCTCGTATTCAGCATACAAGAAAAAAAAAGAAAATAAATTATTGGAAGAAATTCAAGTTTTGGGAAATATAGATAATATAAATTCTGAATTATTGGATGAAAAGCGGAAAGAACTATATGATGTTAGGAAAGTTAAAATGGAAGGGGTTAAGGTAAGATCTAAAGCTAGATGGATAAATGATGGGGAAAAGGTTACAAAATATTTTTGTAATATGGTAAACCGAAATTATACCAGTAAATGTATGAATAGTATAAGAAAAGAAAATGGAACTCTTATTACAGAACAGTTCGATATATTAAATGAAACGATGTCCTTTTATAAGCATTTATATTCTAAACGAAACACTTTGGATATTGACTTAAATAATTTGTTTTCAGGTTATAATATTCCTAAATTAAACGAATCCGAGAAAATTTCTTTAGAAGGACCGATAAAATATGAAGAAATACTATCTTGTCTAAAAAAATCGTCCAATAATACCAGTCCGGGATGTGATTGATTTACATACGAATTTTTTAAATTCTTCTGGAAGGACGTAGGGATATACTTATTAAGGGCAGTTAATACTTGTTATAATAAAAGAGAATTAACAGACTCCTTAAAAGAGGAATTATTACATGTATTCCGAAAGGAAACAAAGACAAATTATTATTGAAAAACTGGCGCCCTATATTGCTGTTAAATACGTCATATAAATTAACCTCATCTTGCATTGCAGAAAGAATAAAGGTTGTGCTGCCATCTATAATAAATGATGACCAAGCCGGTTTTATTTCGGGCCGATTTATTGCTGAGAATGTAACAATATTGTATGATATAATGTACTACACCGAAAAACACAAAATACCAGGAATGCTGCTTCTAATAGATTTTGAAAAAGCTTTCGATTCCGTAGACTGAGAATTTTTATATAAGGCGTTAAAGTTGTTTGAATTTGGGGATTCATTTATACAGTGGGTAAACCATTTTTATACTAATTGTCAGTCATGTGTTATTGTAAACGGACATCTGTCGGAATGGTTTTATTTACAGAGAGGCTGTCGACAAGGGGACCCTTTATCCCCATATCTTTTTGTGGTTTGTGCTAAAATTTTAGCTATCCTCGTACGGCAGCCTGGAGGTATAAAAGGTATTACTATTGGCAATATTGAGTTTCTTGTTTCACAATATGCTGATGACACTTCCTTTATTTTAGATGGATTCCAAGAATCCCTAGAAAATTGTATGAAAGATTTAAAACTATATGCCAAAGCCTCCGGCCTTTGTGTGAATATTGAAAGAAAACTAAGGTTGTTTGGGTTGGCTCAAGAAAAAATAGTCATACAAGATTCTGTGAAAACTACAAATTACAATGGGAAAATAATGACTTTACAGTTCTTGGTCTGAAATTTACAAACAATTTAAAAGATATGGTAGATTTGAATTATCGAGAAAAGCTAACTGATATTCGAAAACTATTCCTTAATTGGTCAAAAAGAGTTTTAACTCCATTTGGAAAAAATTCTATTATTAAAAGTTTGGCACTCTAAAAAATAAATCACTTAATTCTAGCTTTGCCTAACCCATCAAAACAAATAATAAATGAACTGCAAAATATGTTTTATGAATATTCATGGAATAAAGGTCCGGATAAAATTAAACGCGCAGTGGTAATTCAAAATTATCAGGATGGGGGTCTTAGAATGATAAATGTCGATATTTTTATCAAATCATTAAAACTTACCTGGCTTAGAAGAATATTGTTAAAGAATAATAGGTATAGTGAGTTTATTCAAGAGAATTTTCCATGTATTGCAGACTGTTTACAGTACGGTAGTTTATTTATTGAAAACGAGAATATAATTGTGGATAATATTTTTGGAAGGACATCTTCTTGAGCTTAACATTGTTTTTAAGAAAAGGAGAACCTTTGTCTTGGAAAGAAGTAGTAAGTATCCCATTGTGGTACAATTCATCCATAAAGGTAGGAGGCAATGTAGTATTTTATAGAAGCTGGAAAAATAAAGGTATTTTGTTAATAAATGATTTACTTGATGCAAATTGTGAATTATTAACCTATCCTGAATTTCAAAGGAAATTTCATCTGCCTACTATTTTTTTAGTATTTGAAGGCATTATCAGAAGTATTTAAAAACTATATATTTAGTTTTAGGTGGGCCCCTTTTCTATATAGACAAGAAACTCCGATTTTAACTTATCATCTGTTACATATTTTTAAACACAAGAAAGGCTGTAGGTACATATATGATAAACTTAATGCTTCTAATGTTAATCCGAGATCGGTAGTTAAATGGCAATTTACCGGTACAGTTTGATTGGAAAAAAGCTTTCCATTTATCCTTTAAGGTAACAAAGGAAACTAGTCTCAGATGGTTGCAGTTTAGAATAAATCATCGAATTCTAGGCACAAATTATTATTTGTTTAAGATGAATCTTACGGAAAATGAGAAGTGTACTTTCTGCCAAGACCAACCTGAGACAATCAAACATATTTTTGGGGAATGTGAACATGTAAGGTATTTTTGGGATTCATTTATAATGTTGTTACACGATAATTGCGAATTGAATAATATAGTATTTGATGCAGAACGTATTATTTTTGGTAGTCCAAATTTTGATCATTTATTAAATGAACTTATACTTCTCGGAAAACGTATGATATTTCGAAAGAAAAAAGAAAATAAACTCCCTGGACTTAGTGAATTCATACGTTTAGTAAAACTGAATTATAAAATAGATATGTATAATGCTGTAAAAAATCAAGCTCAGATTGCCTGTGAGAAAAAGTGGGACAAATACAGAGAGCTGCTTTATAATTAGTAATATATAAGTATAAGGTACAGCATATATATAGTGCTTGCCTTGCCGGTAGATGGCATTGTATGTTATGTCATGTCTGTCCTATCAATTGGTAGACCGTCTTCTTTACTCTTTTTATGTATCTTCGTGTTTTTTTTTGTTTCTTTTATTTTTTTGTTTGTTTGTTCTACCTATTTAAGTATAAACAGACGAAGATAATTTGCCTAAACGGCATATTATGGAATCTAGCCAGACGGACGGATGGCGTTTGTGAGGCGTCGTATGGGAGTCGATGAAACCTCACCGCATCGACGCTCATGCGACGTTGGTTGGGCGTCTTTGGCCGGCTGGCTGGATTCCATGTTGTGTGACTAGAAAGTTCAAATGAGGAAATGGTGTTTCATGAGGTATGAGCTATACTTAACAGGAGCGTGGCCAGGCAGAAGTTATGAAGCCCGGGCTTCGACAATTTGATTTTATTTTCATTCTAAATTTGTACGGAGGACATACGTGGACCGGGCGGAACATTTTTTGCGGGACGGCATGACCGCTGAGCAATGAACTAGACCAGCCTGAGTGGATGCGCAGGCGGAACTGAGCCATTACCAAGCGCTGATTAGCCAAATTTACAAGCTTTTAATAGGAGAACAATAGAGATTCTGATTAGGATGTGTATAAGCATAGGCTAATCTGAATCTTCACGGAGTACATGTGCGGTCTTGCATGGGCTGCTGTGCCTCTGCTGACATTTTAGAGATTCTATTGGCAGGCTTCATCTTCATAAAGTTCCTGGCTATGCCCCTGCTTAACGACATTCATTCAGCAGGTTTGGATTAATAACATACCAGTAATGATGACGTCAGATTTCCGACGGTATATCGCAGAGTATACCGTTGGAAATTTTGACGTTATCCAATCAGACGTCGCGATACATGCGCGAATACGCTTGAGTTAATATTGGTAGCTATATGGTGATTACGATAGAGCAACCTTTATACAATGAACCCTCGTTACAACGACGGCATTTGTTCTTAAATATGTTGCCATTAAAATGAGTCTGTGGTTGTAAAGAATCTTTAATGAGCAGAATGACAAGCAAGAAAGGCCTTGATTTTTTTCTTGTTTCCTCGTGGAACATACACGTTTGGATATTTGTTGGAATCGCCTCACTGAGACGATTCCAACAAGTATCCGGAACATATGTTTCTTAAAGTAATGAATAAAATATTCTGACAGAATGTCTGACTACTTGTTACCTTTTCAGAAAAGGCTTTGTGCCAGTCAACTTGTCATTATAATGAATTATGTTGTTGTATCGAGTGTTGGTATAGGGGGTTGACTGTATAATATATGTTTTTACTGTGTAGGTCTGGTAAATGTTACTTGTATGTTTGTGCTGAAAAAAAAAAATAAAAAAAAAAAAATTAGAGACGTATTTCTTGAAAACTTTGAAATTCAGAGAAAAATGTGTTAATTATATCGCTGACCTGCTCACTTTACCTCCCTTTGTTTTATCTATGGTATCGGGTTATTGAGCGACGTTTTATATGATATTTTAAGCATTCGCTGACACATCTCTGTAAAAAAACAACAACAAAAAAAAACAAAAAAAAAAAAAACAAAAAAAAAAAAAACATAATAAATGATGATAACTAGAAAGTATTTAGAGAACAACTGAATAAAAGTAGTGATCTCGGTAGTTAAAAGAAGTTATAAGAAATAAGGACAAGGTACTATTTCTTCCCATTTGATAATATGTATATACATGTGTGTGTTTGTATGTGTGTGCGTGCGTACATACGTACGTTCGAAAAATATAAATAAACAAATAAAACGAAATTCGTAATGCATGAAGGTGGTCAAAGCTTGGTCAATAATCATTCTCCGCCGGATTAACTTCGTTGTGGGCAAATCCGCCCACTGACGTGAAAGTTTCCGGGGTCGCAATTTTGTAACGATAAAGATTGGTGATCACGCTCGGCTGATTGCGGGACAGATCCTAGCCCAGGGTTTAGGTCATAACTTGTTTGACCGTTTTAGTGTTCAGTTCGGGGAAAAAAAAAAAAAAAAAAAAAACCCTGGAAAAGGATCTAATCCTCTTTTACCTATTTTTAGGTAAGTGACAGTTATTTTACTTTTGAACTTTTTGTTCATCCTGTACAATGTGCATAATGATTTTTAGATTTTGTAGAAACAAACATATTTTTGTAATCTGTATGGGGCGTCCGATGTATACGTTCTTCATAATTTTGTTGTGTGCGCACGTATTCAGAAGTGTGTTTTTTTTTTTTTTTTTTTTTTTTTTTTAGAATTTACTTTTAAGTCTTGTTCGGACAGTACAATCTGCACAACAATTTGCAAAATAAATGTAAACGCGAACTTACTACATTAATTTGTAAGCACGTCCGGCATTCAATTTCTACATGCTTTCTTTTCTGTACGCATAACTATTTCAGCGGTCTCACTAATAAGCGACATGAAGTGTCATGAAGAGACATGAAGCGTCATGAAAAGACAGGAATATATTTAATCATTTGTGTGGCATAAAATTTTCTCTCCTTAAAAATGAATTAATGGTTAATAAAAAGCATTTAAAAAAAATTTATTCCAAGAAACATTGGCCAGTTCTGACGAGAACCTTAAACAGGAAATTCGCTCTAAAACCGTTAGCGCATATAAAGTGACATGAAATTGTTAAAAGTGACATGAAGTAAAAAAAATAACTAAGTAACGTAAAGAAACTATTTCATTGCTTGAAATAGCGATATGAAAATACTAGAAGGTCATGAATTAGTTCATTGCTTGAAAAAGGGACATGAAAATGCTGTAAAGCCGAGAAATTATTTCATTGCTTGAAAAAAGCGACAAGAAAATATCATAACGTCATGAAACTATTTCATTCGCTTGAAAAAGCGACATGAAAATATTTGAAGGTCCTGAATTATTTCATTGCTTAAAAATGCGACATGAAAATGTTGTAAAGCCGAGAACCCAGATAGCATGACAACGTTGGGCCAGCGTAGTATTTTGATTAGTCACTCCGTTGGGCCAACGTTGTAAAATAACGTTGGCCCAACGTTAACTTGCTCGTTGGGCCTCCGTAGGGCCAATGTGTTGGCGCAACGTTGGGCCAACGTAGGACCTATTTGACAGGTAACATTGAAACAACGTTATGCCAAAGTACATTGTATACGTTGGCCCAACGTATACTGACATATCAGTTGTCAATTTGGACGCAAAATAATGTTTATCCGTATCAAACATGAAAATTTTGTCCGCATCAAACACTGTAATGCATTTTTTTCAACTTAAAGCCATAAAATTTTAAGTCGAGAAAAAATTGATTACAAAACAACCTCTTTATAAAAGGGTTGTTTCAGTTTTAAACAAAAACTTCCGTGACCAAACTCTACTGAATGATCATGATGCTGCACTTCCTGAAATTGCTCCATACCTGGTTGAACGTTGTCTAAGTTCTCTCGTTTTGTCACCAGATGAGGTTAAACTAATCTTAAAATCTCTCCCTGTTGGGAAAGCTACTGGCCCCGATGGACTCAGTAATCGTATTCTCTCTGTGCTAGCTGATGAACTTTCTGTTCCTGTCTGTGCTCTTTTTAATCAGTCCTTACAACATGGAACCGTACCTGAATGTTTTAAAGAAACTCATGTTTGCCCAATACTTAAAGGTGGTGATCCGGCAGTTCCTTCTAATTACAGACCAATTTCACTTTTGAGTAACTTAGACAAAGCTTTAGAAAGACTTGTTTTTAAATATTTATACAATCACCTCCTTGATAACAATATCCTTACATCGTTCCAGTCTGGCTTTAGACCAGGCGACTCTACTGTTAATCAATTAACATATTTATACGATACTTTCTGCCACGCGTTAGACTCAGGGAAAGAAATCAGAGTAGTATTCTGTGATATCAGCAGGGCATTCGACAGGGTTTGGCATAGCGGACTAATTCACAAGCTTAAGGCAGCAGGAGTAACTGGAAATTTACTACAATGGTTTACAAGCTATCTTGAAAATAGAAAACAACGTGTTGTGTTATCTGGGGTCAAGTCTATCTGGAATTATATTAAAGCTGGCGTTCCGCAGGGGTCCATCTTAGGCCCTCTATTATTCCTACTATACATAAATGACATTGTCACTGAAATTCGATCGAACATCCGACTTTTTGCTGACGACACTAGTCTATATATTATTGTAGACAATCCAGATGCTGCTGCTGAAATCCTTAATACAGATCTTAACAAAATATCAAAATGGGCAAAGTCTTGGTTAGTGAAATTTAACCCAAATAAAAATGAATCTCTTATTATCTCTCGCAAAATAAACAAATCTGATCATCCTCCGGTTTTCATGTCGAATCAAGAAATTAACGAAGTTCAGTTTCATAAACATTTGGGAATTTATATAGCATCAGATTGCTCCTGGCATAAACATATAGAGTATGTCAAGAGTAAGGCATGGTCCAGAATAAATGTCATGAGGAAATTTATATATACCTTGGATAGAAAGTCCAAAGAAACAATTTATATTGCTTTTGTTAGCCCAATACTAGAATATGCCGATGTAGTTTGGGACAACTGCACTCAAGAAGAGAAACATGAGATAGAAAAAATTCAATTAGAGGCTGCTAGAATAGCCATCGGAACAACTAAACTAGTCTCTGTGCAAAAACTATATGATGAGATCGGATGGGAAACACTAGATGTAAGGAGAAGAAAGCATAAATTAGTCCTATTCTATAAAATGTATAATGACATTGCCCCCTCTTATCTCTCTTCACTGGTTCCTCGACCTGACCAGAACGCTTCACGTTACAGTTTGCGTAACGCAAATAATATAAGAACAATACAATCTCGTACTAATCAATATTATAATTCTTTTCTTCCTGCAGCCATTCGTGATTGGAACGATCTTCCCTGCTCTGACAGGATTGTAGATACAGTTGATGATTTTAAGAGACAATTAAGTCAGGGCAGAATAGTGGTTCCAAAATACTTTTATGCAGGCAACAGAAGCATGCAGATACTTCATACTAGACTTCGAACTGGTTGCAGCTCTCTCAACTACGATCTTTACTCGAAAAACATCATAGAATCTCCTCTCTGTAATTATAGATGTGGTGAAATAGAAAATGCAGACCACTTCTTTTTTAGATGCCATTTATACCAAAATCATAGACAGGTATTAATGCATACTCTATCACAACATGGCAATATCACCCTAAACATAATCCTCAATGGCGATCTTCATTTACCTAATGAAGCTAATATAGCCATTTTTGAAGTAGTACAGAGGTATATCCAAAGAACGAAAAGATTTTAAGAAAGTTAATCGGTCACACTCGTATCAGTCATTATTTGTACCAGACTAAATGGACTTTAAATAGTGACAGTGATTCGGAGCATACATCGATGACATCACTCGGATCTGTCCTGCACCGCTCACTGTCCCCAGTAACTTCTTACTATATTCATAGTCTTCGTAAAATATGCTCCATAGTTCTTCATTTCTTTCCCTCCCTCTGTTTTTCTTCATTACATCTTGTGTAATTTGTTTCTCTTTTCTCTTCTTATTCTCATTTTATGTTTGCTCACCTCTTCATGTTAAACTTCACAATTATTATTTATTAATAAATTGTTATTACTTGAAGAGGACCACTGGAAACTAACCATTCAGGATTTGCTTGTATACTCATATTTCTGACAATGATCACATCCTAGGAAAGGAACTAAATAAGCTTTTATGCTTTCGTTCTAATCCTATTGTTGTACTTTTGTATGTGTTGTATATGTAAACATTTCGGAAATAAATATGTTTAAACCAACAAAAACTGTATTAGTTAAACATATGCGCTATATCCAGTCAAAAATGTATAGGTTGTTTATAAGAAAAAAATGACGTCATTTTTCTATATAATCTATACATTTTTGAACCATGTTATATCCAAATTTGTGTTATAAATATCATTTTTCTATATAATCTATACATTTTTGAACCGTGTTATATCCGAATTTGCGTTATAATGCACTGTGGTATAAAGAGGTTACTGTTTCCATATATCTTTATCGATCGAAGTTGAATAATACTGTATACGAAAAGAATCCTACATCCAAGTTGTCAAGCCATTACGAAAACACACCTATACAAATATATTGAGAATTTTACAACCAAAAAATGAAAACTTTCAGATGAAAAATTCTGATATTTTCTTTATATTTCTGCTCAAAACATAGATTGTGGGTACTCGTTAGAACCGCCTCGGTGAGTACCACAATCTGTGTTTTTGAGCAGAAATAAGAAAAGTCATGTACGCCCCATGTAAACCTCAGTTTTACTATATAAAAGTGGGGTTTATGGGGGTCAAAATTATATAGGTATGTTTTCGTGATGGATATATCGATTAACATCTGTTTCGAAGAAATATCTTAAGTAGCTAAATATCTTTTGTCGTTGAGCCAATCTGAAAATAAAAAAGAAATTTAAAGTAATACTCTCCTCCAGTATTATTTGTTTATTATTTGTCAGTTTATATAATTATCTTTATGAATAAATGAGGTGAATGTTTTTTTGTTGTTGTTTTTTTTACCATTTTTTCATTTTTTATCATTTTTTCATTTTACAAAAAAAAGTAATTTTCATTCACTTTTATAAAACATCATTGTTCAACTTACACATAAAGCTTAGCAACATAAAGAAGATGTTGTCTAACAGCCAGCTATAAAGGCACTAAAAAGCAGATTCTGGTGTTTATCTTCCTGGTATTAATTATACATTGATAATGGTCAACACAAACATAACTCTCTGGGGTATTAGGTTTCATTATAAGTGATGTTATAACCTGCAGGTGGTGAATAGTCAAAGACAGTATCATAGTTAAATTTATTGATGAAGCATTTCTTATCATATTTTGTATGCGGAATTAGGCCTAAACTAATAAAAGAGGAAAACCTCAACTTGCATTGTTTTTTACATTGCAAGAAAAGAGAAAATATATTGTATCAATATAAAAACTGTATTTTTTGTATTTAGAATGTAGGATTCCCAACAAGACAAGATGGCTCTATTTTTCTTCCTTTTGAAAATTAAAGTCAAAACTACAAATATTGTAACATTTTCATTGATTTATCCATTCGAAAATTTAATCATGATGTAGTTTCATTATTAAATGAATCTGCGGCTTGTGCATCACATATCAACGTTAGGTCAACGTAGATTCAACGTTATCACATAAACAAAAAGCATGGGGAAAATATGCATCTAAATACATACATTGGGCAAACGGTGGCCCAATGTTAGTGCATAAGACTTATTTTTCTCTGAAATTTGTATGACGTTGGCCCAACGTTGGCGCAATGTTGTACATTTGATGCCAACGGTTAGCCAACTATCCAACCATATTTCAACCATATTTCAACGTTGGGCCAACGTTGTCATGCTATCTGGGATGGGCCTATTCGATTGGCAACATTTCCTTAATGAAGGGAAATATTTGATAATCTTATATGCACTTTATAAAAAAAATAAGCCTGCTCTGTTCTGTTCTGTTTATATTTTCTGCCAACTGAGGCACACACTCCACTTGGAGTTGAATCTTCTTGGGTGTATTTACAGGGACTAAAATGACTGGCTTCTTCCGTCACTCTATTTACAAGCTAGAAAGTACTTAATAAAAAAAAAACAACTGTTCACTTCTACAGATTTGTGCTGTGGCCACTTCCCCTAACTTTAGTAGCCCTCCTTTTCTTATTTGGTATATGTGATAGTCTTTTGTATCGTTCAATGTGTAGTCTATGACATAGGCACCTACTAGCTTTCTCTATATCTGCCCTTAACTGCGATTGAATGGCTTCTTCCCCTCCAAGCAAAGCACTACTATCCAAGATAAACTGGAGCAGGTCTTCTAAGTCTGGCTGATGGTTAAATATGTCCACATACATGTCTTCCATGCTTTTTAACATTGACTGTCTGACAGCTGATAGCGCAGTACAATGCAGAATGAAGTGCTCTGTAGTTTCATCTTCTTGCTGGCACAATAAGCAGGTTCGGCTTATTTCATTCTGGTTAAATGACGCTCTGTTCACTTGTAGAATATAGGTCCCCGTGATCAGTTTCGCCTTCACACCAACACGTGGAACGTCCCTTACACCTGTTACTGACTGTACCGAAGGATGCTTCTTCCCTGGATAGTACTCGTCCGCATGCATAAACCGGAGAGTTGAGTATAAAGCAGCCTGCCTCTTGATACACTCAGACCAGTAACGGTCCACGTGCTGCCGGACCAGCCGTTTCCATCTATATTTGGATGGGGGGTTGTTTAGAATGTCCAGAGCAGGGGGTAGCCCATATCTAACCAACAGCTTCCTGACTTCTACATACCAGCTGCTTCCACTGTACGCTTTTACTGACACTGCCCTCACTGCAAGTTGCTTCTCTGTTGCTTTGTCATCAAGTCGACGTATACTGCCGTACAGGGTCAGGGCTCTCTTATGGACTATACACTCAACAGGAGTTAAACCAGACAGTACATACACCGCAGGATCAGCAACTGTATCTGGGAGTGATAGGATCATTTTCAGGAACTTTTTGAGTAGTCTGTCGAGCCTCTCCATCAGTGTCCTCCTAGGTAGAAGAACCTCCAGTCCGTAAACGAGTACTGGGACAACATACGTCTGTAACAAGTGGATCGAAGTCTCTGGGTCAAGACCGTTGTTTCCATGGAAGCCGGCTGCCATGAGGCTGTATACTGCACGTCTAGCTTTCTCAATGTTGTGTGACACAGCACTTTCCTGACTGTCCTCCGATCTTAAGATACCCATATGCATAGCCTCTTTCACCACTGGCATTTTCTCTCCATTCATATATATGCAAATATCTTCCTCCTTCAGTGCCTGGTGATTCTTGCACTGGCTTAGGATAGCTAGAATTACACTCTAACAGGCTGCAACAGGTACCTTTCCATCTGACTGAAGTCTACCGACGATGACACAATCTTCTGTAGAGACGACAAGCTTGACGCTGCAATTGCCAGGTCGTCAGCCACTGTCGGGGCGACACAACAAACCTCACCAATGTGACATCCCTCTCCTGATAGTACAAGCTTGTCCAATAACCCATTCCATACACTTTGTATAGGTCCGTACTAAGTATCCCACCTTGCCTTACCCCCTGTTTAACCTCAAATCTATCCGACACTGCTCCCTCCCATTTGACAACCGACTGTGCACCCTGGTGCATGGAGTTTACCAGCATCCAATCTGCCCCATCTACACCGATGTGGAATAACTTTCTCATCAGGCTGTTGTGGAAGACAACGTCAAAGGCAGATTTAGCATCTAGGAACGCGATGTACAATGGCAGACGCTTGTCCTTGTGTTCACGTATGACTTCCTCCAGGATGAGGGACCCATTCATTGGCGAAGAGTTCCGGGTGAAGCCTCTCTGTAGACTATTCTGGTTGGCCTCAATCAGGGGACCCATCTTCTTTCTTATTACAACTTCCAGCACTTTGGTGACAATTGGGAGTATTGTAATCCCTCTATAATTCTTTGCTTCCACAGCCGAGCCCTTCTTCTTGTATACCGGTGTTAACACTCCAACTTTCAGTGCCTCCGAGAGTCGACCAAACTTAAACAGACCGTTGATTATGCTCGTAGTGGTGTCAACAAGGGCTTCTCCACCATACAAGAAATGTTCGGCTGTGAGTCCATAGACATCTGGTGCCTTCCCTCTATTCAGTGATATGATGGCCTCTTCCACCTGTTGTCTGGTGACCAATTCTTGAGATTCTGTATTGAGATTGCTACACATGTCTATGATCTCTCTAACCTCGGAGTCAACTAGCTGTTTATAATTATCGTCAAAGTCTGGGTTCTCGCTGGGTGTTGCTAGAGACTTGAAGTGTTCAAACCATCCCTCTAGGATTCCTGACCCAGCATCAGAGTACACCTTCCCATCCACATGGAGCTCGTTGACACAGAATTTCAACTTGCCTCTCTGTCTATTCACTAGTTTGTGGAATAGCCTGGTATTCTCTGATCTTGCATCCAGAATTTCCTGTCTTGAACCTTCTCTAACCTTTGCCATTTCAAATCTGCAGATTCTCCGTAGGTTCACACTGGCCAATTTCTTACTTATCAACAGATGGTGGTCCTTATCAGCAGACCTACCCCCGACTTTCCACTGCCAGAAGGCCCTCTTTTTTGCCTTGACTGCATTCTGTACATCTATACTCCAGACTTTCAATTTGGCCTTTCGCCTTTTCTTCTTTGGACGAGGTGCTGCAGTAACAGTAGCCTCCACCAACACATCTGTTAATTTTCTGATTTCATTGTCCAATGACCCCAATGTGGAATATTCAGTCTTGATCCGGTCCATGCCTTTGTCGACTTGCTCTTTATACTGGTCTTTATCCACCTTATCCCATTTCACCTTACTAGGCAACGGAAAAGTGACTATTTTCTTAGTATTTTCTGTGATCTCTAAATGCAGTGTACATGCCACTGGGTAGTGATCGGAGACACTCAAGTGAATATCTTCCAGTCTTGTTATCCTCGGTGACTTCCGATCAAGCTTCTCGTTAAAGAATATGTAGTCGATAAGGCTGGTGTCTACACCATCATTGTTCATATATGTCTTTGCTGTTTGTTGGGTAGATAGCCCAGATTCCTTTACAAAAGTTTTGAGGCTGTGAAGTCTGGTTGACGCCTTCTCCGAAAAGAAATCCTCATTAAAATCACCCCCGACTATAATACCATGAGAATCTGAATATTTAACTATAATCTCTCTTGTACTTGTGCTAAGCAGTCTTGGAATTCTTCAACATTCTCCCTTAGCCCTTTACATGGCATGTACACTGAAATGAGTAATAAGGGTTCTCTAGAGGCAATCTCGACACATTGGATACGGTTTCCACCATCGGACACTTTGTGTCAAAAAATCAAGCAGATTTAATTCAGTTTTATTTCCATCGGACACTTTGTGCCAAAAAATCAAGCAGGATAAGACTCCGTATTTGGTTCCGTCTTTTACCGCGCGGTTCCGTCAAATACAACTATCCCCGGAAACTAACATCAACAATCTAAAAGGGAAGGTCAAAATGGATTTTGGCAGTTTCTAACTCTTTTATAAGGAGTTATTTCTAATCCTCTTTCCAATGTGGAGATGGTTACATAGCCTGCCGAGAGGTACTGTTAACTTACTGCTCAACTTACTTATTTCCACCTGATTAAACCCTAAACGGGTACGTAAACTGGATACTTGACATCGGCCTCTAACCAACTCGGGCCCCTACAAACTCGGCCCCTAACAAACTCGGCTCCTTACTAACTCGGCCCCTAACATTTCTTGATGATCATTAATGATGTTTTAACATGAGCATATTATGAGTCTGCATATTTTAAATATAATACATATATCTATTTCCATTATCAGTATTATAATGTTATTTTGTTGGATCTTATAATGATAGTTAATTCCTAAAATACCCTTATAAAACGTACTTTTTGTGTATTTCATCAACCCATCCACTAGTTCTGAACATAT
Organism: Anodontia alba; assembly: GCA_964016985.1. Classification (NCBI taxonomy): domain Eukaryota; kingdom Metazoa; phylum Mollusca; class Bivalvia; order Lucinida; family Lucinidae; genus Anodontia; species Anodontia alba. Next base: position 69,269,542 of record OZ024826.1, read on the forward strand.
TACAAATTAGTATATTTTAAATAAAAATATGTTTACTTTAATTTTTATATTATAAGGCTGGTCTAATATAATTATTATTACTGTATAGACATGTGCAATCTGATTGCACATATCTGTACAGTAATAATAATTATATTATCGCTTCATTGTGTCTGCATGCTAAAAATGGGTCCTTAGATAGTTATTGAGTGTCATCGAAGACTCTTAATAGACTATACTAAAGTACAGGCTGATCTGATTCTTTGCTTGGAGCTTATTTAATTCAGTTTTATTTTCATCTGATTTTGTTTTTCATTTTCACACCTCATGTTTATTGTATAGACATGCGCAGTCGTTGATTTAAGAAATAGATTAGCTCTAGCAGTGATTTGTTGAGAAATAAATCACTGCTTGGAGGTCAGTTGTAAAGTAGTCGAATCATGAGCTCAACAAATCACGCGCAGGAACTGATCTATTTCGATTCTAACACATAGAAAGCGATGAAACAGTAATTGTATCCTTCAGATTCTTCCAACTTTCTGCCATCAAATAAGCAAATCCCGCCAACAGTGTTGACTAAAACACTGACGATTACGTACATGCATAGCTTACATTGTTGACGCGAGAAAAATGAAGTTACACCGTCTGTCGTTGTTGAAATGAAGACTGATGTCAGCAAAGTGTCAAAATGATGTCGGAACAGCACCAGATAGCGCCGCGCGCTTCCGCCCAATGATTTGTTGCAGAATAAATCACTGAATTTAACAAACCATTGGTTATATAGGCGAGGAGTGTTAGAATGTGTCTTTGCAGGCTCAGATGTATGCATTTCCTTAAAACTTGACTTTCTTACTTCTGCTATAAAACATATAATGGGTTTGTTAGAAAAACCTTCATCAAATTTTTCATCTGAAAATTGCCATTTTTACAGCCACAAAAAATAGAATTGCAGTTAACATGCCTGGTAAACTATCACAGGTGCCTCCGCGGAGGTACTGATTAAATGGTTGTGACAGATATCCGGAGATGCCTGTGATGGTAAAAAACTAGACATAAAAAGGTAGGTGTTCGTCTTTTTTGATAAAATACACAATAACCAGAGAGTTTACTGAAAATCAAAGAGTGCTATTCGACCCTTATAGGCATAAAGTTTTGTCACACGACATATTCCTCAGAACATTCAAAATTTACAAAAGTTATGAATGCTGATGTGGCGTTCAGATCAACTGAAAGTACTCAAATCAGAAAAAAATCGGTTGTTTTAGGTCTTAAATGCAGATTTCTTGCTTAAGACTCTGTTTATTTCTGCTCACTGGCGTAAAGTAAACCTCCTTGCCCAAATATAAACTTCGATAAACTCCAAATTAGGCTGGGTTCTCTAAAAAACAACTGGAGGTGCCTGTGACGATGAAGAGGTGCCTGTGACGATGAAGGGGTGCCTGTGATGTAAGAAAATATAGTGAAAATCTGAAGAGTTATTGCAGCTGCACATATTTGATATGCTTTTTTTGTAGACCACTGCCTTAAAAGACTTGTTCATTCAACGTCGCACTAATCAGAATGCGAATATCATAAATATTTTTGTTAGACAATGCTCAAGAACTAATACAATTAGATCTCACATCCCGCCCTCAAAAACAAAATGGAAATACATGTAAGTGTAAAAGTACATTGGCAACAGTTAAAAAAATGCACGCATGCAAAAGTGATGCAATGGAAAAGACAGGTCCCATACCCAGATTTGAAATTATCGGTCGGTTCAACCTGACTAATGTGCCGCATGCTGTATCACGGTGGACAGTCTACGTCACGATGGTAAAATTTACAGTTTTAATTGCACAATACATTAACCTATAGATAATATGCTATTCTATTCTATTCTGTTTTTCACACCTTTCAGTCGTTAATAAAAGTCTTAATCCAGAAGGTCCCTTAGGCAGTTACCTGTGTGACGTAACTCTTCCCACTTAATTGATCACGTGTCAGTTTCTTTTCTGTGGACAAAGAAAGTAAACAAGGATTGTTATCCAATGAAAGAAATTTGTATTTATTTCTTTTTTCCATGGTTAACTTTCTTTATCCTTGCGTTTCTTTTGTTCCTTTATCACTCCTTTCACTTTCCATGTTATTTATTTGAAGATTTCCATTTTCGATTTCTTGTTTTTATTGATTGTCGTATTCACATCATGCTTTTTCACGACTCTCGTAACAATCGGCACAACACTCGTGTGCATTCGGTTTGGAAGTCATGCATTATAACTAAATATTAACTTGTTCTTTCTGTTCCAGGTTATTTATCAATGCGATTCGTAATAACTGGACTACTATTTTATATTTTGCAGATAATTACGAGTTGGCTGAAGATTCCTATGGTGGAGAAGCTGATTAGTAAAGTTTGTCAACACTTATGGGTTATACGACAATTCTTTACTGATTGGACACCACCCCACATGGCTATACTGCCAGGGGTAAGACCGATCTAGGTGGCATCTTATGGATGCTTAAGTATCCAAAATATGTCTAAGTCCACCAGTCACCGATCACCAGTCACCGGTCATTCTTCATCAGCTTCACCAGGCACCAGTCACCGGGCATCCAGGCATGGATAAAATTACCGGTCATTCCTTACCAGTCACCGGTCATCCAGTCACCGGGCATACAGGCAGCGGATAAAATCACAGGTCATTTATCACCAGTCACCGGTCATCAAGTCAATTATTCACGGGTACTAGTGTCCGGTCATTGTGTCGGATTACTAGTGACTTCTACCGGGCAATAGTTACGAGTATTAGTGTCTGGTCATTGTGTCGCATTATTAGTGACTCTTCACCGGGCAAATAGTTACGCACACTAGTGTCCGGTCATTATGTCCAATTACTAGTGTATGCTACTGGGCAATAGTTACGAGTACTAGTGTCCGGTCATTGTGTCGGATTACTAGTGACGTCTACTGGGCAATAGTTACGAGTTCTAGTGTCCAGTCATCACGTCAGATTACTAGTGACTTTCACCGGGCAGTAGTTACGTAGACTAGTGTCCGGTCATTGTGTCGGATTACTAGTGACTGGGTAGCAGTCACTAGTCTCTGAACAATCTATCAATGGATACAGGTTACAGAATGACAGCGTTGGGTTTGAATACCTAGTAACCACTTATATAATAGAATTCTGTCCAGTCTTTCCCGAATTAGACTTAGAATTCTAAATAATTCATTGACCAATTATAGGAGTGTAATTCTATCAATATTTTAAAATAACTTCTGTTTATCTCTTTCATTTGCTGGAAAGAGATTAACTTCTTTAAAGAGTTCTCACCTTATTCAGCTCCAAGGCAAAGGTGAATTCCATGAATTTATCGTTAGTTTACGAAGAAGAAAAAATATACACGGAATTTAATTATTTCTTCTTCTTCTTCCTCAGTTTCTACATGCTTGCGACACGTATCAGCTTGCAGTCCAGGAAATAAGTAAGATATAAGAAAACAGTAGCCGATCCTATCTGCTTTCTCTTAAAGTTACGAACTTAAAGGTAGCATAAATCTTAACGACTTAGAAAACTGATCCTTTAATAATTAGGAATTAATTTATTAATATTTAGTTGATACTCTAATAAATTTTCCTATAATAATTAAGAGTTAATTAATCAACAGCATAGAAGTCTAGTTGAGATACATTTTCTTTATGAATATGGAAAATAGCCGGTCAGTTATGCTGTTGTTCCATTTTATACTATGTATTGATAAATTCTGGAATGAGTCTAGGTCAGTCGTGTCCTGTCTGAATTCTGAAATAAAATAAATTGACAATAAGAAAATTTATATTAAGGCATAATTATTCGATTTGTTCTTTTACCTTGCCTTACTTTTTCTGGATCACCTAAGCTACGAGAGCAATGTTCCAGATAATTTATTTCTCAGGTATAGAATTTATTACTCGGAAGATTCTTCCTCTGAGATTAATAATTTAACATATTTGCTATGGTTACGATTGAAAACCATATGGCTTATAAACAGATAGACCTAATCTACGTATAGTGTAGGTCTACATTATCTATAGTATTTAGTTTAGTATAGTATTTGGCAAACAATGCATACCCAGATCAGACGCCGCAGAATGCGGCGTCTGATCAGGGTCTCCACAGTTTTAATGTATATATATTGAGGAACAGTTGCTTCGACTAGCTCTATTACCTGTATTATTTACACCTATAACAAGGGTCCATGTCAATCAAAGTTTGTTCAGACCCTTTGAATAGACAAATAAATAGATATTTAGTTAAGGCATGAATTCATCCAGTACATGACTGATTATTATTACCTTAATTACATATATATATATATATATACAATTTGTCTACTTATTAAATTGACTATGGAACTGTTAAGAAACCGTCGCAGTCATTTATTTCTTAGATCTAAACAGATCGAAGGCATAAAAATTTGCTTGGAGGGTAATTAACTTAATGAATAATTTACCTCCTCAAAATAGCAGATACAATTATATTTAAATTAATCATCCCATTGTCCAACTCTGTACGTCAAAGGTTATGACAATGTGGAAAAGATATTGTATTACGAATCAGTGATGAAATAGAAAACATTTCATTACCTTATAGTATATTATTTGGTATATATATTTACATTCCCCATATATGGTTAGATTCGTTAAAGGGAACAAATAGTTCTTTTCGCTATAAGAATACTAAGTTCCGGTTATGAGTATTGAATAGAATTCAGTCTTGATAATCTCGTTCGACCCAAGATAAATTGTCCTATAAAAAAATAAATCTCAATATCCAAGGCTGGATATTTAATAGTAAATATAAGGATAGTCATTTCAAGACATTTCGATGTCATCTTTAAATGAACTGTCGCAATTCATTATATAAAGATAGTTTGTATTAAACTTCACTACGTAGTAAGTTCCGCACTTACTTTTTCATTGTCAGATCTTACTATATTTCGTGATACGATTTTGAGCATACCAAAAACTGTTTGATTATATATTCTGTAAATGAACACAATCTTGATATCTCGTTCGCTTCAAGATAATTGTTCTATATGAATCTTGATAGCTGAGGTTGGATATTTATAAGTTAAGATAATGATAGTCATTTCTAACATTTCGATGGCGTCATAAAATGGACTATCTCAATTTATAATATTGAGTTCGTTTATATGAAATTTCACAATGTAGTAAGCTTCGTACTTAAGTTTTCCTGTCAGATCCTTTGTATTCCTGATACGAATTCGAACACATCGAAAGTTGTTCGATTATACATTCTGTAAGTGATCTTTCGCTAAGCATTTACATTTTAAGCTATTAAAGTTGTTTGATAATATAATCGGAGATGATATATAATAATAATAACCGATATATATATATCTTGTTTTTAATGATTAGATTGACCTTTCAAGCTACGTTCCAGGTCTAAATCCTTCTAACACTATTGACCTTTCGTGTTACGTCGCAGGTCTAAATCTTCCTTAAACAATTTATACAGCAATATATCTGTATTTAGTATGTAACGTTTACGTGAATACTCGAGACTATTCTTCGACATTGTGATTATTAAGTTAAGCAAATCATAAGCCTGTAGTTTATAGAATGGACACTATCCTAGGGTTCAATTCAAGGAGACACATCCATTCAGCTCCCATTACTGTCTAAGTCAGCCATGCAGTTTCGATCACAGAGAACTCATTTTCTATCCTCACATACAGAAATAATGAGTGTCTATTCTTTGCATGTCTGGTTTAAGATGGAACGAATTATATCTTCAACCTATATGATTTCAAATTAATGAATAATAACCTATATTTTCTAATTAATACATTTTCACTCTTGTGTTTGCGATAGTTGGTAACAACTGGGATTCTTCACTCTCTATGCATAGATCTCAAGAGTATATCTTTTTTTCCTGAAACTCGATATATTACGAAATCAGGTATTTCAGGAAATGTAATTTATTTTGAGATGGTGTTTTAGACTATATATATTCAAGTCTAAATTATTATTGACTGTTTATCTATAAAATCCGTGCAGCCATTTTATCTCTAGTTCCTTGGATAATCTTTCAGTTACTACGAAGGACTTATCCAGTAATTGAACTTCTTATAAACTGTTATATATATATTTTTATTGTGGTCATTTATTTTCTATTCTCACTATTCCTATTATTCATGCAGAACAGTAAATCTGTCTCTGAACCTTACGTTTAGCGTTATCAGAGATAAGAAATCAGTATTATTTGACTCGCCATTATATTTTTAGTTATTTCTATTTAAGTTGAACCTGCACACAACTCCTCTATTCCCGTTGTAGTAGAGAAGTTAAGCCGTTATTCTCTCAGTTCTTTTTATATTATTTTACAGGGAAGTTGTAACAGAATTACTTCCCTTTCTAACATTGTTATTTAACTTCTAGGAATTTGAATAATATTTCAGAGATGTCTATCGCCTGATTACATTCTTTGTCCTAGATCTTTCTCTTGTCGTAACTTTCCGATTAGTCACTTTCAAGTTTTTTTTATTGAATTATTGCTTGGGTATCATGAGTAAAGTAGATTCATGGCATCCTAAATTCCTGGTATTAGAAAAGATTCTATCCAGTTCCTTCTTATTGCTTAATCTCAACACTATGACAAGATCTAAGCAAAAAAATTTAAGGCTGTCTTATAGTTAACTGTTATCAGCCTTTATTTCTGTCTCTACGTGATGATGTTAGCAGTCTTTCCCTCTCTTAATTTGTCCAGGACATGAAACGCTTTCGATATGTCCTATGACAGAAGCGTTTATTAAATGACTAGTTGTCCTTCCGTTCTGCAAAGTGGACAACTTCTGTATTAGCTTTGATTACCTAGACTAAACAAATATGTTAATGTAATTAGTCTAGCAATGGATAAAACCATAAGAGATATATATATATATATATATATATATATATATATATATATATATAATTACATTTGATTTCTTTGATGGGTAATGGAACTTCGTTAAAGTCTTATCCATCCACCCAATTTATTATCTCCCACCTTTAATTCGAACAAAAAAGGAAATAATTTCACAACAGGTTATGGTATGTTTATTGGAAACGGTCGTATCACTCCAATTAAACAGACTCTAAGTAGATCATAATTAACAGCTTATACTATTACAATTAGATAATCTTTACATGTCTACAATTGGTCTGAAAATCTCAAGATATGTAGGTTATCTATAGGAAACTCGACCGAAAAGACGTTTCCTTATTTAAATCTTTGCCTCTAAGACAGACAGTTTATTGTCTAGACATCTGTTTGACAAGTTTTGTTTTGAACAGATAATCAAACAATATCTTCTTGTCAGAAACCACTGGACCGATTTCAATATAATTTTGCAGAAATGTTCCTTTGGTAATCCTCTACCAAGATTGTTCAAGCCATTTGGATTCGTCAAAAAACATGGCCGCCAGGGGGCGGGGCTTATTTTCCCTATATATCTATATAGAAAACTTTAAAAATCTTCTTGTCAGAAACCACTGGACCGATTTCAATATAATTTTGCAGAAATGTTCCTTTGGTGATCCTCTACCAAGATTGTTCAAGCCGTCATGATTCGTCAAAAAACATGGCCGCTAGGGGGCGGGGCTTATTTTCCCTGTATATCTACATGTATATAGAAAATTTTAATGATCTTCTTGTCAGAAACCACTGGACCGATTTCAGTATAACATTGCAGGAATGTTTCTTTTGTAACCCTCTACCAAGATTGTTCAAGTCGTCATGATTCATCAAAAAACGTGGCCGACAGGGGGCGGGGCTTAATTTCCCTATATATCTATATAGAAAACTTAAAAAATCTTCTTGTCAGAAACCAATGGACCGATTTCAATATAATTTTGCCGAAATGTTCCTTTGGTAATCCTCTACCAAGATTGTTCAAGCCATTTGGATTTGTCAAAAAACATGGCCGCCAGGGGGGTGGGGCTTATTTTCCCTATATATCTATATAGAAAACTTTAAAAATCTTCTTGTCAGAAACCACTGGACCGATTTCTGTATAATTTTGCAGAAGTGTTCCTTTGGTGATCCTCTACCAAGATTTTTCAAGCCATTTGGATTCGTCAAAAAACATGGCCGCCAGGGGGCGGGGCTTATTTTCCCTATATATCTATATAGAAAACTTTAAAACTCTTCTTGTCAGAAAACACTGGACCGATTTCAATATAATTTTGCAGAAATGTTCCTTAGGTGATCCTCTAGCAAGATTGTTCAAGCTATTTGGATTCGTCAAAAAACATGGCTGCCAGAGGGCGGGGCTTATTTTCCCTATATATCTATATAGAAAACTTTAAAAATCTTCTTGTCAGAATCCACTGGACTGTTTTCAATATAATTTTGCAGAAATGTTCCTTTGGTGATCTGCAACCGGGAGAGAAAGATGGGGAGGCTGAGGGGGTGTCGGCGATGCCCCTGGGGCATGTGTCGGGGCGTCTGGTTGTATTCGTTGTTGTATCGATGGGGTATCAGGAGGAGGGGATGCTGGCTGCCTCCTTCTCGGTCGGCTGGACTGTTCCTCTTCAGGGGGAGGTGCTGTCTGTGAGTGACTATAGTCCAGCTGCTGTATCCTTTGCTGCTATCGCTGCTATAGTAGCTGTCGCTTGGCTCTTGTCGTTGCCTTTGACCTGAGCCTGATATGACGACTACTACAGTTGCCTCAGTCCCGCACACACTGCTTGTGACAGAATATGGCTTTGCAAAGTTTGGGGAATTAGCTCTAGCTGTATCCTGTTACTGTTTCCTCATTCCCAGTTACGGGGTCCGGTCTGATTAAATTAAACCTTTAATCAGACACGTAAAGTTCCTAACTTCTAAGAAATAACAAGTCCAAACACAGTTGTAGAATTTCTCAAATTTACCCAAAATTATTCTAAATGTTCATGCCAAATATCACAAATAAAATGTCATGTAAGTAACGTAAACAACAGTTCTTTCCTAAATAAATCTTCTTTATAAATCTAACTAAATAACAGTTTCTCAGTATTAAGTCACTTCCCTAAATATTAATTATTATTTAATAGTCAATTCATCAAGTTCCTTTTACTTATGCAAATGTCCACCTCAAAGTTCTAACTTAAAATAAATGCAGAGTTCCAAATAAGTAAATAATGTACTTCCCTCGGTTTGAATGTCCAAATGAATCCAAGTCCTAAATTTCTTCCAAGTCACTAACTTAAGTCCTAATGTTTCAAGCTAAAGCACACAATACCCAAGTTCACAAATTAAGCTATCTCAAGTTCGGAGAATAGCTGAGCCTAGATTCTTGATGCAGTATGTATGAATACCAGTGATAGACCGAAGAGGCTAAGTTTCAGCCCATCTTAAATATGTTTCTTCTCAAACAGGTGACATAATTACTCAAGGAAGTTGGAATTGCCAAAAGCTCAACATTATAAAAGAAGTTTGATAAGTGTAAAGATTAAATTGACCAAAGCCCAGTTCGGCATGAAGTTATAATCAGGTGGTACTTAACAAAATCTAAGATCTCTTTTGCTCAGGTTAATTTCTATCAATCAAGCCATTTCTTTTTGCAAACAAACAACTCAATCTGGTAGCTTTGACAGTGTGTACAATTCAGATCAGAGTATCAGCTGTTAATCAAAGTAATTAAACATTTAGCATTTTCTCACCCAAGTTTCAAACAATCAGATTTTCAGTTATGACCACAGCTTATATTGTGATAATGATCAAAACCTTGCAGGGAAAGTGACACTGAGAAATATTAATTCTAAATTTTATACTTTCATAAATATTGTTCCTTTTCTTCTTCTTTTTCTTCTTCTTCTTCTTCTTTTATATCATATTTCAAAACACAATCACATAAAATACCTATATATTTCTTTTACCCATTCTATGCAATTTCAACCATTTTTATTTTTATTATTTTTTTTATTATTTTTGTCTTTTATTATTTTATTATTTATTAGGCAGAAATTGCCACACTGTGACAGATTCCCCCCACCTTAATAAAGATCGTCCTCGAACTTTGCAATTTCGGTCCAACAATAACTAACAACATGTATATATTACATTATGTACACAGCTGCAGCATGCTTCCTGAAATAAAGGGTTTATATTATTAACTATATACAAGTATGACGTCACTGGTATTACTTCACTTGGATATTTTATCAGACTTTACTTGCATGTTTTGAGCAAAAATGAAATACATGTAACTGCTATAACTATAAAATTGTTACTGGTTTTCATTCTTATGATTTTTACTGTCGCATCTAATCAGTTTCTGAAATCAAAGCCATAACAACATGTACAATCCTTTGTAAAACACAATCTCATCATACATTAACATGCATACATGTGACCAGGAAATAATACCTCAATATACTATAGGAATGGCACAGTATCAAGGTTATAACTAAATACTTTTTTATTACGACTGAAGTTTACAAATCTGTACTAAAGTAACCTTTCTACAAGATAACTTGTTGATACAATTTCAAAGGTGGCAGTAATAAAATATACATTTCCATTTAGAAAGAAAAGTTTTGATATGAATATTGCTGCATTAATTTTGCTACCAATGTCTGATATTACAAGGGCTGGGGTGAACAACATGGTGGCCATCCATATTATTCTTAGCACTAATAAACACCTGAGACAAACTCAAGTCAAAATAAAATAACCTTTATAATATCAAAGATCAGCCCACCATACATCTAAACAATTTAATAAGCTTGATTTTTCTTAATCACTTTATGATAATCATATTTTAGTGTCCTGATCAATGTATGTTTGCATCCAGGTGCAACATTGTGTATGGGCATCCATTCAGGGGGCAACTCTTGATTTCGGTAAGCCACTAAAAATAAATAATTTCCATCCTCAGTTTCTTGAATTTCAGTGACATGACTTAAATGGGGATCATCAAGTTCAGGTCTATGATATTGAATATAGCCCTGCTGTCTCTCTTTAAGGTGACTAATTCTAAGTTCTCGATCCTCTTTATTTCTGTCATTGATAAGGAACTCAAGTAGATCCCTTACCAGCCAATGAGCCACTGTTACTGTCTGCCATTCCGGGGCAGCTGTTCCTTTTTGAATCCAGTAATAAGGTTTATCATTTATAAGTTTCATACCCAATATCCTAGACCTATGTGGATTTACATTTGCATTATGTTCCTGAATGGTTTCAGTTTTATTACTATCAGACTGAACAGTATTTACGTTTGGTTGACTTTCTGTGAAAAACTTATGCTGCTTATCATGAAGAGGCTTTTTACGCTTCTTACCTGACATTGTCCTATTTGCATGATACTCTCTTATCAAATTACCTGGTATCTTACATGGAAAGTACCAGTTTGTGCTATTATCTTGCCATTTAATTTTGTAATAAAGAGCCCCGTTACTTCTTTGAGAAGATACAATGGCTTTAATGTCTTTTTCATTACATGGTTTACAGTTTCCAGCTTTACAGTCAATGCAGGATGGAATGACATTTTTCTTGCCCTGTTTGCCTACTTGCTTGCCCTTTGCACTTTGACCTGATGATTGCTGATTTTGGCTTGTTTGCTTTTGCACATTTTGACCTACATTTTTATCAGATTTTGACTCACTGAAAGTAGTTTGCTTTTGCTCAATCCTAGAGTTCGCACTGTTACCTTTATTTTCTGATGATTTTACAACATCCTGGTCTTTTGTTTCTATCCTTTTATTTTGATTACTAGGCCTGTTTGTCTGACTCTTAACCCTATCTGCAGTTTGATATTTCTTATGTTTACATGACTGATTTGAATCTGACCTTACTGTTTGCTTGGCTTTACCTTGCCTTACACCATTTTCTACCACACTTTTACCATTACGCTTCTGTATCTCATTATCAACCTGCTCCTTTGAACCCTTATTCACCTTTGTATCTCTAGTTTTATCTTGGCTCTGTGGCCCTTTACTTCTACTCTCTATTTTATTTTTACCTTGGCTCTGTGGCCGTTTACCTGTACTCTCTGTTTTACTTTGGCCCTTTGGCTCAGATTTCATATTCTCACCATTTCTTACAGTACTGTCCTTTCTAATTTCTACTTGATTTTTCTGTCTAACTTCAGCTTGTTTCTTACCATTATTACCTGTTTCTGCATCTTCTGGTACTATCCTTCTCTGAACATTGTCTAATTCTTCTGGATCTAACTCATCCTCATTATCAACTAACTGTTCAGGAGGATTAGTGGGCCTATCTTCAGGATCAAAGTATGGTTTCAGACGCATCGCATTAACAAGAGATCTGACCTCTGCATTGGTCTTCACATTCCGTAATCTGAAAGTGTGATTCGGACCCACCATGCTGATATAGTATGGTCCAACCCACTTTCTATGTAACTTCGGTGCTTTGCCAGGCGGAACCTTAGTACAGTATAGCCAAACTCTTTGTGCTGGACTGTAATCAGGAACCTTAGATCTCTTATCATACTGATACTTGTATTTATCTTGTGCATCTTTAATATTTTCGCCTGCTATTTTTCTACATACCTCTAAATTTTGCAGTATTCTGCTCAGGTGAACCTTATAATCCTGAGGCAGATGATCCTTAGGTTGCAACACAGTGTCTATTGGCAGTCGCATTTCTCGGCCATACAGCATGAAAAAGGGACTATACTGTGTTGACTGAGTGGCAGGGGTCGACCGATATGCCATCATTATACCAGGCAGAATCTCAGGCCAGTCATCTTGCTGTCCTTTGCAATATGCCCTGAGAGCCTGCAAGATATAGGAATTCTTTGACTCCGTCAGTCCGTTAGTCATGGGATGGTATGCACTTGTGTAATGACGCTTGATATCGAACAACTCTGACATTGCCTTAACTAGCTTTGACATAAAGTTCTTACCTCGGTCACTGAGAATTGCTCTCGGAGCTCCATACCTAGAAACTATTTCCCTGAATAACACAGAAGCTACCTCCGTGGCCTCTTGTGTACGCAATGGGAAAAGTTCTACCCACTTGGAATAGCTATCTACCAGTACTAGAATGTGCTTATACTTATCCTTAGTTGTTGGCAGACCACTAAGTATATCCATTTGCCACCTACCAAAAACATCATCTACAGGCTGTGGCTGCAAAGGAGGAGGTTTGGCGTGAAAAGCTCTTTTGGACTGTTGACACACCTCACAAGTCCTAACATATTGCCTTATGTCTTCATACATAGAGGGCCAGTAGTACTTGTTGCGGAGTGACGCATATGTCCTTTCGAACCCTTGATGCCCACCACCTGCTATGCAGTCATGATATGACTTTAGCAGTTCATCTCTCAGACTTCTCGGAATTGCAGTCTGTTTCACCAGACGTTCTTCCAAAGGTACATGCCTTCCTCTCTTGGAATAGAAGTGCTTTAAGACTCCATCTTCCAACTCATAATTGTAGGACTCAGCAACTACAGTTCGCGCCAACTGCGGGCCCTCTGGCACCTGGCGATGAGGGAGATACTGAAAGATGTGTTTAAAGTCAGGACAGTCCTGCTGATAGATTGCAAGTCCTATGAACAGCTCTCTATCTTCATCAGGGAGGTCCTGAGCTTGCCCAGCAGCTGTCTCAGCTACCATCAACTCAGCATCATCATCACCTGGGTATACCAAAGTTGTCTGAGTATACATTCTAGTTTCAAGAGAGAAAATATGATCGGCCAGATCATTTGAGTCAGTGGGTGCAGAATCAACATTGTACTTTTGTCTCGAAAGAAAATCTGCCGTACAGTTTTGTGAACTGGATTTGTGCTTTATTTCAAAGTTGTAGCCCTGCAGAAGAAGACCCCAGCGCCCTAGCCTACCTTGACTATCTTTTAACTTCTGCAAATACTTCACTGACACATTATCAGTGAAAACTGTAAACTTATTATTTGCAAGGTAATGCTTGTAATGCTGGATACCTTCGACAAGAGCTAGTCCTTCTTTGTCAGTTATATGCCACTTTAGCTCATTGTCCCTTAAAGCTCTACCGCCAAAACAGACAGGATGTAATTTACCTTCATGCTCTTGGCTAAGTACGAACCCTATTGAATACTCTGAACTGTCGACGGACAGTGTAAATTCCTTTTCAAACTGAGGATACCGTAATATGGGTGCCTTTGTCAATCTACTCTTAAGCTCTTTAAATGCCTTCTCACACTCATCAGTCCAAACAAACTTTGTGTCTTTCTTTAACAAATTGTTTAATGGCTGAGCAATCTTTGCATAGTCCTTAATAAATTTTCTGTAGTATCCCATCATTGCAAGTGCACTTCTAACCTGTTTAACATTTTGGGGACTCTGACAGTTTTGAATTTTGTCAGTGTTTTCCTGCGTAACTTCCAAGCCATCTTTTGAGACCGTAAAACCAAGATATCTGACAGATTCAGTTGCAAATTTACATTTAGAAGGATGTAGGGTCAAATTTGCTGCCCGTAAATTGTTGAAAACCAAGTTTAGATGGTGCAAATGCTGGTCAAAGTCTTTAGAGAAAATCAGAACATCATCAATATAAACCAAAGCAATTTTAAAGTTAAGGTTCTTAAGCACCTTTGTCATTAAGCTCTGAAATGAGAGAGGCGCATTGGTCATTCCAAAACTGAGTCTATTAAATTCAAAGATTCCCTGGTGAGTGATGAATGCACTCTTGTGTTTGGTTGCTTTATCAAGGGGCACTTGCCAGAAGCCACTTCTGAGATCAAGAGTTGAAAAGATCTCTGCTTTGGACTGAGCCAGAGTGTCAAAAACGTCGGACATATGAGGAATTGGAAACGACATTGGCACAGTAACAGCATTTAGTTTCCGGTAGTCCACACAAAAGCGCCATTCACCATTGGATTTTTTTATTAACACTACAGGGGAGTGCCATACCGAATTGCTTTCCTCAATTATACCATGCTTCTGCATCTCTTCTAGCTGACGCTCAAGCTCAGCCCTCATTTGCGGGGTTTGTCTATAGGGAGCTGCACTGATGGGTTGAGCATCACCAGTATGAATGGTGTGAGAGTGTAGGTTAGTTTCACCTAGCTCAGACATGTCCTTTGCAAATATGTCTCGGTTATTTCCTAAGAAGTTATAAAGTTTAGACCTTTGTTCCTCGGTAAGTTTCGAATTGTCCAAGTTAATACCAAGATCCTTAATTCCTTGTTGACCCTCTACCAAGATTGTTCAAGTTATCATGATTCGTCAAAAAACCTGGCCGCCAGGGGGCTGGGCTTATTTTCCCTATATATCTATATAGAAAAGTTAAAAAATCTTCTTGTCAGAAACCAATGGACCAATTTCAATATCACTTGGCAGGAATGTTTCCTTGGTGACCCTCTACCAAGATTGTTCAAGCCGTCACCAAGATTGTTCAAGCCGTCATGATTTGTCAAAAAACATGGCCGCCAGGGGGTGGGGCATATTTTCCCTATATATCTATATAGAAAACTTTAAAAATCTTCTTTTAAGAAACCGTTGGATTGAGTTCAATGTAACTTGGCCGGAATGTTGCTTTGGTGACCTTCTACCAAGATTGTTCACCCCCTCATGATACGTCAAAAGATATGGCCGCCAGGTGGGTGGGGCTTTTTCGTATATATCTGTATAGAAAACTTTAAAATTCTTCTTGTCAGAAACCACCAGACTGATTTCAATATTACTTGGCAGGAATGTTGTTTTGGTGACCCTCTACCAAGATTGTTCAAGCAATCGTGATTCGTCAAAAAACATGGCTGCTAGGGGTGGGGCTTATTTTCCCTATGTATCTAAATAGAAAACTTTAAAAATCTTCTTGTCAGAAACCACTGAACCGATTTCAATATAACTTGGCAGGAATGTTCCTATGGTGACCCTCTACCAAGTTTGTTCAAGCAGTCATGATTCGTCAAAAAACATGGCCGTTAGGGAGTGGGGCTTGTTTTCCCTATATAGCTATATAAAACATTTGAAAAATCTTTTTGTCAGAAACCACTGGACCGATTTCAATATATCTTGGCAGAATTGTTCCTTTGGTGATCCTCTTTCAAGATTCAGTTCAAGCCATCATGATACGTGAAAAAAAAACATGGCCGCTTGGGAGCAGGGCTATAAAATTTATACAAAAATCTTAGAGCAGTGAACTTGGCTGAAACTTCAACAGTAAATATGCAAAGCTGTTTGCTCAGGTGAGCGATATAGGACAATCATGGCCCTCTTGTTTGAACTGTTGCCAGTGTATTTTTACACTTACATGTATTTCCATTTTGGTTTTGAGGGCGGGATGTGAGATCTAATTGTATTAGTTCTTGATCATTGTCTAACAAAAATATTTATGATATTCGCATTCTGATAGATTAGTGTGACGTTGAAAGAACGAGTCTTTCGAGGCAGTGGTCTACAAAAAAGCATATCAATATGTGTAGCTGAAATAACTCTTCAGATTTTCACTATATTTCTTTACATCACAGGCACCTCCACGACGTCACAGGCACCTCCAGCTGTTTTAGCTCACCTGAGCTGAAGGCTCAAGGTGAGCTTTTGTGATCACTCACCGTCCGTTGTCGTCGTCGTCGTCGTCGTCGTCCGTATGTCCGTCCGTCCACAATCTTTAAACAACATCTCCTCCTAAACCACTGATTGGATTTTGACCAAACTTCATAGGAATGATCCTTGGTTGGTCCTCTTTCAAAGTTGTTCAAATGGTTCCGGTCCATTGCATATCTAGGTCACAGGAGCTAAAAATAGATTTTTTAACTAAAAACTTAAAACATCTTCTTGTCAGAAACCACTGGACCGATTTCAATATAATTTTGCAGAAATGTTCCTTTGGTGATCCTCTACCAAGATTGTTCAAGCCATTCAGATTCGTCAAAAAACATGGCCGCCAGGGGGTGGGGCTTATTTTCCCTATATATCTATATAGAAAACTTTAAAAATCTTCTTGTCAGAAACCACTGGACAGATTTCAATATAAATTTGAAGAAATGTTCCTTTGGTGATCCTCTACCAAGATTGTTCAAGCCATTTGGATTCGTCAAAAAACATGGCCGCCAGGGGGTGGGGCTTATTTTCCCCATATATCTATATAGAAAACTTTAAAAATCTTCTTGTACGAAACCACTGCACCAATTTCAATATCATTTTGCAAAAATGTGCCTTTGGTGATCCTCTACCAAGATTGTTCAAGCCATTTGGATTCGTCAAAAAACATGGCCGCCAGGGAGCAGGGCTTATTTTCCCTCTATATCTATATAGAAAAATTTAAAAATCTTTTTGTCCGAAACCACTGGACTGATTTCAATATAATTTTGCAGAAATGTTCCTTTGGTGATCCTCTACCAAGATTGTTCAAGACATTTGGATTCGTCAAAAAACATGGCCGCCAGGGGGTGGGGCTTATTTTCCCTATATAATCTATATAGAAAACTTTAAAAATCTTCTTGTCAGAAACCACTGGACCGATTTCAATTTAATTTTGCAGAAATGTTTCTTTAGTGATCCTGTTGCAAGATTGTTCAAGCCATTTGGATTCGTCAAAAAACATGGCCGCCAGGGGGCGGGGCTTATTTTCCCCATATATCTATATAGAAAACTTTAAAAATCTTCTTGTCCGAAACTACTGGACGGATTTCAATATAATTTTGCAGAAATGTTCCTTTTGTGATCCTCTACCAAGATTGTTCAAGACATTTGGATTCGTTCAAAAACATGGCCGCCAGGGGGGCGGGGCTTATTTTCCCTATATATCTATATAGAAAACTTTAAAAATCTTCTTGTCCGAAACCACTGGACCGATTTCAGTATAATTTTGCAGAAATGTTCCTTTTGTGATCCTCTACCAAGATTGTTCAAGACATTTGGATTCGTCAAAAAACATGGCTGCCAGGGGGCGGGGCTTATTTTCCCTATATAATCTATATAGAAAACTAAAAATCTTCTTGTCCGAAACCACTGGACCGATTTCAATATAATTTTGCAGAAATGTTCCTTTGGTGATCCTCTACCAAGATTGTTCAAGCCATTCGGATTCGTCAAAAAAGATGGCCACCAGGGGGCGGGGCTTATTTTCCCTATATATCTACATAGAAAACTTTAAAAATCTTCTTGTCAGAAACCACTGGACAGATTTCAATATAATTTTGCAGCAATGTTCCTTTGGTGATCCTCTACCAAGATTGTTCAAGCCATTTGGATTCGTCAAAAAACATGGCCGCAAGGGGGCGGAGCTTATTTTCCCCATATATCTATATAGAAAACTTTAAAAATCTTCTTGTCCGAAACCACTGGACCGATTTCAATTTAATTTTGCAGAAATGTTTCTTTAGTGATCCTGTTGCAAGATTGTTCAAGCCATTTGGATTCGTCAAAAAACATGGCCGCTTGAGGGCGGGGCTTATTTTCCCTATATATCTATATAGAAAACTTTAAAAATCTTCTTGTCCGAAACCACTGGACCGATTTCAATATAATTTTGCAGAAATGTTCCTTTTGTGATCCTCTACCAAGATTGTTCAAGACATTTGGATTCGTTAAAAATCATGGCCGCCAGGGGGGCGGGGCTTATTTTCCCTATATAATCTATATAGAAAACTTTAAAATCTTCTTGTCCAAAACCACTGGACCGATTTCAATATAATTTTGCAAAAATGTTCCTTTGGTGATCCTCTACCAAGATTGTTCAAGCCATCTGGATTCGTCAAAAAAGATGGCCACCAGGGGGCGGGGCTTATTTTCCCTATATATCTATATAGAAAACTTTAAAAATCTTCTTGTCCGAAACCACTGGACCGATTTCCATATAATTTTGCAGAAATGTTCCTTTGGTGATCCTGTACCAAGATTGTTCAAGCCATTTGGATTTGTCAAAAAACATGGCCGCCAGGGGGCGGGGCTTATTTTCACTGTATATCTGTATAGAAAACTTTAAAAATCTTCTTGTCAGAAACCACTGGACCGATTTCCATATGATTTTGCAAAAATGTTCCTTTGGTGATCCTGTTGCAAGATTGTTCAAGCCATTTGGATTTGTCAAAAAACATGGCCGCCAGGGGGGGGGGGGGGCTTATTTTCCCTATATAATCTATATGGAAAACTTTAAAAATCTTCTTGTCAGAAACCACTGGACCGATTTCCATATGATTTTGCAGAAATGTTCCTTTGGTGATCCTGTTGCAAGATTGTTCAAGGCATTAGGGTTCGTCAAAAAACTTGACCGCTAGGGGGCGGGGTTTATTTTCCCTATATATCTATATAGAAAACTTCAAAAATCTTCTTGTGATAAACGACTGGACCGATGTCAATATAACTTGGCAGAAATGTTTCCTTAATGACCCTCTATCAAGATTGTTCAAGCCGACATGATTTGTCAAAAAACATGGCTGCTAGGGGGTGCGGGGCTTATTTTCGATATAATTCTGTATAGAAAACTTGAAAAATCTTGTCGTCAGAAACCACAGGACTGATTTCAATATAACTTCGCAGAAATGTTTCCTTGGTGACCCTTTACCAAGATTGTTCAAGCCGTTTTGATTTGTCAAAAAACATGGCCGCTAGGGGGCGGGGCTTATTTTCCTATATAATTTATCTATATAGAAAATTTTAATAGTCTTTTCAGAAAGCACTTGACCGATTTCAATGTAACTTTGCAGGAATGTTTCTTATGTAACCCTCTATCAAGATTGTTCAAGCCGTCATGATTGGTCAAAAAACATGGCCGCCAGGAGTCGGGCTTATTTTCCTTATATATCTATATAGAAAACTTTAAAACTCTTCTTGTTAGAAACCACTGAACCGATTACATTATAACTGCAGAAATTTTTCCTTGGTGACCCTCTACTAAGATTGTTCAAGCAATCATGATTCGTCAAAAAACATGGCTGCCGGGGGCAGGGCTTATTTTCCCTATATATCTATATATAAAACTTTAAAAATCTTCTTTTCAGAAACCAATGGACCGATTTCAATACAACTTGGCAGGAATGTTGCTTTGGTGACCCTCTAGAAAGATTGTTCAGGCCGTCATGATTCATCAAAAAACATGGCCGCTAGGGGGTGGGGCTTATTTTCCCTATATATCTATATAGAAAACTTTAAAAATCTTCTCGTAAGAAACAGTTGGACCGAGTTCAATGTAACTTGGCAGGAATGTGGCTTTGGTGACCTTCTACCAAGATTGTTCAAGCCTTCATGATACGTCAAAAACCATGGCCCCCAGGTGGGGTGGGGCTTATTTTTCATATATATCTGCATAGAAAATTTTAAAATTCTTCTTGTCACATACCCCATGACTGATTTCAATATTACTTGGCTTGAATGTTGCTATGGTGAACCTCTATCAAGATTGTACAAGCAATCATGATTCGTCAAAAAAATGGCTGCCATGGGGTGGGACTTGTTTTCCCTATATATCTAAATAGAAAACTTTAAAAATCTTCTTGTCAGAAACCACTGAACAGATTTCAATTTAATTTGGTAGGAATGTTCCTTTGGTGACCCTCTACCAAGTTTGTTCAAGCTGTCATGATTCGTCAAAAAACATGGCCGTTAGGGCGTAGGGCTTTATAGCTATATAAAACTTTTTAAACCACTGGACCAATTTCAATATAACTTGGCAGAAATGTTCCTTTGGTGACCCTCTTTTAAGATTCAGTTCAAGTCGTCAAGATTTGTAAAAAAACATGGCCAGGGGTGTGGTGGAGGGGGATGGGGGTGGTTAGTGCTATAAAGTTTATACAAAAATCCTAGAGCAGTGAACTTGGCTGAAACTTCAACAGTAAATATGCAAATCTGTTTAGTCAGGTGAGCGATATAGGACCATCATGGTCCTCTTGTTTGAAGAATCCAGCCTTATTTGGAATTTATCGATATCTGTATTCAGGCAAGTAGGTTTACTTTACATCAGTGTACCGAGATAAACAGATTCGTGTGCAAGATACCCGCATTATGAACCAAAAACGATTGATCTTTTTCTGTTTCGAGTACTTTGGGCTGACTTCGAAGCCACTTCAAAGGTTGTATCTTTGGTAAATATGGAAAGTTCTGGGGGATATGACATGTGACAAAACTTTATGTCTTTAAGGGTCGAGTAGCATTTTTCAATTTTTAATCAACTCCCTGGTTATTTTGTATTTTGTCAAAAATGATGAATACCTACCTTTTTTCGGCTATATTTTGACCATCACAGGCAGCTCCGGACGCCTGTCACAACCGATAATCAGTACGTCCGCCGGAGGTACCTGTGATAGTTTACCAGGCGTGAGTTAACAGGCGTATTATCGTAATGTATATTAGCTTTTTTTGCGAATGAAACATGACAATAAATGTAATCATTGCTGTGTTATAGTACTGGGTAAACACAACTATTTATTTTCACCAATTACCGTAGATAACCATATTAGACCTATGTGCAGACCTGTCTGCTAGCTAAATGAGCCATCCATTCCAGCTCTGTCTCACTATAGTCTCAGCCAGTGAACGGATTGGAGGACACTGTCTCATCTATGGAAATAATATGTATATTGTATAGATTGTTGATCTGAAACATTAAGTTTTTCTAATATAATTTACAGTTGATTACAGACATATTGGACTATGGTCATGGCATGTTTTGGGGACAGGGTCGAATGAAAAACAGATAAAACATTTTGTGTTTAAATACAGTGCAACTATCCACCAAATGAAACAATATTTTTAGGGGCCGAGTTGGTCGGGGGCCAAGTTGGTCAGTGGCCGAGTTTGCTAGGGGCCGAGTTTGCAAGGGGCTGAGTTTGTTAGGTGCCGAGATGTCCCGGAATCCGTAAACTCACCAGATCGGGCGTAATCACCGGATCGGACCCGAGTTTTACCGTTTTTATACGCCCGTTTGAAAAACCGGACATATTATGTTACGGGGTATTGCGTCCATCCGTCTGTCCATCCGTCTGTCCGTAAACTTTTTCGTTTCCGGCTAACTCCTCCTACAGTTTACATCCGATCAAGCTGAAACTTGGTATATAGTTAAACCATGATGTGGCGCAGCTCATATTGTTTCAGGGTTACAGTCCACCAGATGTTTGCAGAGTTATGTCCCTGAGAAAATTTCTGTAAACTTTTTATTTCCGGTTAACTCCTCCTACATTTTACATCCGATCAAGCTGAAACGTCATGTATAGTTAGACCATGATGTGGAGCAGCGCATATTATTTTGAGGTTACAGTCCACCAAATATTAGCAGAGTTATGCCCCTTTGAAAATTTCAGTAGACTGTTCGTTTCCGGCTAACTCCTCCTACAGTTTACATCCGATCAAGCTGAAACTTGATTTGTAGTTAGACCATGATGTGGAGCAGTGCATATTGTTTCAAGGTTACAGTCCACCAAATATTAGCAGAGTTATACCCCTTTGAAAATTTCTATTAATTTTTCGTTTCTGGCTAAATCCTCCTACAGTTTACATCCAATCAAGCTGAAACTTCATGTACAGTTAGACCATGATGTGGATGATATTGTTTCGAGGTTACAGTCCACCAAATATTAGCAGAATTATGCCCCTTGGAAAATTTCAGTAAACTTTTCGTTTCCGGCTAAATTTTCCTACAGTTTACATCCTATCAAGCTGAAACTTGATTTGTAATTAGACCATGATGTGGAGCAGCGCATATTATTTCAAGGTTACAGTCCACCAAATATTAGCATATTTATAATGAAAAAAAAATCAAATGTCCGATATAAAGAAGAATATAAATCAGGACTGTTACATTCTGCATTGTAGAACTAGGTAGCCAGTGACCCAAAGCATCTTCAGCTGGACAGCGAAGACTGGTCAGCCTGCGCAAATCTTTTTATTCACTAGTGATTACATAATCCTCGTCCGCCAGGGAGGCATCAGTTTTCCATAAGTGCAGTAAATAGAGATATCTGTATTTCAATATTAAATACAGATATCTGTAGTTGTAATACAGATATCTGTATTTGTAATTCAGATATCTGCATTTGAAATTCAGGTATCTGAATTTCACTTTAATTAGAGATATCTGTATTTGAAATGCAGATATCTGTATTTGAAATGCAGATATCTCTAATTATCTATATTTTGAGCAAAAATAGAGATATATTGTATTTCGATTACAGATATCTGCATTTTAATTAGATACATCTGCATTTCAAATACAGATATCTGCATTTCAATTACAGATGTCTCTAACTACATAGATATACAGATATCTACATGTACTGATGAAGCTCTTATTGTTAGGATGCATGAATAAAATAAATACAATCATATTTTAGACTGAAAAAGAATAGAATTTACACTGTGAACAATTATTTGGGCAGGCTATATTGCCAACTATTTTTTGGGGTTTATAAAAATACAGTAGCGATAGCGTTTTTCTTGTCCGTTTATGCGTTTGGGGTGCGTTTTGAAATCGTTGCATAACGTTTGTGTTTCGACAACGTTTCTAGCGTTTCATATCGTTTCGGCCAATCAAATTACAGAGCAAAGCGTTTCACGCAAAAGCTAAATTTGCACATGCGCACTGAAGAGATACGAACGTTTATCGAAACGCTTCACACTGTTTCGGCCAATCATCTGGCCTTGTCGAAACGCTGTTTTCCGTTTCGGCCAATCATTTGACCGTTTGGCACCGTTTGTATGTATAGACCAATCGAATAATAAATACCTGTTGGACCGTATTAAATCATGTCTTTACGACTAAAGTAATATGAATTTACATATTAAAGTTGTATTTATTTTATTGTATTTTCTTCCTCTCTCTTTTTTTTTTTTTTTATAAAACAATTATAATTGAGATAATTTCGTATTTTCAAAAGAATTAACATGATTGATTATTATATTTTGTGAAGCCTAATATTTTCACACTACAATCATGATAATCACTTTCTTTTGACAATTAAATGTTTTAGCGCTTAGTGCTCGGTATAAAATTCTAAGCAGATGACATTTTGAACTTTTTTTTTCTCTCTCTCTCATTTATTGAATCATATTAAAACCACATTTTTACAAATAGATAATATTTATCTACGTTTTTTTTTTTTTTTTTTTTTGTCATTTTCTGTACTTTTTTTTTTTTTTTTTTTTGTCATTTTCTGTACTTTTTTTTTTTTTTTTTACTTTTTTTTGTTTTTTTACTTTTTTGCTAAAACAATTTTTATTGTTTTATTGAGATAATTTCTTGTTTTCAAAAAAATTACTATATTTTGTGAAGCTCAATATTTTCACACCACAATCAATTTATTTTGACAGTTAAATGTTTTAAGGCTTATAAGTACTCTGTATAAGATTTTCAGCAGATGACATTTTGAAGTATTTTTCTTGTGTTACCTTGAAAACAGTTGTCGGCATTTCGTACATATTATCTCTACAGGATATGACTTCCTATGCAAATTGTCTTCAGTCGAGATCAGTAATTTGCGTGAAATGTCAATACCCATTTTATGGGAGAAGATAAGAAAAAAGTTCATGAATTTGTCATCTGCTGAGTTAGCCCAGAGAGTAATAAAGGTTCAACTGGACAACGAATTGTTGACTTAATGCATTTTGTTGGCAATATGTGTAGATTCAGATCAGACTGCACGGAAATGCCGGTTTACCTTGGTCTAAGCTGGTCTCAAATACCATAAGGTCGTTTCTCATTTCTTTTCGAAGGGGCTCATATATATATTGAACCAGATCAGCTTGCGCAGCATGATCAAGATCAAAGATTTTCGTTCTGCACCAAACTGAACTAGGTCAAACCTGTGAATTGCTATTATTGTTTTGAATAATATTATCTTTTTTTTCTTTTTAAATGAAATATACACTGTCGTTTAGAAAAATGGTGCTGGAACAGATGATCTGCATTACTGAAATTTATTGCTAGAATTAAGTATCATCAATACTAATCCTTTCATTAGATTCTTATCAAGTGAAAATCTCCCTCTGAGCATATGTGTTACTCAGATCAGAGTGAGTGATGCAATCTAGTGCATACAGGTGTCCACTCAGTTCACTGATTAGGTATTAATAGTTTAAAATACTGTAATACATGAATCACACAGTATCCAACTTACACACAGACTGATCAGATTTATAAAATATAAATAGGTTCATTTTTACTTGTTTGGACCATTATTTTTCAAATACGATGCACTGTGCAAATTGTGACAATTACGTGGTCAGTCGGCAAATAACTTGCTGGAGGGCTTTTGTGAAAGTGTATATTTCCACTATGAAAACATTTTTGGTATGATTCTGCAAAGCTGTTAACCTTTAGCACACAATATTTAAATATTAGAAGACGACGTGCTGGATGAACAGATCCCTCAAATGCAACAAATGTATGGACGAGCAGCAATTACCCAGATCAGAATGCAAGGATGCACATTCTAATCTAGAATTTTGCATACTGCAAGCTATACTTAAATATTAGAAGACGATGCGCTGGAGTAACAGCAGATCATATTGAATAATAAAAAAAAAAAAATGTACAGACGAACTGCAACGAATCAGATAAAAATGTACGGATAAACAAACTAATTTAGAATTTCGCATTTATAGCATGCTATATTTAACCCATTATAGTCCGGAGACCCCTAAAAAGGTAATTGGCAAACAGTGGAGACCCAGATCAGATGCCACAGAACGCGATGTCTGATCAGGGTCTCCACTGTTGGCAATAAATTCAACCATGTGTTTCTCTGAATATCTAAATAATATAGCCTGGCATACCTAAAATCAAAATTAGAATCTTCCAGTATATAGTGTGGGTGAGTCGATTCAGTACAATAAGTTAAATGTTAGAAGATGATGTGCCACACTATTGGCAAATCGTATCGAATAAGACACTGTACAGATGAGCAGAAACGAACAGATCAGAGTGCGCGGATGCCCTATATTTATCATATAGTGGCCAAAATTCCCAACATTCAGCATAAAATATTTCGGGATGTGGATGATCTACTTACATGTAAATGTGATTAATCAGTTTATACTAACACGCTTGTGCATTATCACATCGTACATGCGCTGGAACCATTGTATAACTAATGCCCTGTGACTGTATTTATTTTTGAATTTTCACTTGTAGGTTCATAAAACACACACACACACACACACACACACACACACACACACACACACACAAACAAAACAAATGCGTTGTCTATGTCCCAAATCTTTTAATATTTTGTTAACTTCTTTCAATGTTTGTTTCTTCTAGTGACTCCTTGGACCCAATATACATGTACAATATATTATTTGGTCTGAGAGTGACTCACATGGCATCAAGGTTATTTTTCATTTTTACAGTGACAATTTAAAATTGAACAAAATATTTTAATATCACCATAGGAAAATCTGAGCTTTGCTTTGATTTTTTTTTTCTGTGGAATGCAAAGCTTTTCAGCTATGGATTTCACGGGCCAGTAGATTTAGGATAGTCTCACATGAGACATGACAGGTATTATCAGATGATTGGCACGTCTTATCAGGTGAATGACATGTCATATCAGATACTATAATAGTTCTTCACAGGATTAAAAAAAACCCCAAAAAACAAACACTAAAAATATTAAGAAATAAGTATAATTTTTTTTCTAACACATTTGGAATGTCAGAATGCAATGCAAAATAATCTTTTCAGATTTTTTTTTTTTTTTTTTTTTTTTTCAACGCTTAGCACTCTGGTTAATATTTTCAGCAGATGACATTTTAAACTATCACAAATTTTCTTTTGAAAAATGCCAATAAATGAGATATTGAAGAAACCATTTAGGACACATATGTGTAAAAGACAACATACATGTAGATACAGAAAGTTTTAAAATGGGGTAAATAAAACAAATGCTACTGAAAGTAATTTACAAACGAAATTAATCAGATATATTGTAGTCAAAAAAAAAAAAAAAAAAAAAAATGGATACCTGCTTATCATGTTTATTGTTATTATTATTTTTATTATTATTTACATGAATGACAATGAAAGCTTAAAATCAATCACATTTATAGCTGAAACCTGTGCAATCCGCACAGGGTGATAAATATATTCCCTAGCCACTGCCAACTTGATTTATGCATCAAAATCTCAATACATGTTTGATAATGGATAAGGAAGAAAGAAAGAAAAAGAATATCCTTGGAAATTATATAAATTCTGAATTAAATTTCTTATGGAAATTAATAAATTAAATTTAATTTTTTTTTCACACAAAACCCCCCAAAAAAAAAACATAACATTAAGGTACTTTGAAATTTCATCCCAAATGAAAGAAATTAACAAAGATACACTTATGAAATTTCTACCCAAAATATAAATGAAGAATAATATGATGTCTGGTGTTGTCTAAATTACAAATATACAAGCAATAAGTCCGTTAATACCTTATGCGTTTTTTCTCATCCAATCAGAAATAAGCCAAAAAAGATTTGGAGGTGCACCTGCATGTCATTAAACTTCCAATAAACAAAACATGGAATGAACATTTCCTGTATCTCATCCTCCTTAAGCAAAACATAGGCTAGCTAATATTATGTTACATTTGAAAGATCAAAAGATTTAATTTAGAACAAAAGTAAATAGTATAATAAATAAATAAAAAAATGTAAATAAATAAAATTGGAAAATATCATTATATTATACACATTAATTACACAGTACTCCAGATTCATGTAGCATAGAGTATTTGATGATAATTAATATGAGTCTTTTCTCCACTAAAATAATTTTGTTGTGGATATTTATTAGAATTGTCTCACTGAGGCAAATATTACAAAAACGCAATCTTGAAAGGGGAACTCACGTATACGGTAATATAGTGAAATGTTACATCTGCAAAACCGTGACTTGAATAGATATATTTATTAATTTATTATTATTATTAGCTCACCTGAGCTATGCTCAGGATGAGCTATTGTGATCACTTGTCGTCCGTGCATCCGTGCGTCCGTCCGTCCGTCCGTGCATCCGTCCGTTAACATTTTCAAACGACTTCTCCTCTGAAGCCCCTGAGCCAATTTTGCTCAAATTTCATATGGAGCCTTCTTAGGTTGGGGGAACGAAAAATTGCTAAAATGGTCGCGGTCCATTGACCAAGATGGCCGCCATGCCCATATATGGTAAAAACCTTTAAAAATCTTCTTCTCCAGAACCGAGGATGCCTTGGGGCTGAATCTTTGCATAAGTCATCGGGGACGGGAGGTCTACCAAAATTGCTAAAATAAATGTCGTATATTGACATTTGACCTTTTTACGGCAAGGTCAAGTTTGCTTCCCTATGCATTTGTATGGGGAAAAACCTTTAAACATCTTGTTCTCCAAATCCGAGGATGCCTTATGGCTGAACCTTTATCTATATCATCGGAAACTGGAGGTCTACCAAAGTTGCTAAAATAATGGTCGTACATTGACATTTGACCTTTTTATGGTGAGGTCAATTTTGCTTCCTTATGCGTTTGTATGGGAAAAATGTTCAGAATTTCAAACGACTTCTTCTCTCGAGTCTCTGGGCCAATTTTGCACAAATTTCATATGGAGCCTCCTTAGGTTGGGGGAATGATAGATTGCTAAAATGGTCGCGGTTAGTTGACCAAGATGGCAGCCATGCCCATATATAATAAAAACCTTTTAAAATCTTCTACTCCAGAACCGAGGATGCCTTGGGGCTGAATCTTTGCATAAGTCATTGGGGACGGGAGGTCTACCAAAATTGCTAAAATAAATATTGTATATTGACATTTGACCTTTTTACGGCAAGGTCAAGTTTGCTTCCCAAGGCATTTGTATGGGAAAAACCTTTAAAAATCTTGTTCTCCAAAACTGAGGATGCCTTGTGGCTGAATCTTTACATATATCATCGGAAACAGGAGGTCTACCAAAGTTGCTAAAATAATGGTCGTACATTGACATTTGACCTTTTTACCGTGATGTCAATATTGCTTCCTTATGCATTTGTATGGGAAATATATTCAGAATTTCAAACGACTTCTGCTCTGGAGCCTCTGAGCCAATTTTGTACAAATTTCATATGGAGCCTCCTTAGGTTGGGGGAATGAAAGATTGCTAAAATGGTTGCAGTTCATTGACCAAGGTGGCCGCCATGCCCATATATGGTAAAAACCTTTAAAAATCTTCTCCAGATCCAAGGATGCCTTGGGGCTGAATCTTTGCATAAGTCATTGGGGACGGGGTGTCTACCAAAATTACTAAAATAAATGTTGTATATTGATATTTGACCTTTTTACGGCAAGGTCAAGTTTGCTTCCCTATGCATTTGTATGGGAAAAACCTTTAAAAATCTTGTTCTCCAAAACCGAGGATGCCTTGTGGCTGAACATATATCATCGGAAACTGGAGGTCTACCAAAGTTGCTAAAATAATGGTTGTACATTGACATTTGACCTTTTTACTGTGAGGTCAATTTTTCTTCCTTATGCATTTGTATGGGAAAAATATTCAGAATTTCAAACGACTTTTCCTCTGGAGCCTCTGGGCCAATTTTGCACAAATTTCATATGGAGCCTCCTTAGGTTGGGGGAATGAAAGATTGCTAAAATGGTCGCGGTTCATTGACCAAGATGTCCGCCATGCCCATATATGGTAAAAACCTATAAAAATCTTCTCCAGAACTGAGGACGCCTTGGGGCTGAATCTTTGCTTAAATCATCGGGGACAGGGGGTCATCCAAAGTTGCTAAAATAATGGTCGTACAAGTTTGCTTCCCTATGCATTTGTATGGGAAAAAATATTTAAAAATCTTATACTCCAAAACCGAGGATGCCTTATGGCTGAATCTTTGCATATATTATTGGGAACATCTGCATGCCTGCAGTGGCTATGTCATTCAGGTGAGCGAACCGTGGCCCGTGGGCCTCTTATTATTATCATTATTATTATTATTATTATTATAATTATTATTATTGTTGTTGTTGTTACAAATATTACATTTCATTGATGCGAGTCTAATCATTGCATTCAATATAATTCATAATCTAAATATTTATGTACCTAGTGTTTGTCTCAGGTGAGAAAATAGTGTGCAACAGACAACTGTTACCTGACTGCACCAGCAAGCATAGAACCCGCGACTCCTGATCACTAGTCAGACTTGCATCCGACTGAGCTACAGAGTCCGGCCACATTTTCTGTCTGTCAAACACACATTTCCCGTTTATTGCGTCAGATACCTGTCACCTTAAAATTATTTCACTATTATTTTTATTAATTTTATAATTATTAAGTGAAAGTGAAAAAAAATAGATCTTAAATAAATTAAGTCCGCGGGGTTTTCATTGACTAAAAATGCAAACGATAAAACCTTTGAAACCAGACACGGTTTCCATGACAGCGTTTTCCGAACGCTAATTTGATTGGCTAATATTCGAAACGCTTGAAACATTTCAGAAACGATGATCTGATTGGCTAAAATTGCAAACGATCGTTTAAGCGTGGTCCAAATGCTCTGTTTCCAAATCGTTAACAAGCGTTTTGCATGAGTTTCCGTGGACAAGAAAAATGCTATCGCCACTGTACCAGGTATTTTTTGGGGGTGCCTTGTTAGTCTAGCTATTTTACAAAAATGCTACTCATCTCAGTCCTATAGCGCACTCCACTAAATATTTTGAGATGGGACTATCAATCATTTACGACAGCTAAGACTTCCTATACATTTGTGAGCGCGGAGCTAGCTTTTTTTTTTTCGCAGTCGTAAAGCAGAATGCATTTAATCGTAAATCGAATTGCAACGAAGCGATAAACAATGATCCGAAATACGCGGGGAAATATGGAAAGCGTTTTTGGAATAAAGCCAATAACAGTTATTGTGAAAGGGATAAAATCAATTTGATATTTTTAAAATATTCTAATCATAAGACTTTAACAACAATTGAATAAGCCTGATGGTCACAGATTTAGAAAACCCACAAAATGAGATTCAAGCGTAGAGGCAGTTTCTCTATTACCAAAAGATACTCTGTGTTATCACAGAATACAAAACCAAATTACGTAAATAGAATTATGACCCTGAATCAAGTGTAAAGGCATTTTGTAGGTTATTGAAAAAGCACTCTGTGTTAAGACAAAATACTGGTAGAAATACACAAAACCTAAATGGAATTATGACCCGATACCCTTCCATAAGCATCAAGGACTCAATTTAAGAACTACCAAGTTTGGTCAAATGATGACTGTAAGTGGACCTTTGACCTTTTTACAGCAAGGTCAAATTTGCATCCCCATGCATTTGTATGGGGAAGGTGTTGAAAAGTAATTTTCTCAGAATGTATTAAAGACTAATGGCTGAAACTTGCAGTGTGTGATTGAAGTAGTAAAACATTTTAGTTATAATCAAAATTTTGTTCCTTGAGGGTTATTGAGGTATATATGCCACTGGGCTATATACATGTATAAAATTGTGTAATTTTTAAATGTCTTCTTCTCTGAAACTGCTTGAGGAATTTTCACCAGATTTAACATGGGCCTTCTGTTGAAAGGGTATTGCCATCTTGTTCAAATGGTTCTCCGCAATTGAACAAGATGGCAGCCATGTTCATAGATGGTAAAAACTCTTGAAAATCTTCTTCTGCAGAACCAAGAAAGCTTTGGTATATATAGCATCAAGGACTCAAGCTCTACCAAGTTTGTTCAAATGATGATCATAGGTTGACCTTTGACCTTTTTATGGCAAGGTCAAATTTGCGTCTCTATAGATTTGTGTGTGTGTGTCTGTGTGTGTGTGTTGGGGGGGGGGGGGGTGGGGAGAGAATGTTGAAAAATCATTTTTTTTCCAATATGTATTTAAGACTAATGGCCGAAACTTACAATGTAGTAAGGTTGTAAAACGTTTTTGTTAGGATCAAAATTTTGCACCCCCTGGGGGTTATCTTCCCTTGCCCCTGTGCTATATATAAGTATAAAACCATGAAATCTTTAAACCTCTTCTTCTCAAAAACTACTTGACCAATTTTCACCAGATTTCACCTGAGGCCTTCTGTGGAAGTGATGTTGACACTTTGTTCAAATGGTTCTGCATCATTGATCAAGATGGCTGCCATACCCATATATGGTAAAAACACTTAAAAATCTTCTTCTCCAGTACTAAGAAAGCTTTAAGGCTGAATCTTGGTATACAGCATCAGGGACTCAAGGTCTACCAAATTTGTTAAAATGATGAGACTAGGATGACCTTTGACCTTTTTATGGTATGGTCAGATTTGTGTCCCAGTTGCTGTGGCAATACTGGAAGACTGTTGCATGGCATTTGCAAATATGCAGGTGAGCAAATTTTGGCCCATGGGCCTCTTGTTATAACTTTCTTATTTATAAAAAAACAGAGAACAAATACACTCGAAACCCTTTATACCCCTTCCCCAACCATCACCACTACCAGATGGTATTTTCTTCTTCATATTTCTGAGGTCATTCCAGTGTTTTGTATTCGTTCCGGTATTTTGTGTACGGGCATGGAATGAGAATGCCCCCAAAAAAAGCATCCGACGCTGTTTTCACAAAAAATTAGATGGCCCCAAATAGCATCTGTTGCTGCTCCAAATAGCATCCATTGCTTTTTTCACAAAATATATCCTGTGCCACATGTTGGCTTTTATTCTTGGCACATATAGCATCCGTCACTACTGAAAATTAACTGGCGAGGTCCATGTTACTGCAAACAAATAACATCTAAGGGACATATCAAGTGAAATCGTTGGAATATATTATTGGTCTTGACTTCTATAAAGAAAAACACCTTGAAAGCATCGTAAACGCATTCATTTGCTCTAAATCAAATGGACAGTAAACTGCCACAGAATGCTGGCCAGCATTTTGGTTTTGCTGATGTTTCAAAGGGACCGTTTCAACAACATTTTCTTGGTAGAAAATGCTTGACCAAACATCCAAATGTTCCATCGAGTAAACATCTACTCTACATTCCCAGACTGAGGTTGTTTATCCATGCTGATCTGAGTGCACCCCTCAGTTTACTTCTCCTGTGGCATGGATAGCATTTTGATCTGTTACAAATAGCATCAAGCAACCCTGTTTGGAACAAATAGCATCAGATACGGTTAGGCACCATGTAATTACTGCATGTATTATCTTCAGTCTTAATTACTGCATGTACCATCTTCAATCTAATTACTGCAAGTACCGTCTTCAATCTAATTGCTGCCTGTATCATCTTCAGTCTAATTAGTAATTACTGCATGTACAATCTTCAGTCAAATTACTGCATGTATCGTCTTTACAACATGTATCACTTTCAACCTGATTACTGCATGTACTATCTTCAGTCTAATTACCATATGTGCCTTGCATGTACTGTCTTCATATCTAATTACTGCATGTTTTATCTTCAGTCTTATTAATACATTTATATTCTTAGTCTAATTACTGCTTGTATCATCTACAATCAAAGTTCTGCATATTCCGGAAAATTATTGACACTCGGTGTGCATAGTGATTGAAAAGGCTAAAAAAAAATCCATACAACTTTCACTTACAGGTATGACAAGATGTATTTTTTTTTAGGAAGCAGACCTCTACTTAAGTGCAGATAACAATCAGTGTTTCTGTTTTACAGCTGTCCGCAATCATTTTCATGGAACTGGGGCCTCGGTAGGCATTAACTTAGAGGACAAGTATGAAGTTACCACACATACGAGGTGTGAAGCAAAGAAGAGTGAGAAAACATGTCAATACAGGTATGTAGAATTTAGTAAAACATTACACAGAGAAAGCTAAGAAAATCATACAGTTTTCCCTTACATGTATTAAAAGATGTTGTTATAATGTTATAAGCTCACCTGGGCCCAAGGCTCCAGTGGAGCTCATAGGACAGCAGTCTGTCAGCCATCTGTATGTCATCTGTCGTCTGTTGGCACCTTTGACCAGTTATATCTGCGGTCTGCAGGCTTATTATGATCTCATTCTCATCTGTTGCATGCCTCTGGTGGGCATCGTGGCTTATGCTTTTCCTGGAAATCCATTGAAAGCCTTGGTTGCTCCTTGGTTGCTATGGCAACCACAAGGTCCCATAGACTTACAGTGGGAAAATGTTTGTCATCACCATAATTCCTTAAGTTTTAATCGGATGTTCCTGAAACTTACAGATAAGGTGGGCAAGGATTAAGTCTCGGACAAGTTCCAAAACTGGCCAGATCGGCTCATTAATCTTAGTGTTACTTCCCCTTGATTGCTTAAAAAAGCTTATTTTTGATTGTCATTAGCATAACTTTTCACTTTTGATCAGATCATCTGAAACTTGCAGATAAGGTGGACATGGATAAAATCTTGAACAAGTTTGAAAACTGGCCAAATTGATTTATTAATCATAGAGTTATGTCCCCTTGATTGCTGAAAAAGCCTCTTTTTGACTTTGTTATCAGTGTAACTGTTTCAGTTTTGGTTAGATCTTCCTATACTTGCAGTTAAGGTGGACATGAATAAAATCTCATACAAATTTGAAAACTGGCCAGATGGGCCCATTAATCTTATGAGCTACGTCCCCTTGATTTTTGAAAAAGCCTCCTTTTCACTTTGTCATCAGCGTAACTCATTCAGTTTTGATCAGATCTTCCTAAAACTTTCAGATAAGGAGGATATGGATGAGATCTCAGACAAAATTGAAAACTGGCCAGATCGGCTCATTAATCCTATAGTTACTTCCCCTGGATTGCTGAAAAAGCCTCTTATTGACTATGTCATCAGCATAACTTGTTCAGTTTTGATTGGATCTAAAAAATTCCTAAAGCTTGCAGATAAGGTTACATGGATGAAATCTCTGATAAGTTAAAAAACAGGCCAGATTGGATCATTTAGCTTAGTTACTTCCCCTTGATTGCTGAAAAAGCCTCTGTCATCAGCATAACTTATTCAGCTCTGACTGGATCTTCCTGAAACTTGCAGGTAAGGTGGACGTGGATGAAATCTCAGATTAGTTCGAAACTGCTCAGGCTGGATCATTTATCATAGAGTTACATCACCTTGATTGCTGAAAAAAGTTCTGTTTGACATTGTCATCAGCATGACTTGTTCAGGTTTGATAGAATCTTCCTGAAACTTGCAGATAAGATAGATATGGATGAAATCTCAGACAAATTTGAGAACTGACCAGACAAGATCTTTAATCTTAGAATTATGTCACTTGATCGCTGAAAAAGCCACGAAAGAATGTTTCCGACCACTTTTATACTGTAAATTACCTTAACTTTCGAACACTCTAAAATTTCGAAACCCTAGTACTATTGCCCAGAATAATTTCTGAAAATGCCCTAAAATCTCAAACAGTAGCAGTTTTGCAAAATGTCAATTTCTAAAATTTCGAACACAACTTTCTTTTGGTAAATTTTAATCAGCACACTTGAATATTGGCAAAATTTTCAATTACAAAAACGTGCTGCAAGGGCTAAATACTGAGAACTTTACTTGAAACCCCTCAGCTTGTTCCTGTAAAGCATCGGAGTTCTGCTATAATCCAGCCAGTCACGTCATAACAGGTGACCTCAATATAGTCAGGATTAGCAAACTCAGGGACATTCTTTCCAAAGGCCCTAAATATAGGGAACCCAGGTCTTTTACTTGGAAACAGAATTCCAAATTAATTTTGGATTCTGTTGAAGAGTATGCACGACGCTGGGCCAAGAAAGAGGACGTGGAGGTTGATTCCCTGTCTGAATGGGTTAAATCAGTAATGTCCTTGGTAAACAGACGTGTCTCAGTACTCAGCAGAACCATGTCTCGCCGACATGAATCGGTGTTTGATGATCAAGATGTTGCTGCTGAGTTAGCTGAACTCCATGAGAAGTTTGTCGTTGTTCCAGCCGACAAGGCATCTAACAACATTGTGTTTGTTTGCAAAACACACTATATAAACTGCTTAATGGAAGAGCTTGGTATGAGTACCATGACCGGAAACCCTACATATAATCTATGTCCAAGGAAGAAATTCTACAAAACCACCATTCGGTGATGCTGACATTTGGAATTTCCCTCCCAGAGGAAGATATTGACCTTCCCAAACTGTACTTGAGTCCTAAACTTCACAAGAATCTGTACAAGCAGAGGTATATTGCAGGTTCAGCTAAGTGCTCAACCAAGCCTCTTTCTCAGATTCTAACACGAGTCCTAACCGCAAGGAAGGCCTTCAGAAGTATTGTGACACTGCATATGCCAGAAGTGGTGTTGATCAGATGTGGATCCTGAAAAACTCCAAAGAGCTTTTAGAAAACCTAAAGGCACAATCTCTTCATTCCGTCAACAGTATAAAATCTTTCAATTTCTCTACTCTTTACACTACTATTCCTCTTGATAAATTGAAATATAAATTAAAGGAAATTATCAACCAGTGTTTCTTCCACAAGAATGGTAACCGTCGATTTCAGTATGTTGTCATTGGCTACAAAGACAAATACTTCGTTCGGGATCACTCTGATGCGCCACAAAAATACTCAGATGCAGATGTCATAAAGATGCTGGAATATCTAATCGACAATATTTTTGTGGAGTTTGGTGGACGGATATTTCAACAAACAATCGGCATACTGATGGGTACTAACTGTGCACCGTTACTTGCCGACTTGTTTTTATTCTCGTATGAGGCGGAATTTGTACAAAGTCTCCTCCAAGCAGGCAAGAAACACCTCGCACAACAATTCAATTTCACCTACAGATACATAGATGATGTATTGTCTCTGAAAAACACAAAATTTGCAGAGTATTAATGAATTCATCTATCCACGTGAACTTGAAATAAAGGAAACAACGGAGACTGCAGCCTCCTCCTCATACTTGGATTGTTATCTCTACATTGACAATGGAAAGCTTACTACTAGGCTTTATGACAAATGGGATGACTTCAATTTTCCCATTGTTAACTTTCCATTCCTGAGCAGTAATATCCCTTCTGCACCAGCATACGGCATTTATGTTTCACAGTTAATCCGTTATGCCAGAACCTGTTTAAATTATCAGGACTTCATGGAGCATGGGAAGGTGCTCACTACAAAGTTATTGAGCCAGGGGTATCAAAAAACCAAACTGGTAGCAACACTTAAGAAGTTCTGTGGGAGACATCATGATCTGGTCAATCCCTACAATGTGGCAGTTTCCAGAATTGTTTCTGATGTTTTTGCCGGTGACACGCCATAAGTAGACTTCCCAAATCCAGGACATACGCTTCTACAGATAATTCCTTCGTTCAGGTCTATGGGCATGGTGGGCAAAGCTTGCTTACCAAGTAATGCTTACTATCCGCGGACGCCTGATTACACCCTTTATTCTGGGGTCCATGTCTGTTGGTCTGAACATTCTGATTTGTCATTCGTTTATGGAATTATGAGTTTGGATTACGGCTTAGGTACCATGACCGCAACTACATTTGTACTTACCATCACGGAACCAGAAACTAAAGTATTTGTGTTAAAAACTACCTCAAAAGTTAAATACGCATAGCTGTGTTATAATAATGGCACAGGAATCCTATTTTAATTTTAAATGAACTTAGGAGATACTGACTATAAATAAAAAAAAAATAATGACAGATTTCCATTAGCATCTCTGCTGTTAGCCATTTCCATGCAACAGTCACATGAATCAGTGACCTACAAGAAAAGAACAGGTATCTTACAGGTCACTGCATGAATGCCCGCTTGATTAGGATTAGATTATGCACATCTAATATGTGGTACTTTGTTGCAGAAATGATGAAATTAATATTCCAGTTGAAAAACAAAGGCCAAGATAAGTCTATAGATCCGTGCTGTAGGATCAGACTATTTGCTGTTTGTTCCTATTGATTACAATTCCATATCTATAAGTTCATATATATTACAATTCCATATCTATACGACTATAAGTCTTATCACTATACCAGAATTTCCAACATTGATCTTATCATTTCTGCAAGCCATGACGCACATGCGATTAAAAGAATGTGATATATGTGAAATTCTATATTAGGATGTGAATCTGGGCATTCTGATCTTGGTCATTGCTGTTTGTCGGTGCATTATTTCATTTGATACGATGCACATCATATAATATTTTAATATAGCATTCTGTTTGTGAAATTAAGATTAGCATGTGTATCCCTGTACTCTGAATTGGTTCATTGCTGCAAGACCATACGTTGTTTCAGTCAAGACAATCTGCTGCTGCCGGCCTCGTTGGCTCAGTAGGATGCAAGCCCTTCTGGTGATCAGGAGGTCAGGAGTTTGATCACCGCCGTGTCCGGCAACATTCTTTATTGGAGATTGATAATGAAATACTTTTACGGTCGTTCTCTCCGGCCGGTTGATTCAAGAAGAGCATTTGTCAGTTTCTGGCAAAAGAATGTGCACAAGCACTGGTTAACAGGTTAGAGGACTAAGCTTGCCCAGCAAAAAGTGTGGTTAGGTAAACTGACAGCGCTCGACATGACCCTAATGGATTGAATGGTCTGTAACATGTCAATGAAAATAAATGATCTGCCGTTACTCCAGCTCATCATCTAATATTTGAATATAGTGCATCTGCACATTCTGATCTGGTTGATTGCTGCTTTTCAGTACATTGTTTTATTCGATACAGTCTGCCATTACTCCGGCACAGTCTTCTAATATTTAAATATTGCATGTTATAAATGTGCATCGGCCTCAGTGGCTCAGTTGGATGCGCCGTCCAACTGGAGACCAGGAGGTTGCGGGTTCAACCCTACCGAGGTCGGCAACATTCTTTCGTGGAGATTGATCATGAAATATTTTCTACGGTCATTCTCTCCCTTCCGCTGATTCAAGAAGGGCAGTTGTCAGTTTCTGGCGAAAGAATGTGCACAATACTGGTTAACCGCTTAGAGGACTAAGCATGCCCAGTAAACGTGTAGCTATGTAAACTGACCGCACTCGACATGATCCCCATTGGGTTGACTGGGCCGTAAAACCTCAACACAAAACAAAAAACAAATGTTATAAATTCGAAATTCTAGATTAGCATGTGCATCTGCTGCATTCAGATCCAGCTCATTTCTGTTCATCTGTACATTATTTTATTCAATACAATCTGCTGTTACTCCAGCACATCGTCCTATATTTATCGCACCTGCTTGTAGCAGGGTGCGATATAGGCGTCCGTCCGTCCGTCCGTCCGTCCGTCCGTCAACATTTATGTCGACGTTCGACATTTATGTCAAAGTTAGTATTCTAATCAACTACAAGACTAAACAACCATCAAACCTTGTATGAAATATCTCCCTGACCTCCTGACTTTGCGACATAGGTGCCCGCTTTTCCATTCGTCTGTTTGTCCGTCCGTCTGTCTCTTAACAGTTCTGTTATGTCGAAGTTCGACATTTACGTCAAAGTTAGTATTCTAATCAACTACAATTCTACAACAACCATCATACCTTGCATGACACATCTCCCTGACCTCCTGACTTGGCAGATATGTTGACCCAGTGACCTTGACCTATATTTTGCGCTCCATTGACTTTGACACAATTTACGTTGACATTCCAGATCTTCTCAACTATAAGGCGTACAACTACCAAACCTTGCATAGTGCTTCTCCTAGAGGTACAGACTTGGCAGGTACCTTGACCCGGTGACCTTGACCTATATTTTGCGCTCCAGTGACTTTGACATATTTTGCGTCGACATTCAATATCTCCTCAACTATAAGGCCTACAACCATCAAACCTTGCAAAGTGCTTCTCCTCAATGTACTGATTAGCAGATACCTTGACCTGGTGACCTTGACCTATATTTTGGCAGCAGTGACTTTAACATAATTTACGTCAACGTTCCAGATCTCCTCAAGTGTAAGACCTCTAGCTACCAAACCTTGCATAGTGCTTCTCCAATATGTACTGACTTGGCAGGTATCTTGACCCGGTGACCTTGACCTATATTTTGCGCTCCGGTGCCTTTTACACATTTTACGTCAACGTTCAATATCTCCTCAACTATAAGGCCTACAACCATCAAACCTTGCATAGTGCTTCTCCTCAATGTACAGACTCTGCAGGTACCTTGACTGGGTGACCTTGACCTATATTTCATGCTCCATTGACTTTTACACCGTGTACGTCATCCTTCCATATGTCCTCAACTGTAAGGCCTTCAACCACCAAACCTTATATAGCACTTCTTCTCAATGTACTGACTCGACAGGTACCTTGACCTGGTGACCTTGACCTATATTGTGCACTCCAGTGACTTTGACACATTTTATATTGATGTTCGGGATCTCCTCAAATATAAGACCTACAACCACTAAACCTTGCATAGTGCTTCACCTCACTGCACTGGCTTGGCAGGTACCTTGACCCAGTGACCTTGACCCATATTTGACAAATTTTAGGTTGATGTTTGATAACTCCTCAACTATAAGGCCTACAACCACCATACCTTGCATTGTGCTTCTCCTTGATGTACTGAATTAGCAGGTACCTTGACCCGTGACCTTGACCTAAATTTCATGCTCCAGTGATTTTTACACATTTTACGTCAATGTTCCATTATCATTTGGCTGTATGATATGAAAAGTCAGTGCTGAAGATATAGCCATTAGAGGGAATGGGACTGGCCTGGAATATATGTGCCCCACTTGGCACTTTGTCTACATTTTTTTCAACCCAGTTTTCCAAGTAAGCACTGCTAAGAATGAAATAAACTTATTTAATAACCACATTCTGATTGTGGCTCCTGTGACTTTTGCGCCAGCAGGTGCGATGACGCCTTCCGCGGAATTCTTGTTTAATATAGCCTGCAATATCTGAAATTCTAGAATGTGCAGCCATGCAT
The DNA here is from genome assembly GCA_964016985.1 of Anodontia alba. Taxonomy (NCBI): domain Eukaryota; kingdom Metazoa; phylum Mollusca; class Bivalvia; order Lucinida; family Lucinidae; genus Anodontia; species Anodontia alba. The sequence goes on from OZ024826.1 coordinate 69,310,217, forward strand.
TCTGATCTGGGTCATTGCTGCACACCCTTACATTTGTTTCATTTAATATGATCAGCCCTTACTACAGCACATTGTCTTCTAATATTTAAATATCACAGTGGACCAACTTATAGTTTTACAAATGAGAAGCTGCTGTCACTTTACGACCAAAATCCGTTAGCTGCAGTACACAGCGAAATAAAAACATTTTCTCTTTAGCTCACATGAGTGAGGTTCAAGGTGAGCTATTGTGATCACTCACCTCTGTCATTGTTGTCCTCATCATCCGTCTGTCCGTCTATCTGTCCATCCCAATCGACTGTGGACAAGGTGCATATTAGGCGGAGGATTTTTAGCTCACCTGAGCTATAGTGATCACGTTTTGTCCGTCCGTCCGTCAATTAACATTTTCAAATGACTTCTCCTCTGAAGCCACTCAGCCAATTTTGCTCAAATTTCATATGTAGCCTCCTTAGGTTGGGGGAACGAAAGATTGCTAAAATAGTCACGGTCCATTGACCAATATGGCCGCCATGCCCTTATATGGTAAAAACCTTTAAAAATCTTCTTCTCCAGAACCGAGGATGCCTTATGGCTAAATCTTTGCATAAATCATCAGGAGCAGAAGGTCTACCAAAGTTGCTAAAATAATGGTCATACATTGACATTTGACCTTTTTATGGTGAGGTCAAGTTTGCTTCTGTAGGCATTTGTATGGGGAAAATGTTGAGAATTTCAAATGACCTCCTCTGGAGCCTCTGGGCCAATGTTGCTCAAATTTCATTTGGAGCCTCCCTGGGGCAGGGGAATGAAAGTTTGCTAAAATGGTTGCCGTCCATTAACCAAGATGGTTGCCATGCCTATATATAGTAAAAACCTTTAAGAATCTTCTTCTCCAGAACCGGGGATGCCTTATGGCTGAATCTTTGCATGAATCATCGGGAACAGGAGGTCTACCAAAGTTGCTAAAATAATGGTCGTACATTGACATTTGACCTTTTTATGGTGAGGTCAAGTTTGCTTCCCTATGCATTTGTATGGGAAAAATGTTTTGAATTTCAAACGACTTCTCCTCTGGAGCCTCTGGGCCAGTGTTGCTCAAATTTCATATGGAGCCTCCTTGGGGCAGGGGAATGAAAGATTGCTAAAATGGTTGCCGTCCATTGACCATAGTGTTTCCCCCAGAAACAGAAAAGGGCATGGTAATTTTTCTACAAAAAGGGCACTTTCAGCGCGCAGCATTCCATGAAGAAGGCAAAGTGATTTTGAAGCGCGCGACATTCCACAAAGAAGGCAAAGGCATTTTGAAGCACTTACAATATACAGTTAAATTCCGTTATTAAGACCACCTAAGATTAAGACTAAATCTACTTTAAAGGCTGATTGAGAAGGTTTCAGTTATTTTCTTTGTGTTTACTATACCTATTGTATCATGTTAAGAGACAAAACTTTTGGACTGTTCTAAAAGTGGTCTACCACTTAAAGACCTCTTTTGAACAGTCCCAAAGGTGGTCTCAATATAGAAACGCGAAGTTCATCTTGGACTTCTGTCAGACTGAAATATAACCATGATTTTATAATATTACAAATCCCATCTGGGGTTTATAGCAGTATTCATTGTTTATTTCTGCTGTAAGATACAGGTTGTCAGTACTCTGTAGAACTGCATCAATCTTTTTTATTATCTTTCATCAGAAAAAGGGATGTGTTGTCGTGATGCTGTCTTTCCCCAAATACATATATTAAGAATTGTGTTCAGCTCCAGTGGCCCAGCTAGGATTTGAAAAAGGAAGGGCGCAGGGTAGGGCACATTTACTTACAAGGGCAAATTTTCTTACTGTTTAGGGTAACATTAAACCACATTTTTTGTCTATTTGTTATATATATATATATACATAAAAATGTTTATATATATAACTATATACGTAACATTGATGGAGTTTGCTGCCAGTTCTAGTGTCTGTTCTATCTTGACGTAGTGTTGAACTGTAAACAAATAATAGAGATGAAAATAAAAAGCAATGTTGACGACGAGACATTTACTGCCCTCCTTCCTTCTTGATAAAAGGAACAATCTCTCACACACACACACACACAAGCAAACATGCACGCATGCTTCCTCGGACCCGCATGCTACGCTATAAGGTCTAGTCAGCATCGAAATTATATACATCAGCATATTTTTTTTGCTTGAAAATTTGGGCATGCAATGTACATATTCAAATCAAAATATATAGTTGATGTTTACTGTTTTGGACATTCTCTTTTCCAGTATAGAATACAAAAATATATGTGAAAATACCCAGAAAATGCAACAATCACATTCCCTTGCCTGCATGAAGAAACCGCACGCTCGTAACGGTAACGTCACGAGAAATCGTGGCGGAAACTGCTGAGAGAGAAAAAAAAGCTTTTTGTTTTCGTCAGAAATGCACATGAAACTGGCATGTATTAAAATACAACCTAAATATTGGGACAGATAGGCCTATGTAAATTGTAGACTCAGATCAGACGCCGCAGAGAAAGACGGAATGAAACTAGTTAGGGGGAACAGGGAAATGGAAATTTGGAAATCACTTTTAGGATGATAAAACGTGCGACCAGTAAAGACTCAGATCATCGTCCGATGCAAGGGCGGTCAGATACTGCCGTTTGTGGTGACAAACAGGCATGTAAACTCCAGTTCTTAAGAGAGATGGCAAACATCACTGTTTCAGTGAAGGGTTAAATGCGTTCTGTGGCATCTGATTTGGGTCTACATTGTTTGCTCATGCCTGTCTGTCCAAATACGTAGAGTAAGTACGGAAATTCGATCAAATTGAACCCTTTCACCTGATTCATAAAAATGCTGCGTTCGACTCATAGAATTCCTTATCAAGGCATATGCAATTAGCTCCCTTTAACAGTAAAACATAAAGAGTGCTCGAGAAAGAGTGAGGGCCTTGCCCTGCATTTACCAGAGTATAAATAAAGATTAGTACTGTTTATATTCTTTTATATTTTCTATATATTGAGAAAATTATAATTATCAAAATACCCAGAAAATAAATGCAACAGTCACAAAGCAAGATTTCCCTTGCCCCCGCGTGAAGAAACCACATGCTCGTAGTGGTAACATCACGTGAAATCGTGGCGGGAAACAGCTTCGGGAGAAAAAACAAATTTAATTTAAAGAGCCTTTTCTCGTCGGTAACCGACACGTATTTAAAATTTAAAGAACCTGAATTTTGGGACAGATAGGCCTATGCAAACAGTGTTGACCCAGATCAGACTCCCTGTAGATCAAGGGAATGAAACTAATTTGGTGGAATAGAAAAAAAAAAAAAAAAAAAAAAAAAGTATTTGTTTCGGTAGTTTTCCGGTACTTCGGTAAGTCGTGTGACCGCGCATGCCCTGCCTAAGTTAAGAACATGCGTGCGACCGTCTCCCTCGCTGCTGCTGTGCAGATACCTGAACATGGCGGTGGCAAAGACGTAACAATTATTCAAAATACTCATAGTTTTTCTTTCTTACCTTGCCGTTGAATCACCGCCGAAAAACGAAGAAATCGTATGGTTGGTTTTTCTAATCTTAACTCTACCTCTTCTATCTGTTTTAACATTCTCTTTTTGGTCGGCATTTTATACCGTAACAAGTGACGAGTCAGTTGAGAATAATTGTGATTTACCGAACGTGGCCGTTTAAATAAAAGATACTATGCAAATTATCTGCATGAATTTATTGCTCAGTTTTATTTTTGCAATGAAATTTAAAGACACCGATTAGAAGTAAACGAACGCAGGCTCATTCCAATGATACTCACAGTGTCTGTAATATTCTAGCATTAAAGATACCGACGACCGCTCTTCGAGTCATTCTGTGCCCCATGGTGTTTATCCACCGCTAATCTGTTCACAGTTTGACGAATTACTTTGGCGCGTGTCCCATGATTCATCAATAATTACATCTACCTATGATGTCTTCTTAATGGTCTTAAATTACACATAAGAGGATACTAATTGGCAATAATTATGAGATACATCATTAAATAAAGGCAGCGGGGCGAATTTTAAATCGGGAACATTATGAGAAAAGGGCATTTTCGCTGGCAAAAAACAGCATTTTCGTTCGCAAAAAAGGCATTTTTGCAGGCTAAAAAAGGACATGGCGGCTCAGAAAAAGGGCATTGCGGGTCAAAAAAAAGGCATGGCGCCGCAAAAAAAGGGCATGGCGCAGCGCCATGCTAAATATCCCTGGGGGAATTGCTAGACCAAGATGGCCGCCATGCCCATATAGGGTATAAACCTTTAAAAATTTTCTTCTCCAGAACCGGGGATGCCTTGTGGCTGAATCTTTGCAAAAATCATCGGGGATGGGAGGTCTACCAAATTTGCTAAAATAATGGTTTTACATTGACATTTGACCTTTTTATGGTGACGTCAAGTTTGCTTCCCTGTGCATTTGTATGAGAATAAAAGCACTGCAAGCATAATACCCCGCCATAGCAATTATTTGTTTATGTATTAAAGTTAATGTTGCAAAAATGTCTGGAAAGAAAATGACGGAGTGACAGATAACAATCCTAAACCAGATCTTGATAATATCAATGGACAGATAACAATCCTAAAGCAGATCTTGATAATATCAATGCATAGAGCAAGTTTGGTTAAACAGGGTTCTCAATATGAAATTATTTAGGAGGTACAATTTGTAAAGTAGAAGGCTCAGAGTTCGTGCCTGTGGCACAAACCGAGTGCCGTAGGCACGAGTGGGGGGAGAGTACGAGAGGGGGAGCCACCCCCCTCTCGTTGGGGGGGGTCCGGGGGGCCTCCCCCGAAAAATTTTGAAAATCTAGAATGCAGGAGAAGCCATCTGAGGCCATTTTTTAAGAGAATTAACACCAGATTTTTCATTCAATTTTGCCATTTTTTTTTTATATTTTTCAGCAAGAATTTTCCCAAAAGTCAGCTTTTCAGCATTGTGGATTTTTTACAGGATTTAACAGACTGAAAATTGTGTGTACATGATTTTATTGATAATTCAATAAAAAAACAAACTGAATGTTTTTGTTTGTATTTTTACCCAGCCCAAGGATGATTTTGAATTTGAAATACATGGAAATCTGATGCCTCTTCAGCTTCGGCAAGATTCACAAGAAAAATCATTATTTACCCTAAATACTGGAGCATTTTCACCAATTTCTGAAATTATCCTAAAATTTCATAATCAAATAATATGTCGAAAGCATGCTGGTAGAAGTGCACTGTTTGCTCAGGCAGTTAAGACCCAGTATTTAGGAGAAACATGACGCTAATCCTCCATGTCACTTTCAAATGCAGAGTCATAATCTGTATCTTCTTCAAGGCCAACAGCTGATGCTATTGCCTGAACTTCAACAGCCTGATTGTCAGGGCCTGGATATTCTACAGGATAATCATTCTCTTCTTCTTCATTTTCTTTAGCAACAATAGTTACTGCTTGAGATCCCTCAATGCAAGTTTTCAGAGAAGCAGGGGAAGAAGCTTCTAATACTGTCACAGTAGTACGTTTCCTTTTTAACTTCTTCCGCTTCTTCTCTGAAAGCCAGCTATCAACAGCTTCTTTAACAAGACCCTGGGCTTCTTCACTGACAATTTCTGGCCCATTTATTGAAACCTGCATCAAAGAATTCAACATTGCATTACTCAGTCGATTACGACATTTTGTTTTTGTGATCTTTATCACACTGCCTCCTCTCTCAGGCCAGGCATTGCTGCATGGTATTGATAGCCCGACTTCAGCAACAAAAAGGAGTTCTTCAAAAAGCAATGAGCTGAATATGCCCTCATTTTTCATAATGTGACACATGAAAAATGTGCTGCTTTGGCATCCAGCCCTTTGCTTTTTGAGGAACTCTCTTTTGTTGCTGGCAATATAGTATTTTGACTGTGACCATTGGCATTTCAATTTATGCTCTTTATCTTTATCTCCTGGCCAAAAATGCTCTGCTAAAACCTTCATTTCAGCCACACCATACTCCTTAAACTGATCGTCTTCCTCTGGAGGAATACTTATTGGATCAAATACACCATATACCTCTATTATCTCTGGCACACTGCCTAACCTTTCACTTATGTTTGTTTTCAACATATCTATGTACTTAGTGAGTAAATTCTCCAACTGTTTGGAGTCCTCTTTTCTTAGGCGAAGCTCATCTGATATATTTGTGAAAGAGTCAATGCTACTCTGCAGGTCACTGAGTGGCTTCTGACTCTCCTTTACTTCCTGTAATGCCACTATAGCATGACATGCTGCAGGTTTTACCATGGAGAAGTGGAAACAATCTGCTTGGAATTGCTTTGACAGGATAGACAAGATGGGTAATATAGATCTCAGAATGTACAAGACACCAAGGAACTTGACAGTTTTCATTTTCATTAGCAGTCCTAGTGCTGTTGCATCATCTAGGTGCTGGAGGGTCAAAACAATAGCTTCATAATCTCGTAGGGCAGCAGTGACAGAGCTGTCAAAACTCAACCATCTCGTTTGACATGCCTTTTTTAGTCTTCTTGACAGACACTTGATTGTTTCTTCTTTGTACTGGACCTCTGCAAGTCTAAGGGCAAGCTGTGTTTTCAAGAAACAAGCCAGTCTCTTTGGGGAATTCTGAAAATAGTACCATAGTTGCTTCAATACATCTTCAGCCTGTTTTACTGGTAAGAGATCATTACAGGTATTAGTACAGGCCAGTGCCAGACGATGGCATACACAGTGAATGTTTATCATTTTAGCATTAGCTTGTCTTAACTGAGCTGCAACTCCATTGTTTTTCCCTACCATCACACTTGCTCCATCTGTAGATAGACCCATTAATTTATTTATTTCCAAGTTGCATTCAAGAAGCTGAGCTTTTACTAATTTGGTTATAGCCTCAGAATTGCAACTTTCAAACTGCTCTAATACATTCTGTGAGGAAAGAAACTGTTATCATGCTCTGACTGTCTCTGTCCCAGAACTGAATGAATGTCACAAGCTGTGATGTGACTGAGATGTCCGTCACCTCATCAATCATAATGCCAAAAGCCTTAGCACTTCGAGCTTTTCTCAGTATTGATTCTTTCACTGTGCAACCCACACTTCTGAAAATTTCTTGGATTGACCCCTCTGATCTGTGTTCAAAATACTGAAATTCCTTAACGCCAATGATTTTTTCCATGAAGTTGATAAAAGGAATTAATTTTCTATTTGCAATGTACTCTTTCATCAAGAAATATGCAGTGGAAAAGGTATTTATCAGCACACTTTTCTCCACAGTCTTTTTCTCAACATATATTTTGTGAAAGAAAGATGTACTCAGCATTACGTCTGCCTCCATTGCTGCAATATGTGCATCTGACTCTATGTGAGATTTTAATGCTTCATCCTTAAACCGAACAGATGGTTGCTGAACAAATACTTGACTCTTGTTCTGACTATTTTTCATGTTATATTTCTTACATACAACACAGTAAAAACCTTCTGTCTCCACATAAAATATAGACCAGTACTTTTTTTTTAACAACCATCCATGCCTAAATTTATCTGGCCGCTTCGTTGTTTTCCTTCTTTCCTCTTCAAGATTCACAAGTCTTTCCTGTTCTTTGGCACTGACACTGTCACAAACAGTGCCACATATAAAATAGTTGTGACATTTCTGTGTAGGCCACATTGACTTTGCATAATCTTTGACTTCATCAGCTGACCATAAGCATCCTGAAAGACAATTTGAAAATGCACAGAAAAACTAATAACAGTTGGAGAGGTAGCCTTGTCATATTTGCATTTAGACACTGAAAACTCCATTTATATAGAAAAAAAAATGGAGTTTACAGGTGTACACATTATTTTTCTTATTTCTACTCCAAAACACAGATTGTGGGTGCTTGTTGAAGCCGCCTCAATATATTGTGCGTACTTGTATGAACTGCCTCAATGAACCGGTTCTAATGAGCATCCACAATTTTGTTTGAACTGCCTCGATGAGGCATTTCTAACGAGTACCCACAATCTATGTTTTGAGTAGAAATAAGAAAAAATATAAAAAATTATCATCTGATAAATGAATTTCTTCGAGCCAGAAATACTGCATTTTATCTCACAGGTATGTTATCTTAACAGACAACTGATTTCAGAGGAATAGATATGGAAAGTATGTTGGTGAAAATTCGGGCCAATTTTGGGAAGTTCTGAAAAGTACCCCCAACATTTTTGTTTTAATATAGAAATAAGAAAATGTACTCTAGAAATATAAAAGAACATGGTATTTAAGGTTACATTGAGCAATTTAGCTGCCGAAAGTATGATCTGTATAGTGCATGCAAACGTATTTCTTGTTATTATGATCAAAGCTCCATGTGCAACAGAAGTTCAAGGTCTTAGAATCCTACACTGCAGGCAAATGTTTCAAGAGGACAGCCTGCTTTACCGTTCTCATACTAACAGAACATCGCTTTTATTTACCTGATGCTTTTGCGGGACCATTCTCTGGAGCAGAAGAGGTGTCCATTTTTTCAGCTGAAGACTTTGTCAAATCATTTTTGTCAAAAGGTGAATCGGTGGGTACCGGTGTAGCTGCTGGGCCCTCGCCGGGAGATGTCCCACTTCCTGGGGAAACTGAATCAACAACAATGGGTGTAGCTTCTTCTGGAGCATCAGATAGCAAGTCTGATTCTGAAATAAAATAAGTGAACTTCCCCTTAATTTAAATTGTTGTATCTGAGAAGATAGCCAATATTTATCAATGTCATAGATTTTGGTCAGGCATTTTTTACCTTTCCAATCATTACAGAACATCAGTATTTTCTTTATGATGTTACACAATATTAAGTGTTTTGTAAACATTAAAATGCATTAAAGTCTATTAGAAAATGTTTTTGTGGAATTTCTGTTTTGCCTCCGACTGTAGTATTTTCCACAACCCCTGCAGTATTGAGCAAGATGCCTCGAATTTTTAAGAAAGCTACTTCTTGTTTGAAAAGGCATGCAGTGCCAGTTTACCACAGCCAAATCTTCCTCTTTATACAGGGTTTTCTTACTTTAGAAAATTGTCAGGTAAGAGTAAGATTACGTAAATAATTACGAACAATCATGTACCCCACCCACCTAACCAACCATAATTTGTGTGACAGGAGCAGGCCATATCCAGTTGGATCGACTCATTCTAAGCTCAGCTGCCCTGATAATCTGGCGTTCTTACCTGGTCTCTTGGAGAAAAACTTCAATAACGTCTGCTGTCTTGGAGCCGCAGACATTTTCGATGAAACTATCTGTTAACCATACATTCATCAAGCCGGAACTGTAGGGGACGTAACTCGATAGCGTTATCCGGCGTGCTCGTTTAACACCGGCAAGCTATGCGCCGTTTCCATTCGGAAAAAATCGCCGATGCAATGACCGAGTCCTCGATGAATAATCTCCAAAATAATCCCAGAAAAATATAAAAAAAATTCGCAAAATGGAATAACTAAATTGCCGAACGTATTATTCTTTGTTTTGTTGAATAATTTATTCATTTTTTTTTTTTTTTTTTTTTGTCATGAAAGTAGCCGGCGCAAATCGGTAGAATAGGCGGCGATTTCGCCGCCCGCCGGCTCATTTTGAAAATGCTGTAATAAAAGGCCTTGTTATTAACTCAAGTTATCATCCAGAAATGAAAATATGGATGTGTCACGGGCAGATAAGTCCGTAAAAATTTGACAAAATTTGCCCATTAGCAATTCCAAACCTGATCTCCTTACTATCAATACATATAGCAAGTTTGGTTAAAGTCCCTTGTTATTTACTAAAGTTATTATCTGGAAACGAAAATATGGGCGTGTCTCGGGCAGATAACTCCGTAAAAATTTGACGAAATTTGTCCATTAGTAATCCCAAACCAGATCTCCTTAATGTCAATGCATATAGCAAGTTTGATGAAAATCCCTTGTTATTTACTCAAGTTATCATCTGGAAACGAAAATATGGGCGTGTCTCGGGCAGATAACTCCGTAAAAATTTGACGAAATTTGCCCATTAGCAATCCCTAACCTGATCTCCTTAATGTCAATGCATATAGCAAGTTTGGTGAAAATCCCTTGTTATTTACTCAAGTTATAATCCGGAAACGAAATTATGGGCGTGTCTCGGGCAGATAACTCCATAAAAATTTGACGAAATTTGCCCATTAGCAATCCCAAACCAGATCTACTTAATGTCAATGCATATAGCAAGTTTGGTGAAAATCCCTTGTTATTTACTCAAGTTATAATCCGGAAACGAAATTATTGGCGTGTCTCGGGCAGATAACTCCGTCAAAAATTGACGAAATTTGCCCATTAGCAATCCCAAACCAGATCTCCACAATATCAATGCACATACCAAGTTTGGTGAAAATCCCTTGTTATTTACTCAAGTTATAGTCCGGGAAATAATATGGGTGTGTCTCGGGCAGATAACTCCGTCAAAAATTGACGAAATTTGCCCATTAGCAATCCCAAACCAGATCTCCACAATATCAATGCACATACATGTACCAAGTTTGGTGAAAATCCATTGATGTTTACTCAAGTTATCATCTGGAAACGAAAAACGGATGGACGGACGGACTCACGGACGACCAACGTGAAACCATAATACCCCGCCACTATTGTGTGGCGGGGAATAATAAAAATGTTGAGAATTTCAAACGACTTCTCCTCTGGAGCCTCAGGGCCAATGTTGCTCAAATTTCATTTGGTTCTCTTCTGAAGCCACAGAACCGATTTTGCTCAAATTTCATATGGAGCTAAAATAGTCACAATCCATTGACCAATATGGCCCCCATGCCCATATATGGTAAAAACCTTTAAAAATCTTCTTCTCCAGAACCAAGGACGCCTTTGGCTAAATCTTTGCATAAATCATCAGGAGCAGGAGATCTACCAAAGGTGCTAAAATAATGGAGTCTTTAGACTGTTACCAGAGTTGTGTCCGAAACCTTCCGAAGACCACACTCCTTCTAAACCTCTGTCAGGAATCGAATAGTTAATGGAGTCACATTCAACGCCATTACTAGTTCTTCCTCAATCAAAACTTGTTGAAAACACTACCACTAGGAAAGATTAAACTGAGAAAAACGTGGTCATGACTGGTTATGTCCACAACAGTTACATCTTTGGCTCTTATGAAAAAGTCATTACTTTCCAATGGAAAATATTCCCCAACTAGAATCAGACGCTTTGCAACTAGATATGTCTGGTAAGGGCAAATATTCCATTCCACTTAGAAACTTAGAATTCTGGGAGAAAAGAGCACTCAAATTAGTGGCGATTAATTCGCATGCTGACTTATTTTCTTCGGCAGCTTATCTCTGCCTTCAGCAAGAGTCCATGTCAGTCAATGCCTTGTCCAGACTCTTGGAAGCAGTGGCCAAATCAATTAAACATGCTACAGCCGTGTCAACTGTATTGGCCGTAGAAATGTTTCAGGATAGACGTGATGCAGCTATAGCCATATCTAAACTGTTATTGGACAGTTCTAGTCATGAACTGAGAAATGCTCCTATCAGTTCTTGACAATTGTTCTACAATAAAATTAAGGAAGTAGCAAAGTCTAATTATGAAGCACAACAACATAGATTTTTAGCTTCTTCCTCTAGTAATGCAAATATTCAACAGCAACAAAAATCATCATACTCGGCTACAGGATCGTTTAAGAAACCTAGACAGCCGACCAAATCTTACAGACCTAAACAGAACCAACCGTACAGGTCAAAAACTCATTCACAGTCCTGTATGTCCAGTACAAGGAAGGAGTTTTCTAAGGGGAGTAGCAACACAAAGCAGTTCCCCACCTCTAAACATGCCTCATCTTCCACAAAGTTCTGAAAGTCAACCCTTTCCACTGCCTGTTTTGCCATGCCCAGATATTCCAGTGGGAGGAAGATTGGCTTACTTTGTGGAAAAATGGGGAGAATTGACACAAAACAAAATGGGTCTTCTCTGTCGTACGAAACGGTTTCAGGATACCATTCAATTCAACTCCCCCTTTTTCTACAGTTCCGACAAGTCTGAGTCAATCATTCTCCCCATTATTACGAGAAGAGATAATGGAACTTCTCCAGAAAAGGGCAGTGGAAAGGGTACAAGATCAGGGAACTCCCAGTTTTTATTCCCAGCTATATGTCTTGTCCCGAAAAAAAATGTAAAGTTATGTCCTGTAATAGATCTTTCTTTATTGAATCAGTACCATTCAAAATGGAGACAGTCAAGTCAGTATGAAAATTGATACTAGTCAACAACTGAGCTGCCTCCATAGATCTGACAGATGCTTATCTACATGTTCCAATTCATCCTCGATCCAGGAAGTACCTTCATTTCATGTTCGAAAAATCAGGTCTTCCAATTCAGGGCCTTAACTTTTAGAATGACCCTAAGTCCGTAGATTTTTACCAAACTGATGGATGTAATAGCGGCTCATTTGCGTCAACCTGCCATCAAACTATTCCCGTACCTAGACGATTGGCTTATAAGAGATGTCAGATCTAATATGCAACAGACATATATCTCACACCATATATTGCCTTCATACAGTTCAAAGTCGAGGATTCATTCCAAATTTAAAGAAGTCAGATTTGATACCAGCTCAGCAGTTCACCTTCATAGGGATGGAATTTCTGACACAACACAATATAGTCAGGGTACCAGCAGATCTCATTGAATCCCTACTTCTGACAATCAAACAACTTCTAACTCAGACTCAAGTTTTGGCACGAACTTTCCTTTCTCTTTTGGGTAAATTCAGTGCAGCAGCAGACTTTGTTCTCCTAGGCAGACTTCATTTACGACCGCTTCAAATGTGTCTCTTATCTGTCTGGAGACCTCATATTCTACTCTCGATCAACAAATTCCGATCATTAGTATGATTCGATTTCATTTGAAATGGTGGATGAGCACCAATTGCTTAGTTCAGGGAATGTTCGTTCATCCCCCAGATCTAAATGCATTCCTTTTATGGATGCCAGTCATTATGGATGGGGAGCTCATCTCAAACCAGTGAGACTATCCATTCATGGTCACTGGACGGAAGACCAATCCCAGCTCCATATCAATAGTCTCGAAATAATGGCCATTCGTTTTGCACTGAAGACAGCCAAACAATACATACACCACTCTTGTGTTATGATTTCCTACGACAAAAGTCACAATACAACAGTGGTCACATAAACAAACTAGGAGGAACACATTCCTGTGACCTATGCGTGGAGGTATGGGAAATTCTCCATTGCTGCCTGGAACATGATATTGTACTCAGAATTCGTCATATCCCAGGCAAATTCAGTATATTAGCAGACCCTCTTTTGAGATTGGACAGACCTCTCAATACAGAATGATCTGTGGATCAATAGGTGGCAAATTCCATTTTTCAAATGCTCAATTTTCCCAATGTGGATTTGTTCGCGACTCAATTCAGTCACAAACTCCCATTGTATGTATCTCCAGTTCTGGACAATCAAGCCTTGGAGATAGATGCATTATCAATGAACAGGAACTTTCTACATGCATCCCATACCTGAAATTTCCAAAGATTTCCGTGCAAATACAAGCAAATACGATCATAATATTGAGCGGAGTATTGGGACGTTTTCTACAAAAAAGCAATTTTTGATGGAAAAATCAGAAAGACAAAAACAGCAGAAAATGCTTAAACATCTACGATTACCACACATTCGGACTTTACTACGCATGATAGTAGTTTGCAGAGCGGAGTATTGGGACAAAATTTACGCATGCCTACGCAGACTTAACATTCGTTGCATGCATAAGCTTTGTAGAAAACGTCCCAATACTCTGCTAGTTCGTAATTAGCTCCGCATGACTGCACGTTTGTCTCCGCATGACCATAGTTTGCGGAGCAGAGTATTTGGATAAACTTTATGCATGCCTACACAGACTTACCATACATAGCATGTGTAAGCTTCATAGAAAATGTCCCAATACTCTGCTGGTTCATAATTAGCTCCACCTGACTGCGTAGTTGTCTCCAAATGACCTATCACAAAATATCTCCAAGGCTTCATAGCAGTCTGAATGTGCAGAATTTAGCTGTATGAAAGGATGGATGGATGGATGGATGGATCATATCAGATTGTTCATCCATATAGTCCGTTCAATATGCACTTTCCATATATAGTTGAGTATTTCAAAATCAAAATTCTTATACTGCATCATTTAATTTAAGATAAATTTTCAGTAGTACATTTCTTTTTTGGGGGTTTTGGTTTTACAACCCTTTCAAGATTATTTCACTTATTTCGAGCCTATCGTTAATCAGAGGCAGGCAAAAACCGAAGTAGTACCCGGAGAAAAACCACCTGACCTCCCATTGCAGAACTTGGCATCTCACATGTGACCTGAGCCAGGCTGGAACCTATAGCGGTGAGAGACCTAATGATTAAGAGTCAGCACTCTTATCGACTAGGCCATGGAAAAATAGTACCTTTCATTTTGCAGAATGAATGAAATTACTATGAAATTTTTACAAGGAATGCTTCTTTTTTTTAAAATGAAAAAGGAAATGAAATATATTATTATCATTTTGCAAGCACTTTTATTCACAAAAGGCATTCAAATCTATATAGAAGTTATTTACATGTGTGTTTTGCATTACCAGTATGCTTTGTGAAGGAAAAATAAAAAAAAAAAATAGAGGAGGACCAACTGTAAGAACTCTTAAAATTGGGGCACCAGAATAAAAAGTGCATGTGGTGTCATTATTCTAAAATGTGAACAAGGCTGCTTTGCGAAAGAGAAAGGCATATAAAGTGTAGCTGGAATGGCAAACAGTGTAGACCTTGGTCAGGCTTCTCCTGAAATAGCAGTCTAATCTGGGCCTTTATATCTCTGTCCAAAAACTAAGAACCTTTACAATAGTATATGTTATTCGACTTTACAATTCACTTATAATCTACTGAAATACTTTGATTACTTATCTAAAATATGTCAGAAAAGTGCTGCTGAAATGCAAGCAGTGCAGATCCTGATCAAATTGCTAATTTGATCGGGGACTACACTGTTTGCTGTGGTAATTCATTTGGAATAATTTTTAGAATATGTGCTGAATTCCCGTGGATTATTTACTAGAATACCCTAACTGTCTTAAATATTTGGACTCATTAACACACTGACCAAAAGGCAATCATTGTAGACCCGAATCAAATTGCACCTTTGATCTGTGCCTACACAGTTTGCGCCAGTGTTTGCGTCCGGATTTTTATGGTATATATGAAATTTTGAAAGTAGGAATAAAATTAAAAAACAACACGTCTTTCTTTTCTTTGATTTTTATTTTACATAAAATTTGGTCAGAGCAGCTTGGTGAAATCTCATCTCAAAATGAAAGAAGAAAAAAATCTGAACGATGATTATTTCGGGTTTTTGTTCTTAATTGCCAAACTGCTCTGACCACAACATTTACCTGTAATAACCCTAACTAATGGGACTTATAGGCCTTTGCAACAGTGTAGACCCAGAACAGAAGCTACAGAACGTGGCATCTGATCAGGGTCTGCACTCTTTGCCATTCATACATCAATATTTTAGAAACATCAAGTCGTAGCAGAATGAACTATTTCAAATATAACGTCAAAATATGGTAAGCAGATAAAGTGTCACAATCTACTTTTATAGGGTTATTATGGTAATTTGTGTAATTGATTATACTGAATGACGATTCGGTTTAGCTCTTATATGAACACCGCAGAGAAAATGTGTCTTCTGTGCAAAAGTGAACAACAAAGGTTTTTAAATGAATGACAGAAGCCCCAATTAGACTGCGCAGATGCGCAGACTTGTCTGGAAATCTGTTTGCAAACCAGTGTCACAAAGGCCTCTTTTCTTGTAGTGTGACTTATTTTTGAAAAGGTGTTATGCACCTGTGGCTAAACGTGCACTTTCTGTCTGGGGAAGCACGTTTATCATGTGTTTTTGACGAACCGTTATCGTCGTTCAGTACGTTTGGAAAATATGATGTACGGAGAGGGTCAAAAGAATTCACGACTTCTTGTAGACTATGTGATTCAGAATAAATAATTAATTAAAACTCCTTAGAACTAACATCATTATTCGGACATCGGTAGTAAACATTTCCTATAAGATTTTCCTGTAAACTGTCTACATACTTTTTAATAATCGCGAATCTCTTATGACCCTTTATGTACACCATACTTCCCACGTGCTTACTGCACCGTTAGAGTTGTCTCCCATAAATCAAACAACAAAATGGCCGCAATGACAGAAAAACAAAAGCCATGAACCGAAAAAAAACAACATATCAATACCTGTAGGGAGGTAGGATTTACCTGTAAGTTGTGTTGAAATTGTTTAATTGCCGATCTGTGCCAAATTCACTTGAAATAACACTAAAAACAGATCAATCATCGCCGATGTTTTGGTGAATTTTTATGAATTTCTGAGCAGCAGGTGATGTCCCCTGATAGGTCGGCGATTTTTTAGCCCCTCTTATAGTCAAGTAAAAGCAAAATCCTGCCTTAGAAAGGCCCAAAAACAGCCCCCGTCTAACAGTCAAATCGCCTTACAGGCGGATTAATACGGTAGTGAAAGTGACCACCAACCTTATGTTCAAACCACTGAAATCTGTCTTGACATTTCCATGCACTACATGTATGTCTTTTAGAATATTCCATTTACATGTAAAACACAAAAAACAAGCACATGTATGACTATTCCATAATTTAAATTCACAAAAGTCTTATACTAGCTGACTGCTTCCTTACAGATGCTATCTTTATAAAGGATTGAAATTTTTGGTTCCAAAGCAATAAAGAGACTCATGTTATAATTGATACCATCTTGTATCAATGGCAACAAATTCTTCTGGGAGTTTGTTAGAAAGAACTCTCTACACACTCCAAATTCTACGAAAGGTTACGATGCAAAAATTGGCTAAGTTATATTCTATGTTCTCATCTGGTCTGAAAATTTCTAAGTGTCCTAATCTACGTTCATTTACGAATCAAAATGAATTAAAGTCCACATTCTACGCACTATCATGAACTGAAAAATGTCAAAGTCTAAGTTTTACGAAGCAAAGCTCCGTTCATTCGTAGAGAGCTACAAGTGTATTTCTATGTTTGAACAGAAATATGTTTGAAAATGAGCGTATTTCCGCAAGCCATCATAGCAAACTACGAGAAAATACGCAGTCTCCGTTCCAAATTACACAAAAATACGACAGATTTCACATGTTTACGAAGACAACTGAGCGGATCTTTCGAAAATTTCAGGTATTGGATATGCATTTCTACCAACAATTCTGATACCTTCTATTCTAGCCAAGATATGTCAATCTCGGTGCAGAATAGTTCTTATTGCTCCTCTTTGGCCTCAACATCCTTGGTTCTCAGAGGTGTTACAACTACTAGTATCAGCCCTGATTTGTCTTCCGTGATTTCCAAAATTACTAACATGAGCAAAAGGAAAATTCCAACATCAAAATCTCCCATTTCTGGCTTTTCACACTTGGGAGTTATCAAGCAATCAATTAGAGATAAAAAGTTTTCGCAAAACGTTGCAGACTTTGTCTCAAAATCAAGAAGAGCATCTACTCAGAAAGTCTATGATGCAAAATGGGTTGTATACTCCAATTGGTGTCATAGAAAGACGGTTAATCTGGTCTCAACCCCTATTACAGTTATAGCCAACTTCCTTATTTACCTCTTTTCTGAGAAAAAAAAAAATGTCAGATAAGTACCATCAAGGGCTATAGATCTATGATTTCAAATACTCTTAAATTTAAGACTGGTAAAAGAATCGGATCTAACCCAGTCTTGTCAGAATTAATTAGATCTTTTGAATTGCAACGTCCAGTACAAAGATCTCTTACCCCAAAATGGGATTTATCTTGGGTCTTAGTTTGTCTGCAGAAAGCCCCATATGAACCTCTACATAAGGCATCTAAACTTCTTGTTACGATTAAAACAGCCTTTCTATTAGCTCTTGCCACAGATTAAAGATGTAGCGAAATTCACGCTTTGGCAAAGGATACAAATCATTTAAGGTTCAATCTATCAGATGGTACAGTATCACTGATAGTACAAACTGGGTTTTTGGCAAAGAATCAGCTTCCATCCATTTGCCCAGATCCTATAGATATCCCTAATTTAGCATAAACATGTAAAAGGGAAGATTTGGATAGACTTTATGCGCGATTAGAGCATTAAAATTTTACCTTAAAATCACCACTTCTTATCATCAGAATAGAACTACATTATTCCTACCAACGTTGTTAAAGGGGTTGTCGAAAATATAATGTCATTTGATGATTACCTAGATATCTTGTTTAACTCTACACAAAAGATGCATTCCATGAAAACAATCAGATCACTTAATCATAAAATAAATAGTTTTGAAATAATGAAAAGAAGCCTTTCTTGTTATGACAGTAAAAGATACATTTTGGAAGATGGTAAGGCATCATTAGCATATGGGCATAAAAAATATAAAAAAGGCTATTTATAGGGCGTTGGAGTTTTACTCGCCTCATATCCAGTAAATGAAATTAAGGCTAAAATCCTGTGGAATTTCAGCCATTGCTTGCCTTTTTGAATCAGGGGCTGTCTATGAAATCCCCCATCTTTTAAAGGCTTTTTGGCATGCTGTTTTGGGGGGCGTTGGCGTATAATAATGTGTAAATCATCAGAAAGAGGGTGCATAAAAAGTTTTGCCTGGTTTAAAAAAATTTTTGCGGAAATATATATAAAAAAAAATGCGGAAATATAAAAAATAAATTCCGCAGAAATATACTGAGTAAAATTGAAAACTTTACATGGTCTTCAAAAGGAGATATTTCATTAGTTAGGAAGCGTTATGTGATATCTATGGTGATATGTGATTCTTAAGCTCAATCACTTTGTATTGCAGTTTTTATTTTTTGATTTTGCTTTGAAAATCATGCTTTTATTTGGCGAAATATGACACAGGAGTCAAATAAAAAAATCAGAATTTAGAGATGTAAGGGAAAAATCATTTTCAGTATTTTGATTTCATTTTTTCTTAAGAAATTATGCTTTTCCTGGCAGCAATTTATCAGTAGCGTGTGTGGCTAGCAATGCATGCACGGATTCTCCTCCTTATGGAGTTAACGTAACATCTAATCAAAACATTAAGAAGTGCCTGCATCCAGCTGAAGAGCCTGTGTTAAGTCTTGCACATTGTTTATCTGGTGATTGGTCCTAGCTCTTCGACCAAGCTCATCCCAAATGTGCACGATAGGATTCATATCCGGGGATAAAGCCGGCCAAGATAAAACATTCACATTGTTTTGTGCCAGAAAGTTTGCACTTGCGTAGGCAGTATGGGGTCTGGTATTATTGTGTTGAAAAGTTAAGCCAGGTCCAAAATTCTGCATGAATGGAAGGAGGTTATTATTCAGGAGGTTAACATAGCGTTGAGCATTGAGATTACCCTGTACAACCACAAGATCTGTCTTGATGTTGCCCATGATACCTCCCCATAACATAACACTCCCGCCCCCAAATCTATCCTGTTCCCTCACGCAGCAAAGCTTTCATTTCTGCATCGATACACACGGACCCTGCCGTCAGCATGGCTTACGCTGAACTGCAATTCATCACTGAAAATCACGTTATGCCACTGACGACGGGTCCAGTGCAGGTGACATTGAGCCCATAACAGCCTAGTGGCCCTGTGGCGGGCAGTGAGAATCGGACCAGTGTACGGTCTACGAGCTCGAATAGGAATGTTGTTTTGCCTAAGACGGTTTTGGATTGTTTGGGCGTTTACCCCAAGTTGTTGAGCAGTTGCCATTGCTGGTAAAAATCGGTTATGCAAATGCGTCAGCATAATATAGAAGTCATCCTGTTGTGACGTCACATGATGTTGACCAGGACGCGCACGATCGCGGACGGAACCAGTGATTGCAGACCTGGTATTGAGGTTATGGATAGTCTGGCGAGAACATCCAAAATGTTGTGCAACATCATTTACCACAGCGCCAGCCTGAAGAATACCAATGGCCTGGTTATGTTGATTTTCAGAAAGACGTGGCATTTCTGTACAACGTCGGTGAATGAAACAAATTTGTTTTTTCTTATTGCTGCTACACAGTAAATGTTTATCTGTAAGAATGCGTACATGAAATGAATGGAAATTTACCACCGCGTGGGGAGAGGTGAAAAACTGAAAACTGAAACCTGAGCTCGTGCGCAATTCACCAGAGCGAGACTATTGCCATTGTCTTATGTATTGATCAGCTTATGATTTAATGTACTTCTAGAGTTTCTATTATAAAGGCAAACATGTATAAATTGGTATAATACCATGTAGAGTTTTCATTTTTACTGAGTATATAAAAAAAAAAAATTGTGGAAATATAGAAGAAAAAAAAAATTGCAGAAATATAGAAAAATTTGCGGGGGGGCATTGGTGTATAATCAATATGTAAAAATCATTTGGAAGAGGGTGCTTCGGAATTGGCTAAGTAGCCAGGCATCTGCTGAGCGGGTGGTAAGAATTTTTGGCATGATTTTTCAGGGTGGCCCCAAATTGGTAATTCTTACACTACTGACAGGCAAAACAATCTTCTAAAGCAAATAAGAAATTCCCTTTCATTGCATATGTTCTTTTTTTTTTTTTTTTCATGTCATTCAGATGTCCAGAAAATTAATGTCCAATAGCCAAGTCAATTTTGGCAGTCAGTGGTGCTGTCCTTAATTTCGAAAAGTAAATATTTTAGCAAATTATAATTCCTAAAATGTCGAACAGCAAGGACAATAATTATTAAATTTTCAAAATTTTTGAACATTTACCGTACTTAACCCTTGTCATCTGTAGCAAATTATTCTTAAAAACCCTTTATAATTTGGTTATGCTTAATTTGGGCTGTGTGACGTCACAAAGCCTACAATATGGCGGCATCCATGACAGCCATTTTAAACATATTCAAACCACCATAACTTCCTTATTTCTAGGCCGATTTTGAAAACTTTTGCATCAAAATAAATGGCTTGTTAAGCACTTTACTCCAGTATATACTTACAAGTTACATGTATATTGCGTTCCCCTTTAATGAAGCACTTTACTCCAGTATATACTTACAACTTACATGTATATTGCGTTCCCCTTTAATGAAGCACTTTACTCCAGTATATACATGTATATTGCGTTTCCCTTTAATGAAGCACTTTACTCCAGTATATACTTAAAACTTACATGTATATTGCGTTCCCCTTTAATGAAGCACTTTACTCCAGTATATACTTACAACTTACATGTATATTGCGTTCCCCTTTAATGACAAACAGTGCAGATCACTTAATGACAAACAGTGCAGATCCAGATCAGTTGGCTTCTTCAGAAGCCAGCTGATCTGTGTCTACACTGTTTGCAAAGGCAGGGTAAATCCGGGTTCAGCAGGACAAGGGTTAAAGTTGTGTCCCCTTGATTGCTGAAAAGGCCTCTGTTGGCTGTGTCATCAGCATAACTCATTCAGTTCTGATTGGATCTTCCTGAAACTTGCAGATAAGGTGGACATGGATGGAATCTCAGAGTTTGGAACCTGGTGAAATATGATCATTTGTCTTAGAGATACATCCCCTTGATTGTCCAAAAACGCTTATATTTGACTTAATCATCAGAATAACTTGTTCAGTTTTGATAGATCATTTTGAAACTTGCAGATACGGTGGATTTAGATGAAGTCTTGGATGAATTCCAAAACTGTCCAATTTGAATCAAACTTCACAGGAATGATCCTTGAATGTTGTTCAAAGAATTAGAATCTAAGCAGAACTCTGGTTGCCATGGCAACCAAAAAAACCAAAAAAAAACTGGAAGCTCGGTGGGTTGGGTACGGTGAGGTGGTCGCATGAATCGGCACCAATACACAAAATAACTTTTGAAAACTAGCTCATAATATAGTAGAAATATGATTACCATTATAAATTAAGCAATCTGTAAAACTCTGTTTAGATGGAATTATGGTAGCGATATGTGAAAAACAAAAACTGCACCGATATCAAAGCGAGCAACTGGAAGTTCGATTTCAAAGGCAATTTTAGCAGTAATATCGGTGGAAAAGGTTTATTTTCTGGACAAAATAAATTAGTATTGACAAAATCAAGACTTTTTATTTGTGCCAGACAGTTAGATAAAATTTCTGGAGCAAATGTGAAAAATGGCACTGATATCAGAGGGACCAACCGGAAGTTCGGTTGGTGGGGTACGACAAGGTGGGCTGCTCATACATACTTTTCCTGGGTAGGCTTAGTCCTCTAAATTCCCCAATTTGGCCTCTAGACTAGGGGTAGCTCTGCCTAGTCTCCTGTCAGTGATAAGACTTATGACCAAAATGCATCTTTTTATGTCTTTAAGGTCTCTAATTATATATCCTATGTTCTTTTGGAAGGGTAAATTCATTAATTCCATTCAGTTCGTATCATTCATTCCTTCTGTCAATATCAGTCGTCTGTAAGATCTGTCAGAGCAAAATGCTGGGCAAGCAAGTTTTTCCACTGGGCAAGTGAAAAAATATTTTACTTGCCCCACTAGTGGACAAGTGGAAAATTTTTTTATTTGTCAGCCCCTACTTCAAGGTGTCATTATTTGTCAAAAATCATGGCAGCTATGGGTTGGAGCTTATTTTCCCTATATATCTGTATATCTGTATAGAAAACTTTAAAAATCTTCTTGTCAGAAACCACAAGAGCAATTTCAATATAACTTGGCAGGAAGGTTTTCTAGGTGACCCTCTACGAAGATTGTTCAAGCCGTCATGATTCTTCTAAAAACATGGCCGCTAGGGGCCGGGGCTTATTTTCCCTGTATATCTATATAGAAAACTTTAAAAATCTTCTAGTCAAAAACCACTGAATTGATTACAGTGAAACTTGGCAGGAATGTTCCTTTTGGTAACCCACTACCAAGATTGTTCAAGCCATCATTATTCGTCAAAAAACATGGCCGCCAGGGGGTGGGGCTTTTCCCTGTATATCTATATAGAAAACCACTAGACCGATTTCAGTGTATTACCGCAGGAATGTTCCTATGGTGACCCTCTACCAAGATTGTTCAAGCCATCTTGATTCCTAAAAAACATGGTCGCCAGGGGGCAGGGCTTATCTTCTCTCTATATATATTTTGAAAAATCTTCTTGTCGGAAACCGTTAGGCCTAGAGCTTCCAAATTTGGTATGTAGCTTTATCTAGTGGCCTTATACCAAGATTGTTCAAATTTAAGCCCTGGGGTCAGAAAGGGCCCCTACTGGGGGTCACTAGTTTTACATAGACTTAATATATATAGTGAAATTTTTTAAAAATCTTCTTGTTGGAAATCATTAGGCCTAAGGCTGCAGAATTTGATTTGTAGCTTTATCTAGTAGACCTCTACTAAGATTGTTCAAATTAGATCCCTGGGGTCAAAAATGGCCCCACCCTGGGGTCACTAGTTTTACATAGACAAATAAGTGGCAGATAAGCTTTTCCTCTAAAACCACTAGCCAGATTTTGAAATAAGTCGGCAGAATGTTTCTTGGATCGCAGTCTATTAAAGCATATAGACAGTCCTGTGAAGAGAAGATGATAGTCTTTTAGAATGTACTATGTTGCATTAAATTGTTGATGATGTTTGGTGACAATGACACTCAGGTGAGCCAATTAGGGCCCTCTGGACCCTGTTGTTTCCTATTATCTTGAAAATGTAGTGATGGATATTCATCAATTTATGCAGACACATTGATATCAACCAGGTGTACCAACATAAGAAAAACTAAGGGCTAGGGGCCAATTCTCAGAGTTATTGCCCTTTGTAAAATTTCCCTATGCAGTTTAAAGCTTGTGTGTACACTATCTCTTTAACCAATGGCTGGAATTTGACCAAATGGATGGGGTAAAGAAATGATTAGATTTTGGTGACCTTGACTTTATTTTCATGGTAAAGGTTACTAAATTATAAATTCTAAAAGTGAGCCTTATGTGCACTCTATCTGATGAATCAATAGATGGAATTTGACCAAACTAGTGCAGATACATCATTTGGATTTGGGAAAGAAATGATAAGATTTTGGTAACCATTATCTAGTTTTCAAGGTCACATCAGCACTTTGAAACTTAGATTTTGATAGAAAAAGCTTGTGTGCAAAATTTCTTAATGCAGTAAAAAAGCGTGTGTGCTCATTATCTCTTTAACCAAATTCTGGAATTTGACCAAACTAATACAGATATATCATTAGGATGGAGGAAAGAAGTGATTAGATTTTGGTGACCTTTGGTGACCTTGACTTTATTTTCAAGATTCCTACATTATAAAGACTTTAAAAGTGAGCCTTATGTGTACTCTTTTTCCTAATAGCTTGAAAATGAAGCAGTGGATGTTCATCAGTATATGCAGACACATTGATATCAGTAAGATGTACCTACATAAGAAGAAGTAAGGGCTAGGGCCCAATTCACTTAGAGATACCGCCCTTTGTAAAATTTCTTACTGCAGTAAAGAAAAAGCTTGTGTGCACATTATCTCTTTAACCGATGGCTGGAATTTGACCAAACTAATACAGCTAGAATTTGACCAAACTAATACAGATATATCAATAGAACGGGGGAAAGAAGTGATTACATTTTGGTGACCTTGAATTTGTTTTCAAGGTCACTACATTATAAAGCCTCTAAAAATGAGCCTTGTGTGCACTCTTTTTCCAAATTCTTGAAAAGGCAGCAGTGCATGTTCATCATTTTATGCAGACACATTGAAATCAATAAAGTAAACTAAGGAAGAAAAAGTGTGCCTGCTGCAGGACTCGAATCCATGACACTCTGCTTGCAAGTCGGGTGCTCTACCGAGCTAACCAGACGGACAGTCCTGCCAATCACAACACTCCTCCCAATTTTAACTTTTAAGTGCAAGACATCAACTGAACATACGGTAAATGTCCTAAAATTTCGAACAAAATAAAATAATTTCAGTTCTTGCTGTTCGAAATTTTAGAAATTATAGTTTGCTGAAAAATTTACTGTTCGAAATTTTAGGACAGATTCACTTACAGCCAAAATTGACCTAGCTATCGGACGCTTTCGGACACCCGAAACGACAAAAAAGGACCTACACGACGATTGTGTTTTCTTATTTGCTATGAGTGATTGGTAAATTGAATGTGAAATTGTATGAACAAATAAATAAATACCACAGTGATGTTTGTTTTCTTTTTCATCCGATTAATTCCATGTCGAATAATGTTTCTCATAACAAAACAATTAATTATCCGGTACACTAATTAATCGCCAGATACGTTTGTTCGGCACTCCGGGAATGTGCCACTTTCTTAAACTAGGCTGGCTTAGTCCACTGTCTTTTTACGTAACAACCCTCTTCACTTTACCGCACTGAGATACACAAGCTGACCAAAAAATACTTCACAAGGTTACCGCACGTTTGTTCTTGTTTGAGCCACTACAGAAACACAAAAGTCCCTTTCCTCAAAGGTGAGGTGTACTGAGTTTAAATGTGAAAAGCGCAGACTGATTAGAATTTCCGCCGTTTTGAAGCGCAGTATTCACACTGCTTGCTGATATCTGAGGCTGACATAATGCATTCTGTTGGCGGTATGCGTAGAC
Organism: Anodontia alba; assembly: GCA_964016985.1. Taxonomy (NCBI): domain Eukaryota; kingdom Metazoa; phylum Mollusca; class Bivalvia; order Lucinida; family Lucinidae; genus Anodontia; species Anodontia alba. The sequence goes on from OZ024826.1 coordinate 69,335,793, forward strand.
CCAGATCAGACTGCCCCGATACACAGACTGCGCGGATGCGCATGTCGGATCTTGTCTGTGCTGGTCTCTAATGTCATAAGGTTTTCTATTGGAAAGGACTCATACATAAACGAACAGTGCGGACAATCAGATCTGAATGCAGCCTGATCAAGATCAAAGAGTTTAGCTCTACACCAAACTGAACTACGTATGCCAAACCTGTGAACTGCCATTATCATTTTTAGCAATATTTCTCTTGTTAAAAAAAATGTATTGTCGTTTAGAATTCGGTAATGAAACTTATTGCAAGAATTATGTGTCATCAATATTAATCCTTTCATTAGATCCCTGTTCAGGCGAAAATGACCCTTTGTGTATATGTGTAAGTCAGATCAGAATGCGAGACGCAGACTAGTGCAGGATGGTGTCCACTCAATTTGCTGATTAGGTCATTGGTATAAAATACTGTAATACGGGAGTCTCAGTCTCTAGCAAGTGCACAGACTGATCACATTTATAAAAATGATTAGGTTCATTTTGGTTTATGGGACCTATCATCTCTGCTGGGACCATCACCTGTTCAAATAGGATGCACTGAGCATATCATGACAATCACGCGATCAGACAGGAAATATTTTGCTGGAGGCTAACGTTAATCCCCACGGCGAAAACGTTTTCGGCGTGCTTATTGAAACCTTTGGCACGCTAAACTTAAATATTAGTGGCAGATATTATCGAAGGACACAGTGTACGGACGAGCAGGAACGACCCAGATCAGAATGCGTGGATGCACATGCTAATTTACAATTTCGCGTGTAGCGCTTTCTTACTATCGCATGTGCGCCACGCTTTGCAGAAATGATCAGATCAACTTTGGGATTCTGGTTTAGTGGTCAAACGACTTACCGAAATACCGGAATACTACCGAATACCCGTGAAAAATACAGGAATTCATGTGAAGACACCAATACTGGCTTTAATTAAGAAACGAATATACTCGGAGGACGATCTTGAAAAGCCCAGAGGCCAATTCCCCTATTCCCCCAAATTTCATTCCCTTGTTCACTGCGGCGTCTCATCTGGATCTACGCTGTTTGTATAGGCCTATCTGTTCCAATATTTAGGCTCTTTTAATTTTTTAATACGTGCCAGTTTTGTATGCATTTCTGAAAAGAAAAGGCTCTATAAAATAAGTTTGTTTTTCTCCCGAAAAGGTTTCCCGCCACGATTTCACGTGACGTACCGCTACGAGCACGTGGTTTCTTAATGCGGGACAAGGGAAATGTTCTCAGGAAATGTTGCTTTGCGACTGTTCAGTTTCTGGGTATTTTAATAATTATGATGCTCTCAATATATACATAATGTAAAAGAATTACAGTACTTATATTTATTTACACCCTGGTAAATGCGGAGTAAGGTCCTCATGCACTTTTTAGGTTTTACTGTTTAAAGGGAGCTAACTGCCTATGCCTTGATGATGAATTTTTACGAATCGGTCCCAGCATTTTTTTTTATGAATCAGGGGCGGATCCAGGATGATTTCTGAAGGGATTCGATTTGGCCGAATTTCCGTACTTACTCTACATAATCGGACAGACAGGCCTGAGCAAACTGTGTAGACCCAGATTAGACGCCGCAGAACGCATGTAAAACCTTCACTGAAACGGTGATGTATTTAACCAATTATTTGGAAACTCTCCAAGTATTGGAGTTTACATGCCTGTTTGTTACCACAAACGGCAAAATCTGACTGCCCTTGCATCGGAAGATGATCGAAGTCTTCACTGGTCGCACGTCTTATTGTCCTAAAAGTGTTTTCCTGAATTTCCATGTTCCCTGTTCCCCCTAACTAGTTTCATTCCCTCTTTCTCTGCAGCGTCTGATCTGAGTCGTTTAGATCGCATAGGCCTATCTGTGTCAATACTTAGGTTCTATTTTAATACCTGCCAGTTTCATATGCATTTCTGACGAAAAAAATGCTCTATAATTTAACGAACATTAGTACACATGCGTTTTCCCTCTTAGAGGTTTCCGCCACGATTTCTCGTGACGTTACCGTTACAAGTACGCGGTTTCTACATGCGGGACAAGGGAATGTGACTGTTGCATTTTCTGTATTTTCTCATGTATTAAAAATATTTATCATGTCTGCCACAAGGTAACAACAGTTCTAGCTCGCCTGCACATACTCTAACCCTTATCACGCGGACGTGACTGTCACGTGGAAATGGCTAGCATTGTGATGGAAGTCTTTTTTTTTTTTTTTTTTTATTCTTGTGGATTTTTCAGTCAGTATCTCCTGGGTTTGTATAAATTAAAATACGGTTCCCGGGCCATTTATGGACATAAAATTCGTTATGACACTGCTGTGTGCATATACGTTTTGCGGTGGCTTTCAACACTGCTACTTTAGTTTCCGGTTCCGTAACGGAAAAAAAAAAAAAGTTACCGAAATTAGAATGTGCCGGTAAAAATTTATTTGAAGCAAGCTGTGTTCGAAATTTTAGAAATCCCCTTTTTGCAAAACTGCTACTGTTCGAGATTTTAGGATATTTCCAGAAATTATTTTGGGCAAAAATATTAGGTGTTCGAAATTTTAGGGTGTTCGAAATTTTAGGACATTTACCGTACTATCAGTTTCTAGCTTCTATCTGCATTTACCAACACAAACCCTGTTGGTTATTCATGTTGGACGCCATTAAAATAAACTAAGGAGGAAGAAGTGTTCCCAATGCAGGACTTGAACCTGCAACCCCCTTCTTGCAAGTCAGGTGCTCTACCAACTGAGCTAGTCAGGTGGGCAGTCCTGCCAATCACCACATCAGTAAGATGTACCTACATAAGAAAAAGTAAGGGCTAGGGGCCAATTGTCTTAGCTCTTTGTAAAATTTCTTAATGCAGTAGAAATAGCTTGTGTGCACATTATCTCTTTAACCAATGGCTGGAATTTGACCAAACTTATACAGATACATTATTATGAAGAGGGAAAGAAGTGATTAGATTTTGTGACCTTGACCTTATTTTCAAGGTCACTACATATAAAGACTCTAAAAAATGAACCTTGTGTACACTCTATCTCATGAATCAATAGATGAATTTGACCGAACTATCACAGATACTTTGTTGTGATAGGGGACCCTGACTTCATTTTCAAGGTCAAAGTGGTAGTTTGAAAATTTTTATAAAAAAGAAATGCTTGTATGTACATGATCTCTTGATTGCTTATTGACTTTTTTCATTAATCCAGGTATGATATTTTGAACATTGTCCATGCTAACTATTTAAATTCATACAGGTGTGACAGCCCTTATTGAGTACCTGTGCCACTACTCAACTGGAAGGTGTCAACAGTCTCTAAAATTTGGGAAAGACCTAAACCAATTTTATAGCCTTTGGTACATGTTTTTTTTGTTTGTGGGGTTGAACATACCAACAATGTCCTGGTCATGAAGCAGAGTTCTATAACCATGCTGTTACAGCAGTTATATTTGGCTCCATTTTTTAGCTCACCTGAGCTATGCTCAGGATGAGCTATAGTGACATTTTTTGTCCGTCGTCTGTCCGTGCATCTGTTAACATTTTCAAATGACTTCTCCTCTGAAGCCGCTGAGCCAGTTCTGCTCAAATATCATATGGAGCCTCCTTAGGTTGGGGGAACGAAAGATTGTTTAAATGGTTGTGGTCCATTGACCAAGATGGCCGCCATGCCCATATATGGTAAAAACCTTTAAAAATCTCCTCCAGAACCAAGGATGCGTTGGGGCTGACTCTTTGCATAAATCATCGGGATGGAAGGTCTACCAGAGTTGCTAAAATATTGGTCTTACAGGGACATTTGACCTTTTGCATTTGTATGGGCGCCATACATTTGTATCGGAAAAATGTTGAGAATTTCAAACGACTTCTCCATTGAAGCTGCTGAGCCAGGTTGCTCAAATTTCATGTGGAGTCTCCTTGGGGCGGGGGAAAAAGTTTGCTAAAATGGTCGTGGTCCATTGACCAAGATGGCCACCATGCCCATATATGGTAAAAACCTTTAAAAATCTTCTTCTTCAGAACAGAGGATGCCTTTGGGCTGAATCTTTGCACAAATCATCGGGGACGGGAGGTCTACCAAAATTGCTAAAATGATGGTCCTACATTGATGTTTGACATTTTTATGGCGAGGTCGTTTGCTTCTGTATGCATTTGTATGGGCCCCATACATTTATATGGAAAAATGTTCATAATTTCAAATGACTTCTCCTCTGAAGCCTCAGGGCCAGTGTTGCTCAAATTTCATGTGGAGCCTCCTTGGGACAGGGGAACGAAAGATTGCTAAAATGGTGCTGCCATGCCTGTATATGGTTAAAACCTTTAAAAATCTTCTTCTCCAGAACCAAATAAGCCCTGGGGCCTAATCTTTGCACAAATCATCGGGGACAGGAGATCTACCAAAAGTGCTAAAATGATGTTCCTAAGTTGACATTTGAGCTTTTTATGGCAAGGTCAAATTTGCTTCCTCATGCATTTGTAGAGGCCCTGTGCATTTATATGGGAAAAATGTAGAGAATTCATATTTTGGACATCTCCTCTATAATCCAGTTGAATCAAAACGATGGTGAGCATTAGGGCACCTAGTAGACACAAAATAGCTAAATGAGCCATTAGACAATTCAAGATGGCCACCACAGCCGCCGTCTTGAAAATCAGTTTTCGACATTTCTTCCCAAACCTTTGGTCCCTTTGAGCCGAAACTTGCTCTGTAATAACAGGATGACTTCTGGAGTGAAAGAAGCTAAAATTGTGCCGATTGGAAATCCAAGATGGCCGCAATGGCTCCTCATTAAAACAAGAGCTAAAAATAGAAAATCTTCAAACGATATCTCATCCTTGGCCAATGGCCTGATTTCAAAATGTTTGCACAGAAGTGTTCTGCCAATGATCCTCTATCAAAATTGCTAAAATGGTTCCGCTTGGCTAAGCAAAATGGCAGCCAGAGCTAAAAGTAGAAAAAACCTTTAAAAGAAATCTTCTCCACAGCCAGTACGTGTCCCGATTTCAAAGTAATTTCACAGAAGTGTTCCTCTTATGGCCCTTTACCAAAATTGCTAAAATAGTTCTGCTCGGCTGAACAAAATGGCCACCAGAGCTAAAAATAGAGAAAAAACCAAAAAAAACCAACAACTTTAAACAACATCTCCTCCTTGGCCAGTGGCCCGATTGTCCCCTGACGTTAGTCGAAGGGGAATATAGAAATGGGTTCGTCCGCCCGTCCGTCCATCCGTAGACACAATTTTGTCGCTGCAACTCCTCCTACAGTTTTCAAGGGATTTTGATGAAACTTTTCAGTTATGTTGCCATGACCTGAAGAGGATCATATTTTACTGAGATCACGCTTGACTGCTTTATACCAGAGTTATGGCCCTTTGTCAGTTTTAGCCATTTTGTCAACAGAAGTTCTTGTCTCCGCAACTCCTCCTACATTTCTCAAGGGATATTGATGAAACTTACCAGTTATTGTTTCCATGACCTGAAGATGATCATATATATCGAGGTGATGCTCAACTGATTTTTACCAGAGTTAGGATCCTTTGGCAATTTTTTAACAGTAAGTCTTGTCTCTGCAACTCTCTTGCAGTTTTCAGTGGATTTTAGTGACACCTTCCAGTTACTGTTGCCATGACCTGAAGAGGACCATATTATACCGAGGTCAAGCTTGACTGCTTTTTATTTGACTTAGTTTTTTCCAGGTCCAATTAGTATTAGAATAGATACCTTGTGGGTGCAACTCCTCCTACAATTTTCTACCAATCAATTTGAAACTATGCATTTTTGTTCTACATGGTCTGAAGATGTGTGTGTGTGGTTTTGGGGTTATCCTCCTATCAAACGGATTTAAAAGTCACAACCCTATACTGACAAGGCCATGACGTCGGGGGACGCTTGCCCACAACGGGCTTTTATTTCAAAATGATTTCACAGAAATGTTCCTCTTAAATAATCCCCTTTTACCAAAATTGCCAAAATGGTTCTGCTGTGCTGAACAAAATGGTCACCAGCGCTAAAAATAGGAAAACCTTTAAACGACATCCCCATGGCCTCTAATGCCCCTTTACCAAATTTGCTAAAATGGTTCTGCTCTGCTGAACAAAATGGTTGCCAGAGCTAAAAATAGAAAAAAACAAAACAAAAAAAAACAAACTTTAAAGGACATCTCCAAGGCCAGTAGTCGATTTCAAAATAATTTCACAAATATGTTTCTTTTATGTCTTCTTACCAAAATTGCTAAAATGTTTCCACTAGGCTGAAGAAAACGGCCACCAGAGCTGAAAATTGACAAGAAGTAAGCTCTCAGGGTCTTCTTTCCTTGCTGGTGCTTCACATTCTTTCCCTGCGGACTCATCACATGGTCTTTTTACTTGCTGGTGCTTCATATGGTCTTTTTTCCCACAAATTTCCTACTTTAAGTTTTGCCATAACAACCAAACAAAATGGTCACCTTTAATCAACATATCTCAAGCCATGACACCATCACTTCCACAAGCTTTCTTTTTTAGTTATGCTCCTTTGCAAATTTGCAATGAAATCTTGGAAGCAAGATATCTAAAAAACTATTGGAGCTATTGTATTGAAACTAAATGTGCTGATAGGGGATAAGTAGATGACCCAATTAACTTCTGAAAAAAAATCTGAATTTTTTTTTTTCACTTATGGCCCTTTGAAAATTTCAGCATTTTGATCTTGTAAGCAAGATATCTCAAGATATCTTGTTTAAGCCATTGCCTGGAAACTTGACAGGCTGATAGGGAATGATGAGTAAATGACCTGATTAACTTACAGAAGTTAACTCAGGTGAGTGTTGTGGCCCATGGGCCTCTTGTTACCACTTACCTGAGATATCTGTGGTTTTAAGTGACTGATTCACCACATAGGCAACACACATGGTTTTAGCGGTATAGAAGGCCCATTGATGACCTATAAAATATGTCTGATTTGCTAAAGCCTGAACAACTGTTTAAGACTCTTAATTGATTCATGAGACAGGCAGGGGCAGATTTTCACATATAAATTTTGGTCTTGTATCTTGAAAATGGATCATTGATTGTAAAACCTGTTTTGCTACAAGTATTTGTTCTCTTGTTTCATTAAGGTCAAAAAGAAATAAGGAGGAGAAAGAAGGACCTAATCCAGAGAAGATCAATTTCTGGGACCTGGCCTGTGGTCGCCACTCACCTGTAGAAGCCATTGGTTGGGTAGGTAGTCTCTGCGTCAGCATATTACTTGCATACTTATGTAACTATATTACTTATGTAACTGTTTTTGTTTTTTTTAGCTCACCTGAGCCAAAGGCTCAGGATGAGTTATTGTGATCACTCTCCGTCTATCGTCCATCTGTCCGTCCATCTGTCTGTCTGTCTGTCCATCTGCCCATCCGTCCATCCATCCATCCATCTGTCCGTCAGTCAGTCCATTCACACCTTTGAACAACTTCACCTGGGCCAAATTTCTTCAAACTTGCCTTGTGTTAAAGGAGGATTGAAAATATGTACGAATGGTCGTTGTCCATAAATCAAGATGCCCATATAAAGCTCCCATAGACTTATAATGGGAAAAACTTAAAAAGTCTTCTTTTCCGAAACCATGAGGCCCACAGCTTATATATTTTAACTGCACAATACATTAACCTATAGATAATGCGCTATTCTCTTCTGTATTTCATACCTTCCACAGAAAAACGACAGTTCAATCTTTTTATACAGTCTTAATCTGGAAGGTCCCTTAGACAGTTACCTGTATGACGTAACTCTTCCTGCTTAAATGATCACGTGTCAGTTTCTTTTCTGTGGACAAGAAAGCAAACAAAGGATTTATTATTGGTGAGAGAAATCTGTATTTTATTTCTTTTCCCCAGTTAAATTTCTAAATCCTTCTCTTTCTTGTCTTCCTTACTCATGCCTTTCACTAAAAATTCTTATTACTTTCAATTAATCGTATTTCGATTTCTTGCTATTATTGATTGTGGGTTTGCGTCATACGTTTTCGTGACTCTCGTATTTTTCGGCACAATGTTCGTGTTCGGTTCGATAGTTGTGCGTTATAACGTAAATATTTAACGCGAACTGGCTGAAGATTTCTATGGTGGAGAAGCTGATTAGTAAAGAAATTGTCAACCTTTTTAGGTTATAAGACAATTCTTTACTGATGGGACACCACCCCACAGGGCTATACAGCCAGGGGTAGGACCCATCTGGGTGGCATCTTATGGGTGCTATAAGTACTCAATAAAGTCTAAGTCCACCAGGCACCAGTCATCAGTCACTGGTCAATCTACATCAGCTTCACCAGGCACCAGTCACCAGTCACCGGTCAACCAGGCACTGGTCAACCAGGCACCAGTCAACCAGGCACCAATCAGCCAGTCGCCAGGCACCAGGCACCAGTCACCACTCAACCAGTCACTGGTCAACCAGTCACCGATCATCTATTCACCAGCCAATCATTCACCAGTCAATAATTCACTGGTTGTATATTCACCGGGCAACTATTCACCGGGCACCAGTCATCTGATATTAGTCACCTAGTGACTGGATAGCAGTCACTAGTCTCCATACAATGTATAACTGCTCATAGAGCATCATAGACTAGGCAAATCAGTAGTTACAGGTTATGGAATGACACAGTTGGGTTCGAATACCTAGTAACCATCTATATCATAGAATTCTCTCCAGCCATTACCCAATTAGACTTAGAATTCTAGATATATATCTTAATTATAAAGGAATCAGAATTATCTGTTACAAACAAATTCTGAATTCAATGGTCAATAATATAAAAGTTTGAATGCTATCGATATTAGTATTGTTATTGAACATCGGACAATACTTTAAAAACATTAATATGTTTCTCTTTAATACGTTTCAAAGAGATCACCAATTTAAGGATCCTCATCTCATTCGACCTCATTGCAAGGGATGAGCTCCATAATTTTATCTTATATTATACGAACAAGGAAAATATAGTCAGAACTTAATTATTTCTTCTTCTTCCAAAGTCTCTCCTTGCTCTCGGTAAGCAACGGCATAGAGATTAGAAAAAAAAAAAAAAAAAAATCAGTATAGCTATAAGAAAGAAGTATTCGATCCTCTCTTCTTTCTTTTAATATTATTATCATAAAAGGTATCATAGATCAAAACGAATTAGATAATTGATCCGTCAATAATCAGGAATTAAATAAATACGATTACGCTACTTTCCTTATATATATTTCTTGTTCCTGTATAATAGATTGGAATAAACATACTCACCAATTGTTTTTAAATTGTCTGAGCATGTATTATCTGAATAAGAGTTACTTATTCAAATATCCTCTCTAGATTACAACGATTAGCATAGAAGTCTAGTAAAGGAACATATTCTTTTCATAGAATATGGGAAATAGCCGGTAAATTATGCTATTAGTCCCATATTAGATTTATATGTAGATATTTATTAATACCAGTTGATAGAGTTTAGGTTAGTCGTGTCCTTTCCAAAATCTAGAATAAAGTAAATCATTAGTAAGATATATTTTAGGGCATAAATTCTATTTGATACGTTCTTTTAGTTGGCCTTATTTAAATTCTGGATCATTTTAGTTTATGCGAGAAATGTTCCAGGTAATTCAGTTCTCAGATTAAGAATTTATTACGATGAAGATTACTTCTTCTGAGAATAATAATTTAACACACTGGCTATGGTAACACCTAACTTAAATTCTGGATATTTTTAGTTTACGTGAAAAATGCTCCAGATAATTCAGTTCTCAGATTAAGAATTTATTACGATGAAGATTACTTCTTCTGAGCATAATAAATTATCACATTAGCTACGATAATGATAAATAACTACGTATACAACTGATAAAACAGTCAGACCTAATCTACGTTTAGTATAGGTCTATATTATTTATAATCCTTAAGTCTAATATAAAGCAAATTTCTGGAGGAATATTATGCTACGAATAGCTCTACTTCCTCTGCTATTTACACCTATAACACGAATCCATATCAGTCAGATCTTGTTCAGACTCGAAGTAGGTAAATAATCAGAAAAGGCATTAATAGTTTCAGTATTGACTTAATCTAGAAAATTAATTTAAGAAGTTGCAAATCTAATTTCTAAAAGTACAGTTTGACTTCTTATGAAACATTTGGCTATGGGACCGTTTAGAAACATTACAGCCAATAATTATTTAGATCTAAATAGATTGACAGTATAGATCTAATATTTATATATATATATATATATATATATATACATTTCCTAAAGTATAATACAAAAGAAAATTTTCTAACAGGGGAATTATAGTAACGAATAGTTTACTTGTCTAAACAGCAAGGACAATTACGTCTTAAATAAATTTTTTCCATTGTCTACCTTCATACGTCAATGATTAGGACAATGTGAAAAAGTTAGTATATTTACAAAACAGTGACGAAATAAAATATTTTACATTATTCTATATATGTTAGGACCATATAATTACATTCCCCATCTTTCGTCTGCTCTGTGTATAGGAACTAGTGATTCTTCTCGTCATAAGAATTCACGTTAACGAGTAATAGAAAGAATACAATCTGAAAATCTCAATCTCTCTTAGATATGTTGTTCTATAAATATAACTTATTAATATCCGATGATGGATATTTATAATTGAATATAAAGACAAGTCATTCAAGACGTATCAATAACGTCATAAGTATGGACTGCCCTTGTAAATTATAATGGAGTTCTTATATAATTAAACTTCATATTTTAGGAAGTTCCACAATTATGTTTTTGTCAGATCTTCCTAGTTTTTCATTAAACTATTAGGAATGTACCTGAAGTTGTACAATTATACATACTGTAAATGGGCGTTTCGTTAAACATTTAAGTTTATAAGCCATTAAAAGATTACTTGATAATGATTGGAGATATTATATAAGATCCAATATATATATCTGTCTTCATATTGTCATTATGATAAGTTAAACTTATTTTAACCCTTAAAGCGCCAATCACAACAATTGTCGTCTGCTTTGTCTTCTGCCGGTTACTTTAAAAGTCATTGTTGCAAACAGTGTGGACCCAGATCAGACTGCTCCTTTAGGAGCAGTCTGATTTGGGTCCACATTGTTTGCCTATATGCAAAAATAGGTTTGAAAAGTTTGCAAGAATATTCAGCAGATGACATAAACAGACGACATTTTTAGATGCAGGTTTTCTTGGCGTTTTAAGGGTTAATGGTTAGATTGACCTATTTACTTTGCGTTTAATAGGTTTATATTTTACTGACACATTCTTAAACAAGTAATTTTTCGGTCTTCAATGCGTAACAATTATGCCTGATTACTCGAGAGTATTCATTTACTACTAAGCTTGCTAAGTCAAACTGCCGACAAGCTTTCAGTTTATGGGAGGATTAACCTGTTTAATCCATTATTAATTTTTGACTATTCTTACCCCTGCATGGGGTTCCACAGGTGCCTGGTGCCTGGTGACTGGCTGATTGGTGCCTGGTTGACTGGTGCCTGGTTGACTAGTGCCTGGTTGACCGGTTCCTGGGAACAGGTAAATTCAAGGAATATTCAATCACGTGAATTCTAAAAATGGAATAGTAAATAATCTAACCTGATCATGTGACCTAGGTGTGGTCAATAATAAATATAGGTAAAGATAGCTGTGAAAGTGGGCCTCCCTGGCGAACTCCAGGGGAAGCTGGCCTTAGTCATGTGAGAGCACAGCTGGGTTTGAATAACATAAGGCGCCACATTTGAAAGTCGGCCAGGTTCATGAATTCTCGAAATGTCGTCTGCCACAACATGTCGTCAATCAGTCCTGGTATATGCTTGGCTGTAACATGGAAATTGAATTTGGCCGACAGCCAGAACAGGGTCCTGAGACAAGACATAATAAAAGGATTAGCCGAGGTGCATCGATTGATGGTAGCTACTGAAGTTACTTTATCAGTTTGAATGTAAATGCGCTTGCTCGACCAAGCTGAAGCCCATCTACAGACTGCCAGGAAAATTGCTAATATTTCCTTGGCATTAATGTGAAAGTCTGCCACCTGGGGCCAATCTTGTTGCCAGTTTGTATAGAACCAGTCCCCATCATAAATGGCTCCACCCCCTAAGTTACAGCTGTCTGTGAACACTGAAGTTATAGGTTGTTTGTCTAGAAGCATGGAACGACCATTGAAGGATATCATGAAGTTATGCCACCACAAAATATCTGCTGTAATGCTGCTGCTTAGTTTAATTTTATGACTGTCTGTCTTTAGCGCATTTATCGTGTTGATAATGTGGCGCGAAAAAACTCTGCCGCCATACACCACACTTGCGCAAAAGTTGAGCTTCCCAGCAAGGGATTGCAGTTGCTTCTTAGATGCTCCCTTGCAATGCAGAAAGAGAGACAGTTCTTGTCTTATCTGTATGAGCTTTTCATCAGGTAACCTGAGGCACATTGCGATGGAATCAATTTCTATGCCCAGAAAAGTGATTCTTGTGTAGGATCGATAACTTTCTTCCAATTAATATGGAAGCCTAACTTCCTGAGTAAGGAAATAAGGGTATTCATAGCAGACAAACAGTCTTGAAGTGTATCGGCTTTGACAAAAAAATCATCGAGGTAGACAACCGTGGCTGTCAAGCCACGTCTGATGAGCATCTGCCTCACAGCCTGAGTAATTCTATGGAAAATGCCAGGTACTAGCTTACTTCCAAAACAGAGACGGGTGTCTCTGAGGTACAGTTTTTTGACTGAATTGCCACTTCAGGCCTGTGACCTATTTACTATGCTCTGATATTTTAACATGCCTATAAGCAGCTTGAAGATCAACTTAGCCATGTAACACCCCTCCGTGACCAGGGCTGCTGCATCGTCAACCCATGAAAATTTTTGATGACAGTCACTGGTACAGTAATCTTTGACTGTTCGTCCTTTTGGTAATGAGCAATCATGAATCAGTCTCACTCCCCCATCAGGCTTAGGGATAACTCCCATAGGGCTGACAATCCTTGGGGGCTGTGAGACCACCTCATAATGTCCTAACTGAATTTCCTTAAGGACCTGTGCTGTTGCTTGTTCATAGAGTAGGCTACCTGGCTGAGCTGACCTATGATTGCTACATTCCACCGATGCAGGTGATGCATCTTGATCTATTATATCAAAGCCATATCGAATGCCAATGAGGAGAAAATCTCTATCAAAATCATCCTGTAGTTCCTCTTCCCAGGCTGAAAGGCGTAAGCCATCTGGTGGACTTGCCGATACACTTTCTAGTTTTTTGTTTGAGCGTGGGTCACCGCTGAATGTAGCAAATGACATCCAGGGTGCGAGCATTGGTGCACAAATTTACAAGAGTCCTTGTAATGACATCCCCCTCTGGTATTGAAAAGTTTGCAAATAACTCTACCATCTAAGGTGAGGGGTGAGCTGGTGGCAGGGGGTTTTGATAACTGCAGACCACTCCCTTTTTGGGGCTGACCATTGGGGCGGGATATGCGGGGTTGCAAGTAAACCGAGTGCAAGTGCACCAACAAAAATCATGAGCACACTGGAGTTTCCTATACTCTCTGTGGTACGACAATACATACACTAAATTATACCGTTGAACCAGTTGGCATATTTTTGTTGTGTACGACAGGTAGTCTAAGATTGCCTCGCCAGTGAGTTTAGATTCTTGGTGCAGTTTATACAGGATGGCCAGGTTAGCTATGGTCCACTGAGCCAGGGTCACATTTTCTAGTCTTGGGTTTTTGGGGCCTGATTTCAACACCACCTGGTGTGCCCCTGTCCCCCCCTACAATAAATTCTTCTTCCACGCCCCTGCTAATGAAATCCACGATGTCATAATGAGTATAGGCTGACTTACCGTTAATGGCCGAGGACAAGTAGATTTGTGGATCCTTCCAAGAATGGTTAACAGATGTCTGTGCAACGTTTGCGCCATCTGCCAAAAGTGATCCGCTCGATCCATTAGTACTAGAATTAATCCCTGGTGTCTGAATTGCACTAAGGTCACCGGCAAGCCCATTTTGCGCTTGCATTTGTCCACGAACTAACTGATTTAATAGTCCTTGCACGTAACTGTCAATTGTTGATTGTGTAGACTGGGCGCCGCCATTTTTCTGATCATATGACAGGCCCGATGTCGTTGATTGTTTACTTGTTGTCTGCGCGCCCTCTGTTGACTGTGCGCGCACTTCATTGGTTGAATTCGTTTGGGTAGTCCCAGTAGCGTCTCCCATTTGATGTTCCACCTCGGAACCTAAGGTAGTCCCGCCACTTAGAGCACGCACGCATGACAGGATCAGTTTCTTCTGTCCTAAGGGGATCTTTGATTTCGAAAGATCCTCTTCATCTAATAGTTTAAGGGCCTTGAGTGAGGTGAACCCTTCCTCAAAGAGTTTTTCCACGGTGCCCGTGTTTATTTTGTTTTCTCGCGCCCATTCCGCTACCACTTCTTCGGGGGTCATGGTGACGATAGTCACAATGTTTTCGTCAGAATTTTGTACATTTAACGACAAACTTTCTGCATTAAACATTTTCAGAGTTCAATCCATACTCACACACATGGTTCTCTTATTGCAACACTGGCGAAACACTGGCTCTATTTCCATGCAGAAATAACAGTCTTTAGCCTGGCAAAACGCACTGCAATCTAATGCCTTCGCTACTTCTGCTTGTCTGATGTCCCTCTTGCTCCGAATGTATCTGACCAAGCGACTTATTTCCGATTCTGACAGTAAATACCAGGTCGAAATTTTAAAAAAAAATCGGTGAATAATGTTTGTTGATCGATCGTTCCTTGTTTAATTTTGAACCACGTCAGATGAGTAAACGTCTGCACCGATTGTAACACTTTTATATTCAACAATGTGAAGTCCTATGTATAATCCATTCGGTACTACATTAACACAGTTTAAATAACACACTTATATATAGAAGACAATTTAGCAAATTTAAATATGGCGGCGATATGCGATGCTGCTTGCTGCGTGGCCGCTCGGGCAATGATGCTGGGTCCGCCAAAGTAAGGATCAGTTACATTCTTATCAAGAGGGATAAGGGCAATTCTGATTGGCTAGATTGAGACACGTGATGAGCAGTTGGTGGAGATATAAAAATGTATGCGTCGGTTCCTGGGAACAGGTAAAGTTTTGTATCTCCACCCTCTGCTCATCACGTGTCTCAATCTAGGCAATCAGAATTGCCCTTATCCCTCTCGATAAGAATGTAACTGATCCTTACTTTGGCGGGCCCAGCATCAATGCGCAAGTGGCCACACAGCAAGCAGCATCGCATATTGCCGCCATATGTAAATTTGCTAAATTGTCTTCCTCTCACTCAGCATTCACTTGAAGTTGGAATCTTATTCTGTGGTTTTTTTTTTTTTTTTTTTTATTTTGTCATTATTATATTCATCATGTGTAGTTTTAGTTTTGTAGATTAGGTGGACCATTTATACGAAATGCAACCTGAATGCATATGTGGAATCAGAAAGTCATGTGCACTCTTGTCTATGGAATATTACAGACATTGTACTTGTGAAATGTGTCCAGGCAATGAACTCTTCAGGTATATATTGTGACAATGAATTTTCAGCACCTGGATTATCCTGACTCTAGACTATCTGTGGTGTGAATTCCAGCTCTTGGATTATAACATTCAGACTCTTTCTTGAGCATGGAGATCATTTGCTTTCTAAGCAAATGACATATTAATTATGATTGCATCATTATAAGATTGTTTTATATGATTGCGCTATACCTTGCCAATTCACAATGCCTGCTATATTATTGCCTATTGCTTGCTTCTGATCAAATGGTCTACATTGAACCCTAACCCAGACTGCCTCTTTAATACCGAGTCAGCCTCCAGTTTGCATCATAAGCAGCATTGCTTTGTAAGGGGAAAAAATTAATATAATGGATATATCCTATGGTTCAGTTCAGAGGAATACATCAAGTTCCAATTACTGTCTTACTTCACCGATACAGATTGTCGATAAAGAACTCATTTTCTATGAGGGTGAGTCAATAAGTAACCAGCCTAACTTATTTCCGGTTGAGATCCACCTTTTCTTTTTCGATGTAATTGCCCACTAGTGTGATGCACTTAGACCAACGGTGTTCAAGTGCCATCAGCCCAGAAATGAAAAAGTCAGGGTCCTTTCCATTGACCCACTCCTCAACTGCTGTCACGACTTCATCATCAGACCGGAAATGAAGTCCATGATATCCTTTTTCAAGTTTGGGAATAGGAAGAAGTCGCTAGGAGCCAGGTCAGGCGAATAGGCAGGATGTGGTATTAATTCATACCCGTTTCGCTCTACAGCGTCCATTGCAACTTTGCAAGTTGGTACTCTCGCGTTGTCCTGTTGCAGCAAAACACCTTTAGAGAGTTTACCTCGGCATTTTTTCACGGATGGCGGTTCTCAGCTGGTCTAACAAGTTTGCATAGTACACTCCAGTTATTGTACTTCTCTTGGGTAAAAAGTCCAACATAATAACGCCTTTTGCATCCCAAAATACTGTGGCCATCACCTTGCCAGCAGATGGTTGCGTCTTGAACTTCTTTGGCCTGGGGGACCCAGGTCCTACCCACTGATGACTCTGAGCTTTATTCTCTGGCTCATAATAATGAACCCAAGTCTCATCTACAGTCACCAGACGCAAAAGAAAATCATCTTTTGACCTAAAACGCTTCAACAAGGCACTGCATACGGATGCTCTGGTTGCCATTTGCTCATCGCTAAGGGATTTGGGGACCCAACGGGCTGTTAGCTTGCGCATACCTAAACGATCATGTAAGATTGTTGAAACGCTACCATCTGAAATGCCTAATGCCTGCTCTATTTCTTCCACCTGAATTCGCCTATCAGAGTATACCAGATCCCGAACTTTCTTACATATTTCTTCGTCGGTGGCATCCAGTGGGCGTCCAGACCTGGCTTCATCTTCTAAAGATGTTCTACCGAGTTTGAATTCCCCTACCCAGAATTTAACCTGAGCATAAGATGGTGCAGAAGACCCATAAACATCGGCTAACTCGCCATGTATTTCCTTGCCTGTTTTACCTTTTAAATACAAGTACCGATTACAGCACGGTACTCAACTTTAGATGAAAAGCATGCCTTTGCATCACTAGCCATGTTTGACATTTAATATCTTATTAAGGAATGACTCGATACGTGTGCAATTTTGTACCCATGTATAAAACATATATTGAAACAAAGCTTGAAAATCGTGACCGTCTCGGTCCATCGGAAATAAGTTAGGCTGGTTACTTATTGACTCACCCTCGTATCTTCGAACAGAGAAATAATGAGTTTCAATTCTTGGCATCTTGGGTGTAAGATGAAATTACGTCTAAGTTCATCCAATATGACATACAATTTTAAGGAATAAGAACACTATATAATACATCTTTCACTCTTGTGTTAAGAATCGTCTGTAACCCAACTGTGATGTAATCACTCTTCAGATCTACACATAGATCTGGAGAGTACCTCTTTCCTTCCTGAAATCCGGTACAAGCATAGAAAATCGTGATTTTTAAGGAGGTGTTAATTATTAAGAGACTTGTTTTACACTATTTATATGTTCAAGTCTAAATTATAATAGACTGTGTATCTATATATTAAATCCTTGGAGTTATTTTATATATAATTTATTTGGATAATCTTACCGTCACGATGAATGATTTATCCATTAAATTACGTCTTATAGATTATTAAAATATAAAATTATTCTCTAATTGAATAAGTTGGTTTCGCGTAATACAGTAATTTATTCATAATAAGAATATTCTATTATTATATATTTTGATGATTGATTAATCTATCCTCACGATTCCAGCTACATTTGTGCAGAATAGTTAATTCTATCTCTGAAACTATATGTTTAGTGTTATCAGAGATACTAAAATTAGTTTTACTTTGACTCAACATTTATACTTATCAGTCATTCTATATTACTTGAAGCTACATAAACTCCCCTATTCTTGTATTAGTAGGGAAGTTTAAGGCATTCATGGACTAATTATTTTGTATATTATACTTTCGCATAAAAGGAAATAATATCGGAAGCACTTCCTTTTTTCCCTGTCACAATTATTAATCCTCTGCAGTGAAGCGGATGGGGGATTATAGAAATGGCCTTCGTCTGTCCATCTGTCCGTCTGTCCTTCTGTAACACTTTCTTGCCCGCTCCATATCTCCTGAACCCTTTGAAAGATTTTCATTAAACTTTGGTCAAATGTTCGCCTCAGTGAGTCGATGTGCAGAACCCACAAGTCAACCATGCCAACTCAAGGTCACAGGTCAAGGTCATGGGTTTGAGCCTTGAATTTCATGTCCGCTCCATATCTCCTGTACCCCTGGAAGGATTTTCTTTAAACTTTGTTCATATGTTTGCCTCAGTGAGACGATGTGCAGAACTCATAACTCAACTATGCCGACACAAGGTCAAGGTCACAGTTCAAGGTCACAGATTTGAGCCTTGAATTTCGTGGCCACTCTGTATCTCCTATACCAGTGGAAGGATTTTCTTTAAACTTTGGTCAAATGTTCACCTTAGTGAGACGATATGCAGAATCAACCATGCCGACTCAAGGTCAAGGTCACAGTTTAAGGTCATGGGTTTGAGCCTTGAATTTTGTGTTCGCTCTGTATCTCCTTTACCCCTGGGACGATTTTCTCTAAACTTTGGTCGAATGTTCACCTGTGGGACGATCTGCAGAACCCATAACTCAGCCATGGGGACTCAAGGACAAGGTCACAGTTTAAGGTCGCGAGTTTGAGCCCTGAATTTCATGTCAACTCGATATCTCCTTTACCCCTATAAGGATTTTCTTTTAAGTTTGGTCAAATGTTTGCCTCAGTGAAATGATGTGCAGAACCCATAGCTCAACCATGCAGACTCACAAGGTCACAGTTCAAGGTCATCGGTTTGAGCCTTGAATTTTGTGTCTGCTCTGTATCTCCTTTACCCCTGGGAGGATTTTCTCTGAACTTTGGTCAAATGTGCACCTCAGTGGGACAATGTGCAGAACCCATAACTCAGCCCTGCGGACTTAATGGCAAGGTCACAGTTGAAGGTCACGAGTTTGAGCCTTAAATTTGGTGTCGGCTCCATATCTCCTTTACCCTGGAAGGATTTTCTTTAAACTTTGGTCAAATGTTTGCCTCAGTGAGCTGATGTGCAGAACCCATAACTCAGCTATGCTGACTCAAGGTCAAGGTCACAATTGAAGGTCACCAGTTTGAGCCTTGAATTTTGAGGTCACTCCATTGCCATTCAGACTGCCTTGTTAAATTTGGGTCAAATGTTCGCCTTAGTGAGATGATGTGTAGATAAACGTCAAAAAGATTGCCTTTGGAAACAAAGAACACACCACAGGTCAGAAAATGGGAGTCTCGCTTTTATTGAGACTCTTCATAAGCAGTAATGAACTTTGCAACACTGCTTACGCCCTCTAGCGTATACATGAGCAGAACTCCATCTTCAAATGTACCATAATGGGCCCAATGATCCCAAAGGAAATGAAATATAATCTGCACTATGGTAAAGTACGGGGAGAACCTATAACTCAACAATGCAGATTCAAGGTCAAGGTCACAATTGAAGGTCATCTGTCTCTTTCTTTTTCGCACCATATCTCCTGAACCCTTTGAAAGATATTCATGAAACTTTGGTCAAATGTTTGCCTTATTGACGCGATGTGCAGAATCCATAACTCAAGCATGCCGACTCAAGGTAAAGGTCACAGTTAAAGGTCACGAGTTTGAGCCTTGAATTTCATGTTCACTCCATATCTCCTGAACCCTTTGAAAGATATTTATTAAATTTGGGTCCAATGTTCACCTTAGTGAGATGATGTGCAGAACCCATAACTCAACAATGCAGACTCAAGGTCAAGGTCACATTTGAAGGCCACCAGTTTGAGCCTTGAATTTTGAGGCCGCTCCATTGTCATTCTGCGGCGGGGGATATAGCTGTCCTTCAGAGTGCCTTGTTATTATATCCAGAATAATAATAATAATAACATTAGTAAGTAAGTAAGTAAGTAAGTAAGTAACGACTTTATTTTTTGAGGGTTACAACATTTAGCACCTACACAAATACATGTAATAGCTAATCTTCCATGAGGCCCTCAGTATATACATATGTACATATTACACAAGTAAACAAAATGTCAAGATGGTATTGTACATGTAACTATAGGTTCATTTGAAGACTGAAATAAGTAATGAGGAGGAGACAAAGAGACAAAAAAAAAAGGCAAATTATTTTTACCTGCCAATACATCACAATACAATATGCTTCATTTACAAGATATCTTGCTGAAATGAAATGCAAGAAATTGTATGATTATATTGTGTGAGGAATGTATATAAGCATAATTATAACTATTAAATAAGAAGAAAAACAGGGAATTGTTTAACCTTGATCCTGCTGAACCCGGATATGTCCTGCCTTTGCAAACAGTGTAGATCCAGATCAGTTGAATTCTGAAGAAGCCAACTGATTCGGATCTGCACTGTCCTCCATTTAGTATGTGAATTTATATCAACACTTCGGATCAAGTAGACTGACTGGTGGGGGTGGTCGGGTGGTGCGAAGGTGCTGTGTATCTTACATCACTGGGGCGTCCAACTGATATTGGCTTGCAGTTGGGCAAGGCCTGCTATCCTTGTAGTGGGTAAGGGTAGAGGGGGAATGTTTTTATTTCTTCTGTTTCTTCACTTTCATTCCTGTTCCTCTTTCTTCCCTGTCCCTCTCTTTCATCTCCTCTACTCTCTCTTCTATCTCTTTTCTCCCTTTCTCTGGGAGATGACACAAAATGACCCTCAAGGGTTGACGTGTCGTTAAACCCCAACACAATCAAAAAGACTGACTGGCAGAAAATTAGAAATGGGTGTAGCATCCCAATTTATTCAGCAGGGCAAGGGTTAAGTCTCATATAAACTCTAATTACCTGTACAGCACAGCAGATAATCTTATAATTACAAACAGACAAGTGAAACATTTTTGAAAACCTTGATCTCTACACAAAAATGAATAAATGATAAGGCATAAAGAGTATTCATGTAATTTCAACCTTCACATACAAGACAATTGTACAGTTTTTCTATACATGATAATGCATGTGCCACATCAATAAAGCTGTAGTTTCTTGGGTTATTTTTTTTTTTTTTTTTTTTTTTTCCTTTCCTTCCCCATATCCACACAAAGTCCCACCCTTGCCCTGCTGAACCTGGACATGCCCTGCTCCTGCAAACAGTGCTGATCCAGAGCCACCTGGTCTGGATCTGCACTGTTGATCCTTAAGTTTGTGAACTTGCATCAGCAGTCTGGATCAAGCAATCTGACTTACAATAACTAGAAGCAGGCATGGCATCTTAATTTATTCAGCATGGCAAGAGTTAAGATACACCATGCAGACAAAAAAAAAAAAAAAAAAAAAATAAAATAAAAGTAAAAATAAAGTAGATATATAAATAAATAAAATAAGTTATAAAACATGTGTCAATACCCATACTTAGGCTGTAGACATCTACAAGCTAATAAAATTCAAAAAGTATGGAGTCAGTCAAACAGGAAAGATGTGTACATGCAATATACAGTATAGAGATGAATTTTACTTTTGACAAATTAAAAAAAAAACACACACACAAAAAAACAAAAAAAAACAACAAATAAATAAATAAATGAATAAAACTGGCGACATAAATGTACATGCAATATACAGTGTAGAACTAAATTATAGTTTCAGTTTACTAACCATTTCAAACATCTATTATGAAATGTGTCAATGGTCTGGGCACTTTAGACTTCTTCTGGCAGACTGTTCCAAACCAGACATCCAGAATACCTCATACTGTGCTTAAAATATTCTGTTCTAGGCTTAGGTGGGATAAAACAACCAGCAGATGATGATCTTAGGTTAATACTTGTATTTACCTTGTTTCGTAGAGTAAAGTTTTCAGTGATATATGCAGGAGCTACATTATTATAGATTTTAAACATAAATTTAGCTTTCCTTAGATATAGCCGATCATAAACAGACATGATTTTCAAAGAGTTCATAGCACTATTGGGATCATCTACATTGTAATCAAGAATAATCTTGCATGCTCTCTTCTGTAATTTGAAGGTCTTATGTTTATTGGACTCAGAAGAACTTCCCCAAACAATATTGGAAAAGTCAATATGGGGTTGAATGTATGACTTATAGAATTGAATTCTATGATCTTGGGATAAGAATTTCTTAATTTTTGATAAAAGCCAAACACTTGAAGCAATTTTCTTTGTCAGCTGTTTGATGTGAATGGACCAAGTCAAATTATTATCAACAAACACACCTAGGATTTTATCACCTGAAATAGTATGGAGAGATTCATTATTGAATTTAAGAGCAAGGTTATCATTGATGAGCTTTTGTCACTTTTGATTTGTTGTCACTAGCATGACCTTTGTTTTTGAGGAATTTAAAATCATACCATTTCCTCTACACCAGATGTGTAGATTGTTCAAAGCAGATTGAAGGTTGTTCTCAATCTGTTCCATGGAATCCTGAACATCGTATAAAGTTGTGTCATCAGCATAAAGATCCGTAAAAACATTGTTGGTGTACAAAAGCAAGTCATTAATAAAAAGTAAGAATAAAAGAGGCCCCAAAATAGACCCTTGAGGTACACCACATGAAATATGTTGAAAATCTGATTTACTGTTATTAATTGTCACCTGCTGCTTTCTGTTAGTCAAGTAAGTATCAAACCTCATTAGGGCATCATTTTTTATGCCATATATTTCTAGTTTATTTATTAGAATTTGATGATCCACAAGATCAAAGCTTTCTTAAAGTCAACTAATACAACACCAACCATTTTACTTTTATCAATGGCATTCAGCCATAAATCTATCATATTTACAAGGGAGTTTCACATGAATGCTGTGCTCTGAATCCAGATTGGGTTTTATGTAGTAGTTTATAATGATGCAAAAAATTTGAGAGGCTTTCATGAACATGTTTTTCAAGTGCTTTGGATAAGACAGGTAAAATTGAGATTATTAACATCTTCATGTGGACCATTTTTATACAGGGGGGCTACTTTGGCTTCTTTCCATTTGCTTGGAAAAACAGTCTTGGTAATACTATGGTTGCATATAAAAGTTATTTCATCAGCTATAAGTGGAGCAGCAAGTTTGAGCAGACGTGGTCCTATCATATCAGTACCTGTTGCTTTTTTGATGTCAATATTAGTGAGACATTTTGAAACTTTTTCTTTTTGGATTGGTGGTATGACAAACTTCGTACCTTCAGGAAGCTTCTCGTGACAGAATTCTCTTAATTTATCATGGTTTGTGTTCATGACAGGTTCCTTTATTTTTGATGCAACATTAACAAAGAAGTTGTTGAATTTATTTGCCATTTCTGTCGGATCCTCAATGACAGTGTCACTGACTTTCACAGATGTTACCATAGACTGCCTATGTTGACCTTTACCTGCTCCTAACTCCTGAAATATTTTATAGATACTACCTGGATTACCTTTATTATTGTCTATGAATGTTTGATACTGAGCCTTTTTAGAATTATGAATGAGTTTAATAACTTTATTTCTCCAGATCTTGTATTCTGTATCATTTCCAACAGATTTATGCCTGTCCCTGCATTTTATTGCATCGAGAATTTCTGGTGACATCCATTGAGGTTGAGTTTTATGTTTGACCCTATGTTGTTTAACTGGTACATGTTTGTCCACTACTTGCAAAAACAGATCCAGCCAGGCTTCCATTATGTCATCTGTATCATCATATAATTTTATGGTATCCCATGGAACAGACTGAAGATCTTCAATAAATCTTTCCTCATCAAAATTTTTAAAACTCCTGTAAGAAATTGTAAAGTAATTTTTCTTTGGGGGCTGAATATGCATCTTTCTTGTAAAAAATACGGGGAAGTGATCGCTAAGCCCAATTTTTGGTACTTGTAGAGAATTAACATTTTCTGGACAATTGGAATAAACATGGTCTATCAAAGTTCTGGAATCACTTGTTACTCTGGTAGCTTCAGAAACTAACTGGGTTAAACAAAAAGGTTCCATATAATCTGTCTAGGCATTTTTGATTTGATCATTCAAAAGGTCTCTGTTAATATCTCCCATTAAATATAATTCCTTCTCTTCCCCTAAAATATTTTCTATGCAATCTTCAAAAATTGAGTTCCACTGAACAGTAGAATTTGGAGGTCTGTAAATATTACCTACGAGAAATGGTTTACTTTTAGCTGGTTTAATTTCAAGCCATATGCATTCAAGACTTTCATGTTCAAGGTCGGTTCTTCTTCTACAGCAAATGTCATCTTTTACATAAACTAGTAGGCCACCCCCAGAGTTTGTTTCTCTGTCCTTCCTAAAGGGCTTTTGGTAACCCTTAATTTCAAAGGATGAGTTAGGGTGGATGGCATTTAATTTGGTCTCACTTAAGCCTAGAACATGAATTTGATTTTTGTCAGACTCCAGTAACAAGCGAACCTGATCAGTTTTATTGCTTATACCTTGTACATTTATGTGACCCATTCTAAAACCTTTACATTTTAATCCTAAATCAAGTAAATGATTAAAACTGGACTCATCAAAATCAGAAACATCTGACAAATCACGCAATGTGCTAAAAGATCTATCAGACCCCTGGGAAGAATACACAGAGGTGTCTTGGTCACTACTTGCAGATAAGGACCTATCATAAGAGTGTCCTTGTAGGTGTCTGATTACTTACAGAAATATCTGCACCTGAAAATGAAACATAACTTACACAAGTATCATTACTCAAATTACTGTCTGAAGCCCAAAATGTGTTATCTGTATCAGAGCTTGAGGGCCTCATGGATGTAGAAACATGTAAATTATCACAATTGTAATATGTGTCCAGCTGCTTAGCTGTTACCATATTTACCGTCTCTGAAAATGAGATATTACTCGGAGAACCTAGAACTTGGATATCACCATTATGTGTCACTAGAGGAAAAGTTGCAGTTGCCTTAAATTGACTGCTACATGCACATTGCAGTAACTCACATTCTTCACAAATTGAGCTTAAATAAGCAAACCTGTTTGATAGTTTCAATGGTAGTTCCAAAGTGATATCTGAGGCATCATTGCCGAGTTCCTATACCGTTTAAGACAACGTCCCGATTTGTGCCCAAAATAACCACAATGAAAACACTTTAATTGCTGTTTATGTCTACAACTATTGGTATTATGGTTGCTTTCACCACATTTATAGCAAAGGTTCACAGACTCACATTCACTGTTACCATTGTCCTTCTGTCTGCCTTGTATAGTAGTTCCGTTTCTTCCAGCATAGGGTTGCTGTTGATGTTGTTGTTGTGGGATTTGTCTTTGCTGTTGGGGTCTGTTCCTTTGGCGCCTGCCATAGGCACACTTAGCAAAATCCTTCACTATTGTGACTTCTTTATTCATGGTCCCAAGTAAACGCTTCACTCCTGATGATGATAGGTGTATATAGTCTGTATCGTAGTATCCTGTTATTATATTCCCATCCCTGTCATGAAATGCCTTGTTCTGATCAATGAGGCTTATACCATAATGCTGAGTGAGTGACTTAATGATATCATTCACCTCAGAGGTACTTGTGTCCCCACTGGGGCAGGAATTGCACAGAATAATCTTGCACTGATTGTTAGCTTCCTTAACATACTGAATCATCTGATCATACATTTCTTCAAAATACTCTATATCAGATCCACTTGAGGCATCATTTCCTCCAACGTAAAGGACTACATGTGAAAATTTTTTGAGGTCATACACTTTCATCTGCGTAGATACTTTATCAATATTACCACCTGAAATCCCATTTTTAATAACATTAGGTGCTAGTCCTTCGGATTGACTGAAGAAATCAGTGAGTCTCCAATTAACAGAATCTGATTTGAATTACTGTTTCGTTTGGTCCTTGGAGCAGGTTTAGGACTAGAGCTGGGTACATGTGGTTGTAATGTCCTTCGTGGAGCAGGGAGTGGTCTGTGCGGTGTTTCATTTGAGGGATTTCTAGGTGTCAAAGTCCTGAGCACTTCACTATACTGCCTAGTTTGTAGATCTGGCAGCTCTGAGACTGGGCTAGGGAAGTTACTGCTTGGTGTTTTGAGAGTTACAGCTTCATCATTCATTGGCACTTCTTCCTGTGCTGCTTTATTGCCAAATGCCTGGTTCAGAGATGGCGAACTAGCATTGGTCTCGTCCACAGTTCTGTATAAGGATTGTTCTACAGCATGCAGCCGAACAAGCTCATTGACTTTTTTGGTTAGTCTATTAATCTCTCCCTGCATAGTTCAAAAGAATGTCTGATGTCTGATTACACTCTTTTATTCTGAGGTCCATGTTTGTTCATTGGAACATCCTGACTGGTCATTCATTAATCAGATTAATGACATTGAATGATCAGTTGAGTACCATGACCACAACTATTCGAAATTAGGCCTATGGTATGTTATAATTAGATCTGGTAATAGACACGATTCTAGCCAGTTCTTAATTATTGATTAGACCTCAATAATATTGTAAGCTCTTAAATTAGGAGGCTGTTTTTTACAGTTTACAGGCCTCCTAGTGAAACCTATAAAACCTATAATAACCTATAATTTTGTGTCAAACCTATAAAACCTTTATTTTGTTCATAAAACCTGTAGAAAGCCTGTATTTTCATGAAAAAACCTATATTTTCACTTTTTGAACCTTCTCGCGACTCAGCCCTAACTTTTCTTCAAAATGCCCTACTATTTTTACTTTTTAGTCCCAGAAAATGATGAAAACTGTCAAGAAATTGTATTTTTTTTCCTCGCTCGCTTCGCTCGCATGGACTTTGTAAAATTCAGATCAACTTTATCTGAATAATTGTGGCGCAAAAATTCATCAAGTATTTTTTCTTCTCAGTTTTAAATCTTTATATGAGTTTGGAAGAACCTTTTTTTAACCTATATTTTTTATTGAAAAACCTGTAAATATCCTATATTTTGAGTAAGAAGAACCTATATAAAAACCTATATTTTCAAAGTGGGCCACTAGGAGGCCTGTGAGTTATGTTATCAGCCTTTATTCTTGTTTAGAATATTACCTCTGCCAAACTCTACGTAATGATGTTAGCAGTCTTTTCCTTTTCAGCTTCTTTTGTCAAGGATACAAAATGTTTCCTAAATTTCCTATGGCAAAAGCAAACAATCTCTGTCTAGTGTCATTGCTAGGACTATGTTACGTTTATACAATTAACCTAGCAATAGATAAAATTATTAATCATATATTTGCTATCATTGATCGATAAAATGGGTATTTGATAAAGATTAGACCATTTAATCGAATTATTATTATTATCCCTTTTTATGTTGAGGTGAAGAAGGGAATAATTATAAATCTTACGATTAAATAAGGATTATAGTCTGCTTATTGAAAACAGTCATATCGGTCCAATTTATCAGATTCTTATCAGATCATAATTATAATAGTTTAGACTATTTACTAATTAGATAATCTTACATGTCTAGGATTTATACGAAAATCTCCAAAAATGTAGGTTATCTATAGGAAACTCATCTGAGAAGACATTTCCTTATTCAATAATGCATCTCTAAAGATAGATAGCTTGATCTAGTCATCTGTTTGACAACTTTGATTTCAAACATATTATCAAACAGTATTCTTGAGGTTGCAGTTGAAGTCCAATATTGGCGTTACGTCTCAATGACTCATTAATTCTTTTTTGGGGGCCAATTGTTGTTACCCAAAAAAGAAAGAGGGGGTGGGGGCAGTAATTAGGCCTCATAGGCTCGAGAATTAGCAACCTCTAGAGTCTTCTATTAACATATAAGTTATTAACACCTTAAAGATATGTTATGAGTGAATCTAGATCATTCTTATTATTATAATAAGGAAATCTAGAAGTATAGAGATTCTATATATTATTTGTGTTAGAATAGGAGAGACGTGATCATTTAAGCGGGAAGTGTTACATCATACAGGTAACTGCCTAAGGGACCTTCTGGATTAAGACTGTATAAAACGACTGAACTGTCATTTTCTGTGGAAGGTATGAAATACAGAATAGAATAGCACATTATCTATAGGTTAAGTATTGCTAGTTAAAATATGTTTTACTTCTAAAAACTTCATTTTGTATGTAGCAATGTTTAGTGGTCCCCTACATAAATCCTGTCAATCAAGCCCCTGGAGTCCAAACTGGCCATGCCCCAGGGGGTCTTGAGCTCCCATAGACTTATAATGGGAAAAACTTTAAAAAAATCTTCTTCTCTGAAACCATGAGGCCCACAGCTTACATATTTATTATGTAGCAATGTTTAGTGGTCCCCTACATAAATCCTGCCAATCAAGCCCCTGGGGCCCAAATTGGCCACACCCTGGGGGTCATTAGCTCCCATAGACTTATAATGGGAAAAACTTAAAAAATCTTCTCTGAAACCATGAGGCCCAGAGCTTATTTATTTAGCACACAGCAATGTATAATGGTTCCCTGCATAAATACTGCCAATCAAGCCCCTGGAGTCAAAACTGGCCACGCCCCAGAGTTCATTAGCTCCCATAGACTTATAATTGGAAAAACTTAAAATATCTTCTTCTCTGAAACCATGAGGACCACAGCTTATATATTTAGTACATAGCAATGTTTAGTGGTTCCCTTCATAAATCCTGCCAATCAAGCCCCTGGGGTCCAAACTGGCTACCCCCAGGGGGTCATTAGCTCCCGTAGACTTATAATGGGAAAAACTTAAAAAAATCTTCTTCTCTGAAACCATGAGGCCAACAGCTTATATATTTAGTACATAGCAATGTTTAGTGGTCCCCTACATAAATCCTGCCAATCAAGCCCCTGTGGTCTTAACTGGTCACGCCCCTGGGATTATTAGCTCCCATAGACTTATAATGGGAAAAACTTAAAAAATCTTCTTCTCTGAAACCATGAGGCCCACAGCTTATATATTTAGTATGTAGCAATGTTAAGTGGTCCCCTACATAAATCCTGTAAATCAAGCCCCTGTGGCCCAAACTGGCCATGCCCTGGGAGTCATTAGCTCATATAGACTTACAATGGGAAAAACGTAAAAAATCAATCTTCTCTGAAACCATGAGGCCCAGAGCTTATATATTTAGTATGTAGCAATGTTTAGTGGTCCCCTACATAAATCCTGCCAATCAAGCCCCTTGGGTCCAAACTGGCCGCACCCCGGGGGTCATTAAGCTCCCATAGACTTATAATGGAAAAAAAATTAAAAAATCTTCTTCTCTGAAACCATGAGGCCCACAGCTTACATATTTAGTATGTGGCAATGTAAAGTGGTCCCCTACATAAATCTTGTCAAGCAAGCCCCTGGGCCCAAACTGGCCATGTCCCAGTGGTCATTAGCTCCCATAGACTTATAATGGGAAAAACTTAAAAAATCTTCTTCTCTGAAACCAGTATGAAGCGATGAAACGATGTTAAGTGGTCTCCTACATAAATCCTGCCAACCATGCCCCTGGGGTCCAAATTGGCCACACCCGGGGGGTTATTAGTTCCCATAGACTTATAATGGGAAAAACTTAAGAAATCTTCTTCTCTGAAACCATGAGGCCCAGAGCTTACATATTTAGTATGTAGCAATGTGTAGTGGTCCACTACATAAATCCTGCCAATTAAGCCCCAAGGGTCCAAACTGGCCATGTCCCGGGCGTCATTAGCTTCCACAGACTTATTATGGGAAAAACTTAAAAAATCTTCTTTTCTGAAACCATGAGGCCCACTGCTTATATATTGAGTATGTAGCAATGTGTTGTGGTCCCCTGCATAAATCCTGCCAATCAAGCCCATGGGCTCCAAACTGGCCACACCCCAAGGGGTCATATGTATGTGTAGAGCTATATAGCTAAAGAACCTTCAAAAATCTTCTTCTCTGAAACCATAAGGTAGAGAGCTAACAGAGAGCTAACATATAATGTATGTAGCAGTGTTTAGTGGTCTCCTACATAAATCCTGCTATGAGCCCTTTGGGTCCAAACCGGCCCCGCCATGGATGTCATTAGCTCCTATAGACTTATAATGGGGAAAACTTAAAAAATCTTCTTCTCTGAAACCATGAGGCCCACAGTTTATATATTTAGTGTGTAGCAATGTTTAGTGGTCCCCTACATAAATCCTGCCAATCAAGCCCCTGGGGTCCAAACTGGCCATGCCCCGGGAGTCATTAGCTCCCCATAGACTTAAAATGGAAAAAACTTAAAAGATCATCTTCTCTGAAACCTTGAAGCCCACAGCTTATATATTTAGTGTATAGCAATGTTAAGTGGTCCCCTACATAAATCCTGCTAACCAAGCCCCTGGGTTCCTAACTGGCCATATCCCAGGGGTGGGGGGGGGGGGGTCATATATAGAGCTATATAGCTATAGAACATTAAAAACTCTGAAACCATGAGGCCCAGAGCTAACAGATTAAGTATGTAGCGATGTTTGGTGGTCTCCTACATAAATCCTGTCAACCATGCCCCTGAGGACCAATTTGGCCATACCCCGGGGGTCACTAGCTCCCATAGACTTAAAATGGAAAAAACCTAAAAAGTTTTCTTCTCTGAAGCCATAAGGCCCACAGCCTATTTAGTATGTAGCAGTTTGTAGTAGTTTGTAGTGGTCCCCTACTTAAATCCTGCTAATCAAACTCCTGGGGTCCAAACTGGCCACACCCCAGGGGTCATAAGTTTATATAGAACCATGTAGCTAAAGAACCTTCAAAAATCTTCTCTGAAACCATGAGGCCCAGAGCTAACAGATTTAGTATGTAGCAATGTTTGGTGGTCTTCTACATTAATTCTTCCAACCATGCCCCTGGGGTCATTAGCTCCCATGGACATATAGTGGAAAAAAAATTTAGAAGAATCTTTCTCTGAAACTATGAGGCCCACAGCTTAAATATTTAGTATGTAGCAACATTTAGTGGTCCCCTACATAAATCCTGCCAGTGAAGCCCCTGGGATCTAAATTGGCCATGCCCCGGGGGTCATTAGCTCCCATAGACTTATAATGGGAAAATCTTAAAAAAAAATCTTCTTCTCTGAAACCATGAGGTCCACAGCTCATATATTTTAGTATGTAGCAATGTTTAGTGGTCCCTACATAAATCCTTCCAACCATGTCCCTGGGGTCCAAATTGGCCATGCCCCAGGGGTCATTTACTCCCACAGACTTATAATGGGAAAAACCTAAAAGATCTTCTCTGAAACCATTCAGGCCCACAGCTTATGTATGTAGTATGTAGCAATGTTTAGTGGTCTCCTACATAAATCCTGCTGATCAAGCCCCTGGGGCTTAAACTTGTTTTACGAGGGCCGTGCAAAAAGTTCTGTCACTAATAGGCTTCCTTTGTTTTATCCCAGGTATATTTTAAAATGCTTCACTGCACTTGAATGGTGTGTTGAATAGCTAACGATACCCGTTTATTTTGTGCAAATTGCTTTCCAACTGACCGAGTTATTTCAAATTGAAATAGATGTGGTCATATACACTGACCAATTTACTTGTTACATTGGAACATGGACCAGAAGACTGAAATTCGTAGCTATTTTAAATGCCGCATTAGGCTTAACATAGATTCAAAGCAGATATTTAATGAATTGTGTGGTATATATGGACCTCAGACCATTTCAATGCGCACAATTTTTAGGTGGGTTAAAGCTTTTAAAGCTGGGAAATTTTCTGTTGAAGATAATACCCGTCCTGGAAGGCCTAAAACCTTTGTTACCAAGGCTAACATCGCTGCTGTGGTCGAACAGGATGTGCGATTGTCTGTCAGAGATATAGCTATTTGTACTGGCATATCAGAAGGCAGTGTGCAAACAATTCTGAAAAAGCGTTTGGACCTGAGAAAGGTTTGTGCTAGGTGGGTACCTCATTTGCTCACTGAGTAGCAAAAGATACAACGCCTTAAATGTGCCCGGGAACTTTTGAAAACATACAAAGGCTGTAATAGTCAGGTTATTTCTAACTTACTAACAGGTGATGAAACCTGGGTGCACATGTTTGAGCCACAAAGAAGGGCTGATAATAAGCAATGGAAGCGAAAAGATCAAAAACGCCCATGTATTGCCAAGAGAACCATAAGTTCGAAAAAGATGTTGTACGCAATTTTCTTTAATTCAAGTGGGCCAGTCATTCAAGTGCCTTGTCCATCTGGACATACAGTCACTGGCCGATTCTACAAGAATTCTGTACTGAAGAAAGTGAAAGAGTTTTACAATAAGAAACGACCAAGCAAAGGATGGTCAGGAGTCCCCTTTTACATGACAACGCCTCCTCTCATAAGTGTGAGGTTGTTAAGTCTTTTTTGGCTTCTGAAAAGTGAAAGTTTTAAACCATCCACCTTATTCACCTGACCTGAGTACCTGTGACTTTTTTTTATTTCCAAGACTTAAGTAAATGCTTTCTGGAAATAAGTATACATCTAGAAGTTCTCTTGGCAGCGCTATTTATCAGTGTCTCCATCAGATACCAAAAGAAGACTATTTATCTGCTTTTCGTGACTGGATAAAAAGGTTACAAAAATGTGTTTCAGTAAAGGGGGAATACTTTGAAGGTTTGTAATAAAAATATGTTTGATAAAAGTAATCTGAACCCAGTGACAAAACTTTTTGCAGGACCCTCGTACTTATGGCCTTTTGAAAATTTCAGCATTTTAACATCTCAAAAACTGTTTAAGCCATTGCCTTGAAACTTGACGGGCTAATAGGGAATGATGAGTAAATGACCTGATTAACTTACAGCAGTTAACTCAGGTGAGCGTTGTGACCCATGGGCCTCTTGTTAGCTCACCTGAGCACGAAGTGCTCATGGTGAGCTATTGTGGTCAGTCAATGTCCGTCGTGCGTCGTCCGTTGTGCGTCATGTGGCGTCAACAATTGCTTTAAAAGCCTACTCCTACACCCCTAGACCAATTGACTCGATACTTGGTAGGAAGCATTGGGGTGACTTGTAGATCAAAAATAGTAAAATCATTCCGATCGGAAATCCAAGCTGGCCGCCATGGCTGCCATCTTGAAAATCTATTTTTGGCTTCTTCTCCTGGGGTGACTTGTAGATCAAAAATAGCTAAAATCCTGCCAATCGGAAATCCAAGATGGCTGCCATCTACCAAGATTGTTCAAGTAATCATGATTCATCAAAAAACATGGCCGCCAGGGGGCTGGGCTTATTAGCTCACCTGAGCACGAAGTGTTCATGGTGAGCTATTGTGGTCAGTCAATGTCTGTCATCTGTCGTCCGATGTGCGTCGTGCGGCGTCAACAATTGCCATCTTGAAAATATATTTTTTGCTTCTTCTCCTAAACCCAGAAGCCAATTGACTCCAAACTTGGTAGAAGCATTGGGGTGACTTAGAGATCAAAAAAGGCTAAATTCGTTCTGATCTGAAATCCAAGATGGCAGCCATGGCAGCCATCTTGAAAATCTATTTTTCGCTTTTCCTGCACCGAAAGGCCAATTGACTCGAAACCTGGTAGGAAGCATTGGAGTGACTTGTAGATCAAAAATAGCTAAAATCGTGCCAATCGTAAATCCAAGATGGCCACCATGGTTGCCTTCTTGAAAATCTATTTTTCACTTCTTCTCCGAAACCCAAATGCCAATTGACTCAAAACTTGGTAGGAAGCATTGTGGTGACTTGTAGATCAAAAATAGCTAAAATTGTTCCGATCGGAAATCCAAGATGGCCGCCATCTTGAAAATCTATTTTTCGCTTCATCTCCTGAGCAGAAAGGCCAATTGACTCCAAACTTGGTAGGAAGCATTGGGTCGACTTGTAGATCAAAAATAGCTAAAATTGTGCTGATAGGAAATCCAAGATGGCTGCCATGGTGGCCATCTTGAAAATCTTTTTTACCCTTCTTCTCCTAATTCCAAAAGCCAATTGACTTGAAACTTGGTAGGAAGCATCGGGGTGACTTATAGATCAAAAATGGCTTAAATCTTTCCGATTGGAAATCCAAGATGGCCCCCATGGTGGCCATCTTGAAAATCTATTTTTCACTTCTTCTCCTGAACCGAAAGGCTTATTGATTTTAAACTAGGTAGGAAGCATCAGGGTGACCTGAAGATAAAAAATAGCTAAAATCGTCCCTATCAGAAAACCATGATGGCCTCCATGACAGCCATCTTGAAAATCTATTTTTTGCTTCTTCTCCTGAACTGAAAGACCATTTGACTTGAAACTTGGTAGGAAGCATTGGGGTGACTTGTAGATCTAAAATAGCTTGTTGTTTGGATCAGAAATCCAAGATGGCGGCCATCTTGAAACTCTTTTTTTCGCTTATTTTCCTGAACCAAAGGGCCAGTTGATTTGAAAATTTGTAGGAAGCATGGGGATGACTTATAGATATAGAAATAGCTAAAATCGTTCTAATCGGAAATCCAAGATGGGGCCATCTTGAAAATCTATTTTTCCCTTCTTCTTCTGAACTGAAAGGCCAGTTGACTCGAAACTTGGTAGGAAGCATCAGGGTGACTTGTAGATAAAAAATAGCTCAAATTGTTGCGATAGGAGATCCCAAATTGTGGCCATGGTGGCCATCTTGAAAACCTGTTTTGAACTTTTTCTTCTAAACCAAAAGGGCAGTTGACTCAAAGTTCATTGGAAGTATCAAGGTGACTTGTAGATCAACAGTAGCAAAAATCATTCTGATTGGAAATCCAAGATGGCTGCCATCTTGTTTATGTTTATTATATTTCCCTGCCACTGAGCTGTTTACATGTATAAAATCATGATTCTTCAGAAACCACTTAGCCATTTGCCACCAAATTTCACATTGATCCTACTGTTGAAATGTGATTGAGACTTTGTTCAAATGATCACACTCCATTGACTATCATGCCATATATATTTTCTTCAAAATTAAGAACTGCTTAAATGATGATCTTTTCATTAGTTGCGATGGCAGGATTGGAAAAATGTTGCGTAACATCTGCATATCTGCAGTGGCTATGTCACTCAGGTGAGTGACCCATGGCCCGTGGACCTCTTGTTTTCCCTATATATCTATATAGAAAAGTTTAAAAATCTTCTTGTCAGAAACCACTGGACCAAGGTTGTTCAAGCCGTCATGATTCGTCAAAAAACATGGCCCCCAGGAGGCGGGGCTTATTTTCCCTATATATCTATATAGAAAAGTTTAAAAATCTTCTTGTCAGAAACCACTGGACTGATTTCAGTATAACTTGGCAGGAATGTTTCTTTGGTGACCCTCTACCAAGATTGTTCAAGCAATAATGATTCGTCAAAAAACATGGCTGCTAGGGGTGGGGCTTATTTTCCCTATATATCTTAATAAAAACTTTAAAAATCTTCTTGTCAGAAACCACTGAACTGATTTCAATATAACTTGGCAGGAATGTTCCTTTGGTGACCCTCTACCAAGATTGTTCGAGCTGTCATGATTCATCAAAAAACATGGCCGTTAGGGGGTGGGGCTTATTTTCCCTAAAGAAAATCTTCTCGTAAGAAACCATTGGATCATGTTCATTGTAACTTTGCAGGAATGTTGCTTTGGTGGCCTTCTACCAAGATAGTTCAAGCCCTCATGATACATCAAAAAACATGGCCGCCAGGGGGAGCGGGGCTTATTTTCCGTATATATCTGTAAAGAAAACTTTAAAATTCTTCTTGTCAGGAACCACCTGACTGATTTCAATATTACTTGGCAGGAATGTTGCTTTGGTGACCCTCTACCAAGATTGTTCAAGCAATAATGATTCGTCAAAAAACATGGCTGCTAGGGGTTGGGCTTATTTTCCCTATATATCTAAATAGAAAACTTTAAAAATCTTCTTGTCAGAAACCACTGAACTGATTTCAATATAACTTGGCAGGAATGTTTCTTTCGTGACCCTCTACCAAAATTGTTCGAGCAATAATGTTTTGTCAAAAAACGTGGCCTCCAGGGGGCGGGGCTTATTTTCCCTATTCATGTATATCTATATAAAACTTCAAAAATCTTCTTGTCAGAATCCACTGGACCGATTTCATTATAATTTGGCAGAAATGTTTCCTTGGTGACCCTCTACCAAGATTGTTCAAGTAATCATGATTTGTCAAAAAACATGGTCGCCAGGGGGCTGGGCTTATTTTCGCTATATATCTATATAGAAAAGTTTAAAAATCTTCTTGTCAGAAACCACTGGACCGATCTCAATATAACTTGGCAGGAATGTTCCTTTGGTGACCGTCTACCAAGATTGTTCAAGCTGTCCTGATTCATCAAAAACATGGCCATTAGGGGGTGGGGCTTATTTTCCCTAAAAAAAATCTTCCCTTAAGAAACCATTGGATCAAGTTCAATGTAACTTGGCAGGAATGTTGCTTTGGTGACCTTCTACCAAGATTGTTCAAGCCCTCATACATAAAAAACATGGCCGCCAGGTGGAGCAGGGCTTATTTTCCGTATTATATGTATAGAAAACTTTAAAATTCTTCTTGTCAGAAACCACCTGACCGATTTCAATATTACTTTGCAGGAATGTTGCTTTAGTGACCCTCTACCAAGATTGTTCAAGCAATAATGATTCGCAAAAAACATGGCTGCTAGGGGTGGGGCTTATTTTCCCTATATATCTAAATAGAAAACTTTGAAAATCTTCTTGTCAGAAACCACTGAACCGATTTCAATATAACTTGTCAGGAATGTTCCTTTTGTGACCCTCTACCAAGATTATTCAAGCTGGCATGATTCGTCAAAAAACGTGGCCTCCAGGGGGTTGGGCTTATTTTCCCTATATATCTATATAGAAAACTTCAAAAATCTTCTTGTCAGAAACCACTGGACTGATTTCATTATAATTTTGCAGAAATGTTTTCTTGGTGACCAGGGCTCTGGAAATTTTGAAATCTGAATCGGTCCAGCCGATGACGATGACGTCATCAATGAGCCCATTTCCAAAAAAAATATGTATATATCACCTGTCACGAAAACTAATGACAATTGGCAGTCCTATAAGTCCTTTTAAATAATACACCTCAACTCCGTTATATGACGGAAGTCCGGGTATAACGAGCATGATCAAAGCTGGCGTCATCAATAAATACAGTCAGGTATGTAAAAAGAAAGAAAGAAAAAAAAAAAACGGTTTTGTTTTATTTCCACCTCCGCAGGGTTTTCCTTAACTATTTATAAACAACTGATTCCCGTCTTGTATAAGCGCGAAGACGGCGGGAAACAGGAGAGACGGAACGAAACAACTTTCATGGACCTAATTACGAGGGATGTTCGAAATGAATTGCTTATTGTCCTCTAGCTCGATATCTACGTGGGGCACGATAAAAACCAATACATACCTGTATAGGGCTATTCAATATCTACACAATGGTGTATAAATGTACATGTTAGACTAAGTGTAAAACATAACATTTGCCATTTGAATACACGCAGTCATTTACCACTGCAGTAAAAATGGTTGGGAGAAGCGTCAACAAAAAAGATGAAATACGGGCTTACATCAAAGCTCGCTCAAAACTTGGTTGTTCTTTGAAGAAGCTGATGACTGAAATTTCTACTGCTTTTGGACCTTCTTGTGTGTCTTATGACACAGTTTGGGGGTGGAAAAAGAAATTTGAGTTTGGTGTAGAGTCCATCAAAAATGCACCGAAATCAGGTAGGCCAAAATCTGCATCTAGTAAAGAAATCGTTTCCAAAATAAAGGAAATTATTGAAGGAGATGCCAGATTTACAGTTCGTGATATTGCACGAAAGGTAGGCATATCACTATCAACGATTCACCTTATTTTGAAGAAGCATTTGAAAGTCAGAAAGATTTCTGCTAGATGGGTGCCACATCTGTTGACTGACGAGCAAAAGAGGCAACGGGTTAAAGTGGCCAAAAAGCTGCTTCAAATGTTTCCAAAATATGAAAAAAAGCAGTTTGCCAATGTCGTCACAGGTGATGAAACCTGGGTCCATTATTTTGAGCCCGTCAGAAAGGTTAGCAATAAGATCTGGGCCACTAAACACAGCAAACGCCCAATAATTGCCATACGTTCTTTGAGTACAAAGAAGGTTTTGTATGCAATCTTCTTCTCTGGTGAAGGAGGTGCAATAAAAGTGCCAGTGAAAAAGGGCAAAAGCATCACCGGAAAGTACTACAAAGATGTAGTACTGAAGAAACTGAAAAAGTATTATGAGAAACGACGCCCTGCCACTGGTTTTAAACATGTCCGTCTTCTACATGACAATGCACCAGCTCATACCTCCGCAATAGTTACGGCGTTTTTATGCCCCCAACTTCAAAGAAGTTGGAGGGGCATATTGCTTCTGGGTTGTTCGTCCGTCCGTCCGTCCGTCCGTCCGTCCTTCCGTCCGTCCGTCCGTTCGTCACGCTTTTTGATGCATAGCATAACTTTAAAACCGTGAATGCTACTGTTTTGAAATTTCATATATGGATTCCTCATGAAAAAATAGCTGAAACGTATTTTTTTTCTTGACAGGATTATGCCCCTTTTCTGAGTTATGGCCCTTTGAAAAAATATGGATGCAATCTTGTCAGCAAAATATCTCAAAAACTATTAAAGCTAGAGCCTTGAAACTTGATGAATAGACTGGTAGTGATGAGTAGACAACCTGATTAACTTTTGAAGAAATTCTGAAAAATACTTCATGAGTTATGGCCCTTTGTAATTTTGGGCATTTTTATCTTGTCAGCAAAATATCTCAAAAACCGTTGGAGCTAGAGCCTTGAAACTTAATGAATAGACTGGTAGTGATGAGTAGATAACCTGATTAACTTTTGAAGAAATTTTGAAAAATGCCTTTTGAGTTATGGCCCTTTGTAATTTTGGGCATTTTTACCTTGTCAGCAAAATATCTCAAAAACTGTTAGAGCTTGAGCCTTGAAACTTAGTAAATGGATTTGTAGTGATGTGTAGATGACCTGATTAACTTTTGAAGAAATTCTGAAAAAACATTTCATGAGTTATGGCCCTTTGTAATTTAGGGCATGTTTAACTTGTCAGCAAAATATCTCAAAAACTATTGAAGCTAGAGCCTTGAAACTTGATGAATAGACTGGTAGTGATGAGTAGACAACCTGATAAACTTTTGAAGAAATTTTGAAATATACTTCTTGAGTTATGCCCCTTTGTAATTTTAGGCATTTTTATCTTGTCAGCAAAATATCTCAAAAACTGTTAAAGCTAGAGCCTTGAAACTTAGTAAATGGATTTGTAGTGATGAGTAGATGACCTGATTAATTTTTGAAGAAATTCTGAAAAATACTTCATGAGTTATGGCCCTTTGTAATTTTGGGCAATTTTACCTTGTCAGCAAAATATCTCAAAAACTGTTGGAACTAGAGCCTTGACACTTGATGAATAGACTGGTAGTGATGAGTAGACAACCTGATTAACTTTTGAAGAAATTTTGAAATATACTTCTTGAGTTATGCCCCTTTGTTATTTTGGGCATTTTTATCTTGTCAGCAAAATATCTCAAAAACTATTAGAGCTAGAGACTTGAAACTTGGTGAATTGATTGGTAATGATGAGTAGATGACCTGATTAATTTTTTTGTAAATTCTGAAAAATATTTCATAAGTAATGGCCCTTTGTAAATTTGGGCATGTTTCCCTTGTGAACAAAATATCTCAAAAACTATTGAAGCTGGAGCCTTGAAACTTGATGAATAGATTGGTAGCGATGAGTAGATGACCTGATTATGCCCCCAGTTTCGAATGAAATTGATGGGGCTATTATTTTGCCTTCATTTGTCCATCCGACTGTTTGTCCGTTCATCAAGCCTTTTTTGTGCATGCCATATCTTAAGAACCCTGCACGCTAGGGTTTTGAAATTTTATATTTGGGTTCCCAATGAAAAAATAGCCGACCCATATTTTGTTTCTTGTCTAGCATGTTTATTTAAAGTTATGCCCCTTTGAAAAAAATCAGAATTAAATCTTGTGAGCAAGATATCTTGAAAAGTATTTAAGCTGGGTTCTTGAAATTCGATACAGTGAGTGGGAATGATGTGTACATTACCCGATTATATTTTGAGAGAATTCCATGAAAATATTGATAAAGTTACGGCCCTTGGCAGTTCTGCTCATTTTGACCTTGTCAGCAAGATTACTCGAAAAGAACTTAAGCTAGGGTCTTGAAATATTATATGCTGATTGGGGATGATGTGGAGATTACCTGGTTTGTTTTTTAGGGAATTCCATGAAAAATTGATGTAGTTATGGCCCTTTGTAGTTCTAGGCATTTTGACTTTTTCAGCAAGATGTCTCAAAAAGTATTTAAGCTAGAGCCATGATATTTGGTATACTGATTGGGATTGAGGAGGAGATCACCTGAATAAATTTTGAACCAATTAAATGAAATGTTGGAGTTATGGCCCTTCGCAATTTCGGGCCATTTAATGTCATTGCTTTATTGTGTATAGCATAAGTTTAGAACCATGTATGCTAATGTTTTGAAATTTCATGTTTTGATTCCTCATTAAAAAATAGGTGATCCGTATTTTTTTCTTATCCCAGTCATCTCCTATTTTAGAGTTATTTCCCT
The DNA here is from genome assembly GCA_964016985.1 of Anodontia alba. NCBI lineage: Eukaryota > Metazoa > Mollusca > Bivalvia > Lucinida > Lucinidae > Anodontia > Anodontia alba. Next base: position 69,376,377 of record OZ024826.1, read on the forward strand.
TTGATAAAATAACATTGAAATCATATATTTGTACTGTTGTTACCGTCATGGGTAAGCAGTGTTGGAGTCAAACAGTGTTAGAGTCAGGCAGTTGGGGGCATAGTGTTTTACAAACACCAGCTCTAGTTGAAGAAAGAAAAAGTAACTGTTTTGCCTCACCCCCCGTATTCCCCAGACCTTGCCCCAGGTGATTTCTTTTTGTTTCCGAAATTGAAAGCATTCCTTGCTGGGCAGAAATACCAGTCCCGACAGGCAGTTGGATCTGCCATTCATCAGTACCTTATTACTGTGCCCAAATCAGCGTACCGTGACGCCTTCAAGAAGTGGATACATGGGCTGAAATTTTGCATTTCTAGCCACGGGGAGTACTTCGAGGGCATGAAATGAGTACTTTTGGGCTAACTTGAAATTTGAAGTCTCCAGATAGAAATAAGCAATTCATTTCGAACATCCCTCGTAGGTCTAATAAAAAAGGCCTGTGCCACGGGCGGTTTTGCAGTTTTCAATGTTTCAAGATTTGATCATACTGCTTAAATTTTAAGCACTGATCAATCTTGTCTAGCGCAAGTGGTGCATTACTTATTTTTACCGTGAAATCTACCTTGAATTATACTCGCGTGTTACGGCAATCAACAATAAAAAAAAAAAAAAAAAGAAGAAGCAATCAATAATACCCAGATCAGACGCCGTTGTATGCGACATGTGATCAGGACGTACAGGGTTTGGGAATTCATTTATCGAATCTGGGACCGACAAACCGTGTTGATCAAAACAAAAAAGAAGAGGAAGAAAACGGGTGCGTTCAAGCGGTGCATTCTTTTTTCACTCTCAGTAAAGCTACCTTTGATCTTTTTGGACACGCCGACTGCACCTGGATGTTTTGCAGTCTCAGTGTATTCACACGTGTCACACAAACGGATTAATTATTAGACTACCGTTACTGATGATTCGTGTTAATCGCTTGTTTACCGCACAAAGGTCAGTGAAGTGTTGATTTTTTGACAATGTTTGGATAATGACGTAATTAATTTGTGCTGCGGTAGGTTGCCGTTATTCAGCTGTCTCTCCAATATACATGTCAAATGACCGTTTTGAGCCTTTTAACTACCACAATATCGCATTTAAAAGGTGCGCGGACGTTGTCAGTTTGGGAAGACTTGACCGTTTGTAGACATCATTGATTCGTGAAAATTGGTTGGTTGGGCAAAAATGGGGTTCAAGGCACAAACCTGTTGGACCGATTTATTAGCGTTTTGGGGTGTTTGAAATCGGTCCAGAATTCTTAATTTCGGTCCAGACTGGCTATTTTTCCGGTTTTCCCGAGCCCTGTTGGTGACCCTCTACCAAGATTGTTCAAGTAATCATGATTTGTCAAAAAACATGGTCGCCATGGGACTGGGCTTATTTTCCCTATATATCTATATAGAAAAGTTTAACCGATTTCAATATAACTTGGCAGGAATGTTTCTTTGGTGACCCTCTACCAAGGTTGTTCAAGCCATCATGATTCGTCATAAAACATGGCCCCCAGGAGGCGGGGCTTATTTTCCCTATATATCTATATAGAAAAGTTTAAAAATCTTCTTGTCAGAAACCACTGGACCAATTTCAATATAACTTGGCAGGAATGTTTCTTTGGTGACCCTCTACCAAGGTTGTTCAAGCCGTCATGATTTGTCAAAAAAACATGGCCGCTAGGGAGCGTGGCATATTTTCCCTATATATCTATATATAAAACTTTAAAAATCTTCTTGTAAGAAACCATTGGATAGAGTTCAGTGTAAATTGGCAGGAATGTTCAAGCCCTCATGATACATCAAAAAACATGGCCGCCAGGGGGAGCGGGGCTTATTTTCCGTATATATCTGTATAGAAAACTTTAAAATTCTTTTTGTCAGAAACCACCTGACCGATTTCAATATTACTTGGCAGGAATGTTGCTTTGGTGACTCTCTACCAAGATTGTTCAAGCAATAATGATTCGTCAAAAAACATGGCTGCTAGGGGTGGGGCTTATTTTCCCTAGATATCTAAACAGAAAACTTTAAAAATCTTCTTGTCAGAAACCACTGAACCGATTTCAGTATAACTTGGCAGGAATGTTCCTTTTGTGACCGTCTACCAAGATTGTTCAAGCTGTCATGATTCATCAAAAAACATGGCCGTTAGGATGTGGGCCTTATTTTCCCTATATAGCTCTATAAAACACTTTAAAAATCTTTTTGTCAGAAACCACTGGACCAATTTCAATATAACTTGGCAGAAATGTTCCTTTGGTGACCCTCTTTCAAGATTCAGTTCAAGCCATCATGATGCATGAAAAAAACATGGCCGCTGGGGAGCAGGGCTGTAAAATTTATACGAAAATCTTAGAGCAGTGAACTTGGCTGAAACTTCAACAGTAAGTATGCAAAGCTGTTTGCTCAGGTGAGCGATATAGGACCATCAAGGTCCTCTTGTTTTTTCTTCTTTATGTAGTTATCTCCCCCAATGAAGAAGTTTTGTGAAGGCCATAACTCACATACTGTTTGAGATAATTTGATAATATATGGTAGGGACATATATCAGGTCAAGTAGGAGTGTTGCATGCAAGAAGGACAACTATTGCTCTGTTCCCCTGTACCTGCAAGTTAATCAAAAATCTGATGATGATCATACTTTGGTGACCCTCTACCAAAATTGTTCAAGCCATTATGAGTCAAAAAACTTGGCCACCAGGGGCAGGGCTTGTTTTCTCTATATACCTATATAGAAAATTTTAAAACTCTTCTTGTAGAAACCACTGGACCAATTTCCATATAATTTATTAGAAATGTTCCTTTGGTTACCATCCACCAAGATCGTTCAAACCATGATATTTGCCACCAGGGAACAGGGCTTATTTTCCCTATATGTCTATATAGAAAACTTTAAAAATTTTCTTTTCAGAAACTACTGGACCGATTTCAATATAATATGGCAGCAGTGTTCCTTTGTTGACCAGACCCTGTACTAAGATTGTTCAAGCCATCATGATTCATCAAAAAACATGGCTGCCAGGTGGGGGTGGGGGTTAGGGTGGGGGTGGGGGTAGGGAGGGGTGCTTATTTTCCCTTAATATACATACAGAAAATTTTAAAAAGCTTCTTGTCAATAATTTAGCAGAACTGTTTCTTTGATGACCCCTCTACCAAGATTGTTCAAGCCACCAGATATGTCAAAAAAATCGGCCCCCATGGGGCGGGGCTTATTTTCCCTATATTTATAGATATTTTGAAGATCAGATTAAAAAAAATGAGGCACTGCTTGCCATATAGGGCATTGTTACTATGTTTGATAGGACCATCATGTCACATAAAATTTAAACAAAAATCTTAAAGCACTGTTTCATCTCTGTAAGTAGTTGATTTTTTGTGTTCTCGGAGATGTAGCACTGATGAGTTAGGAAGCCTTCATGCAGACTGAACAAATTATATGTCTAAACCGCGGCAGAAATAAGGGCAAGGATTGTGGCCACGTAAAATCGATTTAAGCCCCCCAATACTTTTCACTGACCGTTCAAAGGCGGTTCTTCTGTCATGGTTTATTTTTGTTGTATGCCCGTTTGAAAAACGAGATGTATTATGTTATGGGGTATGGCGTCCGTCCGTAAACTTTTTCGTTTCCGGCTAACTCCTCCTACAGTTTACATCTGATCAAGCTGAAACTTGGTACATAGTTAGACCATGATGTGGCGCAGCGCATATTATTTCGAGGTTACAGTCCACCAAATGTTTGCAGAGTTATGCCCCTTAGAAAATTTCTGTAAACTTTTTATTTCTGGTTAACTCCTCCTACATTTTACATCCGATCAAGCTGAAACTTCATATATAGTTAGACCATGATGTGGAGCAGCGCATATTGTTTCGAGGTTAAAGTCCACCAAATATTAGCAGAGTTATGCCCTTTTGAAAATTTCAGTAGACTTTTGGTTTCTGGCTAACTCCTCCTACAGTTTACATCCGATCAAGCTGAATCTTGATTGTAGTTAGACCATGATGTGGAGCAGCGCATATTATTTCAAGTTTACAGTCCACCAAATATTAGCAGAGTTATACCCCTTTGAAAATTTCTATTAATTTTTCGTTTCTGGCTAAATCCTCCTACAGTTTACATCCAGTCAAGCTGAAACTTCATGTACAGTTAGACCATGATGTGGAGCAGAGCATATTGTTTCGAGGTTACAGTCCACCAAATATTAGCAGAGTTATGCCCCTTTGAAAATTGCAGTAAACTTTTGGTTTATGGCTAAATCTTCCTACAGTTTACATCCTATCAAGCTGAAACTTAATTTGTAGTTAGACCATGATGTGGAGCAGCGCATACTGTTTCAAGGTTACAGTCCACCGAATATTAGCTAACTCTAAACCCCTTTGAAAATTTCTATTAATTTTTTTGTTCTCGGCTAAATCTTCCTACAGTTTACATCCACTCAAGCTGAAACTTCATAAATAGTTACACAATGATGTGGAGCAGCACATATTATTTCAAGGTTACAGTGCACCAAATATTTGCAGATTTATGCCCCTTTGAAAGTTTTTGTAAACTTTTCGCAGCATATTGTTTAGAGGTAATAGTGAGCAAATTTTATTATATAATAGGTATATTTTTTTGCAAATAACTAAAGTTTTGGTCATATGGGCAAGATATTGATTTTTTTTTTTTTAACATCTTCTTTTATTAGATTTGCAAGGAAAGGTTGTCATTATTAAATCTTTATAAATACATAATTCTTTTTGATTTTTTTTTTTAATACTCTTCTGATTTGGCTCCCTTGAAGAACAAAAGTAAAATCAGTATTAAACAAGTTAAAGGTTTACAAAATAATTTCTTGCAGCATTTTTTTTGTTTTGGTTGTTTATTTTTGTTTTGTTATTGTTTGGTCCGATATTGACATATAGGAAAAACAAATCAGCTCATATGAGCTTATAATATAGCCATGCTTCTATGGTGTGTCCTCCGTCAGAAAGCACTTCTCCCTAGAAGCAGCAAACTTCTCCCTATTTTCCCAGGAGGGAGAAGTCACTTCTCCCTTAATTTCTGGGCCAGCTTGGACCCTTAGGTTACAGTTCACCAAATATCAGCAGAGATATGCCCCAATGAAATTTTTTTAAAGTTTTTTTTTTGTAATTCCACTTACAGTTTATATCCGGAGCACTGAATTATGCAGGAGCCAGTTTATGTGCTACATCTTATTACTTGCCACGGGCGTATAATACCCCGCTTGGCGGAGCTCTTGTTATAGTTCGTCTTTGAATGTGTGTGTCGCTTACATCTTTTTGTTTTGGATAGCCATTTGGCCACTTTGTGGGAAAGTGACTGTCCGTTTGGCTTTCTGCTAGTGATGTTTCCATTAGGGTCTAGTTATTTCGTGTTTGTGTTTCTTTCCCTTTAATGTCTCTGATGGGAGGTGTGGGATAATTGTATCGATTCCTGATCATTGCCTTCTCTTCTATTTGGCTGAAACTTCAATAGTAAGTATAATGCAAATCTGTTTGCTCAGGTGAGCGATATTGTACCATCATGGTCCTCCTGTTGTTATGTACTTATCTCCCCTGGACCTGAAATCTTGTTCAGGCTATAACTCCCATACTGTCTGAGCTAATTTGATAATATTTTGGTGGGACATATATCAGGTCAAGTAGGAGTATCACATGCAAGAAGGACAGCTCTTGCTTTGTTCTTTTTCTTGAACACTCCACTGAAAAAATTTCTAAGCCAAATTCTTGTGCACTCAATTATTTCTTAGTAGTTTGAAATAGTTTGATAATATTTTGTGTGTAAGAGGCATAGATAAGGACCAGTAGGTATATCACGTGCAAGAAGGACAATCTCTGCTTTGGTTTTCTAGTTATCCCCCCTGAATGAATTGAATAGCCAAATTCTTATGTATATGGTTTGAAATATTTTGATAATATTTGGAAAAGGCATAGATAAGGACCAGAAGGCATGTCATGTTCCAGAGTACTTATCTCCCCTGATGCCGAAATTTTGTGCAGGCCCGAACTCCCATACTGTTTTGAGATAAGTTGATAATTTTTGGTAGGGACATATATCAGGTCAAGTAGGCATGTTGCATGTGAGAAGGACAACTTTTGCTCTGTTGATTTTTTACCCCAATAAATATACAGCAAGTACCTTTACCTTTACAAGGCATTTATTTTTGCTACTATTTATGAATATGTGCACTCACAAATTCAAAGTATTTGCAAATATTATGTATCCTTTACAAATAATCACATCAGAAATCACTAATAGATGATCTTTGACAAAAATAAAAAAAATTAAAGAACATGCAAAATTAAAATCATTTACAGTACACATATTATTGTTAGCTCACCTGAGCAAAAGCTCAGGGTGAGCTATTGTCATCACCCGAGGTCCGTCGTCCGTCGTCGTCCGTCGTCCGTCGTCAACAATTAGTTTGTTAACACTCTAGAGGTCACAGTTTTGACCCAATCTTGATGAAACTTGGTCAGAATGTTTGCCTCTATGAAATCTAGGTCAAATTCGATACTGGGTTACTTGGGGTCAAAAACTAGGTCACCAGGTCAAATCAAAGGAAAAACTTGTTAACACTCTACAGGTCATAGTTTTGACCCAATCTTGATGAAACTTGCTCAAAGTGTTTGCCTCTATGAAATCTAGGTCAAGTTTGAAACTGGGTCACTTAGGGTCAAAAACTAGGTCACTGGGCCAGATCAGCAGAAAACCTTGTTAACACTCTAGCGGTCACATTTTTGAAGCAATCATCATGAATCTTGCTCAATATATTTGTCTTGATGATTTCTAGGTCAAGTTCGAAACTGGGTCACCTGGGGTCAAAAACTAGGTCACCTGGCCAGATCAGCAGAAAACTTTGTTAACACTCTAGCAGTCACATTTTTGAAGCAATCATCATGAATCTTGCTCAATATGTTTGTCTTGGTGAATTCTAGGTCAAGTTCGAAACTGGGTCACTTGGGGTCAAAAACTAGGTCACCGGGCCAGATCAGCAGAAAACCTTGTTAACACTCTAGCGGTCACATTTTTGAAGCAATCATCATGAATCTTGCTCATTATGTTTGTCTTGATGAATTCTAGGTCAAGTTCGAAACTGGGTCACCTGGGGTCAAAAACTAGGTCACTGGGCCAGATCAGCAGAAAACCTTGTTAACACTCTAGCGGTCACATTTTTGAAGCAATCATCATGAATCTTGCTCAAAATGTTTGTCTTGATGATTTCTAGGTCAAGTTCGAAACTGGGTCACTTGGGGTCAAAAACTAGGTCACCTGGCCAGATCAGCAGAAAACCTTTTTAACACTCTAGCGGTAACATTTTTGAAGCAATCATCATGAATCTTGCTCAAAATGTTTGTCTTGATGAATTTATAGGTCGAGTTCGAAACTGGGTCACTTGGAGTCAAAAACTAGGTCACCGAGCCAAATCAGCAGAAAACCTTGTTAACACTCTAGCGGTCACATTTTTGAAGCAATCATCATGAATCTTGCTCAAAATGTTTGTCTTAATGATTTCTAGGTCAAGTTCGAAACTGGGTCACGTGGTGTCAAAAACTAGGTCACCAGGCCAAACCAGCTGTAAACCTTGTTAACACTCTAGCGGTCACATTTTTGAAGCAATTATCATGAATCTTGCTCAAAATGTTTGTCTTGATGAGTTCTAGGATATGTTTGAAACTGGGTCACTTGGGGTCAAAAACTAGGTCACCTGGCCAAATCAGCAGGAAACCTTGTTAACACTAGCGGTCACATTTTTGAAACAGTCATCATGAATCTGGCTCAAAATGTTTGTCTTGATGATTTCTAGGTCAGGTTCGAAACTGGAACACCTGGGGTCAAAAACTAGGTCACCTGGCCAAATTAGCATAAAATCTTGTTATCACTCTAGCGGTCACATTTTTCAAGCAGTCATCATGAATCTTGCACAAACTGTTTGTCTTGATGAGTTCTAGGTCAAGTTTGAAACTGGGTCACGTGGTGTCAAAAACTAGGTCACCGGGCCAAATCAGCAGAAAAGTTTGTTATAATCATTTTGAACTTTGATCAGAATGTTTGCCTTAATCAGTTCTAGATCAGGCTCTCAAAGTGCTATGTTGCTCAGGTGAGCGTTACAGGGCCATCATGGCCCTCTTGTTTTCACTTATTGTTTTTGTCACATTTCATGCCATATTTGCATCATTTTACTTTGCTCTGTTTCTGCTCATTTATCATTTCATTTCCTAATAAAGACACCCCACGGGTGTATATTGCCCCCGCTCAGTGGAGCTCTTGTTTCTCAAGCAGCAGACTGAAACATATGTGCAAGAAAAGTTTCATTTACCCTACAGATATTCACTTTGTTAAACTAAAGTATTCTTACATATAGGGACAGGATTTGAAGTAGGCTGTTCATATATTGGCATGAATGTCATAATTGACAGAATGGGACTTGGTTTATGCTCAAATTCTGATAATTTTGGAATTATCCATCTAATCAGAGCAAACACTACAGAAAAATGAAAATCCATTCTATAAGGAGAAGTTGGTGGTAGATCACCTGAAACCTTCATCAGGTACATTTGTTTCATAAATTCATATTTAAAAACATATTGCAAAAATTCATCAACTTTAGAGTTATTAAGTTTGAACACTACACAGAATGCATTTAATATACAGTTTTAGTTTTGTTCATGTATAAATAGCTCTAGGCTAGGTAATTATTGGGGTGATAAGTTTTGCACCAAAGCTTATGTTATGGATGCTCATTGGAATCATCTTTCCAAGATGGTTCAAGTGAGTACCCAAAAAATTTGTTTTGATGCTGAATAATAGAAATTATCTTCTAAATACTCCATTTCTCTGGGCCAGTGTGTATAGATACTATAATTATTTTCTTGTTTTACAGTGTGGTGCTCTGGCCATTGGTATACAGCTCTCTCAGCTACATTGTCTACACCAGAAATATCGGAAGAGAGATGACACATGTAGATGTCCCTGTCTCTGGTACAAGGTTGTCTATGCTTTACCTGGAATAATTTCTCATACATCATCCAGCTTTAAGAAAAATGTTCTACAGACAGACAAAAAGAAAAATGAAGACACAACTACAGAGGATATATTTGAATTTACATTGCATAGAATTGAACAAGAACTCTTAGAAGAATTAGAAAAGAAAACCCGGGTACTTTCAAAGGGTCCTGGGAGTACAAGTTTCATACAAAAAACAAGCTCATCTGACCATCCAGAGTGGACCAAACTCATTTATCCTTCTCAGACTTACTCATCACCTTCTGTTGAAACACAGTGTCAGAAATTCCACTCAGACAAAACTTTGCTTCAAAACTTAGATAAAGAATTGTTGAGAAAAGAAACAGAACAGAACTGTTTGTATGTGAACCAAAATTTAGATCAGTATTTCAGTGTCACAGATACTACTCAGCAAACCAGTAGTTGCCAAGCTCTAAGAGATTCTATTCACTGGTTGCCAAATGGGTTTTCCCTACCACAACCCATTTATCAGACAGATGTGTTGCATAACTATAATGTTTTTAAAAACAGACAAAAAGAGAAAATTAAACCAAGAGAGACAACTGCAGTCATACCAGAATCAAAGAAAGGGACAAAGGTATTGGATATTCAGATCAAACTATAATTTTAAATGAATATTTGCACATTTTACCTAGTGCATTTATCAGCTCACCTGAGCAGGAAGTGCTCAAGGTGAGCTATTGCGGTCAGTCAGTGTCCGTCATGCATTGTGCTTCGTGCGTCATATAGCTTCAACAATGGCTTTAAAACCTAATCCTCATACACCACTGGGCCAATTGATTCAAAACTTGGTAGGAAGCATCAGGATGACTTGTAGATCAAAAATAGCTAAAATCCTTTCAGTCGGAAATCCAAGATGGGCCGCATCTTGAAAATCTATTTTTCACTTCTTCTCCTGAACCAGGAGGTCAGTTGACTTGAAACTTAGTAGGAAGCTTCGGGATGACTTAAGATCAAAAAAAGCTAAAACCTTCCAATCGGAAATAAGAAATGGCCACCATAGCAGTCATCTTGAAAATCTATAGTCTGGGGAATCTTGAAAAATTGTTATCACATATTATCACAGAGATATATATGCAATGAAACACTCATGGAAATCATTAAAAATGCTGTAAAGGGAGATAACTCATAACTGTAACTTCTGTTTTAGCGACCAAACAAGGTAAACATTGGTGAACATGGTAAAAAGATTCAGTAAAGGAAATCCGAAGCTTGATGAACATGAAGTCTCAATTTTCCAGAGGGGAAATGTAAATTAGGCCATATTAAACCAATTTCAGGGACCAAACTACACAGAAAATTAGGAATACATCATCATTAGGAAGACATCACATCTCCCTCTTGGAAAAATAGGGAGACACTCCCAGATCAAGCACAGGTGATGATCCCAATCTACTTTACTTGGCTGGTAACACCATCATACTTTTTAGCTAACCTTAGCACGAAGGTGAGCTATTGTGGTCAGTCAATGTCCGTCGTGCGTTGTGAGGCGTCAACAATTGATTTAAAAGCCTACTCCTCCTACACCCCTGGACCAGTTGACTCGAAACTTGGTAGGAAGCAACGGTGTGACTTGTAGATCAAAAATAGCTAAAATTTTTCCGATCGGAAATCAAAGATGGCCGCTATGGCAACCATCTTGAAAATCTATTTTTCTCTTTTACTCCTAAACCGAAAGGCCAATTGATTCGAACCTTGATAGGAAGCATCAAGGTGACTTGTAGATCAAAAATAGCTAAAATCATTCCTATCAGAAATCCAAGATAGCCGCCATGATGGCATCTTGAAAATCTATTTTTTGCTTCTTCTCCCGAACCGAAAGGCCAAGTGACTCAAAACTTGGGAGGAAGCATTGGGGTGACATGTAGAACAAAAATAGCTAAAATCTTTCTGATCAGAAATCCAAGATGGCCGACATGGCAGCCATCTTGAAAATCTATTTGTTGCTTCTTCTCCTGAACTGAAAGGCCAGTTGACTTGAAACTTGGTAGGAAGCATTGGGGTGACTTGTAGAACAAAAATAGCTAAAATCGTTCCGATCGGAAATCAAAGATGGCTGCCATGGTGGCCATCTTGAAAATCAATTTTAGCTTCTTCTCCTGAACCGATAGGCCAACTGACTCAAAACTTGGTAAGGAACATAGGGGGGACTTGTAAAAATTGCTAAAATGATTCCGATCGGAAATCCAAGGTGACCACCACAGTGGCCATCTTTAAAATCTATTTTTTGCTTCTTCTCCTGAACGGAAAGACTCAAAACTTGGTAGGAAGCATCATGGTGACTTTTAGATTAAAAATAGCTAAAACTGTTCCGATCGGAACATCAGGGGGATTTGTAGATCAAAAATAGCTAAAATCGTTCCCATCAGAAATCCCAAATGGCCGCCATCTTGAAAAATATTTTTTGCTTCTACTCCTGAACGAAAAGGCCAATTGACTCGTAACTTGGTGGGAAGCATCAGGGTGACTACCATGGCAGCCATCTTGAAAATCTATTTTTCCCTTCTTCTCCTGAACCAAAGGCCAATTGACTTGAAACTTGGTAGGAAGCATCTGGGTGACTTGTAGATCAAAAATAGCTAAAATCATGCCGATTGCAAATAAAAAATATATTTTTCGCTTCTTCTCCTGAACTGAAAGGCTAATGGACTTGAAATGTGGTAGGAAGTATCAGGGTGACTTGTAGGTCAAAAATAGCTAAAAAATAGCTAAAATCGTTCGTTTCGGAAATCCAAGATTGCCGTCATGGCTGCCATCTTGAAAATCTAGTTTTCACTCCTTTTCCTGAACGGAAAGGCCATTTGACTCGAAACTTGGTGGGAAGCATCAGGGTGACTTGCAGGTAAAAAAAAAAAAAAAAAAGTAAAATTGTTTTGATAGGAAATCCAAGATGGCCACCATGGGGCAATTTTGAAAATCTATTTTTCACTTCTTCTTCTGAACCGAAAGGCCAATTGACTCGAACCTGTGTAGGAAGCTCTGGAGTGACTTGTAGATCAAAAATAGCTACAATTGTTCTGATCGGAAATCCAGGATGGCCGCTATGGTGGCCAGCTTGAAAATCTATTTTTAGCTTCTCCTGAACCAAAAGGCCAATTGACTTGAAACTTGTTAGGAAGCATAAAGGTGACTGGTAGATAAAAAATAGCTAAAATTGTTCCGATCGGAAATCCAAGATTGCTGCCATTGCAGCCATCTTGAAAATCTATGTTTAGCGTTCTCATGAACGGAATGGCTTGACTTGAAACTTGGTAAGACTCATCGAGGCGACTTGTAGATAAAAAATAGCTAAAATTGTTTCGCTTGAAGATACAAGATGGCAACCACAGTTTTGAACTTCTCATGAAAAGAAAGGCTCATTGACTCGAAATTTGATAGGAAGTATCGGGGTGACTTGTAGATAAAAAATAGCTAAAGTCATTCTGATAGGAAATCCAAAATGGTCGCCCTAGCAGCCATGTTGAAAATATATTTTGAACTTTTTCTCCTGAACCAAAAGGAAATTGACTCAAACTTCAATGGAAGTATCGAGGTGACTTGTAGATCAAAAGTAGCTAAAATCGTTGTGATTGGAAATCCAAGATGGCCACCATCTTGAAAATCAATATTCAACTTTTTCTCGTGAACCGAAAGGCCAGTTGACTCTAACGTCTGATAATCAGGTGAGCGATACAGGGCCATATTGGCCCTCTTGTAATCTGTTAAAACAAAGCCATGAAACCGTTACTGTTTATCTGCTGTCTCCTTCTTTCCAGGTCAGCTTATGCGATCACCTGTTGTCCGTTGTCTGTCCGTGCGTTAGCTTTTCACATTTTCAACAACTCCTCCTGAACCGTTGAACAGATTGACAGGAAACTTGGTAGAAAGCATCGGGGTGACTTGTGGATCAAAAGTAATATAAATCCTTCCAATCGGAAGTCCAAGATGGCCGCCATGGTGGTCATCTTGAAAATCTATTTTTCTCTTCTCCTTCTGAACAGAAAGGCCAGTTGACTTGAAACTTGGTAGGAAGCATCAGGGTGACTTGTAGATCAAAAATAGTTAAAATCGTTTCGATCGGAAATCCAAGGTGGCAGCCATCTTGAAAATCTATTTTTATTCTTCTTCTCCTGAACTGAAAGGCCAATTGACTTGAAACTTGGTGGGAAACAGCGAGGTGTCTTGTAGATTAAAAATAGCTAAAATCGTTCCGGTCTGAAATCCAAGATGGCCACCATCTTGAAAATCTAACTTTCTCTTTTTCTCCTGAACCAAAAGGGCATTTGACTTAAAACTTTGTTGGAAGCATCGGGGTGACTTGTAGATCAAAAATAGCTAAAGTCTTTCCAATCGGAAATCGAAGATGGCCGCCATGGTGGCCATTTTGAAAATCTATTTTTCGCTTCTCCTCCTGAACAGAAAGACCAATTGACTTCAAATTTGTAGGAATCATTAGGGTGACTTGTAGATCAAGAGAGGCTAAAATCGTTCTGGTTGGGAATCCAAGATGGCTGTCATTGTGGCCATTTTCAAAATCTATTTTTCGCTTCTTCTTCTGAACCGAAAGGTCCTGAACTCCAAAACCATTCCAATCAGAAATCCAAGAAGGCCACCATGGCGGCCATCTTGAAAATCTATTTTTCGCTTCTCTTCCTGAACCAAAATGCCAGTTGACTTGAAAGTTTGTAGGAAGCATCGGGGTGACTTTTAGATCAAAAGAGACTAAAATCGTTCTGATTGGGAATTCAAGATGGCTGCCATGGTGGCAATCTGGAAAATCTATTTTTTGCTTCTTCTCCTGAACCATAAGGCCAACTGACTTGAAACTTGGTAGGAAGCATCAGGGTGACTTGCAAATAAAAAATAGCTAAAATCGTTCTGATCAGAAATCCCAAGATGGCCACCATGGCCGCCATCTTGAAAATCTATTTTTTGCTTCTTCTCCTGAACCGAAAGGCCAATTGTCTTGAAACTTGGTAGGAAGCATCAGGGTGACTTGTAGATAAAAAATACGAGTCATTTAGATCAGAAATCCAAGATAGCTGCCATCTTGAAAATCTATTTTGAACTTCTTCTCTTGAACCGAAAGGCCAACTGACTACAAACTTGCTAGGAAATATTGGGGCCACTTGTAATGTAGATCAAAAAGAGCATATATCATTCAGATCCAAAATCCAAGATGGCCGCCTTGGCCATCATCTTGAAAATCTGTTTTGAAGTTCTTTTCTAGAACCGAAAGGCCATTTGACATGAAACTTGGTAGGAAGTATCAGGGCATTTACTTGTAGGTCAGAAATTAATGAAATTCTTCCAATTGAAAATGTCAGCCATTGTGGCCATCTTGAAAATCTGTTTTGAACTTCTTCTCCTGAACTGCTAGGAAATACCAGGGTGACTTGTAGATCAAAAATAGCTAAAATTGTTCCAGTCTGAAATCCAAGATGGCCGCCAGCTTGAAAATTTATTTTGAATTTCTTCTCCTGAACCGAAATGCCAGTTGACTCGAAACTTGGTAGGAAGTATCAGGACAACTTGTTAAAAATTGCGAAAATTGTTCCAATGAGAAATCCAAGATGGCCGCCACCTCTGCCATCTTAAAAATATATTTTGAACTACTTCTTCTGAACCTTAAGGCCAGATGACTCGAAACTTGGTAGGAAATATCAGGGTGACTTGTAGATAAAAAATAATGAAAATCGTTCCAATGCAGAATCCAAAATGGCTGCCATGGCCACCATCTTGAAAATCTGGTTTGAACATCTTCTTAACCAAAAGGCCAATTGACTTGAAACTTGGTAGGAAGTACTGTGGCAACTTGTAGATAAAAAATTGCTAAAATGGTTCTGATCCAAAGTCCAAGATGGCCATCTTTTGGAAGTCTGTTTTGAACTTCTTTTCCTGAATGGAAATGCCAGATGACTCGAAACATGGTAGAAATTATCAAGGCGGCTTGTAGATCAAAAATAGTTGAAACTGTTTCTATCAGAAATTGATGTTGGCTGCCACGACTGCCATCTTGAGAATCTACTTTGAACTTCTATCAGGAACTGAAAGTCCAGCTGTCTGGAAACTTTGTAGAAGGGAATGTGATGACCTGTAGATCAAAATTAGTTAAAATTGTTCAGATTGGAAATCTAAGATGGCTACCACAGCAACCATCTTGAAAATCTATTTTTGACCTTCTTCTGAACCTGAAGGCTAATTGACTTAATGCTTGATAGGAAGTATCAGAGTGACTTGTAGATAAAAAATAGCTGAAAAGACTTCAACTGGGCAAGTTGGTCCAGGTGAGCGATTTTTGGCCCTAAGGGCCTCTAGTTTGTTTTTAGCTTACTATTTTATTGACAACAATACTTGACATCTTCCATTATTTGTGGTAAATTGAGCAGATATTTATATTCTTCTGGTTTCCTTAGCAAAAGATCAATGTCAGAACATTTCTTAAGGAATAATGAAGTTGTCATCCATGTTTAGCTCACCTGAGCATGAAGTGTTCATGGTAAGCTATTATGATAGATCAATGACCACCATTCTTTGTCCTGCTTGTGGTATCAACAGTTTGATTTAAATGACAACTCTTATGCCTCTGGGCCAATTTCAATCAGTCTTCACAGGAATATTGCAAGGTGACTTCCTATGAAAATAGCTAAAATTGTTCCATTCCAATGAACAAGATGGCTGCTATCTTAAAAACCTATTTTGAAAATTCATCTCCTGAACTGAAAGGCCAGTTGACTCAAAACTTGGTCAGTGCACCATATAGATAAAAAATAGCTAAAATCATTCTGATCGTAAATCCACTTGCCACCATCTTGAAAATCTGTTTTGAACTTCTTCTCCTGAATGGAAAGGCCGGCTGACTCAAACTTGATAGGAAGCATCCTGTAGATCAAAAATAGTGAAATTTGTTTCGATCAAAAATCTAAGATGACCGCCACAACCATTATGTTGAAAATCTATTTTGAACTTCTTTGCCTGAAATAAAAGGCCAATTAACTTGAAATTTAGTAGGAAGTATCGGTGTGTCTTATAGATCTAAAATAGCTAAAATTGTTCTGATTGGAAAGATGGCCACCATCCTGCCATTTTGAAAATCAATTTTGAACTTCTTCTCTTGAATCAAAAGGCCAGTTAACCCGAAACTTGATAGTACTGGAGTGACTTGCAGACCAATAGCAAAAATCGTTCCATCTTGAAAACCTATTTCCAATTTCTTCTCCTTAACCTAATACCCAATTGACTCGAAACTTCATTGGAAGTATCAAGGTGACTTGTAGATCAAAAGTAGCTAAAATAGTTTAGATTGGAAATCCAAGATGGCCACCACAGCTACCATCTTAAACTTCTCCTAATGAACCAAAAGTCCCTTTACCTTGAAACTTGGTAGTATTGGTCCGAAAAATATAGCAAAATTAGTTCTGATTGGAAATCCAAGATGGTCACCATGGCCACCATTTTGAAAATGTATTTTGAACTTCTTTTCCTGAACGGAAAGGCAAACTGACTTGAAACTTGATAGGCAGTATAAGAGCAACTTGTGGATCAAAAACAGATAAAATTGTTTAGATCAGAAATCCAAGATGGCTGCCACGGTCACCATCTTGAAAATCTAATTTGAACTTCTTAACTCATACATAGGACAGTTGATAATGGAAACTTGCTTGGAAGTATCAGGAGACTTGTAAATCAAAACAGCTTAAATTTATTCATTAGGAAATCCAAGATGGTCACCACAGCCACCATCTTGAAAATCTATTTTGAACTTCTCAACAGAAAAGCAAATTGACTAAAAACTTGATAGGAAGTATCAGGGTGATTGTTAGATTAAAAGTAGCAAAAATTGTTCTAATTGGAAATCCAAGATGGTGGCTGTGACCTGCATCTTGAAAATCTATTTTAAACTTCTTCTGAACTGAAAGGCCAGTTGACTCGAAATTTCATTGGAAGTATCGAGATGACTTGTATAAATTACCGCACTGAGTTACAAAATAACACTGCCCTAGGAGTCACTGGTCTTGTACTTAGATGAGTGATACAGTGCAATCTTGGCCCTCTTATTTTCAGTTTAAGCCTGACACACCCCCCCACCCCCCCTCCCCCGAAGTGACCAAATGATTTAAAATACTTTCATGTATAGGGCAAGCCTAGGTTCAGGTGAGCTTCCTTTCCTGCAGTAGGTTTTATTAGCTCACCAGAGCCAAAGGCTCCTGGGGAGCTTATAGTATAGAATGGTCCATCTTTCATTATCTGTGTCATCAGCATTTTCAAACAACATCTCCTCTGAAACTGCTGAGCCCATTGAAAAAAAAAAAATACATGTGGAGCCTGCAGCCTGCCTCGGTGGCTCAGATGGATGCACGTTCGACTGGTAATCAGGAGATTGTGGGGATCCGCAACATTCTTTGGTGGAGATTTGATCATGAAATATTTTCTATGGTCATTCTCTTCCTTTGGCTGATTCAAGAAGGGCATTTGTCAGTTTCTACGAAAGAATTTGCACAATACTGGTTAACCGCTTAGAGGACTTAGCCTGCCCAGTAAAAATGTAGTTATGTCTCCCCCCTTTAGGGTTGGGAGATAACTTGAAACCGTTCAAGCTGTCTTCACGAAACTTCATATAAATATCAATCATCATCAGACGACGTGCAGAGCACAAAACCATAACTCTTGCATTTATACTTTTTAAGTTATTTCCCTTGGAACTTTGTCCATCACAAAATCATGTCCACTCTAACTTTAAAACTGTTCAAGCTATCATCACGAAACTTCATATAAATATCAATCAACATTAGTCGATGTGCAGAGCACAAGAACCATAACTCTTGCCTTTATACTTTTTGAGTTATTTCCCTTGGAACTTTGTCCATCACAAAATCATGTCTGCTCTATAACTTGAAAACCGTTCAAGCTATCTTCATGAAACTCGATTTAAATATCAATCAATGTTAGACAACATGCAGAGCACAAGAACCATAACTCTTACATTTATACTTTTTGAGTTATTTCCCTTGGACTCTGTCACAAAATCGTGTCTGCTCTATAACTTGAAAACTCTTCAAGCTATCTTCACGAAACTTCATATAAATATCAATCAACATTAGATGACGTGCAGAGTGCAAGAACCATAATTCTTGCATTTGTACTTTTTTGAAATATTTCCTTTGGACTTTTGTCCATCACAAAATCATGTCCGCTCTATAACTTGAAAACTGTTCAAGATATCTTCATAAAAGTTCATATGAATATCAATCAACATTAGACGATGTGCAAAGCGCAAGAACCATAACTCTTGCTTTTATACTTTTTGACTTATTTCCCTTGGAATCTCATTAGTTAATATAAATGTTCACTGAATGTACAATACAATATGACACCAAAAAGGTGGTGACATCTATGTTTTTGTAGAAAAACAAAGTCTAGTTAGGAAAACTGACCGTGCTCGACATGACCCCATTGGATTGACTCAGCCGTAAAACCTCAACACAAACAAGCATGTGGAGCCTCCATGGGATGGGGGAACAAAAGTTGGTTCGTAAGGTCTGGGTCACTTGAGGCAAACAGGGGATTTTTCTGATTCTGTTGTAGCCTGTGACATCAAAGTTGATTTATGCAATCAGCTAAATGAATTTTTAGAAAGGTCAAGATCATAAACCGCAAGGTCATTCACTGACCTTTGCCCTGGCTGCCTTAGATTAAGTATTTTTAACTTATTTTTAGCTCACCAGGACCATGTCCCTGGAGAGCTAATGTTGTGACCCAGTCATCAGCATCGGCATCTGTCAGCGTCCGCGTTTGCATCCACGTTAGCACAATGTTTAAGTTTTCAAAGGTGTGCATAGTTTTTAATTATTTAAGGTACTGCTTTCATATTTGGACTACACCTACCTTAGGGTAAGACCTTTCAATAGTATACATCCCTATCCCCAAGTTGGACCCTCTATATAGGTAAAGGTCAGTTCACACTTTGTCATTGACACCCATGTTTAAGTTCTGCGTTTAAGTTTTGAAAAGCGTACGTAACTGCTGAAGTATTCAAGATGCTTCTTTAATAGTTGGCCCACACCTACCTCAGGGTAATACCTTTCAATAGCACACACCCCTTCCTCAGTTTGACCTTCTACATTGGTCACGGTCAAGTCACACTTTGCCATTTCAACACATGTTCAAGTACTGCCTTTAAGTTTTGAAAAGTGTATGTAACTGCTAAAGTATTCAAGATACTGCTATAATATTTGGCCTACACCTACTTTAGGGTAAGACCTTTCAATAGCACACACCCCTTTCTCAGTTTGACCTTCTGCCTAGGTCAAGGTCAGGTCATATTTTGTCCTTTAAACCCATGTTCAAGTTCTGAGTTTAAGTTTTGAAAAGTGTAAGTAACTGCTGAAGTATTCAAGATACTTCTTTAATATTTTGCCCACACCTACCTTTCAATAGCACACATCCCTTCCTCAGTTTGACCTTCTGCCTAGGTCAAGGTCAGGTCATACTTTGTCATTTACAGCTGTGTACAAGTTTTGAAAAGTGTACATGACTGCTGAAGTATTTAAGATATAGCTTTCATATTTCGTCCTGACCACGTTTCCAGCAAGCTGTGTTGTCTTCTGACAACTCTTGTTGACATCTCCTCTGAAATCCCTGGGTTGATTCAAACCAAATTACATGTGGAGTCTGCAAGAGAGTGTTTAACAAAATTTTGTAAGATCTGTGTCACATGACCAAGATGGCTACAATGCCCATATATGGTAAAAACTGTTTAAAAATCTTCTTCTCAGGAACTGAATGGCCAATGACCTTGAAACTTGGTATACAGAATTGGTGGCTTGGGCCCTGTCAAGTTTGTTCAAATGATGATCCTTGATTGACTGTCACCTATTTTATGGCAAGGTCAAATTTAGTCACTTAGGCTTTTGTATTAGAAAAAAAGCAAAAAGTTGATTTTTAGCTCACTTGAGCAAACTCAGGGTGAGCTATTGTGATCACCCTCTGTCCGTTGACCTTCATCCTCCATTGTCATCCGTCGTTCATTGTCAACAATTAGTTTGTTAACATTCCAGAGGTCACATTTTTTAAATAATCATCATGAATATTGCTAAAAATGTTCGTCTTAATGATTTCTAGGTCTAATTCAAAACTGGGTCACTTGGAATCAGAAACTAGGTCACCAGGCCAAATCAAAGGAAAACCTTGTTGACACTCTAGAGGTCACATTTTTGAAGTGATCATCATGAATCTTGCTCAAAATGTTTATGTTGATGATTTCTAGGTGAAGTTTGGAACTGGGTCACTTATGACGTATATTTCACGGTCAAGTGACTTCCTTAAGTTTTTCCATTTAGGTCAGTTTTTCTAAACTATTGGTTCTACAGAGTGATATTTGGCACTTGTGAAGTGTTTGTGTTTAGGTCAGTTTCTCAGTAACTATTGCTTCTACAGCCAGTGATACTTAGCACATGCATACATCTTAGCATGGCCTCTTGAGTGCAGTCATCCATATTTGACCTTCACCTCTATTTCACAGTCCATTAGACATGCTACATTGTCTTACTTGTTAATATAATCATTATGAATTTTAGTCAGAATGTTTGCCTTGATCAGTTCTAGGTCAGGTTCTCTAAGTGTTATGATACTCAGGTGAGCATTACAGGGCCATCGTGGCCCTCTTGTTCTGATTCTTTTGTATTATGTGACATCAAAGTTGATTTTTGCAATCTGCTAAATGAACTTTTAAAAAGGTTAAATCAGAAACCTTCAAGGCCATTCACAGATCTTTGTCCTGGATGCCTTAGATTCAGTATTTTAAATTTATTTTTGATGTTTCTGAGACCGCTGGGCCAACACAAAACAAATTACATGTGGAGCCTCCTTGGGATGGTTGAACAAAAGTTTGTTGTTAAGGTCTATGTCACATGACCAAGATGGCCTAATGCCCATATGTGGTATAACCTTTGAAAATCTTCTTCTCAGGAACCGAATGGCTTATGACCTTGAATCTTGGTATACAGCATGGGCTTCGGCGGTAACAAGTTTATTCAAATGATGACCCTTGATTGAATTTGATCTATATTACTGCAAGGTCAAATTTGGTCACTTAGGCATTTGTATGGGAAAAAAGGCAAATTGTATTGTAGTTTGTGATATCAAAGTTGATTTATGCAATCAGCTAAATAAACTTCTATGAAAACACAAAAGATTACTGACCTTAGTCCCAGGTCCCTCAGAATCTGTAGTTTTGAAATTCTCTAAAACCGCTGAGCTGAATGAAACCAAATTGCAAATATTATAGAGCATCAATAGGGTTGGGAAATCAGGTTTTATTTGGGATCTGGGTCACATGACCAAGATGGGTGTCATGCCCATATAAATTATGGTAAAAAGGATTTGAAATTCTTCATCTCAAGAACTGAAAGGCCCATGACCTTTAAACTTTGTATGCAGCATTGGGGACCCTGGCTCTACCTAGTTTATTCAAATGATGAGCCTTGGTTGACTTTGACCTATTTTACAACAATGTCAGTTTAGGTCTCTTAGACTTTTGTATGCCAAAAAAGGCAAAACAGAGGATGTTTATCTCATCAGAGCTGAAAGGCTCAGGGGCAGCTTATAGGGTAGTCAGTGGTCTGTTGTGCTGTCATAGTCAACAAGAGCTTTGATGAGCATAGTGGCCCATGGGCGTCTTTGTTAAGTAATGGAACAATTTGCTTTTTTTATGCTTTGTTTATAGGTATCAGAATCAGAGACCTTAGAAAAAGTGTTTGAAGATTTCACTAGCATCTGTAAAGAATACACTGCAACTGGGAAAGGCATCATTGGCATGCAGGAGGCCATGGCAGGAAACTTGAAACATGCAGTAGAATTATGGAAGGAATCTGGCATACTTGGAAATGCAAAGTCCTCATTCAATCTGGGCCTGTGCTATGAAACTGGGAAAGGTGTACAGAAAAATATTGGAGAGGTAAAATTATTGACTTTTTATTCATTAATCATTTTTGTACCATGTACAAGATTCATTATTTAATCTACCTGACCAGAGTTGTATTGTTGGTGTGCACCATACTGGCTTTTACATTGCGCTGTAATTGGTTTGTTTCGATTATGTTAAAGAACTGCAAACGAATTCCGTAACCTTATGTCAACATCATCCAACAAGTACTCTCAAAGACACTAACATGACGAATTGTAAATAAATACATCGTAAAGTATATTACTTTTGGGCGTATAAAAGCTTTAAAGCATGTACCACATATCACAAGCTGACGACAATACTAACGATTAGACATACGACTTCAGCAAACTTAGAAACATATTTTATAAAAGCAGGAAGACCAATAATGTAATAATAACCACACACTTTTATCCCATTCCCAGTCTGACAATAACTCATTTATTTCATCTTAAAACTGCAACATAAAGCTGGAAAGAACATCCAACAATGACATTGAAAGTCAGGTCAGGTTTACTGCAACCAAATTCTGTCCCGTTCAACAATACAGCAAAACAAAATCATTCCAGATTTATTAGATTACACTCAGTGTGTAGTTCAAACTATATCATATGCATAATAACCTTCATGTCAGCACAAATACAGACACCAATAGCTCTAAACTAATATGCCCATCTTTTCTCCCACATGACAAACTATCGACTTATAATGGTCGAGGTAGGAAAGAAAAAAAAAACTAATAATACAAAATCGTTTAAAAATCTGAGGTAAAAAGTTCTTTCCTGGAAAGAGTTTTGAAATTCAAAAGTAATAATGAAACATAATTGGACTAAAAGCATAGTTTATGTTTTGTTACTTACGTTACCTCTTGTGGAAGATGTTCTGTTAGTTTTAAATGACAGGTCCAGTAAAATCTCAAGTAATGTTGGAGAACATCTATTGTTTTTGATTGTTTAGTGAGAAAAAAAAATGACTAGTTTTGAATATCTGTAAACCTTAAATAGGATACTTTAATATGTTGTATGTCCCTATGTGCAATAGAAAATGTCTTTTTGAAAGTTAAAAAATATATGTGCAACTGTCTTTCTTCGAATGTAGAACACAACGCTATTTGACATAGAACATTCCTCAGATGGAACCAGTTAAGCTAAATATCAGTTTTATGTGTTGTTATTGATTACGTCAAGTATGTATCATTAGCTATAACCATATATATTTTAACTAACAACATGCATAATACATACATGCCATTAGCTGTTGACAGAAATCTGTGAGATTTTGTAAATTTTTAGGGGAGATTTGATAAAATTCTGTGAGATTTTTATGAAAATCACTTTCAAGCTTACATAAGTAAGTTAAAAGCCATTATTTTAATGAATTAAGCTTGGGATAGCCATGCTAATGGGTGATTTATTTCTAGTTCTTCAAAAAATAGCTTATTAAATGATATGAAAATTCTGTGAGATTTGAAAATCTTATGGGAAACAGGGTCCAGAAGGGCCAAAATTCTGTGAGATTTTGTCTCACAGTGTGAGGTATGGCATGTATGATAATATTGTGATCTGCAGATCATGAATATTCCTGTTAGACAAAATTCAAATTAACCAGCCATTCCTGCCTTTCATTTTTATTCTCTTATACTCATTTTAAGCTATGTGGAGACGAGTTATTCCCCAAACCCTCCTCCTCATTTTATGTACGATATTACCATCTCTAGAGCTAATAACACGCGAGAAATAATAAAACAGAAATGTTAAGCTTCAGTTTGATTCTTTTGACAGACAGAATCAGCTTTGTCTCATGATTTATGGTCTAACTTGAATGAGCTAGATAGTCATAGATTAGTACGATAATACAAATGAGCATGCTGACAGATATTTATAAACAGGGTGGGCGTCTTTGATACATAATAGCTGAGTAAATATACTACATAGAGAAATTAAACTTACAGTTTTGAAAAGCTAATGAAGAGTACTCTTAGAAAACTGAGGAAATGAAGCACAATAATACATATAGAAGCTTTCTAATTAAACGACGAAGGTGCAAATTGCTGGTTTAATCGGGCCATTATATGTTACATCACGTAGGTAACACGTTCAACAAATTGTTCAAACTATGTACCTGTAGCATAGTGATTGTACATTAATAAAACGTGGTAGTTTGTAGAATTGGAAAGGATTTATTGTGTTCATTATTTTACTCAAGTACCTACGTCTTCAATCTCAGGCTACCAGGGTACAGAGTTATCTCCCCATTTTACAATATGACGCTACCACTTGCGGATGCGACAACACCCGGCAGACAATAGTAGAGATGTTAAGCTTTAATTTGATACTAAAATTATCCTTTCCAACGATGGGGGGATTTTTCATCTCAAAAACAGGGCTCAGCAACTGGACTAATTAGAGGATGCCCTTTAAAGTTTAAGCTTTTTAACATTTGAAGAAATGGTATTCATAAATAAAGCCAAACTTATGTACAAAATTGCCCTCTCACAAACCAAAGTTAAACATATTTAAGAGAAGTTTGTTATATTCTGGCGCTCTTGTATGGAATAGCATTCCAACAGAAATTAAAAAGCGGACACGTTAAGCAGTATAAGATTCTGTTTATCATATGACCATTTTAAATTGGATTTCATCAAATTTAAAGTTGACATCTGTTCGACAGAAAATACATGGTTGACGTGGAGTTGTTCCCACCACTGAATAACAGCGTCGTCATATGTGTATGTCTGTGTGCGTGTATATGCTTGAAAGTGTATGCGAGAATGAGTATCAATTAAAAAGTGACTAAACATTTAAACATGTCAAGGGAATTCTTTATGTTCTTGTGATTACTGTTTGTAAACATATATGTTGTTTCAAGGGCCCAGGAAAGATTAGCTAGGCCAACTGGGAAACCCTCTCTAAATAAAGACCTTCCTTACTTATTTACTTACTTACTAAATACTCTGATCTACTGGCTTACCATGGACTGAAATGAGGGTTTCATGCTTGAGTACAACCACAATCTGCATATATACTTTCATTGCCAAAATATTAGCTTATCCATTGGCAAACTCAGCAATAGATACGTACAAACTTAGTAACAAGCGGCGCAACCCGATGTAATCTTTGCCATTGTTCTGTATGTTATGAAACATAAGCCCACAAGTAGAGCACTATGCAAATTCTAGAAGTTATTCATCAGACATCAGTATCAGAATTCATGTGATGTTAATGGTCAAATTACCTTTTATCACCCCATAAATCTTGATACTGACGTTTTCAAATTGTTTGATGAGCTGAAAAACTCATTTTTGGTGTGTGATTGTATCTAAAATGGTCACTTTTGAACGTTTTGAGCAGAATGAGCACAGAAATTCATAGGCTGGGTAGCTGAGGGATTTTAATGACTTGGCACTTTGTATTTGACACTTAAAATATAAAAGCTGTTGATACTGATTTTTTTCAACCATGTTTACCCATCGCATCCTCATCTGGCCTTTGATAAAACATTTTTCTAATAAAACCAACCTGTGTCTTTTTATTCTCCAACCCACACTCCTCTGCTCAGCCAACCTGGGGCTTAGCCAATCACACAGTGAAACCAACCTGTGATCTCCACATTTCAAGTCCAAGTAGACTATCATGACAAGGAACAGGTGATGAGTCCAAGAAATACATTTACTTATTTCGTACATGTCCAACAATAGTACTGTCTGTGTTCAGCATGTTTCTAATACTTCATAGACACTAGAAAATTGACTTTCTGCGAGGTTTGTCTCGATTCAGAAATTCTTTGTAAAAATGAGCACGCTGATTCTGAAGGACAGCTAGTCGCACGAAGGGCGGTTCAGCCCCTGGAGAACGGAATGCAACTAAGCAATTAAGGCTGCAAAATCAGCAAGGTTCGTCGTATTCTAAAACTAACCTTAAATAGTAAAAAACGTAAACTTTTACCTGTCGGTTTCATAGCATTGTTGGTTCAGTGCCATATTGAACCTCTTACCAACAGGATTTACAATGGGGCCTATATTACCAATTGGAGTGTCAACGGGGCAGTTCGACTACAGTGATAATTGTAGTCTTTTAAACAAAATACTAGACAGTTTTTGAGCCTCTCCATACAGAAACAGAGCTTATAACATATGCAACCAGCTTAAGCACAGATCAGTCTGCACTTCTGTGCAGTCTAACACAGGTCTGTGCCAGGCTTCATAGTGCAGTTGTTAGTGCATAGGACTGTAGATCTAGGAGTTGCAAATTCATATCACAGCTCTACCACATAACTTTCGTGGAGATTAATTGTGTAATAATTTGTATGGTTCTTCTCCTTTTTCTGTGATTAAAGAAGTGTATTAAGTCGATTTGTCAGTTACTGGCAAACGTATGTGCACAAAATACTGCTTAATGGCTTAGAGAACTAAGCCTACCCAGGACAAGTGTGAGTAGGTTAACTGCCCAGTTGGATAGACCTTAACAGTGTTGACTGGGCCATAAAACTCCAGCACAAACAAACAAAACCAAGGTCTACACTGTTTGCTAACAGAATATTTAAGGGCCATAGGTTAGTGATCCTTGTAGACTCAGGTCATGCTGCTTAGATGTGCAGGCTGATGTGCCAGTCTTAAGCTGATCAAGTAATTATGTCATAATGTCATAATGTTGTTTTCTATTTGGAGAGGCTAATTTATGTATTTCAGGCAGTGAAATATTATTGTTTAGCTGCTGAGGCTAACCACCCTCAAGCCTTATATAATCTTGGACTTTTGTATATGGACGGATCACCAGGGCTTCCCACAGACTATAGACTGGGACTAGAGATGCTACAAAGAGCAGCGGATCTAAATTTGATAGAGGTAGGATTGATAAAAACACATTTTGTTTCTTCACCTGTGAGGTATTTCACTGAAGACATCATTTTTACTGAGCAAAAGGGAAAAAGGGAATAATATATAGTGTCTGCTACCAATACTGCTGTAAATGTATTGATATTTTAACAAAAATGTGTCATAGTTTTCAGGTAATGTTATGGTACTAAGTCCCATTGCTAAATTTAGTATGCATTTATCTGCTTAATGTTACGTATTTGATACAACCTAGATTCACACAAAAGATCTGTCTGAGAAACATTGATTGCTTTCTGTTTATTGTATTCGTGGACCTGAATGAAGAAAAACTGTTTACAGTAACTGTGACTTGTTGCAGTAATACATAAATGTGAGCATGAAAATGAACAACAAAAAATAATGTATGTTAAAACTTAAAAACATAGAGAAGACGTGGTATGACTGCGCCAAACTTTTAATACTTCCTAAGATGTTGAATAAGGTTTTGAAAGCCAGCCAAGAACATTTTACTTGTTCAGGCAATTCACATTTGAGGTATTTGCCTTTTGATTGCCATAAAAAAGCCTATGTTTGATCTTGTCCATCTCTTTTGATCATTATCTCTTGAAACTTGCAAATAACCAGTTCAGGTATAAAGTCTTGCTTGAGTTCGAATTATAGCCTGATCGGAATAGTCATATTTGAGTTATGTCCCCTCAAATACATGTACTAAAAATTTCATATGGACTTGTAAGCTCACCTGAGCACACAGTCCTGCACCCCTGGGCCAATTTCAGTTAAACCACAGGAATGTTGCCTATGTGACTCTCTACCAAAAAAAAACAACTAAAATTGTTCTGATCAGAAATCCAAGATGGCTGCCATTGCCGCCATCTTGAAAGTCTGTTTTGAACTTGTCCTTGACTGAAAGGCCAATTGACTCTAAACTTCATAGGAACTATTGGGATGACGTACATCAAAAACCACTAAAATCATTCTGATTTTAAACCCACAATGGCCGCCATGGCTGCCATCTTGAAAATCTATTTTGAACTTCTTCTCCCGAACCAAAAGGGCAGTTGACTCGAAACTTGGTAGGAAGTATCGGGGGCGACTCGTAGATAAAAGCTAAGGTGGCCGCCAACTTGAAAATTTATTTTGAATGTCTTCTCATGAATCCAAGGGCTAAGTGACTCAAAAGTTGGTAGGAAGTATGAAGGGGTGACTTGTAAATAAAAAATAGCTAAAATCCTTCCTATCGAAAATCCAAGATGACCACCATCTTGAAGATTTATTTGGAGCTTCTCCTGAACAAAAAGGCCAGTTGACACAAAACTTGGTAGGAAGAATCAGAATGACTTGTAGACAAAAAATATCAAAAATCTTCTCATTTAGAAATCCAAACTGGCCACCACGGCACTATCTTGAAAACTAATTTTGAACTTCTTCTGAACCAAAAGGCCATTTGACACAAAAGTTATGATGCAGATTATATTTTCTTAGGTCACCTGAGACAAAGGCTCACTGGTGAGCTTATAGTACGACTAGCCTCTGTTGTTGTTATCTGTCCATCTGTAGTCTGTCGTCTGTAGTCTGTCGTTTGTCGTCTGTCGTTTGTCGTCTGTAGTCTGCCAACATTTTCAAACATCTTCTCCTCTGAAACCACTGGGCTGATTGAAGTCAATTTCATGGGGATTGGGGAACGAACGTTTATTCGCAGGGTTCATGTCACATGACCAAGATGGCCACCATGCCCATATAAGGTAAAAACCCTTCAAAAATCTTCTCCGGAACCAGTAGGCCGATTGTCATGAAACTTGGTATGTAGCATTAGGAACTTGAGTCAGTCATATTTTGTTCAGATGATGACACTTGGATGACCTTGACCTATTTTAGGCCAAGGTCAAATTTGTTTGCATAGACTTTTGTATGAGAAACAGTCAAAACCTTGTATTTTTCAGAAACTATTGCAGCCTGTGGTCTGAAAAATGGCGATGCAGTGGGCTAAATGAGTAAATAAAACAACATGAGTATTCAAGGTCAAGGTCATTCCTTGACTTTGGCCCAAGGTTATTCAAATATGAAAATTAAAACTTGTTTTTCTCAAAAACTACTGGGCCATTTGTAACCAAATTTCATATGAAAATTTTTAGGAATAAGAAAATGAAAATTAATTAATATGAGTTTGGTCACCTGACAATATGGCAGCCTTGCCATATAAAGTAAAAACCCTTTAAAAATCTTCTTCTCCTGAACCAGTTGGCTGATTGTCATGAAACTTGGTATGTAGCATTGGGGACTCAAGCGAATCATAGTTTGTTCAAATGATGGCACTTGGATGACCTCGACCTATTTTAGGCCAAGGTCAAATTTGTTCACATAGACTTTTGTATGGGAAAAAGTCAAAACCTTGTATTTTTCAGAAACTATTGCAGCCTATGGTCTGAAAATTGATAGATGCAGTGAGCTAAATTAGTAAATACATGAGTATTCAAGGTCATTCCTTGACCTTGGCCCAAGGTCATTCAGATATGATAGCCACCATGCCCATATAAGAGCCCTTTAAAATCTTCTTCTCAGGAACCAGTGGGCTGATTATCATGAAACTTGGATTGTAGCAGTGGGGACTCAAGCCAATCATAATTTATTCAAATGATGACCCCTGGATGGCCTTGACCTATTTTAGGCCAAGGTCAACTTTAGTCCCATAGACTTTTAAATGGGAAAAAGTCAAAACTGTGTATTTAACAGAAACTATTCCAGCCTGTGATCTGAAAATTTGTAGATGCAGGTAGCTAAGTAAGTAAATGAAACTGCATGAGTATTCAAGGTCAGGGTCATTCCTTGACTTTGGCCCAAGGTCATTCAGATATGAAAATTAAAACTTGTTTTTCTCAGAAATCCCTGGGCCATTTGTAAATAAATTTCATAGGAAAGCTTTTAGGAACAAGGAAATGAAAATTAATAAATATGAGTTTGGTCACATGACAAATATGGCTGCCATGCCCATATATGCTAAAATCATTTAAAAAACCATCTTCTTTGCAACCAATGGACTGATTGCCTTGAAACTTAGTATGTAGTATTGGGGTCTTGGGGCCCATCGTAGTTTATTCAAATGATGACTGGCTTGACCTTGACCTAATTAACATCAAGGCCAAGTTTGATCTGAAAATTTGTAGATGCAGGTAGCTAAGTAAGTAAATAAAACTACATGAGTATTCAAGGTCAAGGTCATTCCTTGACCTTGGCCCAACGTCATTCAGATATGAAAATTAAAACTTGTTTTTCTCAGAAATCCCTGGGCCATTCATTACCAAATTTCATAGGAAAGCTTTTAGGAATAAGGAAATGAAAATCAATAAATACGAGTTTGGTCACATGACAAATATGGCTGCCATGCACGTATATGCTAAAATCATTTAAAAATTTCTCCGCAACCAATGGACTGAATGCCTGGAAACTTGGTATGTAGTATTGGGGTCGTTTTTGGAAACTATTGTTGCCTGTGAACTTTAATGTTTTATTTGCAATAAACTAATTGAGTAAATGAAGCTACATGAGTATCAAAGGTCAAGGTTACACCTTCGAACTCACCCCTGGATTCATGATCCTAAGGAGGGACATAAAGCCCCATAACATGAGCCTGGCTTCCAATAAGCATAGTAACAGTCCATGGGACAGTCTTCTAAAATGACCTAAAAATTCATTTAAAAAAAAATCTCAGCACTCGGGTGAGTGGTTTAGGAGCATTGGTCCTCTGGTTTCCTTTGGGATCATTGAGCCTATCCTAGTTATTTTGAAAATTGAATATCACTTAAGCTGGCACTAGGGGGGCATATGCAGCCTCGCAAACTACAGTGTTGCATATGAAGAGACTCAATCAAACCGAGTCTCGGATTTTCGTGATTTTGTGTGTTCTTTGTTACCAAAGGCAATCCTTTTTGACTTTTTTATTGTAGATCAAAAATAGCTAAAATTATTCCTTTCAAAAATACAAGATGATGTTCATGGCAGCCATCTTGAAAATATATTTTGAAGTTTTTCTTCCAAGCGAAAAAGCCAGTTGACGCAAAACTTGGTAGGAAGTATCAGAGCGACTTGTAGGTCAAAAATAGCTAAAATCAATTAGTTCTGAAATCCAAGGTGGCTGCCATGGCTGCCATGAAACTCTATTTTGAACTTCATCTCCTGAACTGAAAGGCCAATAGACTGGAAACAGCCGGCCTCGGTGGCTCAGTTGGATGCGCCGTCCGACTGGAGACCAGGAGGTCGCGGGTTCAACCCCCGCCAAGGTCGGCAACATTCTTTCGTGGAGATTGATCATGAAATATTTTCTACGGTCATTCTCTCCCTTCCGCTGATTCAAGAAGGGCAGTTGTCAGTTTCTGGCGAAAGAATGTGCACAGTACTGGTTAACCGCTTAGAGGACTAAGCCTGCCCAGTAAACGTGTGGTTAGGTAAACTGACTGCGCTCGACATGACCCCATTGGATTGACTGGGCCATAAAACCTCAACACAAACAAAAGACTGGAAACATGGAAATACTGAGGTCTCTTGTAGATTAAAATAGCTTAAATCATTTCGATTGGAATCCAAGATATCTGCATGACCCTCATTTTGAAAATCTATTTTGAATTTCTGCTGAATGGAAAGGCCATTTGACTCGAAACTTGATAGGAAGTATCAGGGTGACTTGTAGATCAAAAATAGCTAAAATAGTTCCAGTCCAAAGTCCAAGATGGCTGCCACAATTGCCATCTTGAAAATCTCTTTTGAACTTCTCATGAACCGAAAGTCCAACTGACTTTAAATATCATTGAGAGTAACAAGATGACTTGTGGATAAAAAAGTAGCTAAAATAGATCAGATCGGAAATCCAAGATGGTTACCATCTTGAAAATTTATTTTGAACTTCTTCTCCTGAATGGAAAAGCCAGCTGGCACAAAACTTGGTAGGAAGTATCAGAGTGACTTGTAGATCAAAAATAGCTAAAACTGTTTCAGTCATAAATCCAAGATGGAGACCGTGGTGGCAATGTCTGCCATCTTGAAAATTTATTTTGAACTCATCCTGAATTGAAAGGCCAATTGTCTGGAAACTTGATAGGTAATATCAGGGTGACTTGTAAGCCAAAAATAGCAAAAATCATTATGATCTGTGATTTAAGATGGCTGCCATGGCCACCATGTTCTATTTTGAACTTCTACTCCTGACCTGTAAGGTCAGTTGACTCGAAATTGATAGGAACTATCAGGGTGACTGGTAGATGAAAAAATAGCTATAATTGTTCCAGTCAGAAATCTAAGATGGTGGCCATTTTGAAAATGTAATTTGAACTTCTTCTCCTGAGCTGAAAGGCCAGTTGACTTGAAATCATTGGACATTTGGAGGTGACGTCAAATTACTGCCCTAGGATAAAAAATAGCCTTGCCCTAGGGGTTACTTGTTTGGTACTCATGTGAGCAATACAGGGCCGTCTTGGCCCTCGTGTAATAGAGAATATGTTGTCTGATTGATGGCAAATTCATTTTTAGTCAGAACTTTGTCAAACTTGCTGATTACCATGACATACATATAATATCTCAAGAGTTTGAAATCTGGCCGCATTTCACAGAATACTTACCCTTGAGTGCCAATAAAGCCCACCTTTGACCTTTGTCCGACTGATTTTTGTTTGGATCCTTTTAGCTTAAATGAGCACATAGTGGCCAAGATTGGTCAATGTTTGGTCCCCCGTAGCCTAGTGGATAAGAGAGCTGACTCTTAATCCATTAGGTTTCTCAGCGCTGTGGTTCGAGCCTCTCTCGGGTCCCATGTGGGAAAGCCAAGTTCTGCTTACAGATGGTCAGGTGGTTTTTCCCAGGTTCTCCAGTTTTCGCCCACCTTTGATGAAAGATCGGCTCGATATAAGTGAAATATTCTTGAAAGGGCCGTAAACCCAAGTCAAAAAAAAAAAAAAAAAAAAGGTCAATGTTCATCATCTGGTGTCTGTCATCCGTCTTGGTGCATCAACTATTTGCTTTTTAAAAAAATTACTCCTCCTACACCCCTGGGTCAATTGATTCCAAACTTGGTAGGAAGTATCACAGTGACTTGTAAATAATAGCTAAAATTGCTCTGATTGGAAATTCAAGATGGTCGCTGTATCTTGCAAAGCTATTTTGAACTTCCTCTCCTGAACCGAAAAGCTGATTGACTTGACACTTGGTAGGAAGTATTGAGGTGACTTGTAGATCAAAAATAACTAAAATTGTTCAATTGAAAATTCAAGATGGCTGCTGTATTAAACTTTTTCTTTTGAACTGAAAGGCCAGTCGACTCAAAACCTGATAGGACTTGTACATCAAAAATAGCTAAAATTGTTCTGATTGGAAATCCAAGATACCATCGTGGCTATCTTAAAAAAATCTATCTTAAACCTTCTCCTGAACCAAAAGGCAGAGTGACTTGAAACTAGGTAGGAAGTATTAGGGTGACTTATAAGTGAAAAATAGCTAAAATCATTCTGATCAGAAGTCCAAGGCTAGAATGCACAGTCACAAATCCCCACGCTCGTTGCTACTGTTGCTAATAGGATGATGGATGGACAGACTTGCTCTCCCACACCCTCACCATGAGAGGAGGTCATGTAGCAAGTTTGGGTTAGATTCTGCCCAGTGGTTTAGGAGCAGATAGTGTCACAGACAGATGGATGAATGAACGGAAGGAAAAATAATGTTGCTTTTGCACACCCTTATCATGAGGGGAAGTGATGTAGCAAGTTTGGTTGAATTCTGCCCATTGGTTTAGGAGATAGCGTGATGGACAGATGGATGTGTAACAGGGAAAATTTTCATGACATTTTAATTTAGTGAAATTTGAATTTCATTTTGGTTTTGATGTCAAGTTTTTATTTTAGATACAATGTCTCATTCCTAAACAGAAGGCTAAACTATCACAAAGAGCTTTTTGCATTCAGTAAACAGATGCACAATAATTTGATTTGTACTAACCAAATAAGCCAAATTAGTACAACTATTGTTTGCCTTCTTTGTTGGGAAAAGATAAAGCCTTCATTTCATCTATTATTTAATAATAAGTGACTGTACTAAATGTGTGCATTATTAGGTCTTTTCCTTACAAAAGGTAAATCATTCACTGGTATGTGTGAAAAATGTAAGTGTTAATTCTAGTAAGTTAATCTTTTATGAGGACAGTATGGTCAATAATCAAATGTCAAATTCTGCTAAGTCTTAAGTGACTGGTGACAGGTCAAAGTAAAAATGCAAACTTTGGTTGGTGCTTAAGATTGGTTGCTAAGCAACAACCAGTTTGACTGGCCCAAAGAAAATTAGAAGAAGGCCAGGTCAATGCAGTCTTAGTCATGCATCCAGATTGGGAAGTTGGAATCTTGCACTTCTACTGTCAAGGAGTCTAAATCTGGTGCTTGGACTGACGAGTCCAGAAGTTCATTTTCTTGAGTTTTGTGGACACTAAAATAATGTAACTTTACAAGTTTAGAAATAGGCACTGGCCTGTTGGCCATTGCCAGGAACAATTTCCACATGTGGGAATTAACTGTAAACACTGTATTGTATATGTGGAAAAATACGAAGAAAAAAATAACAAAAATAAAAATGTGAAAAGTGTTATTTGGACTTCAGCTGTTATCAATTCAGTGTTAGAATTATCCGTTATCGAAGTTATCCATATCAGTCTACCATAATATGAGCTACTCCCCAATTAAACAAAGACTCATTAAAAAGTCAAAAAGAATGTAAGAAAAATGTTGCTACAAATTGTTGGAGTATCTGAGGTGTGAAAATCTTTTTAGCATTTTCATGATCCCGAACCTCTACAATGATGGGACAAAAATATGGACTTTATCTGAAAAATCTTCATGATGTCAAACCTTTTGGACTTAGAATACTTTTTTTTCAAAATTAGAGGAGACTGGAATTGTTTCAACAGACAACCGCTGGAAGGCCTAATGATGAATTCCTTATAAGATCTAGGATGTAACTTTTGTGGAACCTGTGAAATTCCATACCACTAACTTTGAAGAAAAACCTGAACATTAACAATTTTAAAGTGAGGTGTTTCATTTGGAAGTGAAACAGGACAGTTTTGGACAATATCTGGATTTACTTTGAAGAAAAACCTGAACATTAACAATTTTAAAGTGAGGTGTTTCATTTGGAAGTGAAACAGGACAGTTTTGGACAATATCTGGATTTATCATGAAACAACTAAACTGGTAACCTAAATTGAAGAAACAGATGAACATTTTACTCAATTTGGATATTTTAAATCATTTGTTTAAAAAATATTTTGTTTAAAATGCATAAATTATTAATAATCTTAAATTTAATTTCAGGAAAACTGACTATTTAAAATGTTTTATTCTGTATTATATGCTTTTTGTCTTGCATTTAGAAATTGTTCAGAATGTGTCATGAAAATGAAAATAAGATTTATATAATATTTCATTGTCCACAAAGTCCAGAATGTTAAAAAATAGACCATACAATTGATTTTAAAGTGAATGAATTCATTCTAAAACCATACTGTTTATCATATTGGATTGAACAGACAGAAATTTCAAAGTCAGCTTTGCTAATGATAAATAGATAAATAAAATAATATAATCAAAAGATAGATAATAGAATTAATATTTCCTTGTAAATATTCAAGATAGGAAGGCATAATAATTATATGGAAGGCTTAATTGAGAAAATTCTGATATTTTAATGAATATAATAATTTTTTATCTGCAAATACATTTTGGTTATTTAGGAAATATTGCATTGGCAAAGATTGTATTATTAGCATACTGATCACATTATTTTGGGGTCCCTCCTTGTGTGTGTTTAGCATGTTGAGTGTCTGACTATCACTTCCTTTGCAAATTGTACCAACTTTCTATTTCTTGAAACCGATAGATTTAGCAATATTTTAATGCTATCAGCTTCAGACATAATTTGGTAAGATGAGCATCAGTAGGGCAGTAGTCTAGTAACGATCAGCTGGACTATTGTTCTAAAGGTACTAAGTTGTAAAATGTATCTAATCGAAAGCATCAATAGGGCAGTAGTTTAGTAACCATCAACTAGACTATTGTTCTAGGGATACTAGGTTGGAAATGGTCTCCAAGCGAAGGCATCAGTAGCGCAGGAGTTCATTAACAATCAACTGGACTACTGTTCTAGGGGTACTAGGTTGGAAACTATCTAAGAGAAAGCACCAATATTGCAGGAGTTCAGCAAGGATCAACTGGGCTACTGTACTAAAGGTCCTGGGATGAGAACCATGTCTTGAAAATTAATATTTTAGCTAAAGAAAAATGCTTTGATATCATCAGAATTGGGATATTGTCATTTAATTTATACAGTAAATGCTACAATATGTGTGACTGTTAAAGATTAGATATTGTTTGGTTCAAAACACAAAAGGCCTAGCTATTTAACATATGCCAAAAGTATACGATAGGAGTGAGGCTCTTTAAAGAAAGTATTGGTTATGTTGGAATGGGGGCTATGAGGAATAAAGAAGTGTATTTACGCAGATGTTGAATACAGCTTCAATGAGGAAAATGATAATGGTACCATAAATTAAGAGAAATAAATAAATGAATATGCAATGCATTCAAATAGTGTTTTGAAAGCCAGATACACTACAACCTCTTTGTAACACGGTTCGTTATAACACGGTTTTGGATATAACACGATTGAAAATGGATCCCAAAAATGTATAGATTATATTGAAAAATGACCATAAATGGTCATTTTTCAATATAATCTATACATTTTTATTTGGATATAACACGGTTGTTTAACTAACACGGTTTATGATATGGACCCCAACAATAGTGTTATAAAGAGGTTGTGGTGTAATTCTTTGACAGTTATAGTCATGGGTGACAATGGTCAATTCTGTTGGCAGGGCTAAAACAGTAAGACTCTCATTTAATTTTCATAAAAATAATGATTGGTACTTTATGTAATAATGAATTGTTGAATAATATTTCTCTGTTCATGTTAATTGTTTTGGGTGGAACCAATTTTCATGACATTTTAATTAGTGAAATTTGAATTTTATTTTGGTTTTGATGTCAAGTTTTTATTTTAGATAAAATGTCTCATTCCTAAACAGCAGGCTAAACTATCACAAAGAGCTTTTTGCATTCAGTAAACAGATGCACAATAATTTGATTTGTACTAACCAAATAAGTACAACTATTGTTTTGCCTTTTTTGTTGGGAAAAGATCAAGCCTTCATTTCATCTAATATTTATAATAAGTGTATTAAATGTGTGCATTATTAGGTCTTTTCCTTACAAAAGGTAGAAACTAAATAATTCATTCACTGGTATGTTTGAAAAATGTAAGTGTTATTTCTATAGTAAGTTACCGTAATATACGTAAGTATTGGGACGGGAAAAAATAATTAAATTTCTGGCTGTCCCAATAAACATGAAAATTAATTATTTTATTAGGTGTCCCAATACTTACGTCTCGTAGTTGAAAATGGCACCGATTTATGATGAAACTGGGTCATATTTCATTGTTTTGTGTATTTTCGGACCACTGTCTCGTTAACCTAATCTATTGTTAATATTGAATAAACAGATTGGCACTTATTGTTTTGATTTATAATCCCCTCGTTTATCTATCATGTGTTGAAAGCGTCCAAGTGAAAAAAATAATCATATACTGCTTCCCCACTTTATTGGTTAATTGCGCATAACCAATACCGCAAATGCGGGGAACAATCTACCTGTTCTAAAAATACTGCCATTACATAGCGTGATGACGTTATTATTGGGGTTCGTCTCAACGATGTTTTGGGGTTCATCTCAACAGTGTTTAAGGGTTCCCCCAACGCTGTTTTGCATTAAAGCGTTATCGGTAAACAATTCTGTCAAATTTCTTTTTATTATTATTATTTATTCATAGTTTTTTTTTTTGTTGTGTTTTTTTTTTTTTTGTAGAACTTAATTGATGCACTCAAGTTGCAAATTAAAACGTGACGTGTCACGTGACAACCACAAAATGGCGGCGCATCCAGACTGATGCAAACGCATGTGCGTTTTCGTTTTTGCAGATTTCTTGAATAAATTTTATATTAATATTCTCAAAGAAAGGTTTTATTTATTTTCTACTTTCTAACCAGCCTGCCGTAGGAAACCCCCTGTTGTATGCTTAGACGTAAAATATTGCGTGACATCGCTTGTAAACAAAACAAAACACAAACTGAGAAAACAGTTTTACCCTGTTAACTAGATCATTTTTTTCACCCAAATGCACTGTCCCAATTCATATGTTACAAAAAATTACTGAAAATTTTAGCGATTTTTGATATGTCCCAATTCTTTGGGTGACGAAAAATAATTATTTTTACGAATTGTAAGGGTGTCCCAATACTTTAGGTGTCCCAATACTTACGTATATTACGGTAATCTTTTATGAGGACAGTCTGGTCAAATAATCAAATGTCAAATTCTGCTAAGTCTTGAGTGACAGGTGACAGGTCAAAGTAAAAATACAAACTTTGGTTGGTGCTTAAGATTGGTTGGTGCTTAAGATTGGTTGCTAAGCAACAACCAGTTTGACTGGCCCAAAGAAAATTAGAAGAAGGCCAGGTCAATGCAGTCTTAGTCATGCATCCAGATTTGGAAGTTGGAATCTTGCACTTCTACTGTCAAGGAGTCTAGGAGTCTAAATCTGGTGCTTGGACTGACAAGAAGTTCATTTTCTTGAGTTTTTGTGGACACTAAAATAATGTAACTTTACAAGTTAAAAAAGCACTGGCCTGTTGGCCATTACCAGGAACAATTTCCACATGTGGGAATTAACCATTTGTTTGTGTTGAGGTTTTACGGCCCAGTCAACCCAGTGGGGTCATGTCGAGCGCGGTCAGTTTACCTAACCACACGTTTACTGGGCAGGCTTAGTCCTCTAAGCGGTTAATCAGTATTGTGCACATTCTTTCGCCAGAAACTGACAACTGCCCTTCTTGAATCAGCGGAAGAGAGAGAATGACTGTAGAAAATATTTCAGCATCAGTCTCCACGAAAGAATGTTGCCGACCTGGGCGGGGGTTGAACCCATGACCTCCTGGTCTCCAGTCGGACGGCGCATCCAACTGAGCCACTGAGACCAGCCGGGAATTAACTGTAAACACTGTATTGTATATGTGGAAAAATACAAAGAAAAAAATAACAAAAATAAAAATGTGAAAAGTGTTATTTGGATTTCAGATATGATCAATTCAGTGTTAGAATTATCCGTTATCGAAGTTATCCATATCAGCCTACCATAATATGAGCTACTCCCCAATTAAACAAAGACTCATTAAAAAGTCAAAAAGAATGTAAGAAAAACATTACTACAGATGTACGCACAGAAAAATAATTTTGTTCTTGCACACCCCTTACCATGAGGGGAAGTGATGTAGCAAATTCGGTTGAATTCCGCCCAGTGGTTTAGGAGGAGATAGCGTGGCGGACAGATGGAAGGATACATGGATTGACAAATGCACAGAAAAATAATGTTACTCTTGCACACCCTTACCATGAGGAGAAGTGATGTAGCAAGTTTGGTTGAATTCTGCTGGTGGTTTAAGAGGAGATAGCATGATGGACAGATGGAAGGATGACGGATGCAGGGACTGACAGATGCATGGAAAAATAATGTTGCTCTTGCACAACTTTACCATGAGGGAAAGAGATGTAGCAAGTTTGGTTGAATTCCACCCAGTGGTTTAGGAGGACAGACAAATGGATGGACAGAAAAATAATGTTGCTCTCGCACACCCGATGGACAGACAGACAAATAAAAGCACCGCAAGCATAATACACTGCCATAGCAATTATATATTTACTCAAGTTATCGTCCGGAAACGAAAATATGAGCGTGTCTTGGGCAGATAACTCCGTAAAAATTTGACGAAATTTGCCCATTAGCAATCCCAAACCAGATCTCCTTAATGTCAATGCATATAGCAAGTTTGGTTAAAATCCCTTGTTATTTACTCAAGTTATTGTCCGGAAACGAAAATATGGGCGTGTCTCGGGCAGATAACTCCATAAAAATTTGACGAAATTTGCCCATTAGCAATCCCAAAGCAGATCTCTACAATATCAATGCACATACCAAGTTTGGTGAAAATCCATTGATGTTTACTCAAGTTATCATCCGGAAATGAAAAATGGACGGATGGATGGACGTACGACGGACGAATGACCAACGTGAAACCATAATACCCCGCCACTATTGTGTGGCGGGGTATAATAAAAATGTTGCTCTTGCAGACCCTTCCCATGAGGGGAAGTGATGTAGCAAGTTTGGTAGAATTCCGCTCAGTGGTTTAGGAGGAGATAGCATGACAGACAGACTGAAGGACTGATGGATAGAGGCATTAACAATATCCCCATCACTTTTTAGCTCACTGAGCACAAAGTGCTCAAGGTGAGCTACGAGGGCGTGTCAATAAATAACCAGCCTATCCCATTTCCGATGCACCTAGACGGGTCAC
The DNA here is from genome assembly GCA_964016985.1 of Anodontia alba. Lineage (NCBI taxonomy): Eukaryota > Metazoa > Mollusca > Bivalvia > Lucinida > Lucinidae > Anodontia > Anodontia alba. Next base: position 69,416,676 of record OZ024826.1, read on the forward strand.
GATTTTCATGCTTTGTTTCAATATATGTTTTATACATGGGTACAAAATTGCACACATATCGAGTCATTCTTTAATAAGATATTGAATGTCAAACATGGCTAGTGATGCAAAGGCATGCTTTTCATCTAAAGTTGAGTACCGTGCTGTAATTCGGTACTTGTATTTGAAAGGTAAAACAGGCAAGGAAATACAGGGGGAGTTAGCCGATGTTTATGGGTCTTCTGAACCATCTTATGCTCAGGTTAAATTCTGGGTAGGGGAATTCAAACATGGTAGAACGTCTTAGAAGATGAAGCCATGTCTGGACGCCCACTGGATGCCACCGACGAAGAAATGTGTAAGAAAGTTCAGGAGCTGGTATACTCTGATAGGCGAATTCAGGTCGAAGAAATAGCGCAGGCATTATCTTACATGATCGTTTAGGTATGCGCAAGCTAACAGCCCGTTGGGTCCCCACATCCCTTAGCAATGAGCAAATGGCAACCAGAGCATCAGTATGCAGCGCCTTGTTGAAGCGTTTTAGGTCAAAAGATGATTTTCTTTTGCGTCTGGTGACTGTAGATTAGACTTAGGTTCATTATTATGAGCCAGAGAATAAAGCCCAGAGTCGTCAGTGGGTAGGGCCTGGGTCCCCGAGGCCAAAGAAGTTCAAGACGCAACCATCTGGTGGCAAGGTGATGGCGGCCACTGTATTTTGGGACGCAAAAGGCGTTATTATGTTGGACTTTTTACCCAAGAGAAGTACAATAACTGGAGTGTACTATGCAAACTTGTTAGACCAGCTGAGAACTGCCATCTGTGAAAAACGCCGAGGTAAACTCTCTAAAGGTGTTTTGCTGCAACAGGACAACGCGAGAGTCCACGCTTACAAAGTTGCAATGGATGCTGTAGATCGAAACGGGTATGAATTAATACCACATCCTGCCTATTTGCCTGACCTAGCTCCTAGCGACTTCTTCCTATTCCCAAACTTGAAAAAGGATATCCGTGGACTTCATTTCCGGTCTGATGAAGAAGTCATGACGGCAGTTGAGGTGTGGGTCAATGGAAAGGACCCTGACTTTTTCAGTTCTGGGCTGATGGCACTTGAACACCGTTGGTCTAAGTGCATCACACTAGAAGGCAATTACATCGAAAAAGAAAAGGTGGATTTCAACCGGAAATAAGTTAGGTTGGTTACTTATTGACACACCCTCGTATTGTGATAGGCCTCTGTCCATCGTCCGTGGTCAACTTTTGCTTTAAACGATTTCTTCTCATAAACTCCTGGACAGATTCAGAAATAATTTCACAGAAATATTCTTTGGGTGACCCACTACCAAAATTGCTCAAACCGTTCTGCTCCGTTGAACAATATGGCCGCCAGAGCTAAAAATAGAAAAACCTTTTAACGACTTCTCCTCCTAAACCAGTGGATGGATTTTGAAATAATTTCACAGGAAGGTTCCTTTGGTGACCTTCTATAAAAATTGCTCAAGTTTTTCTGCTCCAATGAACAGTATGGCCACCAGAGCTAAAAATAGAAAAACCTTTTAACGACTTCTCTTCCTAAACCAGTGTATGGATTTTGAAATAATTTCACAAGAATGTACCTTGGGTGACCCTCTACCAAATTGCTCAACCTGTTCCGCTCAGATGGTCAAGATGGCCGCCAGAGCTAAAAGTAGAAAAACCTTAAACAGACTTCTCCTCCTACACCAATGGATGGATTTTGAAATAATTTCACTGGAATGTTCCTTAGGTGACCTTCTACCAAAATTGCTCAAAATGTTCTGCTCAGATGAACAAGATGGCTGCCAGAGCTAAACATAGAAAAACCTTTAAATGACTTTTCCTCCTAAACAAGTGGATGGATTTTGAAATAATTTCACAGAAATATTCCTTGGGTGAACCTCTACCAAAATTGCTCAAACTGTTCTGCTCAGATGAAGAGATGGCCGTCAAAGCTAAAAATAGAAAAACCTTTTAACGACTTCCCCTCCTAAACTGGTGGATGGGTTTTGAAATAGTGTCACAGGAATGTTCCTTGCATGACCATCTACCAAAATTGCTCAAACTGTTCTGCTACACTGAACAAGATGGCCACCACAGCTAAAAATAGAAAAAAATCCAAACAAGTTCTCCTCTTGACCCTTATCCTACTATTCACGACAACCCCTACCTTTGCAAACAGTGTAGATCCAGATCAGATGGCTTCTGAAGAAGCCATATGATCAGGATCTACACTGTTTGTCATTCTGTTTGTGAATTTGAATGAAAACATTATATGATGTAATCTGATTGGTTGATAGTCAGAAATGGGTGTGGCTAATTAAATTATTCAGCAGGATAAGGGTTAAACCTGTGGATGGATTTTGAAATGATTTCACAGGAATGTTCCTTGGATGACCATCTACTGAAATTGCTCAAACTGTTTGGATTCAATGAACAAGATGGCAGCCGGAGCTAGAAATAACTCAGTCCATCATCAACTTTTGCTTAAAATGACCCTTGGGTCACCATTTGTACAATATAGATCAGATGAGTGATCCAGGGCGGTCATGGCCCTCTTGTTTAAAAAAAATGGTTGGATAATCACTGCCATAGGGGCCATCTTGAAAAACTAATTTGACCTTCTGAACCGAAAGGCCAATTGACTCAAAACTTGGTAGGAAGTATCGGAGTGACTCATAGATCAAAAAAGGCTAAAATTGTTTTGATTTGAAATCCAAGATGGCTCCCATGGCTGCCATCTTGAAAATCTAGTTTGAACTTCTTTGTTTGAACCAAAAGGCTAATTGACTCGAAACTTGATAGGAACTATTGGGGTAACTTGTAGATCAAAAATAGCTAAAATCTTTCCAGTTAGAAATCCAAGATGGCCACGATAGCCGCCGTCTTCAAAATCTAATTTGAAAGTCTTCTCATAAACCGAAAGGCCAACTGGCTCGAAACTTAGTAGAAACTTGGTAGTTAGTATAGGGGTGACTTATAGATCGAAAATGGCTAAAGTCATTTCGATCTGAAATCCATGATGCTTGCCATGGCAGCCATTTTAAAAATCTAGTTTGAACTTCTTCTCCTGAACGGAAAGGCCAACTGACTCTGAACTTGGTAATATCAAGGTGACTTGTAGATTGAGTATAGCTAAAAAAAATCAGATCATATCCAAGATGGCCACCATGGCCACCATCATGAAAATCTATTTTGAACTTCTTCTCGTGAACCAAAAGACTAAATTGACTCAAAATTTGGTAGGAAGTATGGGGGCAACTTGTAGGTAAAAAATAGTTAAAATCTTTGTTGTCTGAAATCCAAGATGTTGGCTATGCTGGCCATCTTGAAAATGTATTTTGAACTACTTCTAAAGGACGGAAAGGCTAACTGACTTGGTAGGAAGTATCAGGGTGACATGTAAATAAAATATAGCTAAGATCGTTTCGATTGGAAATCAAAAATTGCTCCATCTTGCTAATCTATTTTGAATTTCTTCTTCTGAACCAAAGGCAAATTGACTGGAATTAGTAGGTAGTATCCGGGTGACTTGTAAATCAAAAATAGCTGAAATTGTTTGGATCAGAAATTCAAGATGGCCATCACAGCTGTCATCTGTATTTTGAACTGCTTTTTCTGAATTGAAAGGCCAATTGACTAAAAACTTGTATGGTACTCATATGAGTGATACAGGGCCATCTTGGCCCTCTTGTTTCAAACTTGCTGCCCACCAGGTCAGGCATAAAATGTAAACCAAGTTCAAATAGTGGCCATTTCAGAATATTTGCTTTGGAGTTACCTGCTCTTGATCAGGGAAAAATATTCAGATAGGAAATGCTGTCTGATAGATAACAATTTTATTTTTAGTCCAATCTTATCAAAATTGGTGATTAGCAGATTTACATCTTTGGCTGAGTTCAGAACTCAGCCGATATGACAACTCATTATGAGTTACTGTCTTTGAGTGACAACTGGCCAAACTGGACTTGGACTCAGGTGAGCAATCATTGTTGTTTTTTCACGCAGGCTCAAAGGTATCTAGGTGTATTCTACATTGATGAGGACCACCAGGATACAGAGAAAGCTGTTTACTACTTCGGACTTGCAGCTAAACAAAATGTATGTACATATATTTCATTATGCCCACAATTTTAACTTCATAATACATTTACCTATGGATAATGTGCTCTTCTCTTCTATACTTAAACCTTCCACAGAAAAACAGCTTAAGTCTTAATCCAGAAGGTCCCTTTAAGGCTTGCTCAAATTTAATGTTGAGCCTCCTTGGGGAACAAGAGATTGCTTAAATCGTCAGGGTCCATTGACCAAGATGGCCTCCATCTTATTTGGTAAAATACCTTTAAAAATGTTCTTCTCCTGAACCAAGTAAGCCTTGTGTCCTTATCTTTGTACAAATCATCAGGGAGGGAAGGTCTACCAAAATTCCTAAAAAGATGGTCCTGTGTTGACCTTTGACCTTTTTATGACAAGGTCAAATTTGCTTCCCAATATATTTGTATGGGCCCCATACATTTATATGGGGAAAATGGTGAGAACTCATATTTTGGACTGCTCCTCTATAGCCTATGATTCAGTTGAGTTGGAACTGAACATGTGATCAAAATAGCGGGGAAAGGTGATGTCACAGGTATGCCTTAAAGGGACCTTCTGGATTAAGACTTAAGCTGTTTTTGTGTTGCCTGTGTAGCATGGCAGACACATAGGGATCATGTCGTCCGCATCGTTGTTGTCTGGCGTCATCGTCAGAGGCATCGTCTTTGTCATCATCAGCATCGTCGGTGTCGTCATCACACTTTTTGTTTCCATTCAAAAAACTTGAAAGGATGTGTTGATTTCATTCATATTTTGCGGAACTTTATATCACTATAAAATACAGGTCCAGTTCGATATTGGTAATCATCCCCCAAATTTTGGCTGAGTTATGGCCCTTTTTATACCCCGCCACACAATAGTGGTGGGGTATTATGGTTTCATGTTGGACGTCCGTGTGTCTGTCTGTCCGTCAGTCGTATGTCTGTCCGTGCTTACAAACCGACATTTTGGGGGCAAAAAATTCGGACATTTTGCCACTTAAGTAGTCATTCCTGAGTGCATATGGGATTTATTCCGTAGATTTGACAAAAATTTGCTCTTACGTGGCTCCCTGCTTAAGAGATTTTGCCACTTATGTAGTCATTATGCGAACACCTAGCCACCTAAATGTCTGTTCTTGAGAACGTCTGTCCATCCGTCCGTTTTTCATTTCCGGATGATAACTTGAGTAAACACCAATGGATTTTCACCAAACTTGGTATGTGCATTGATATTGTGGATATCTGGTTTGGGATTGCTAATGGGCAAATTTTGTCAAATTTTTACGGAGTTATCTGCCCGAGACACGCCCATATTTTCGTTTCCGGATGATAACTTGAGTAAATAACAAGGGGTTTTAACTAAATTTGCTATATACATTGACATTAAAGAGATCTGGTTTGGAATTCCTAATGGGCAAATTTCGTCAAATTTTTACGGAATTATCTGCCCGAGACACGCCCATATTTTTGTTTCCGGACGATAACGAGTAAAAAACAAGGCCTTCTAACCAAACTTGCTGTATGCATTGATATTATCAAGATCTGGTTTAGGATTGTTATCTGTCCATAGATATTATCAAGATCTGGTTTAGGATTGTTATCTGTCCCTCCGTCATTTTCTTTCTAGACATTTTCGCAATGATAACTTTAATACGTAAACAAATAATTGCTGTGGCGGGGTATTATGCTTGCAGTGCTTTTATTTGACTTAGTTTTTGTTGTTTGTTTCCGCTCAATAACTTTTGAAAGGATGCATTGATTTCATTCAAACTTTGCAGAACTTTATATCATTGTAAAATACAGGTCAAGTGATATTGGTAATCATCCGCCAAATTTTGGCTGTTATGGCCCTTTTTCGACTTAATTATTGTTGTTCGTTTCCGCTCAATAACTTTTGAGGGGATGCATTGATTTCATTCAAACTTTGCAGAACTATTTAATACCGGTCCCCGCGAGCATAGCTAATTTTTTTGTCCAGTAAAAGAAATCTTATTAATAAAACAGCAGAAATCGTTAAGTTTTTTAATCTTTCTGCTTGTATAGAATAGAACGAAAGCTCAAAGAAAAAAAAATTGACTAAACCAAAGCATTTGATTCCAACAAAGTGCCATGTTCAATGGCCTCAAGTTTTTCTTTAACCGTGAAGGCTTTTCTTCTTTGGTTTTCCATTTTAATTAGTGTTAATCTGATAGCAGAATGAACTTTTTCAAGACAACAATGAGTGCCGGACAAATTTCACAGTTACACGCTCTACTACCTGACCGCGTGCGCAGTAATCGACGTCCAGTGATCCGCGTCGCTGATTGGATGAATATCTAATTAGGTCGGCAAGGCGACCATATCAAACTGGAAAATTCGGTGGCTTTCAAGTATTTACAAATTAATTATGGATAACTGTGGTCATTTTTCCATTCTTTAGATGCGGGATAAGCTATTTCTTGATAGATATGTTTGTATCGTTTAAAAGTTAAATGAAGTTTTAACTGGCACAAGTTTGTCTTCTTAAAATAAACATCAAAAGGTCAATTACGGTCATTACGCACGTACACAAACAAAAATACAACAGAGACAATACATTGATTAGCTTTATTCTTTCAAAATCATTTTTCTTTATTTGCTATTATGACATGTACAACAGCAGTAAATAATTTCTTTTTCTGCAGATCGAAGCTCTGAAAAACAAAACACATTTTATTATTTTGACCTAGAGGATAGGGAAACTGGGACCCTTTGAAAAAATTTTGGGAGGCATGACGTCCCCGCGTTATATCCGTATTCGCGCACAAACGACGCGAGTACTAATGGGACTGACCTGAATCTTGTTGCTATGGCAACCAAAAAAAAAAAAAAACCCTGTAAAATCTTCTTGTCAGAAACTACTGGACCTATTTCGATATAATTTGGCAGAAATGTTCCTTTGGTGACCCTCTATCAAAATCATGCAAGCCATCATGATTTGTCAAAAAACATGGCCACCAGGGGAAAGAGCTATATAGAAAACTTTAAAAATCTTCTTGTCAGAAACCACCAGACCAATTTTAATAAAGCATGGCAGAAATGTTACTTTGGTAACCCTCTACTAAGATTATTAGCTCACCTGAGCTCTGCTCAGGATGAGCTATTGTGATCACTTTTAGTCCGTCGTCCGTCCATCCGTGCGTCTGTCCGTTAACATTTTCAGACGACTTCTCCTCTGAAGCCGCTGAGCCAATTTTGCTCAAATTTCATATGGAGCCTACTTAGGGTGGGGGAACGAAAAATTGCTAAAATGGTCGCGGTCCATTGACCAAGATGGCCACCACACCCATATATGGTAAAAACCTTTAAAAATCTTCTCCTCCAGAACCGAGAATGCCTTGGGGCTGAACCTTTGCAGGAATCATCGGGGACGGGAGGTCTACCAAAATTGCTAAAAGAATTATCGTACATTGACGTTTGACCTTTTTACGGCAAGGTCAAGTTTGCTTCCCTATGCATTTGTATGGGAAAAAACCTTTAAAAATCTTCTTCTCCAAAACCGAGCATGCCTTATGGCTGAATCTTTGCATATATCTTCGGGAACAGGAGGGCTACCAAAATTGCTAAAATAATGGTCGTACATTGACATTTGACCTTTTTACGGTAAGGTCAATTTTGCTTCCTTATGCATTTGTATGGTAAAAATGTTCAGAATTTCAAACAACTTCTCCTCTGGAGCCTCTGGGCCAATTTTGCTCAAATTTCATATGGAGCCTCTTAGGTAGGGGGAAAAAGGATTGCTAAAATGGTCACGGTTCGTTGACCAAGATGGCCGCCATGCCCATATATGGTAAAAACCTTTAAAAATCTTCTTCTCTAGAACTGAGGATGCTTAATAATTGACAATTGACCTTTTTAGGGCAAGGTCAAGTTTGCTTCCTTATGCATTTGTATGGGAAAAAACATTTAAAAATCTTATTCTCTTAAAAATCTTATTCTCTAAAACTGAGGATGGCTTGTGGCTGAATCTTTGCATATATCATCTGGAACGGCCGGTCTACCAAAGTTGCTAAAATAATTGTCATACATTGACATTTAACCTTTTTACGGCGAGGTCAAGTTTGCTTCTGTATGCATTTGTGTGGGCCCCATACATTTGTATGGAAAAAATGTTGATAATTTCAAATGGCTTTTCCTCTGAAGCCTCCGGGCCAGTGTTGCTCAAATTTCATGCGGAGCCTCTGTGGGCAGAAGAATGAAAGATTGCTAAAATGGGTATGGTAGGTTGATCAAAATGGCTGCCATGCCCATATATGGTAAAAACCTTTAAAAATCTTCTTCTCCATAACCAAATAAGCCCTGGGTCCTAATCTTTGCACAAATTATGGGGGACAGGAGATCTACCAAAATTGCTAAAATGATGGTTCTATGTTGACATTTGACCTTTTTACCTCCAAGGTCAAATTTGCTTCCCCATTTGTATGGGCCATATACATTTATATTGAAAGTATCGAAGTGACTTGTAGATCAACAGTAGTTAAAATTGTTCTGATTGGAAATCTAAGATGGCCATCATCTGGTTTATATTTATATTTATAATATTTCCCTGCCACTGTGCTGTTTACATGTATAAAATCATGATTCTTCAGAAACCACTTAGCCAATGTCCACCAAATTTCACATTGATCCTTCTGTTGAAATGTAATTGATAGTTTATTCAAATGATCATGCTCTACTGACTGTCAGGCCCATATATTCTTCTTCAAAACTAAGAACTGCTCAAATGATGATATTTTCATTAGTTGCGATGATAGGATTGGAAAAATGTTGCATAACATCTGCATGTTTGCAGTGGCTATGTCACTCAGGTGAGCGAACCATGGCCCGTGGGCCTCTTGTTATTATTATGTCATGATTAGTCAAAAAAACCCCCAAAAAACATTGCCTCCAGGGGACAGAGCCTATTTATCTATATAGAAATATTAAAAAAAATATCTTCTTTTCAGATACCACTGGACTGATTTCAATATAATTCTATAGAAATGTTCCTTTGGTGATCCTCTACCAAGATTGTTCGAGCCATCATGATTTATCAAAAAACATGGCCGCCAAAGGACAGACTTATTTTCCCTATATATCTGTGTGGAAAACTTTAAAAATCTTCTTGTCAGAAATCACCGGACTGATTTCAATGTATTTTTTGCAGAAATGTTTCTTTGGTGATGCTCTACCAAGATTGTCAAAGCCATCTTGGTTTGTCAAAAAACATGGCCACCAGGGAGCAGGGCTTATTTTCCCTATATATCTATATAGAAAACTTTAAAAATCTTCTTGGTAAATCATCAAAAGCTTAAAAGTAATGAAATCAAATGCATTTTTTCTTCACATTTTTATACCCTGTTACATAATATTATGGTTTTATGAGTGTTTGTCTCCGTCCATCCGTATTTCATTTCTGGATGATAACTTGAGTAAATATCAGTGGATGGTTAGGTGAGGCGAAGGTGTCACGTATCTTGCGTCACTGGGGCGTCCAACTGATATTGGCTTACAGTTGGGCAAGGCCTGCTATCCTTGCAGCACGTAAGGGTAGAGGGGGAATGTTTTTATTCACTTTCATTCGTTTTCCTCTTTCTTCCCTGCCTTTCTCTTTCATCTCCTCTACTGTCTCTTCTGTCTCTCTTCTTCCTTTCTCTGGGAGATGGCACAAATGACCCACAAGGGTTGACGTGTCTTAAAACTCCAACACAATCAATTGAGTAAATATCAATGGATTTTCTCCAAAACTTGGTATGTGCATTGATATTGTGGAGGTCTGGTTTGGGATTGCAAATGGGCAAATTTTGTCAATTTTTGACAGTTATTTGCCTGCCACACGATAATGGCGGGGTATTCACCTTTTTATGCCCCCGCCTGCTGAAGGCAGGAGTGGGGCATATAGTGTTTAGCTGTGATGTTACATCCGCACACTTACCAAACGAATGAATGCTTAACCATCGATGAAGAACATGAAACAATTAGAGCGACATCCGTTAGGCATTCAATGACTCAAAAAAGGTAAACAAACTTTGCATTTTCTGTGTTTCATGAGTGATGTAAATGTTTTGAGGAAATTATTTGAAAAATGGGGAATTACATTTAACAGCCCATTGATATCAGCATCTGTGGAGTAAATCTCAGGCCACCTACTTCATGCATATTGGCTGAATTATTTTTGCGTGCTGAAGGTGTACTGAAAGCCATAGAAAACAGGTGGAAATTCGTGATGTTTATTGTCCTTTATTTAATTTTGTGTTTTGCTAGAAAATGGACACATATGATTATTTGTGGTATGGATATTTTGGTAGATTATTTGTGGTATGGATATTTTGGTAGTCGATGCAGCATTGTTGAGAAATCGCCATGGTAAGGGTTGAAAACGAGTGGTTACGCATTAGAGCTGAAAGTTTTGTTTTTATTTATTTAGATCTAATGTGTAACCACCCATTTTCGACCCTTCCTGTGGCGATTTCTCAACAGTGCCGCATTAACAACCAAAACATCCATAACACAAATAATCATATGTATCTATGGTGTGTGCATGATGATAAGCTGAACTAGCAAAGTGCAAATTTAAATAAAGGGCAATCAAACACCACGAATTTCCACCTGTTTTCTATGGCTTTCGGTACACCTTCAGCTTGCAAAAAATAATTCAGCCAATATGCGTGAAGTACGAGGGATGTTCGAAATGAATTGCTTATTTCTATCTGGAGACTTCAAATTTCAAGTTAGCCCAAAAGTACTCATTTCATGCCCTCGAAGTACTCCCCGTGGCTAGAAATGCAAAGTTTCAGCCGATGTATCCACTTCTTGAAGGCGTCACGGTACGCTGATTTGGGCACAGTAATAAGGTACTGATGAATGGCAGATCCAAGTGCCTGTCCGGACTGGTATTTCCACCCAGCAAGGAATGCTTTCAATTTCGGAAACAAAAAGAAATCACATGGGGCAAGGTCTGGGGAATACGGGGGGTGAGGCAAAACAGTTACTTTTTCTTTCTTCAAAAATGCCATAACTATTGCGGAGGTATGAGCTGGGGCATTGTCCTGTAGAAGACGGACATGTTTAAAACCAGTGGCAGGCCGTCGTTTCTGATAATACTTTTTCAGTTTCTTCAGTACTACGTCTTTGTAGTACTTTCCGGTGATGCTTTTGCCCTTTTTCACTGGCACTTAAAAGTCTTTTATTGCGACTCCTTCACCAGAGAAGAAGATTGCATACAAAACCTTCTTTGTACTCAAAGAACGTTTGGCAATTATTGGGCGTTTGCTGTGTTTAGTGGCCCAGATCTTATTGCTAACCTTTCTGACGGGCTCAAAATAATGGACCCAGGTTTCATCACCTGTGACGACATTGGCAAACTGCTTTTTGTCATATTTTGGAAACATTTAAAGCGACAAGATCTCCAGATCCTTCAAATATGTGAGATTGTTTAGAAGTGGCCTACAAAATGGCTGTCAGATATGACCATATATAATGAAAGTTTTTAGTTAACTTTATTCCTGAAAGTGCTTGGCTGAATGTGCTCAAACTGCATTTACAGCATAGGGTAGATGAAATTTTAAGTTTGCTAAAAACTTGGCTAGTTTAACATGTTTCATTTTTGGAAAAAGAAATGTTGAGAACTGGCATCCAAGATGGCTGCCTTCACAATGTATTGGTAAAAAGACAAGATCTTTCAAATATTCAACAAATGTTGAGAAGTGCCCTTTAATTTACTTCTGAAACTGCTTGTCTGATTGTGCTCAAACTGCATTCAGATACAATTTCAGGTTTCCAAAAGCTGTTGGCAACCATCTTGATAAAAGCAGAAATCTACCATGACTGCCCTTATCAAACTAGCAAGGTTCTGGCAGCATATTGTGGTAATATTGTTGCATTATTTGAGCAACATAATCTGAATGGTATTATGGCAATATTTCAGCATTAGTATTTGTCACATGCACTTGTTTATAGCAATTCTGTTTCTGGCATATAAAAATACTGCCAGAATACAACAGAAGCATCAGGCTGACCAGGAATTCCGGCAAGATTCTTGCATCAGTATCTCATTTAGCTGCTATGTCATAACTTGAAAACTATACCTCATAGTTTGTTAGAATCACTTTTTTGTTTTCAGAAGTTTTGGCTAGTAGTGTGATAATCACATTTTAAAATTGTAAGTTGTTTGTTTTTGTCTGCAGGATGCAGAATCACAGTACTATCTTGGCTTGTGTTATGATTATGGCTATGTTGAAGAGGAAAAGTCATGTAAAGCTGCACATTACTACAAGCTTGCAGCTGATAATGGTCATCAGGAAGCCCAGTTTAGACTTGCCTTACTCCACCTGCATGGGCATGAGGGTAATATATATATGTTATTTTATGCAAAATCTCTTGAGGCTGTTGCTCAACTACTGAAAGCATTAGGAAATTAAAAGACAGTGTAGCTTCCTTAGTGTTCCCTTTTTAGCTCACCTGAGCCGAACGCTCAAGGTGAGCTATTGTGATCACTCACCGTCCGTCGTCGTCGTCGTCCGTATGTCCGTCCGTCCACAATCTTTAAACAACATCTCCTCCTAAACCACTGATTGGAATTTGACCAAACTTCACAGGATTGATCCTTGGTTGGTCCTCTTTCAAAGTTGTTCAAATGGTTCTGGTCTGTTGCATATCTAGGTCACAGCAGCTAAAAATAGATTTTTTAACTAAAAACTGAAAAAAAAAAATCTTCTTGTCAGAAACCACTGGACCGATTTCCATATAATTTTGCAGAAATGTTCCTTTGGTGACCCTCTACCAAGATTGTTCGAGCCATTTGGATTCGTCAAAAAACATGGCCGCAAGGGGGCGGGGCTTATTTTCTCTCTATATCTATATAGAAAACTTTAAAAATCTTCTTGTCAGAAACCACTGGACCAATTTCAATATAATTTTGCAAAAATGTTCCTTTGGTGATCCTCTACCAAGATTGTTGGAGCCATTTGGATTCGTCAAAAAACATGGCCGCCAGGGGGCGGGGCTTATTTTCCCTATACATCTATATAGAAAACTTTAAAAATCTTCTTGTCAGAAACCACTGGACCGATTTCAATATAATTTTGCAGAAATGTTCCTTTGGTGATCCTCTATCAAGATTATTCAAGACATTTGGATTCTTCAAAAAACATGGCCGCCAGAGGGAGGGGCTTATTTTCCCTATATATCTATATAGAAAACTTTAAAAATCTTCTTGTGAGAAACCACTGGACCGATTTCATTTATTATATTTCAATATAATTTTGCAGGAATGTTCCTTTGGTGATCCTCTACCAAGATTGTTCAAGCCATTTGGATTTGTCGAAAAAATATGGCTGGCAGGGGGCGTGGCTTATTTTCCCTATATAATCTCTATAGAAAACTTTAAAAATCTTCTTGTCAGAAACCACTGGACCCATTTCAATATAATTTTGCAGAAATGTACCTTTGAAGATCCTCTACCAAGATTGTTCAAGCCATTTAGATTCGTCAAAAAAAAAATGGCCGCCAGGGGGCGGGGCTTATTTTCCCTATATCTATGTAGAAAACTTTAAAAATCTTCTTGTCAGAAACCACTGGACCGATTTCAATATAATTTTGCAGAAATGTTCCTTTGGTGATCCTCTACCAAGATTGTTCAAGCCATTTGGATGCGTCAGAAAACATGGCCGCCAGGGGGCGGGGCTTATTTTCCCAATATATCTATATAGAAAACTTAAAAAATCTTCTTGTCAGAAACCACTGGACCGATTTCAATATAATTTTGCAGAAATGTTCCTTTGGTGATCCTCTATCAAGATTGTTCAAGACATTTGGATTCGTCAAAAAATATGGCCGCCAGAAGGCGGGGCTTATTAGCTCACCTGAGCACGAAGTGCTCATGGTGAGCTATTGTGGTCAGTCAATGTCCGTCGTCCGTCGTCCGTCGTGCGTCGTGCGGCGTCAACAATTGCTTTAAAAGCCTACTCCTCCTACACCCCTGGGCCAATTGACTTGATACTTGCTAGGAAGCATCGGGGTGACTTGTAGATCAAAAATAGCTAAAATCGTTCCGATCGTAAATCCAAGATGGCCGCCATCTTGAAAATCTATTTTTCGCTTCTTCTCCTGAACCGAAAGGCCAATTGACTCCAAACTTGCTAGGAACCATCAGGGTGACTTGTAGATCAAAAATAGCTAAAATCGTGCCGATCGGAAATCCAAGATGGCCGCCATGGCCGCCATCTTGAAAATCTTTTTTTCGCTTCTTCTCCTGAACCGAAAGGCCAGTTGACTCGAAACTTGCTAGGAAGCATCAGGGTGACTTGTAGATCAAAAATAGCTAAAATCATGCCGATCGGAAATCCAAGATGGCCGCCATGGCCGCCATCTTGAAAATCTATTTTTCGCTTCTTCTCCTGAACCGAAAGGCCAATTGACTCCAAACTTGCTAGGAAGCATTAAAGTGACTTGTAGATCAAAAGTAGCTAAAATCGTGCCGATCGGAAATCCAAGATGGCCGCCATGGCGGCCATCTTGAAAATCTATTTTTTGCTTCTTCTCCTAAACCGAAAGGCCAATTGACTCCAAACTTGCTAGGAAGCATCAGGATGACTTGTAGATCAAAAATAGCTAAAATTGTGCCGATCGGAAATCCAAGATGGCGGCCATGGCCGCCATCTTGAAAATCTATTTTTCGCTTCTACTCCAAAACCCAAAAGCCAATTGACTCCAAACTTGGTAGGAGGCATTGGGGTGACTTGTAGATCAAAAATAACTAAAATCGTGCCTATCGGAAATCCAAGATGGCCGCCATGGCAGCCATCTTGAAAATCTATTTTTCGCTTCTTCTCCTAAACCGAAAGGCCAGTTGTCTCCAAACTTGGTAGGAAGCATCGGGGTGATTTGTAGATCAAAAATAGCTAAAATCATGTCGATCGTAAAACCAGGATGGGCGCCATGGCAGCCATCTTGAAAATCTATTTTTCGCTTCTTCTCCTGAACCGAAAGGCCAGTTGACTCGAAACTTGGAAGAAAGCATTTGGGTGACTTGTAGATCAAAATTAGCTAAAATCATGCCAATCACAAATCCAAGATGGCCGCCATGACGGCTATCTTGAAAATCTATTTTTCGCTTCTTCTCCTAAACCCAAAAGTCACTTGACTCGAAACTTAGTAGGAAGCATCAGGGTGACTTGTAGATCAAATATAGCTAAAATCGTTCTGATCAGAAATCCCAGATGGCCACCATGGCCGCCATCTTGAAAATCTATATTTAGCTTCTTCTCCTGCACCGAAAGGCCAATTGACTCCAAACTTCGTAGGATACATTGGGGTGACTTGTAGATCAAAAATAGCTAAAATCGTGCCAATCGGATATCCAAGATGGCCGCCAAGGCAGCCATCTTGAAAATCTATTTTTCGCCTCTCCTCCTGAACTGAAAGGCCAGTTGACTCGAAACTTGGTACGAAGCATCGGGGTGACTTGTAGATCAAAAATAGCTAAAATCGTGCCGATCGTAAATCCAAGTTGGCTGCCATTTAGAGTTTGTTCAAATGATCACGCTCAATTGACTGGCATGCCATATATCTTCTTCTTCAAAATAAAGAACTGCTTAAATGATGATCTTTTCATTAGTTGCGATGACAGGATTGGAAAAATGTTGCATAACATCTGCATATCTGCAGTGGCTATGTCACTCAGGTGAGCGACCCGTGGCCCGTGGGCCTCTTGTTTTCCCTATATATCTATATAGAAAATTTTAAAATCCTCTTGTCAGAAACCACTGGACCAATTTCAATATAATTTTGCAGAAATGTTCCTTTGGTGATCCTCTACCAAGATTGTTCAAGCCATTTGGATTCGTCAAAAACCATGACCGCCAGGGGGCGGGGCTTATTTTCCCAATATATCTATATAGAAAAATTTAAAAATCTTCTTGTCAGAAACCACTGGACCGATTTTATCATAATTTTGCAGAAATGTTCCTTTGGTGATCCTCTATTAAGATTGTTCAAGCCATGTGGATTCGTCAAAAAACATGGCCGCCAGGGGGCGGGGCTTATTTTCCCTATATATCTATATAGAAAACATTAAAAATCTTCTTCTCAGAAACCACTGGACTGATTTCAATATAACATGGCAGGAATATTTCTTTTGTAACCTTCTTCCAAGATTGTTGAACGCGTCATGATTCGTCAGAAAACATGACCGCCAAGGTGGGGGGGGGGGGGGGGGGGGGGGGCTTATTTTCCGTATATATTTATATAGAAAATTTTAAAAATCTTCATGTCAGAAACTACTGGACCGATTTCTATATAACTTGGCAGAAATGTTTCCTTGGTGATCCTCTACCAAAATTGTTCAAGCTGTCATGATTTGTCAAAAAACATGGCTGCAAGGGGGCGGGGCTTATTTTCCCTATATATCTATATAGAATGTTTTAATGATCTTCTTGTCAGAAACCACTTAACCGATTTCAGTATAACATTGCAGGAATGTTTCTTTTGTAACCCTCTACCAAGATTGTTTAAGAGTATGATTCATCAAAAAACGTGGTCGCCAGGGGGCGGAGCTATATTTCCCTATATATCTATATATAGTAAACTTTAAAAATCTTCTTGTCAGAAACCACTGGACCGATTTCATTATAACTTGGCAGAAATGTTCCCTAGTTGACTCTCTACCAAGATTGTTCAAGTTATCATGATTCTTCAAAAAACATGGCCGCCAGGGGGTGGGGCTTATTTTCCCTATATATCTATATAGAAAAGTTTAAAAATCTTCTAGTCAGAAACCAGTGGACCGATTTCAATATCATTTGGCAGAAATGTTCCTTTGGACCCTCTACCAAGATTGTTCAAGCCGTCATGATTCGTCAAAAAACATGGCCGCTAGGGGGCGGGGCATATTTTCTATATATATCTATACAGAAAACTTTAAAAATCTTCTTGTAAGAAACCGTTGGATCGAGTTCAATGTAACTTGGCAGGAATGTCGCTTTGGTGACTTTCTACCAAGATTGTTCACACCCTCATGATACGTCAAAAAACATGGCTGCCAGGGGGTGGGGCTTATTTTCCGTATATATCTGTATAGAAAACTTTAAAATTCTTCTTGTCAGAAACCACCTGACTGATTTCAATATTACTTGGCAGGAATGTTTCCATGGTGACCCTCTACCAAGATTGTTCAAGCAATCATGATTCGTCAAAAAACATGGCTGCTAGGGGTGGGGCTTATTTTTCCTATATATCTAAATAGAAAAAATTAAAAATCTTCTTGTCAGAAACCACTGAACCGATTTCAGTATAACTTGGCGGGAATGTTCCTATGGTGACCCTCTACCAAGTTTGTTCAGGCTGTCATGATTCGTCAAAAAACATGGCCGTTAGGGGGTGGGGCTTATTTTCCCTCTATAGCTATATAAAACATTTTAAAAATCTTTTTGTCAATAACAACTGGACCGATTTCAATATAACTTGGCAGAATTGTTCCTTTGGTGATCCTCTTTCAAGATTCAGTTCAAGCTATCATGATGCATGAAAAAAAAACATGGCCGCTGGGGAGCAGGGCTATAAAATTTATGCAAAAATCTTAGAGCAGTGAACTTGGCTGAAACTTCAGCAGTAAGTATACAAAGCTGTTTGCTCAGGTGAGCGATATAGGACCATCATGGTCCTCTTGTTCTTTTCTTCTTTTATACTTCTGGCATACATAGTATGCCAAGGGTGTATATAGTTTTTGTCTTTTCCATGTGTGTGTGTGTTTTAACATTTTAGCTCACTTGAGCTATGCTCAGGATGAGCTATAGTGATCACTTTTTTGTCTGTTGTCCATCCGTCCATGTGTGCATCTGTCCATCCATCCATCCATCTGTCCGTTAACATTTTCAAATGACTTCTCATCTGAAGCTGCTGAGCCAATTTTGTTCAAATTTCATGTGGAGCCTCCTTAGGTTGGGGGAACGAAAAATTGCTAAAATGGTCATGGTCCTTTGACCAAGATGGCCACCATGCCCATATATGGTAAAAACATTTAAAAATCTTCTTCTCTAGAACTCAGGATGCCTTGGGGCTGAATCTTTGCACAAATCATTGGGGAAAGGAGGTCTACCAAAGTTGCTAAAATAATGGTTGTACGTTGACATTTGACCTTTTTATGGCGAGGTCAAGTTTGCTTCTCTATGCATTTGTATGGGCACCATACATTTTTATGGGAAAAATATTGAGAATTTCAAACGACTTCTCCTCTGAAAACTCTGGGCCAATGTTGCTCAAACTTCATGTGGAGCCTCCTTGGGGCAGGGGAATGAAAGATTGCTAAAATGGTTGCGGTCCATTGATCAAGATGGCTGCCATGCCCATATATGGTAAAAACCGTTAAAAGTCTTCTTCTCCAGAACAGAGGATGCCTTGGGGCTGCATCTTTGCACAAATCATCAGAGATTGGAGGTCTACCAAAGTTGCTAAAATGATGGTCGTACATTGACGTTTGACCTTTTTACAGCGAGGTTAAGTTTGCTTCCGTATGCATTTGTATTGGCCCCATACATTTGTATGGAAAAAATGTTGATAATTTCAAATGACTGCTCCACTGAAGCCTCTGGGCCAGTGTTGCTCAAATTTCATGTGGAGCCTCCTTGGGGCAGGGGAACGAAAGATTGCTAAAATGGTCATGGTCCATTGACCAAGATGGCTTCCATGCCCATATATGGTAAAAACCTTTAAAATTCTTCTTCTCCAGAACCAAATAAGCCCTAGGGTCTAATCTTTGCAAAAATCATCGGGGACAGGAGATCTACCAAACTGGCTAAAATGATGGTCTTACCTTGACATTTGACCTTTTTATGGCAAGATTAAATTTACTTCCCCATGCATTTATATGGGCCCTATACATTTTCATGGGAAAAATGTTGAGAATTCATAATTTGGACATCTCCTCTATAATCCAGTTGAATTGAAACTTGATGATGAGCATTAGGGCACTTAGTAGACACAAAATAGCTGAATGAGCCGATAGAAAATCCAAGATAGCCGCCACAGCCTCCATCTTGAAAATCAGTTTTCGACGTCTCTTCTCAAACCTTTGGTCACTTTGAGCCGAAACTTGCTTTGTAGCAACTGGATGACTTCTGGATTGAAATGAGCTAAAATCGTGTCCATAGGAATCCAAGATGGCTGGGCCTCAGTGGCTCAGTTGGATGCGCTGTCTGACTGGAGACCAGGAGGTCGCGGGTTCAACCCCCGCCAAAGTCGGCAACATTCTTTCATAGAGATTGATCATGAAATATTTTCTACGATCATTCACTCCTTTCTGCTGATTCAAGAAGGGCAGTTGTCAGTTTCTGGCAAAAGAATGAGCACAATACTGGTTAACAGCTTAGAGGACTAAGCCTGCCCAGTAAACTTGTGGTTAGGTAAACTGACTGCGCTCGACATGACCCCATTGGGTGGCGGGCCCCCGTAGCCTAGTGGATAAGAGAGTTGACTCTTAATCCATTAGGTTTCTCACCGCTGTGGTTCGAGCCTCGCTCGGGTCATATGTGGGAAAGCCAAGTTCTGCTTACGGATGGTCAGGTGGTTTTTCTCTGGGTTCTCCGGTTTTCGCCCACCTTCGATGAACGATCGGCTCGATAGAAGTGAAATATTCTTGAAAGGGCCGTAAAACCCAAATCAAAAAAAAAAAAAAAAAAAAACCCATTGGGTTGACTGGGCCGTAAAACCTCAACACAAACAAAACCAAGATGGCCTCTCCATTGAACAAGATGGCCACCAGAGCTAAAAATAGAAAATCTTCAAAAGACATCTCATCCTTGGCCAATGGCCCGATTTCAAAATATTTGCACAGAAGTGTTGCTCCAATGGCCCTCTACCAAAATTGCTAAAAATGGTTCCACTTGGCTGAACAAAATGGCGGCCAGAGCTAAAAATAGAAAAACCTGTAAAAGACATCTCCTCTGCAGCCAGTGTCCCAATTTCAAAGTAATTTCACAGAAGTGCTCCTCTTATGGCCCTTTACCAAACTTGCTTAAATAGTTCTGCTCAGCTGAACAAAATGGCCACCAGAGCTAAAAATAGAAAAAAAAAAAAACCCCTTTAAACAACATCTCCTCCTTGGCCAGTGGCCTGATTTCAAAATTATTTCCATAAATGTTCCTCTTATCCCACTATACCAAAATAGCTAAAATGGCTCTGCTCTGTTGAACAAAATGGTCACCAGAGTTAAAAATAGAAAAACATTTAAACGCCATCTCCGTGGCCAGTGGCCGAATTTCATATAATTTCACTTTCAGTGTTCGTCTTATGCCCCTTTACTGAAATTGCTAAAATGGTTATGCTCTGCTGAACAAAATGGTTGCCAGAGCTAAAAATAGAAAAAAAAAACCCAAAAAAAACCTTTAAAGGACAGGATAAGTAGATGACCCAATAAACTTCTGAAAAAAATCTGAATATTTTTTTTACTTATGGCCCTTTGAAAATTTCAGCATTTTAACCTTGTAAGCAAGATCTCAAAAACTGTTTAAGCCATTGCCTTGAAACATGACAGGTTGATAGGGAAATAAGTAAATGACCTGATTAACTGACAGCAATTAACTCAGGTGAGCAGTGTGGCCCATGGGCCTCTTGTTTGTGGGACATAACTCTGGAACTACTGCACCTGGGATCTTGATAATTTGGTACAAAATGGTTGGACGACTCATTGTATTGTAACAAAGAGAATGAGTCTGATCCTGCTTATTCTTCCATTTATTTGTCCATTTTTTCTTTTTCTCCAAAATTTCCATCAGTGGTTTCTCAGCATCAGTAGAAGCTTGGTTCTTAAACTTTTACACCTAGAGAATAACCAAATAAGTTACTGGAAAGAAAACCATACATGGGAGATGTCAGTGAACGAAGACTCAAAGCAGAAGGCCTTGTTAGAGCACTACCAAAAGCTCCTCAAGGTTGAGTTTGACTGGGACCCAGACCAACTCTCTGACGAACCCCCAGTGGGTGGACCGCCCATCCCAATCACCATTGATATGGTTAAGAAGGCTATCTCTCAGATGAAGGCAGGCAAAGCACAGGGCCCATCAGGCATAGTGGTGGAGACGATACAAGCATGGTGTGTCTCCATGATCTGTGACCTCGCAGCTGCAATTATTCGCGATGGCAAGGTACACAACTGGGAGCAGAGTTTCATTGTCTGCCTCTACAAGGGTAAGTGGGAGGCATAGGACAGGGGCAACTACTGTGGTCTCAAGCTGACAGAGCAGGTTATGAAAGTCCTGGGGAGGATTGTGGACAGCCTCATCAGACAGTTGGTGTCAATCGACAATTCCCAGTTTGGCTTCGTCCCAGGCAGAGCAACAACAGACGCAATCTTTGTTGTCAGGCATCTGCAACACACCTTTCAAGTGCAGTGAAGCATTTTAACTGCACAATACATTAACCTATAGATAATGTGCTATTCTCTTCTGTTTTCACACCTTCCACAGAAAAAACGACCTTTCAGTTGTCAATTGTGGACGGCCTCGTCAGACAGTTGGTGTCAATCGACGATTCCCAGTTTGGCTTCGTCCCAGGCAGAGGCACTACAGATGCAATCTTTGTTGTCAGGCAGCTGCAAGAGAAGTATCTAGCTGCCAATAAGAGACTCTATATGGCTTTCGTAGACCTGGAGAAGGCGTTTGATCGAGTACCTCGGAAGGTCATCTGGTGGGCGCTGAGAAAACTTGGTGTGGAGGAGTGGATTGTGCGACTGGTGCAGGGGATGTATGCAAATGCACGGAGCCGTGTCCGTGTTGGTGAGGGGTACAGTGAAGAGTTTGAAGTGAAGGTTGGTGTTCACCAAGGATCAGTACTCAGCCCACTGCTCTTCATCATTGTGCTTGAAGCCTTATCACGAGAGTTCCGCTCTGGGGTCCCCTGGGAGGACCTCTATGCCGATGACTTTGTTATCATCGCTGAATCGCTTGAAGAATGTGTCAGGAGGCTCTTGACTTGGAAAGAAGCAATGGAGAAGAAAGGACTGAGAGTAAATGCAGGAAAGACAAAGATCATGATCTGCAGTATGGGACTGGACCTCCTGCAGAGTTCAGGCGAGTTTCCATGCGCTGTCTGTCGCACTGGAATGGGCAGCAACAGCATCTTCTGCAATGGCTGCAAGCACTGGGTGCACAAGAAATGCAGTGGGCTCAAGCGCTTGAAAAAGGACCCTGACTATAGATGTACACGGTGCCAGGGAACTGCACGCCCCTTGGATGGCAGACCACAGAAGGAAGTCCAGGTTGGACCTGACAAGCTTGAGGTGGTAGCTTCCTTTTGCTACCTAGGAGACATGCTCTCAGCAGCAGGTGGCTGTGAACTTTCAACCACAACACATGTGAAAACCGCCTGGAAGACGTTCAAGGATCTGCTACCAGTCATCTCTTCAAGCCACCTCTCTTTCAAAACACGTGGCCATGTGTACAGCTCTTGAGTGCAGAGCACAATGCTCCATGCCAGCGAGACTTGGCCATTGACAAAGCCGAACCTCCAGCGTCTGCAGGGAAATGACAGGGCAATGATCAGACAGATCTGCAATGTCAGGCCGCAAGACATTGTCACCACCAGGTCCAATGAGCTACTTGTGCGGCTTGGCATTGAGGATCTGGACCTCATTCTGAAGGAGAGAAGACTTCGATGGTATGGACATATGGAATGCTCCAGTGGTGCAATCAAGACAGCCTTTGACATACAGGTTGATGGAAAGCGTGGGCCTGGGAGGCCCAAAATGACATGGAAGCAGCTGACAGAGAGGGATTGCAGAGAGTGGAAGCTCTCGGCTATCAACCCTCATGATAGACGTACCTGGAGATCTGGTGTGAGATCTGCCATGCGTGTAGCAAGCCAGCTATCTGGAAGGGGGCCCACTGATGTGGATGTTGCCCCTGTACCTGCACATTAATCAAAAATCTGATTATATTATTATTATTATTTAATTAAAGTCTTAAACCAGAAGGTCCCTTAGGCAGTTACCTGTGTGACGTAACTCCTCCCGCTCAATTGATCACGTGTCAATTTCTTTTCTGTGGACAAAGAAAATCAACAAGGAATTTTTACCTGTGAAAGAAATTCGGATCATTTCTTTTCCTCACGGTTAAATTTCTGTATCCTTGTGTTTCTTTGTTTTCTTTATCACTCCTTTCACTATCTATGTTATTATTTGAAAATTTCGATTTTCGATTTCATGTAATTATTGACTGGCTTTTCTTGGCATGCGTTTTTGCGACTCTTGCTATTGGACACAACGCTCGTGTGCAGTCGGTTCGGAAGTCATGTTTATATATTCAGAATATTAACTTGTTCTTTAAGTTCCAGGTTCTTCAGCGATTACGATATAATATACCTGGACTTTTATTGGATATCTTGCAGAGATCTTCGAGTTGGCTGAATATTTCCATGGTGGAGAAGCTGATTGTAAAGAACTTGTCAACCCTTGATGGGTTATATGACAATTCTTTACTGATGGGAGCCCCTCCCCATATGGCTATACTGCCGGGGTAAGACCCATCAAGGTGGCATCTTGGGTACTTAGTATCCGAAAAAGTTTAAGTTCACCAGTCATCAGTCACCGGTCATCAATCACCGGTCATCCAGTCACCGGTCAACCAATCACCGGTCACCAGTCATCCAGTCACCTGTCAACCGGTCACCGGTCATCCAATCGCTGGTCAACTGGTCACCAGTCACCAGTCATCCAGTCACCGGTCAACCGGTCACTGGTCATCAAGTCACCGGTCATCCAGTCACCAGTTAACCAGGTGCCAGTCAATCAGCTTCACCAGTCATCACCAGTCACCAGTCATCGGTCAACCAGTCACCGGTCAACCAGACACCAGTCAACTAGTCTCCAGTCAATAATTCATTATTCATTATTTTCTGGAAAAACTTAGCCTTTTCTGACATATTTCACCGGGCAAAATAGTCATGAATACTAGTTTCCGGTCATTATGTCTAATTATTAGTAAATTTCACCGGGCAAATAGTATCCATAGTTATGCCCGTCATTTTATCATATTATTTATGATTTTTTCACCGGGCAAAATTTACCAAATAGTTGTCTGGTAAATTTTTGCCTAATAATTATTTTCTCACCGGGAAAAAGTTTCGAATACTTGTGCTTGGTCAATTTCTCATATAATTCCTGTCTTTCATCGGACTAGAGTTACGAATATTGCTGTCCGATCAATTTGTCAAATTATTAGTAACTTTACTGGGCAACAGTTGCGAATACTAGTGGCCGGTCATTATGTCAGGTAACTAGTGTCAGAATAGTTGTCACTAATTCCCGAACAATCTATTATTGTTTATAGAGCTTTATACACAAGTCAAGTCAATCGATATAGGTTATAAAATGAAATACATAGTAACCTCTTATATAATAAAATTCTGTTCAGTCTTTCCCGAATCAGACTAGAATTATAAATATTTCATTGACTTATTATAGGAGTGTAATTCTATTAATATTTTAAATTAACTTATGTTTTTCTCTCTTTCATTCGCTAGAAAGAGGTTAACTTCCGATTCTAACAAATTCCACCGGGCAGTAGTTTCGTAGACTAGTGCCAGGTCATTATGTCAGATTACTAGTGACGGAGTAGTAGTCACTAGCCCTCGAACAATCTATTATTATTCAGTGAGTACCATAGACATGTCTAGTCTTGGGTTATAGGTTATAGAATGACAGCTATGGGTTCTAATACCTAGTAGCCCCTTATATAGTTGAATTCTGTCCAATCATTTTTCAACTAGACTTAAAATTCTATATATATATATTTATTCTTGGAAAATGAATTAAGAATTATCGGTTATGATCAAATTCGCAATTCATTGACTAAGAATAGAAGATACCTCCATCTATAATTAAAATAACTTATATCTCTCTTTATTTGCTACAAAGAGATTAACTTCTTAGATATTCACCTTATTCAGCTCCAAGGCAAAGGTGAATTCTATAAAATTATTGTTATTTCTAAGAAGAAAAATATACACGGAATCAAAAATTTTTCTTCTTTCCTTCACGTTTTTCTACATGCTCCCGATATGTATCAGCATGTAATCTAGGGAATAAGTTAGACAAGAAAGTAGCAATCGATCCTTTACTTTCTATTAATTTTACATTCATAAGGTATCAGAAATCTAAACGAATTAGATTACTGAATTAAGACTTTATCTATTTATCTGCTAGCTCTCTAGATTACAACAATTAGAAACTCTAGTTGAGGTACATATTTCCTTTTGTTTTTTGTACATGGAAAATAGCTGATCCGTTATGCTATGATTCCATATTATACTATCTATTGATTAATTACATAAGAGTCTAGGTCAGTCGTGCTCTGTCTAAACTCTGCTATAAAATAATAAATAAGAAGAAAATCTTATTTTTAGGCATATATAATTTGATACGTTCTTTACCGTGCCTTTTTTATTTCTCTTCTGGATCATTTAAGACTATGATAGTAATGTACTAGATAATTTTGTCTCAGTTAGAATATCTTTACGCTGAAGATTCTTCATCTGGGAATAATAATTTTACTATGATTACGATTGGAAATTTTTTAGGAAGGTTTAAAACTTATAATCAACTAGGTCCAATCGATCTATGTATATTATAGGTCTACATTATCTTTATTGAGGAATAGTTTTGCTTCGACTAGCTCTATACCTCTACTATTTCACTTATATCTAGAGTCCATGTCAATCAAAATTTTCTCGCACTTTTGGTATAGACAATGGATAGATATTCAGCAAAGGCATTAATTTATTCAGTACGTGACTGATTATTATTGCCTAAATTACATATTATATACAATACTTCCCATTTGATTATTTATTGGCTTTGTAACTGTTCAGAAACTGCCAAAGTCAATTATTTCCTTCCTCTAAACTTTCCGAAGGCTTAGATTATATTTATATATTTTAAAAAAAATGCTTAGAGGTTCTATTAACGATAGTTTACCTCATAATAGCAGATATTATTATTATATTCACATTAATCATCCCTTTGTTCTACTCTGTACGTTGTAGGTTTAGACAATGGGGAAAACATCCTTAATTACGATTCGGTAAAGAAATAAGATACATTTCATTATCTCTTTACCCTTTTGTATGTTTACATTCATTAAAGGGATCAATAGTTCTTCTCGCTAAGAGTTCAAGTTCAGTTTGCGAGTAATGGAAAGATTAATATCTTGATTTCCAGTTCGCATCAAGAATGGTCCATATATAGATAAATAACTTTTCCGAAATTGGATATTTATTCTTTACACACGATAAGTCATTTCAAGACGTTTCGATGATTATGAAATGCACTGTCTCAATTCATTATATAGAATTTGTTTATATAATCTTCACAAAGTAGTAAGTGCCGCACCTACGTTTCCGGTCAGATCTTACTTTTGTGATACGTTTTCGAACATACTGGAAGTTTTCCGATTATACATTCGGTAAATAAAGTTTCGAGTAGCATTTACACTTTAAAACATTCAGATTATTTGATAATATTTGGAGATAATATATTATACCAATATTTATATATCTATCTTCATTGATTATCTTTCTCAACTCGTTTTTAAGTTTAGACTGACCTTCTCGCTACGTTCCAGGTCTAAATCTAACTAACATTATGGACCCGTCACTTTTTGTTACAGATAAAATATTTCCTATACAATTTTTAACAGTTTTTCTTAGTATTCAGTGCGTAACGACTACATGAATATTTGGAAATAATTTCAATTCTGCGCTTGTTAAACTCAGCTTAAAACAAGCTCTAGTTTTTTTGAATGGATACTATCCTTTGATTCAGTTCAAGGAGACACATCCATTTAGATCCCATTATCTCTATTTCAATCGTACAAAATTTTTCATGACTAAGAACTCTTTTTCTAGCTACGAATACAGAATAATGAGTCACTGTTGTTGGATATTTGGTTAAGGATTGAACGAATTTCATCTTAAACCTATATGACCTTAAATTAATAATTACCTATATTATTTCAAATTTACACATGTTTTTACCCTTGCATCAGGGATCGTGGTAATAATATTATATTATTACTCTCTATGGTTTATGCATAGATCTCGAGAGTATATATATATATATTTCTTCCTGAATTCATTTACGAGTACGTAATTTGATATTTCAGGAATTATCAATTATTCAGAAATAGGTTTTTATACTATTCATATTCAATTCTAAAATTTAATTGAATATTTATCTATAAAATTCCGGGCAGTAATTTTATATCAAGTTATATGTTTAATTATTCCTTGCTTAATAAATAGTTACGCTTAACCTCTTATTCATAGCAGGAATTTGTCCCGTAGTATAATTTTAATTTAGCATTCATATATCTTCTTACTATTCTTAAATATGCATATAGAATAGTAATTCTATCTCTCAACTTATAAATTAAGTTTTTAGAGATTAATCAGTACTTTTGTATAATCTTTCTTCAGAGATTATCACACTATTACACTCTTTCTGAGTCCTTCTCTTTTTCTGAACATTTTGATTCGTCATTACAAAGTGGACTTTTTAAAATTTTCTTGATTTCCATGATTATTTACTCAGAAGTACTTTTCATGGCAATCTTCTGGCATAGAATGATCCTATCCAGTTATTTCCTATTGCTTAATCTCAGCAGTATGGTTAGATTTCGCCAAAATATGACTGTCTTACAGTTAGCTGTCATCAGCCTTATTCTTCTCTCTCTTATTGTCTGTCAAACTCTATGTTATGATGTTGGCAGTCTCTTCTTTATTATTTTGTCCAGGACACGAAACACCTTTATATGTCCATGACAAAAGTATTTATCTATGATTTAGGTTGGTTTTCCTCCCAGCAGTCTTAGGCAACCTCTGTATTATCTTATTGCTTGCCTAAAATTTCATTAATACGATTAGTCTAGCAATAGTTTAAACCATTAATTTTGTGTATACCGTTTCTTCTGATGGATAACTGAGTTACAGTTAAGTTAACTCCATCTGCTTTATTATTATCTCCCCTTCTTTTAATTTGATCAAAGGGGAATAATTATACAACATTATGGTTATTTCAAGTCTATGGTCTGTTTATCGGAAACAGTCCTATCGCTCCAAGTAAACAGACTCTAATTAGTTTATAATTCTAATAGTTTAGACTATTACAATTAGATAAGCTTCACATATCTAGAATTTTATCCAAAATATCTACATATGTCAGTTATCTATAGGAAACTCTACTGAGTAGACATTTCCTTCAAGATTCTAGATAGACTACTTATAGTCTTGGCTTTTGTTTTACAAATTTTGTTTCGGAAATATTATCACTATATTCCTAGCTTACATTGCAATGGAATATTTAGGTTATGTCTCAATGACTCATTTTTCTTTTTGGAGCCAATAGTTGTTTCCCAAAAAGAAAAAATGGGGGTGGGGGGGGGGGGCAATGTTAGGTCTCTGAGGCTTAAGAACTGGCTTCCTCTAGAGTCTACTATTATATATAAGGTAGTTAGATCATAACACCTTAAATATATGTTATATTGTGAATCTAGATCATTTTTTCTATTAAATATAGAATTAGAATGTATCTGATTCCTTAGAGTTTCCCGAGTCTTTAACCAGAAGTGGTGAGATATTATTTATTGGTGTTAGAATTAGGAGAGCTCCTCCCTCCTATTCTGCAAATTCTAGCACTTTATCTATAGGTTAATGTATTGTGCAGTTAAAATGAAGTTTTTTAAAAGTAAAACATATTTTAACTATCAATACTTAACCTTTTGATAATCAATTATCTCCCTCCTCCCACCCTCGCTTATCTCTCCTAATTGTGTCTATTGTTTTATGCATAAAAGAAACTGACACATGATCAATTGAGCGGGAGGAGTTACGTCACACAGGTAACTGCCTAAGGGACCTTCTGGTTTAAGACTTTAATTGATGACTGAAAGGTCGTTTTTTCTGTGGAAGGTGTGAAAACAGAAGAGAATAGCACATTATCTATAGGTTAAGTATTGATAGTTAAAATATGTTTTACTTTTAAAAAACTTCATTTTAACATATACCTGGGATAAAACTAAGGAAGCCTATTAGTGACAGAACTATTTGCACAACCCTCGTATATAGCGAGGAATGCAAGGTCTACCAATTTTGTTCAAATGATGATCCTAGGTTGACCTTTTAACTTTTTTACGACAAGGTTAAATTTGCTTCCCCATACATTTGCAGGAAGAAATGTTGAAAAATAATTTTCTCAAATGTATTATAGACTTATGCTTGAAACTTAAAATATATGATTAAAATATCAACACTTTTTAGGTACATTCAGAATTTTATCTGAAGGGGTTATCTGCTCCTGCTGTCCTGGTCTATGTATGAGGGGCGGTCGGAAATTATCTGGACTTTTCATGCTCCCGTCTTTCCATGTGCAGCTGCCTACACATATTATACATGAGTGAAAACTACATTTTATTTTCTATAAATTGGTCAGTTTATTTTCAGTGAGAAATGTTTGTACTCAAAATTTTGAGCATTAAACAAATGAGGTGTTAGGGCTACCATTGACTCTAACCTGGAAGAACAGAGATCTGTAAAAAAAATTCCTGCTTTTAGAGGGTGAAAAACCTTGCCACATTTTTTTAGTTTTTTTTTCTAAAGCCTGCATATCCCGTTTAACCTTTTCACAGTTTAGGGAGAGCAGGACAAGCGTAAGGGACAAGCCTAGGTCAGGGAGGCATGCTGAGGCAGTGACACGTACAGTGGTTGCAAAGTTGAGGTTTTTATCAACAAAGATTGCAGTGACATTGCAGGAGGCAGCTAATCATTTTTTAGCATTGGCAGAGCATTAGCACATCAGATTTTACACACACAAAAAAAAAAAAAAAAAAAAAAAAAAAATAGGTATGAACAAGGTAAGTGCTAGATAGATTCCCAGACAGCTGACCTGACAGAGGATCAAAAGGCATCCAGGGTGACTATAGCAAAAGAACATTTGGGGCATTTTAACCATGAAGTTTTTGACGTTTATTGTCACTTGGGATGAAATGTGGGCTCATCATGTTGAATCTAAAACAAAAGCAGTGGAAACAGGCTGGTTCCCCACCTACCAAGAGGTTTAAGCTGTCTCCATCTGCTGGCAAGGTTATGCTTGTTGCTTTTTAGCTCACCTGAGCCGAAGGCTCACTGGTGAGCTTATAGTATGACTAACCACTGTTGTCATTGTCTGTTGTCTGTTGTCTGTCGTCTGTCAACATTTTCAAACATCTTCTCCTCTGAAACCACTGGGCTGATTGAATCAAATTTCATGTGGAGCATCCATGGGATGGGGGATTGAAAGTTTGTTCACGGGGTCCAGTTCACATGATCAAGATGGCCACTGTGCCCATATAAGGTAAAAACCCTTCAAAAATCTTCTTCTCCGGAACCAGTAGGCCCATTGTCATTCAACTTGGTATGTAGCATTGGGGACTCAAGCCAATCATAGATTGTTCAAGTGATGACACTTGGATGACCTTGACCTATTTTAGGCCAAGGTCAAATTTGTTCGCATAGACTTTTGTATGGGAAAAAGTCAAAACCATGTATATTTCAGAAACTATTGCAGCCTGTGGTCTGAAAATTGGTAGATGCAGTGAGCTAAATGAGTAAATAAAACTACTAAAGGTCATTCCTTGACCTTGACCCAAGGTCATTCAGATATGAAAATTAAAACTTGCTTTTCTCAAAAACTACTGGGCCATTTGTAACCAAATTTCATTTGAAAAATTTTAGGAACAAGAAAATGAAAATTAATTAATATGAATTTGGTCACATGACCAATATGGCTGCCATGCCATAAAAACCCTTTAAAAATCTTTTCCCAAACCAGTATGCTGATTGTCATGAAACTTGGTATGTAGCATTGGAGACTCAAGCCAATCATAATTTGTTCAAATGATGACACTTTTTTAAACCAATGTCAAATTCAAACCTTGTATTTTTCAAAAAAATATTGCTGCCTGTGGTCTGAAAATTGGTAGATGCCTCAAGGTCATACCACGGGGTGGGGATCGTGCTGAGTAAACTCTAGACCTATATCTACCAACATGTCAAATATAAATGAAATTCCTCAAAGGGTCTTGATGATATAGCTATATAAGCTTAAACACAAATATTTTTTACTTTTTTATGAAACTTCTAAGCCCGTAACCTTGACCCCAAGGTCACCCTCGGGTTGGGGATGGTGCTGATAAAAACTTTATATAAAAGTAAAAGCTTTAGTGTTTAAGTTTATATAGCCACATCATCAAGACCTTTTTTTTGAATTTCATTATCCCCTGACTGATAGGTTTAGGGGATATAGCGATCAGCAAGGAATCTGTTCGTCTGTCCATCTGTAGACGCATTATTCATTCGTACTTTGGTTTTGTCCTACAGTCAAAGTTTTTACGTTAAAGTTTATAAGACCTTATATTATGAAGACCCTTTGATGGATTTCATTCATATTTGGCCTGATGGTAGATATAAATCTTAAGTTTTTATCAGCACTGACCCTATCCCGGGGGATAACCTTGGGGTCAATGTCACGGACTTAGAATTTTCATAAAAAAAGTCAAAATTTTTGTGTTTAAGTTTATATAGCTGTATCATCAAGACCCTTTGAGGAATTTCATTTATATTGTACATGTTGGTAGATATAGGTCTAGAGTTTTACCCAGCATGATCCCCACCCCAGGATATGACCTGGAGGTCAAGGTCACAGACTTAGAATTTTCATATAAAAGTAAAAGTTTTTGCATTTAAGTTTATATAGCTATATCATCAAGACCTTTTGTTGAATTTCGTTATCCCCCAACTGATAGGTTTAGGGGATATAGCTATCAGCATGGAATCCATCCATCTGTCTGTCCATAGATGCATTATTGTGCACCCTATACCCTTTGAGCTATTTTCACGAAACTCTGTCAGGTTGTAGAGGGCATTTGGTAGGGGTGTCGGGTACAACAACTATAACTGACTTGGTCCATAAGTTGTCTCCCCTAGTCTCCAGAAATTGTAAAAATTTTGTGTGAACCATAACTTTAAAACACTTTAAGATATTTTCATGATACTTCACCAATATGTAGAGAAGATTGAGTAGGCATATCACATTCAAGAATGACAATTCTAACTGACTCCATTCTGCAGTTATCTCCTTGGTTATTTAAATCTTGTGTGGGCAATAACTCTAAAAATTCTTAAAGATATTTTTGTGATACTTTACCAATATGTAGAGGACATTGAGTAATTTTTCATTAAAATTTATGTAGCTATATTATGAAGACCCTTTCGTTGGTTTCATTACTATTAAGCATGATGGTATGTATAGTTCTAAAAATTTCTTGACACCATCCCCAAGCTGGGGCATGGCTTTTAAGTCAAGGTCACAGACTTTTCATACAAATGTCATTTTTAGCTCGCCTGAACAACATTCATGGAGAGCTATTGTACTACCCCCGGCGTCAGCGTCAGCGTTGGTGTTGGCATTGGTGTCGGCATCCACAAATGTTAATGTTTTTGTTAAAGTTTTTAAGACCTCATTATTTCCTAACCTTATCACCGATTTGCTTCATCTTTGGTATGCTGATACATATTGGTCCAAAATTTTGCGCAGTACCATCCCCACCACTCTAGATCATGTCAAGGTCAAGGTTACAGAATTTTCATGTTAAAATTTTATGTCAAAGTTTTTAGGATCTCATTACTTCTACACTAAGTGATGGATTTTGTTCCTATTTGGTATCATGATAGATACTGGTCAAAAGTTTTTATCAGCACCATCAGCACTCATGACCATGGCATTGAGGTCGAGGTCACAGACTTAGAATTTAAATGTTAAAGTTTTCGTTAATGTTTTTTAAGACCTCATTATTTCCAAACCTTATCACCGATTTCATTCATCTTTGGTTTGCTGATACATATTTGTCCAAAATTTTGTGCAGTACCATCCCCACTACCCTAGGTTATGTCAAGGTCAAGGTCACAGACTTAGAATTTTCATGTTAAAATTTTACATCGAAGTTTTTAGGATCTCATTACTTCTAAACTACACGATGGATTTAGTTTCTATTTGGTATCATGATAAGTACTGGTCAAAAAATTTTATCAGCACCATCAGCACTCATGACTGTGACCTTGAGGTCGAGGTCACAGACTTAGAATTTAAATGTTAAAGTTTTTGTTAAAGTTTTTAAGACCTCATTATTTCCTAACCTTATCACCAATTTCATTCATCTTTGGTTTGATGATACATATTTGTCCAAAATTTTGCGCAGTACCATCCCCACAACCCTAGGTCATGTCATGGTCAAGGTCACAGACTAAGAATTTTTATGTTAAAATTTTACGTCAAAGTTTTTAGGATCTCATTACTTCTAAACTACATTATGGATTTAGTTCCTATTTGGTATCATGATAGATACTGGTCAAAAAATGTCATCAGCACCATCAGCACTCATGACAGTGACCTTGAGGTCGAGGTCACAGACTTAGAATTTAAATGTTAAAGTTTTCGTTAAAGTTTTTAAGACCTCATTATTTCCAAACCTTATCACCGATTTCATTCATCTTTGGTTTGATGATACATATTTGTCCAAAATTCTACGCAGTACCATCCCCACCACCCTAGGTCATGTCATGGTCAAGGTCACAGACTAAGAATTTTTATGTTAAAATTTTACGTCAAAATATTTAGGATCTCATTACTTCTGAACTACATGATGGATTTAGTTCCTATTTGGTATCATGATAGATATTGGTCAAAAAATTTTATCAGCACCATCAGCACACATGACAGTGACCTTGAGGTCGAGGTCACAGACTTAGAATTTAAATGTTAAAGTTTTTGTTAAAGTTTTTAAGACCTCATTATTACCTAACCTTATTTCTGGCGAAAGAATGTGCACAATACTGGTTAACCGCTTAGAGGACTAAGCCTGCCCAGTAAACGTGTGGTTAGGTAAACTGACCGCGCTCGACATGACCCCATTGGGTTGACTGGGCCGTAAAACCTCAACACAAACAATTACCTAACCTTATCACCGATTTGATTCATCTTTGGTAGGATGATACATATTGGTCCAAAATTTTGTGCAGTACCATCCCCACCACCCTAGGTCATGTCAAGGTCAGTCACAGAATTTTCATGTTAAAATTTTACGTCAAAGTATTTATTTCTACACTAAATGATGGATTTAGTTTTTGTTAACGTTTTTAAGACCTTATTATTTCCTAACCTTATCACTGGATTGATTCATCTTTGGTTTGATGAATATTTTGCACATTGCAATCACCCCACCCACCCCAGGTCATGTCAAAATCAAGATCACGGACTTAGAATTTTCCAGAAACAAAATATGCAATATCAGGCGAGCTATCCTGTCTGGCAACAGGTCTTGTTGCTTATATTATAAAGACTGATTGATTTCACTGGTATATTGTAATAGTTATAGGGCTAAAGTTTTATTAGCTAAATCTTTGCACCTGTGCCTGACCTTCGAGGTCAAGGTCAAGGGCTTGTGTGATTAAATTCAATGTTATAACATATAGTATACAACTGCCATCTCCAGAGTCAAAGCTACATACTTTGTGCTCTTTAAAAAGTGGCAGTAGTTCTGGTTGGGGTTATATATGCCCCACTGGGCACTTTGTCTAGTTTAATGAAACTTGATACACTGATAGAGGGCCATGAGGGGAATTGCAGAATGCAAGAACCATAATCCTGTCACCAGTATTTACGGAGTTACTTCCCTTCTTAATTTTTGCAATGAAAAGCTTGTCCAGAGCATATCTCTGAAAGAATAGAAGGGAATTAAATGAAGCTTGATACATTGATAGATGGCCATCAGAGGAAGTATTACACTCTGGATAGAAGGGAATTAAATGAAACTTGATACATTGATAGATGGCCATCAGAAGAAGTGTAAAGTGTAGGCAAAGGTGCCTAAGCATCCGTCTGTCTGGCCATCTGTCCATCTGGAGTTATTTTCTTACTTATACTGTGGTTGCATGCCTTATTTTTATCATGATTTTTACATTCTTTGTTGAGAATCACTTACTTGACTAACACTAACACAAAATTTAGTTTCTTATTCTTATGGTTTAAGAGTTACAGGCCTTGCAAGGAAAGGGCCTTACATTTCTCCTTATTTTTGCATTCTTTGTTGAAAATCACTTACTAGGGAACACAAAACTGAGTTTCTTAGTCTTATGGTTTCAGAGTTATAGGCCTTGCAGGCAAAGGGCCTTATTTTTCACATTATTTTTGGATTCTTTGTTGAAAATCACTTACTAGAGAACACAAAATTGAGTTTCTTAGTCTCATGGTTTAAGAGTTACTGACCTTGCAGGCAAAGGGCCTTATTAGCTCACCTGAGCATGAAGTGCTCATGGTCAGCTATTGTGATCAGTCAATGTCCGTCGTCCATCATGCGTCGTCCGTCGTGCGGCATCAACAATTGCTTTAAAAGCCTACTCCTCCTACACCCCTGGGCCAATTGACTCAATCCTTGGTAGGAAGCATCTTGTAGATCAAAAATAGCTAAAATGGTTCTGATTAGAAATCCAAGATGGCCACCATCTTGAAAATCTATTTTTCGCTTCTTCTTCTGAACCGAAAGGCCAATTGACTCGAAACTTGGGAGGAAGCATCGACTTGTAGATAAAAAATAGCTAAAATCATTCCGATCAGAAATCCAAGATGGCCGTCATGGCAGCCATCTTGAAAATCTGTATTTCGCTTCTTCTCCTAAACCAAAAAGCCAATTGACTCGAAAACTTGGTTTGAAGCATAGATCAAAGATAGCTAAAATCGTTCCGATCGAAAATCCAAGATGGCCGCCATCCATCTTGAAAATCTACTTTTCGCTTCTTCTGAACCGAAAGGGATATTGACTTTAAACTTGGTAGGAAGCATCGGGGTTACTTGTAGATCAAAAATAGCTAAAATTGTCCCTATCCGAAATCTAAGATGGCCGCCATGGCGGCCATCTTGAAAATCTATTTTTCGCTTCTCCTGAATCGAAGGGCCAATTGACTCGAAACTTGGTAGTAAGTATCGGGGTGACTTGTAGATCAAAAATAGCTAAAATCATTCTGATCGGAAATCCAAGATGGCCAACATGATGGCCAGCTTGAAAATCTATTTTTGGCTTCTTCTCCTGAACTAAAAGGCCAATTGACTCAAAACTTGGTAGGAAGCATAAGGGTGACTTGTAGATCAAAAATAGCTAAAATCATTTTGATTGGAAAACCAAAATGGCCACCATGGCCGCCATCTTGAAAATCTGTTTTCCGCTTCTTCTCCTAAACTGAAAAGCCAATTGACTTGAAATTTGGTAGGAAGCATCGGGGTGACTTATAGGTCAAAAATAGCTAAAATCTTTCTGATCAGAAATCCATGGCGTCCATCTTAAAAATCTATTTTTCGCTTCTTATCCTAAACTGAAAGGCTTATTGACTTGAAACTTGGTAGAAAGCATTGGGGTCAAAATCGTCCCTATTGGAAATCCAAGATGGCGGCCATCTTGAAAATCTATTCTTCGCTTCTCCTGAATGAAAGGCCAATTGACTCGAATCTTGGCAGGAAGCATTGGGGTGACTTGTAGATCAAAAATAGCTAAAATCGTTTCGATCGGAAATCCAAGATGGCTGCCATGGTGGTCATCTTGAAAATCTATTTTTTTACATAGACTTATATAGAATGGCCCCATTCTTAGTATTGAAGCAGAAATAAGAAAAATGCCATAGATTATCATTACCCATGCCCATGACCTTAATGTCTGTGAAACACACTTTGAGTTATTGTGTCATAACTTTTATGTTAAAATATTATGAGAGCTCAGAATGATGGATTTAGTTAATATTTGGTATGATGTTAGATATCAATCCAAAGTATCCTAATTCCCCTCCATTTGTTTGTTTATTTATTCATCCATCTGTTCATCAGGCCTTCAAATGCCATAAGAGGGGCTGATTTTCCATAAAAAGTTAACATGTATTCATTGCAACTTTTACTTTAAAAGACTTCTCCCCTGACACTGCTGGATAGACTTTTTTAGCTCACCTGAGCCGAAGACTCAAGGTGAGCAATTGTGATCACTCACCGTCCATCGTCGTCGTCGTCCGTCTGTCCGTCCGTCCACAATCTTTAAACAACATCTCCTAAACCACTGATTGGAATTTGACCAAACTTCACAGGAATGATCCTTGGTTGGTCCTCTTTCAAAGTTGTTCAAATGGTTCCGGTCCATTGCATATCTAGGTCACAGAAGCTAAAAATAGATTTTTAAGCTAAAAACTTAAAAAATCTTCTTGTCAGAAACCACTGGACCGATTTCCATATAATTTTGCAGAAATGTTCCTTTGGTGACCCTCTACCAAGATTATTCAAGCCATTTGGATTCGTCAAAAAACACGGCCACCAGGGGGCGGGGCTTATTTTCCCTATATTATCTATATAGAAAACTTTAAAAATCTTCTTGTCAGAAACCACTGGACCGATTTCAATATAATTTTGCAGAAATGTTCCATTGGTGATCCTCTATCTAGATTGTTCAAGCCATTTGGATTCGTCAAAAAACATGGCCACCAGGGGGCGGGGCTTATTTTCCCTATATATCTATATAGAAAACTTAAAAAATCTTCTTGTCAGAAACCACTGAACCGATTTCCATATAATTTTGCAGAAATGTTCCATTGGTCATCCTCTACCAAGATTTTTCAAGCTATTTGGATTCGTTAAAAAACATGGCTGCCAGGGGGCGTGGCCTATTTTCCCAATATATCTATATAGAAAACTTTAAAAATCTTCTTGTCAGAAACCAATGGACCAATTTCAATATAATTTTGCAGAAATGTTCCATTGGTGATCCTCTACCAAGATTATTCAAGCCATTTGGATTCGTCAAAAAACATGGCCGCCAGGGGGCGGGGCTTATTTTCCCTATATATCATATAGAAAACTTAAAAAATCTTCTTGTCAGAAACCACTGGACTGATTTCCATATAATTTTGCAGAAATGTTCCTTTGGTGATCCTCTACCAAGATTGTTCAAGCCATTTGGATTTGTCAAAAAGCATGGCCGCCAGGGGGCGGGGCTTATTTTCCCCATATATCTATATAGAAAACTTAAAAAATCTTCTTGTCAGAAATCACTGAACCGATTTCCATATAATTTTGCAGAAATTTTCCTTTGGTGATCCTCTACCAAGATTGTTCAAGCCATAAGGATTTGTCAAAAAACATGGCCGCCGGGGGCGGGGCTTATTTTCCCTATATATCTATATAGAAAACTTAAAAAATCTTCTTGTCAGAAACCACTGGACCGATTTCCATATAATTTTGCAGAAATGTTTCTTTGGTGATCCTCTACCAAGATTGTTCAAGCCATTTGGATTCATCAAAAAAACATGGCCGCCAGGGGGCGGGGTTTATTTTCCTTATATATCTATATAGAAAACTTGAAACATCTTTTTGTTAGAAACCACTGGACC
Organism: Anodontia alba; assembly: GCA_964016985.1. Classification (NCBI taxonomy): domain Eukaryota; kingdom Metazoa; phylum Mollusca; class Bivalvia; order Lucinida; family Lucinidae; genus Anodontia; species Anodontia alba. Next base: position 69,455,234 of record OZ024826.1, read on the forward strand.
GATTTCATTATAACTTGGCAAAAATGTTTTCTTGAGGACTCTCTACCAAGATTGTTCAAGTAAACGTGATTCATCAAAAAACATGGCCGCCAGGGGTGGAGCTTATTTTCCCTTTATATCTATATAGAAAACTTGAAAAAATCTTCTTGTCAGAAACCACTGGACTGATTTCAATATAACGGCAGAAATGTTTCCTTGGTGACCCTTTACCAAGATTGTTCAAGCTGTCATGATTTGTCAAAAAACATGGCTGCTAGGGGGCGGGGCTTATTTTCCAGAAATATCTGTATAGAAAATTTTAATGATCTTCTTGTCAGAAACCACTGGACTGATTTCAATATAACATTGCAGAAATGTTTCTTATGTAACCCTCTTTCAAGGTTGTTCAAGCCATCATGATTTGTCAAAAAACAGGGGGCGGAGCTTATTTTCCCTATATATCTACAGAGAAAACTTTAAAAATCTTCTTGTCAGAAACCACCAGACCGATTTCATTATAACTTGGCAAAAATGTTTCCTTGGTGACCCTCTACCAAGATTGTCCAAGTGATTGTGATTTGTCAAAAAACATGGCTGCTAGCGGTTGGGGCTTATTTTCCATATATAATCTATATAGAAAACTAAAAAATCTTCTTGTCATAAACCACCAGACCGATTTCAATATAACTTGGCAGGAATGTTTCTTTGGTGACCCTCTACCAAGATTGTTAAAGCTGTCATGACTCGTCAAAAAACATGGCAGCTAGGGGCTTATTTTCTCTATATATCTATATAAAAAATTTTAAAAATCTTCTCGTAAGAAACCGTTGGACCGAGTTCAATGTAACTTGGCAGGAATGTTGCTTTGGTGTCCCTCTACCAAGATTGTTCAAGCCTTCATGATAGGTCAAAAAACATGGCCCCAGGGGGCGGGGCTTATTTTCCATATATACCTGTATAGAAAACTTTAAAATTCTTCTTGTCAAATACCTCCTGACTGATTTCAATAATGCTTTGGTGACCCTCTACCAAGAATGTTCAAGCAATCCTGGTTTGTCAAAAAACATGGCTGCTAGGGGGTGGGGCTTATTTTCCCTATAGATCTAAATAGAAAACTTTAAAAATGCCAGTACATGTAATTCTTTATGGTGAATGCATACACTTTCATTGGCAACTCTGTCACTTGGTTTTACTTCCCTTTTGGAAGGGTTCTATTGTAAAAGGAGGGAATTAGCTTCCCCTGGAGAGCATCTTTCCATTTGGAGGGACCCTCTTCAGAAGGAACTTTGTATGTTGGAATGGGATGGGAAATAGCAAAGATTGTCTCTTGTAAAAATCATGGGAGGGTCCACCAAGCATATCAAGTCCACTTAATTTTCATGATATATGATGTTGTAATATAGCATTGTCATGGGAAGTTATTTTTGGTAAAATTTAGTTTCTAGAAGTTAATTTGTTGTTAGTTCACTTGAGTCAAAGGCCCAAGATGAGCTTCTGTGACTGTTTGATGTCCAACATCTGTTGTGTGTCGTCAGCAATTTACTTAAATGACATCTCCGCCTAAACCGATGAATGAATTTTGAAATAATTTCACAGGAGTGCTCCTTTGGTGACCTTCTACCAAAATTGCTTAAATGGTTCTGCTCCGCTAAACAAGTTGACCACCAGAGCTAAAAATAGAAAAAAACAACCTTTAAACAACATCTCCTCCTAGGCCAATGACCTGATTTCAGAATAAGTTCACAGAAATGTTCCTCTTACGCTGCGTTACGAAACTCACTTAAATGGTTCTGCTCTGGTGGCCATTTTTTGCAGCAGAGCAGAACCATTTAAGTGAGTTTCGTAACGCAGCGTAAGAGGAACATTTCTTTAAACAACATCTCCTCCTAGGCCAATGACCTGATTTCAGAATAAGTTCACAGAAATGTTCCTCTTAAGCTGCGTTACGAAACTCACTTAAATGGTTCTGCTCTGCTGCAAAAAATGGCCACCAGAGCTAGACATATAATAGTCAAAAGTTCTAACCAGCCAACATTCGGCTTAAATCTTCATAAATGGCATTTGACATTTTCTCTTAAAAAAAAGTAGCTGATAAACTTCTAAGATTTTTCACTGAATAAATCATCAGGATAGCAGTACTCAAAAGAGCAAGCAAGAAATGGAATGGCCCAATTGTTCTTGCGTTACAGACTGACTAAGTTTCCATTGTGGTAAAAAGAAAATTACAGAATTCAAAATTTTTTAAACTTCATTGTCATTTTCTTGCTTTGCACTTCAACAGAGCTGCATTTTTAGCTCACCTGAGCTATGCTCAGGATAAGCTATAGTGATCACTTTTCGTCTGTCGGTCCGTGCGTGCGTGTGTACGTCCATCCATTAACTTCTCCTCTGAAGCCCTTGAGCCAATTTTGCTCAAATTTCATATGGAGTCTCCTTAGGTTGGGGGAAGGAAAGATTGCTAAAACGGTTGCAGTCCATTGACCAAGATGGCTGCCATGCCCATATATGGTGAAACCTTTAAAAATATTCTTCTCCAGAACCGAGGATGCCTTGTGGCTGAATCTTTGCACAAATCATTGGGGACAGGAGGTCTACCAAAGTTGCTAAAATAATGGTTGTACATTGACATTTGACCTTTTTACGGCAAGGTCGTTTGCTTCCCTATGCATTTGTATGGGAAAAATGTTGAGAATTACAAATGACTTCTCCTCTGGAGCCTCTGGGCCAATGTTCCTCAAATTTCATTTGGAGCCTCCCTGGGCTAGGGGAATGAAAGATTGCTAAAATGGTTGCTATCCGTTGACCAAGATGGCCGCCATGCCCATATATGGTAAAAACCTTTAAAAATCTTCTTCTTCAGAACCGAGGATGCCTTGTGGCTGAACCTTTGCATAAATCTTTGGGGATGGGAGATCTACCAAAGAAATGTTGCTAAAATAATGGTCGTACATTGACATTTGACCTTTTTCCGGCAAGGTCAAGTTTGCTTCCCTATGCATTTGTATGGGAAAAATGTTGATAATTTCAAACAACTTCTCCTCTGGAGTCTCTGAGCCAAAGTTGCTCCAATTTCATTTGGAGCCTCCCTGGGGCAGAAAGATTGCTGTCCATTGACCAAGGTGACCACCATGCCCATATATGGTAAAAACCTTTAAAAATCTTCTTCTCCAGAACAGAGGATGCCTTCAGGCTGAATCTTTGCACAAATCATCAGGGACAGGAGGTGTACCGTATGCATTTGTATGGGCCCCATACATTTATATGGAAAAACTATTGATTATTTCAGATGACTTCTCCTCTGAAGCCTCTGGGCCAGTGTTGCTCAAATTTCATGTGGAGCCTCCTTGGGGCAGGAGAACGAAAGATTGCTAAAATGGTCATGGTCCATTGACCAAAATGGCTGCCATGCTCATATATGGTAACATGTTGACATTTGACCTTTTTACGGCAAGGTCAAATTTGCTTCTCCATGCAATTGTATGGGCCTTATACATTTATATGGGAAAAATGTTGAGAATTCATATTTTGGACATCTCCTCTATAATCCAGTTGAATTGAAACTTGATGATGAGCATTAGGGTGCCTAGTAGACACAAAATAGCTAAATGAGCCGATAGAAAATCCAAGATGGCCGCCACAGGCGCCATCTTGAAAATCAATTTTCAACATCTCTTCACAAACTTTTGGTCGCTTTTAGCCAAAACTTGCTCTGTAGCAACAGGATTGAAACAAACTAAAATTTTGTTGATAGGAATTCTAAGATGGCCACAATGGTTCCACTCCATTGAACAAGATGGCCACCAGAGCTACAAATAGAAAATCTTCAATAAACATCTAGTCCTTGACCAATGGCCCGATTTCAAAATATTTGCTCAGAAGTGTTTCTCCAATGACCCTCTACCGAAATTGCTAAAATAGTTCCACTTGGCTGAACAAAATGGTGGCCAGAACTAAAAATAGAAAAAACCTTTAAAAGGCATCTCCTCCTGGGCCAGTGAAATTTCAAAGTAATTTCACAGAAGTGTTTCTCTTATGGCGCTTTACCAAAATTGCTAAAATAGTTCTGCTCGGCTGAACAAAATTGCCACAAGTGCCAAAAAAACAACATTAAACGACATCTCCTCATTGGCCAGTGGCCTGATTTCAAAATGATTTCACAGAAATGTTCCTCTTATCTCCCTTTTTTTGACTAGATATGGCACTTTGAAAATTTCAGCATTTTAACCTTGTAAGCAAGATATCTCAAAAACTGTTTAAGCCATTGCCTTGAAACTTAACAGGCTGATAGGGAATGATGAGTAAATGACCTGATTAACTTACAGCAGTTAATTCAGGTGAGCATGCGTTGTGGCCCCTGGGCCTCTTATTTAATGTTTTTATTGTTAGTGATAAAGTTTTAACTGCGGCTGTTTATTTTTAGCTCCTCTGAGCACAGTGCTCAAGGTGAGGTATTGTGATCAGTCTTTGTCTGTCATCCATGCGTCCATCCATCCGTGCGTCGTCAACCTTTGCTTTAAACAACTTCTTCTCCAACACTGTTGGACAGATTTTAGAATAATTTCACAGAAATATTCCTTCGGTGACCCTCTATCAAAATTGCTCAAACCGTTCCGGTCCATTGCACATCTAGGTCACGGGAGCTAAGAATAGATTTTTTAACTGAAAACTTTAAAAATCTTCTTATCTGAAACCAGAAGGCCCAGGTCTTTGATATTTGGTATGTAGCTTCATCTAGTGGACCTCTACCAAAGTTGTTCAAATTATAGCCCTGGGATCAAAAATGGCCCCGCACCGGGGATCACTTGTTTACTTAGACTTATATAGGGAAATACTTCTAAAATCTTCGTCTGAAAGCAGAAGGCCCAGGCCTTTGATATTTGATACATAGCTTCACCTAGTGGACCTTTACCAAGATTGTTCGTTATTGCCCTGGGGCCAAAAATGGCCCTGCCCTGGGGCTGACATGTTTTACATAGACTTATATAGAGAAAACCTTTAAAAATCTTCTTATCTGAAACCAGAAGGCCCGGATCTTTGATATTTGGTACATAGCTTCACCTAGTGGACCTCTGCCAAGATTGTTCTGATTATAGCCCTGGGGCCAAAAATGGCCCCACCCTGGGGCTGACATGTTTTACATACACTTATATAGGAAAAAACTTAAAAAATCTTCTTGTCTGAAAGTGCAAGGCCTAGGCCTTGATATTTGGTATGTAACATTGCCTATAGGTCCTTTTACATGAGTGTTCAAATTATGCCTCTGTGGTGAAAAGAGGCCCCACCCACCAAGAGTAGATGACCTTTAAGTCAAAGGTCAAGGTCACCATGACCTTTAGTACCAGAAAAGCTTATAATTCTGCAATGTTTATGGTTAGGACCCTCAAACTTAGTAGAAATGTTGGTCTTCACCAGTAGATGATCCTGAGGGCAAATGTCAAGGTCACCAGAACCTTTAGTACTAAAAAGCTTGATAACTTGGCAAAAAACAAATTAGGGATAGGACCCTCAGAAGGGATGTTGATCCTCACCAGTAGATGACACCGAGGGCAAAGATCATGGTCAAGGTCACCATAACCTTTAGTACTAAAAACTTATAATTCAGCAGTGCTTGAGGCTAGAACACTTGAACTTCGATGGGATGTTGGTCTTGACCAGTAGATGACCCTAATGGCAATGGTCAAGGTCACAGTGACCTCCAGTACAAAACAAGCTTAATACTCGGCAATGCTTGGGGATAGGACCCTCAAATGTCGTAGGGATTTTTCTTCCGACCAGAAGATGACTCTGAGGGTAAAGTTCATGGTTAAGGTCAGTCACCCTGACCTTTAGAAAAGCATCTCGGTTAGCAATGCTATGTATAACATGATTCAGGTGAGCGATATAGGGCCATCATGGCCCACTAGTTTGGATTTGCAATTCATAGAATAAGGATTGTGCATGCGCATGTAAGTTTTTTATACACCCCTTTGAAAAAGGGGACTTATTATGTTACAGGGTCTGGCATCCGTCCGTCTGTCTGTAAACTTTTTTGTTTCCTGCTAACTCCTCCTACAGTTTACATTTGATCAAGCTGAATCTTGTTTCAAGGTTACAGTCCACCAGATATTAGCAGAGTTATGCCTCTTTGAAAATTTCTGTAAATTTTTCGTTTCCAGCTAACTCCTCCTACAGTTCACATTTGATCAAGCTGAAGCTTGATTTATAGTTAGACCATGATGTGGAGCAGAGCATTTTGTTTCGAGGTTACAGTCTACCAAATATTAGCACAGTTATATCCCTTTGAAAATTTCTATAAATTTTTCATTTCTAGCTAAGTCCACCTAAAGTATAAGTCTGATCAAGCTGAAACTTCGTAAATAGTTACACGATGATGTGGAGCAGTGCACATTATTTTGAGGTTATAGTACACCAAATATTAGCAGAGTTATGCCCCTTTGAAAATTTCCATAAAGTTTTCATTTCCAGCTAACTTCTACAGTTTACATCTGATCAAGCTGAAATTTGATTTATTATGATTAATTTACCATGATGTGGAGCAGTGCATATTGTTTCCAGGTTACAGTCCACCAAATATTAGCAGAGTTATGTCCCTTTGAAAATTTCTGTAAACTTTTCGTTTCCGGCTTACTCTGCCTATAGTTTACATCCAATCAAGCTAAAACTTGATTTATAGTTAGACCATGATGTGGAGCAGGGCATATTGTTTCAAGGTTACAGTTCACCAAATGTCAGCAGAGTTATCCCCCTTTGAAAATTTTGGTAATTTATTTGTTTCCAATTAACTTCACTTACAGTTTACATCTAGAGCACTGAATTATACAGGAATAAGTATATATGCTACATCTTATTACTTGCCACAGGCGTATAATGCCTTGGCTTGCAGAGCTCTTGTTTAAACTTTGCTAGAAAACTGTGTTTTATATCAAAATTGCCTTAATCTTTGCCAGCTTATCATATTAGAATGTCTGAAAATATTTTAGACCAAATATATTTCAATCCATTCACTTTTAATAGGATTTACCAAGAAAACAAAAGTGGCCGGTTAGATGATTTGCCCAGTATAGAAAAACCTTTAAACAGTCCATCAACAGTTTACTCAAACTTCATCTCTTCCTAAAAGCAGTGAATGTTCAAAATAATTTAACAGGAATGTTCCTTGTGTGGCCCGCTATCAAATTTGCTAAAATGGCCACCAGAGCAAAATATAGAAAAAACTTTAAATGTCATATTGGTATCCTCCTAGACCAATGGCCTGTTTTCGAGATAATTTCCCCTATGACCCTTTACCAATCTTTCTTTTTTTGCTGAACAAAATGGCTGCCAGAGTTAAAAACAGAAAAGAAAACTTGAAATGACATCTTCTAGGCAAATGGCCAGATTTCAAAATAATTTCACAGAAATGTTTCTCTAATGACCCTTTACCAAAATTGCTAAAATCATTCCATTCAGCAGAATAAAATGACCACCAGTGCTAAAAATAGAAAAAAAAAACCAACCTTTTAAACGACATTTCCTCCTCATCAAATGGCCCGATTTCAAAATAATTTAAAAGAAATGTTCCTTATATGACCCTTAAACAAAATTGCTAAAATTGTTTTGCTTCGCTGAACAAAATGGCCACTAGAGCTAAATTAGAAAAGCCTTGAAAAGACCTCTCCTAGCCCATGGCCCGATATCGAAATAATTCCATAAAATGTTCCTCATATGATCCTTTACCAAAATTGCTAAAGTCATTCTGCTCTACTGAACAAAATAGCTGCCGGAGCTTAAAAATAGAAAAAAACTTAAAACGATAACTTCTCCTAGGCAAATGGTTTCACAGAAATGTTCCTCATATGAACCTTTAGCAAAATTGCTAAAATCAGTTGGCTTGGCTGAATAAAATAGCTGCCATAGCTAAAAAAAGAAAAACCTTTTAATGACATCTCCTAGGCCAGTGGCCCATTTTCAAAATAATTTCATAGAAATCTTCTGCTTTACCCCAGAACTAAAAATTAAAGAAAACCTTTAAAAGATATCTCCTCCTATGCCAATGGCAGGATTTCAAAATAATTTCACAGAAATGATCCTTGGATGACCCTCTTCAAAAATTACTAAAATCATTCTTCTCCACTGAACAAGATGGCCACTACAACTAAAAATAGAAAAAAACCTTTAAACAACATCTCTGAGGCCAGTGGCCTGATTTCAAAATAATTTCACAGAAATGGTGACCTTCTACCATAAAAGCTATAATGGTTCGCTCTGCTGAACAAAATAGCTGACAGAGCTAAAAATAGAAAAACCTTTAAACAACATCTTCTCCTAGGCCAGTGACCTGATTATACCCCTGGCATACAAAGTATGCAGAAGGGGTATATAGTTTTTGTCGGTTCCGTCGGCCATTCATCTGTCCATCCTTCCCTCTTTCCATCCGTCTGTCCGTCCCTCCTTCTGGGCAAACGATAGGACACTAGTTGGGTCTGCCTATGTTGGGTACTTGCCATTTATTCTGTTAGTGTCCAAAAATGGTAGCCAACAAATTTGAGGGTTTGTTGGTATTTTAGGGGCATTTTTGTCTCTTGTTGGGTAATTTTTTACTATTGAAGTGCCCAGCTAGAGTGCATTCGTGAGAACGTCCGTGATCACATCCGTCAAAACTTGCTATAACCAAGTTTTACTTCAAAGTTTTTTAATTACTTATATCTCAGCAGCCATTGATCAAAAACTTTTCATATTTGGTATGGGGGTACCTGGGAGGGTTCTCATCCATTCTACATCTACCAACCCCGGGATATGCCCCAGGGCGGGACTAGAGGTCAAAATCTAGGATGCCTCAATAAAGTAGTATATTGCAATTTGTTTATACAGACAATCTCTTAATGAAGAAGGATGGGCATCAGGCATGTTTATCACATCAACATTCAGTGTAAGAAGGTCAAGGTCATTGTGACCTTATTTTCATGCTCCAGCAATTTTGCCTTATATTTTGAAGACTTTTTCATGGATTCATGTGATACTTGGGATATTGGTTCTGTGTGACACCAAGACTGACATTATAACAAATGTAGGTCACCTTGACCTATATTTCATGGTCCAGTGATTTTACCTTATATCTTGAATATTATTTGATGTATGAACATCATTAGTTTGGATAATGAGTCAGTACAATTGGACAGTTGACCTAAAATTAAATGTAGGTCCCTGTGACCTATATTTCATGGTCCAGTGGTTTTGTCACATCTTGAAGACAATTTGAGGTATGATTATTATATACTGAGACGAAAAAGAAATGCACAGATGTTTTGATCAAATAACATTTGATTAGATGACCTGAAAACTATTTGTTTTATATTATTGGCCTTCTCTGGATACTCAAGATCAGATCCCATGAAAAGCACGCAGGTCGATACTCATAATATCACGAACTTCAGGTAACTCATGAAATCACGTTTTTTCATGCTGAGTGAGATACATGACTAGTTATAAGCTTGAATTTTTTTCTGAGCCGTCATTCGGGATAGCATTACACTTTAACTTCAGTCGCTGAATGAAGAAACGTCGCAGATCATGCCACGGCTATGTCAAACTGATCATGATTGTGCCGTTACAATGTTGTTGCAGGATATTTCGCAATCTGATGTCTCCCGACGACTAAAAGTTAATCATTGGACCATCATTCGACTCTGGCGACTTCTTCGTCACACTGGGACCACAGCCGACCGACCACGAAGTGGACGTCCCAGGGTAACGACGGCCATCATATACGCCTTACACATCTGCGAGACAGGTTCCAGACTGCAACAGAGACTGCACTGAATACACCTGGTACACACAACAACTGTATCCATCCTCAGACTGTCAGAAATCTGCTGCGTGATGTCGGATTAAGGGCACGTAGGCCATATGTTGGGATACCACTGACAGTGCATAGAAGGGCAATACGTTTAAACTGTCTGGAACGGCATCGACCCGTTAACTTTCCGAGATGGCCATGGCGCAACATACTGTTCTCTGACGAGTCCAGGTTCAGCCTTCATCGTACAGACGGTCGGAAACGTGTATACCCATGGAAGGGTGATCGTTACGCAGACGCATGTGTTATTGAACATGATCGGTTCGATGGTGGATCGGTAATGGTGTGGGGGAGTATTGCATATGGTTTCAAATCACCACTGGTTGTTATCAATGGAACCATGAATGCAGTAAAATACATCTTAGCGCCACATGTTGTTCCTATTGCACAACAGGGTGCTTTAATGACAACGCACGACCCCATGTTGCTTGGATCTGCACAGACTTTCTGGCTCAGAACAATATTCACGTCATGGACAGGCCTCCTTATAGCCCGGATTTTTCCCTGATAGAGCATCTTTGGGATGAATTAGACCGTAGAGTTAGACGTCGTGTTAATTTACCAGTGACGTTACAAGAACTGACAGATGCATTAGTTGACGAAGGGAATAACATTCCGATGTGCAAAATTAACCAACTGATAGATTCAATGGAATCCAGGATTCAAGAAGGCGTAAATGGGAGAGGTGGACATACTCGTTATTGAATTGCAAAAATGTGAATGACAAAAATCATATTTTCTACGGTCATTCTCTCCCTTCCGCTGATTCAAGAAGGGCAGTTGTCAGTTTCTGGCGAAAGAATGTGCACAATACTGGTTAACCGCTTAGAGGACTAAGCCTGCCCAGTAAACGTGTGGTTAGGTAAACTGACCGCGCTCGACATGACCCCATTGGGTTGACTGGGCCGTAAAACCTCAACACAAAACAAAATGACCTTTGCTTACTTTTTACGTGCAGTGTAGTTACAGTAATAAAAGTCGAGGACATTTGACTTTCGATATTGAAAGGTTAATGATTGCTGGATAAAATGATATGAAATTCTTTGTCTTTCGAATATTCTGAAGTAAAAAAAATGGAGTGCATATCTACCTGTGCGTTTCTTTTTTCATTTCAGTATAGTTTGGGATTATGTGACCTATATTTCATAGCCCTATGATTTTATCTTATATCGCCCATGATTTGATGCCTAAGTATCATATTTACATATAACGACAAAGTGTGACCCAAACTTTGACCTCAAAGTAAATATAAATCTGCATGACCTATATTTCATGGTCTAGTGAGTTTGCTTAATATCTTCTAGATTATTTAATGGATTAATATCATAGCTGGTATAATGGATCAATGTGACCATCAGATTGACCTCTCAGGTATATGTAGTTCAGTGACCTATATGTTATGGTCGAATGATTTTGCTTCATGTCTTGAACACTATTTACTCCAGAAAAGTTGTACTTGGGATGATAGATCAGTGCCAGGCAGAGACTGATCTTGTAAACTATATGTGGGTCAGTGACCTATATTTCATAGTCCATTGGTTTTGCCAGCTAAAGGTAGAGCTAGAGATAAACTTTCAAACGACATGTCCTTGTAGGCCAATGGCATGATTTCAAAATAATTTCTCAGAAATGTTCCGTGGATGACCCTCTACCAAAAGAAAAACCTTCAAATGACATGTCCTCATAGGCCAATGGCATGATTTCAAAATAATTTCTCAGAAATGTTCCGTGGGTGACCCTCTACCAAAATTGCTACAATGGTTCTTCTCCACTGAATAAAATGGACATCGGAGCTAAAAATAGACAATCACTCACCTGATTACCAGATAAATTGGCCTTTCGATTCAGGAGAAGAAGTGCAAATTAGACTTCCAAGATAGCGGCCATGGTGTCATCATGGATTTCTGATCAGAATGATTTTAGCTCTTTTTTATCTACGACCTGATGCTTCCCCCAAGTTTGGAGTCAGTTTGCCTTTCGGTTCAGGAGATAAAGCGAAAAATAGATTTTTAAGATGACAGCCATGGTGGCCATCTTGGATTTCCGATCAGAATGATTTTAGCTATTTTGACCTATAAGTCACTCAGATGCTTCCTATCAAGTTTCAAGACAATCGGCATTTTGTTTCAAGAGAAAAAACGAAAAATAGATTTTCAAGATGGCGGCCATCTTGGATTTCTGATGGGAATGATTTTAGCTATTTTTATCTACAAATCACCCTGATAGACGGCAGCCATGGCGGCCATCTTGGATTTCTGATCGGAACAATTTTAGCTATTTTTGATGTACAAGTCACCTGAATGCTTCCTACCAAGTTTCAAAACAATTGACTTTTCAGTTCAGGAGAAGAAGTGAAAAATAGATTTCCAAGGTGGCCACCATCTTGGATTTCAGTCTGGAATGATTTCAGCTATTTTTGATGTACAAGTCACCCCGATGCTTCCTACCAAGTTTCAAGTCAATTGGTCTTTCAGTTCAGGAGAAGAAGCAAAAAATAGATTTTCGAGATGGCTGCCATGGCGGCCATATTGGATTTCCCATCAGAAATATTTTAGCTATTTTTTGATTTACAAGTCACCCCGATGTTACCGATGAAGTTTCAAGTTAATTGGCCTTCTGGTTCAGGACAAGAAGCGAAAAGTAGATTTTCAAGATGGCTGTGGCAGCCATCTTGGATTTCCGATTAGAACGGTTTTAGCTATTTTTGATCTACAAGTCATCCGGATGCTGTCTACCAAGTTTCTAGTCAATTAGCTTTATTGTTCAGGAGAAGAAGCAAAAAATAGATTTTCAAAATGGCCCCCACGGCGGCCATCTGGGATTTTAGATCAGAACGATTTTAGCTACTTTTGATCTACAAGTCACCCAGATGCTTCCTACCATGTTTCAAGTCAATTGGCTTTATTGTTCAGAAGAAGAAGCGAAAAAAAGATTTTCAAGATGGCCACCGCCGTGGTGGCCATCTTGGATTTCCGATAGGAATGATTTTAGCTATTTTTGGTCTACAAGTCACCTCAATGCTACCTACCAAGTTACAAGTCAATTGGCCCTTCAGTTCAGGAGAAGAAGCGAAAAATAGATTTCAAGATGGCCGCCATTGGGGTGGCCATTTTGGATTTCCGATCGGAACGATTTTAGATATTTTAGATCTACAAGTCACCCTGATGTTTCTTACCAAGTTTTGAGTCAATTGGCCTTTATGTTCAGGAGAAGAAGCAAAAAATAGATTTTCAAGATGGCAGCCATGGCGGCCATCTTGGATTTCTGATGGGAACGATTTTAGCGTTTTTTGATCTACAAGTCACCCCAATGCTTCCCACCAAGTTTCGAGTCACTTGGCACAGGGGTGTAGGAGGAGTAGGCTTTTCAAGCAAATTGTTGACGACGGACGACGCCTGACGGTCGAGGGAAGATGCACGACGGACGACAGACATTGACCGATCACAATAGCTCCCCTTGAGCACTTTGTGCTCAGGTGAGCTAAACAGCAATACTGAATAGTGAAACATCCATAATTTGCTTTAAGTATAACAAACCAGTTTGATCTATCATTTTTAATGGTAATAAACTTGTTTCAGATCTGGATGTTGATACAAATACTCCTGAGACCTGAGATTATAAAGACTCAATGTATTGCTATCCAGCAGCAGGTTGTATAATGACTGGGAATTTAAAAATAGTTCCTGATTCTAGAATCCGAAATATAATTTCTAAAGGACCGAAATACTGATTTCCTTCTAATATTGATTTCAGTAAATGTAGGGAAGAAATTGCTGCTGCCTTGAATGAATTTGTTAATCGATGGTGTAAGCGAGAGTATGTTGAATATGCAGCTCTAGAAGAATGGAAACTGAGCATTTTGAGAATAGTTAATGAATGCATTTCTTTCTATTGTCAAAATACTAATTTATTACCTCCTAAACTAAAGACGTCTTTACGTCACCTTAAACTAGGTACACTATATTCAAGAATTTCATAAGAAGTATGTTTTGGTTCTGGCAGACAAGGCAGCAAACAGTGTCATCATTGTTTGACAGCTCCATTATCTTTATACCCTCAAGCAAGACTTAGGTAGAACAAAGGCCTATGAACTGATTGAAGAGAGGTCTGTGGTTTATAATCATACCTACCATTCAGCCACCAAGTTTGTTGTAAGTGTTAAAGAAGGCCAAGATAAGCTTCCTATGTTATATTGGTTGCCTAAACTTCACAAAATACCATACAAAGCATGGTTTATTGCAAATTCAAGCTCTTGTACAACTACTGAACTTTCTAAATTGTTGACTTCTTGTCTTACTGCTATCAGAAAGCATGTGATTAAATATTGCAACAAGGTCTATGAAAGATCAGGTAAGAATATGATTTGGTCCATGAAAAATTTAAATGAAGTTTTGAATAAACTAAAATCCAGAAATTTTTGTGCATCAAGTCTGTCTAGGTATGATTTTTCCATGCTTTATACTACGCTACCTCATAATTTTATAAAAGAAAAACTTAATGATTTAATTGAATGAACATTTCATAGGGCAGGTTCCCTTTATTTTAACTGCACAATACATTAACCTATAGATAATGTGCTATTCTATTCTGTTTTCACACCTTCCACAGAAAAAAAATGACCTTTCAGTCGTAGTCTTAATCCAGAAGGTCCCTTAGGCAGTTACCTGTGTGATGTAACCCTCCCCGCTTAATTGATCACGTGTCAGTTTCTTTTCTGTGGACAAAGAAATTCAAGAAGGATTTATTTACCAGTGAAAGAAATTCGGATTATTTTTTTTCTTCACTGTTAAATTTCTGTATCCTTGTGTTTCTTTTGTTTCTTTATCACTCCTTTCACTATCCATGTTATTTATTTGAAAATTCGATTGTCAATTTCTTGAATTTATTGACTGGCTTTTCACGACATGCGTTTTCGCGACTCTCGCTATATCGGCACAACGCTCGTGTGTGGTCGGTTCGGAAGTTGTGTTTTTTATATCGAAAATATTAACTTGTTCTTTTTGTTCCAGGTTATTTAGCCATGCGACATGCTATATCTGGACTCTTTTTGTTCCAGGTTATTTAGCGATGCGACATGCTATATCTGGACTATTATTGGATATCTTGCAGAGAACTTTGAGTTGGCTGAAGATTTCTGTGGTGGAGAAGCTGATTAGTAAAAAACTTGTCAACCCTTCTGGGTTATATGACAATTCTTTACTGATGGGACACCACCCCATATGGCTATACTGCCCGGGGTAAGACGCATCAAGGTGGCATCTTTGGGTACTTAATATCCAATAAAGTCTAAGTCCACCAGTCACTGGTCCACCAGTCAGCCAAGCACCAGTCAACCATGCACCAGTCAGTCAGCTTCACCAGTCACCGGTCAACCAGGCATGGGCTACCAGGCACCAGTCAACCAGGCACCAGTCAACCAGTCACCAGTCCACCAGTCATCAAGTCACCAGTCAACCAGGCACCAGTCAACCAGGCCCCAGTCAACCAGGCACCAGTCAATAATTCACGTTAATTATTCACTGGGTAAATTAAGTTTCTGACATAATCTCACCGGGAAAATAGTCACGAGTACTAGTTTCCGGTCATTATGTCCATTTAATAGTAAATTTCACCAGGCAAATAGTTACGAGTACTAATGTCTGGCCATTATATTACATATTTAGTGACTTTCACTGGGCAGGAATTACGAATACTAGTGTCCGGTCATTTTGTCCAATTATCAGTATATTTCACCGGGCAAAAAGTTATAAGTACTAGTGTCTGATCATTATATGGCATTACTAGTGACTTTTACCAGGCAAGAGTTATGAATGCTAATGTCCGGTCTTTATGTCAGGTTACTAGTGCCCGCGTAATAGTCACTGGTCCCCGAACAATCTGTTATTGCTCATAGAGCTTCATGTACAAGTCAAATCTTCGGTTTCAGGTTATAGAATTACAGCAATGAGCTCAAATACCTAGTAACCATCCATGTCGGATTTTTAGCGATTTTCACCGGGCAGTAGTTATGTACACTAGTGTCCGGTCATTATGCTAGTTACTAGTGCCCGAGTAATAGTCACTAGTCCCCGAACAATCTTACTGCTCATAGAGCATCATAGACAAGTCAAACCTTGGGTTACAGGTTATAGAATGACAGCGATGGGTTCGAATACCTAGCAGCCACTTATATCATAGAATTCTGTCCCGTCTTTTCTGAATTAGACTTAGAATTCTAGATATATATATATTTATCTTTGGTAAATGAATTAGAATTATCGATTATGATCAAATTCGCTATTCATTGACCAAGTATAGGAGTTAGTTCTATCTATATTTAAAATAACTTATCTCTCTCTCTCTCTTATTCACTGGAAAGAGATTAACCTTTTTAGGGTATTCACCTTATTTGGCTTCAAGGCAAAGGTGAATTCCATAAATGTATCGTTATTTTTGAAGAAGAAAAATATACACGGAATCTAATTATTTCTTCTTTTCATCCTAAGTTTTTCTACATGCTCATGATATGTATCAGCATGCAGTCTAGGGAATAAGTAAGATATAGAAAGCAGCAGTCGATCCTCTCTGCTTTCTATTAATATTACACTCATAAAGTATCAGAAATCTAGACGAATTAGACAACTGATCATTAGTAATTAGGAAATTTATTAGAATTTCTTTTATACTTTTATACTTAAATTTTCTTATATATTTAATTGAAATAATTAAGGTTATTTATCTACAACCTCTCTAGATTACAATGATTAGTATAGAAGTCTAGTTGAGGTACATATTACCTTATGTTTATGTATATGGAAAATAGTCGGTCAGTTATACTATTATTCCATATTACACTATCTATTGATTAATTATGAAAAGAGTCTAGGGCAGTCGTGCCCTGTCTGAACTCTGGAATAAAATAATTGATAAGAAGAAAATTATATATTAAGGCATATATAATTCGATATGTTCTTTACCTTGCCTTTCCTTTTCTTTCTGGATCATCTAAGACTATGATAGTAATGTTTCTGATAATTTATGTCTCAGTTATAGAATTTATTACGCTGAAAATTCTTCATCTGGGAATAATAATTTTGCTATAGTTACGATTGGAAATTATATAAGGAAGGTGTGAAACTTATAAACAGCTAGACCTAATCTACGTATAGTATAGGTCTACATTATCTATTCTATTGAGGAAGAGTTTGCTTCGACAGCTAGACCTAATCTACGTATAGTATAGGTCTACATTATCTATTCTATTGAGGAATAGTTTGCTTCGACTAGCTCTAACGCCTCTATTATTTACACTTGTACAAGGGTCCATGTCAATCAAAATTTGCTCAGACCTTTGGACTAGACAAATGAATAGATATTCAGTAAAGGCATTAATTTATCCAGTACATGATTGATTATTATTATTGCCTTAATTACATATTATATACAGTTTGTCTACTTAATTATTTAATTGGCTATGGAACCATTCAGAAACCATCACAGTCAATTATTTCTTAGATCTAAACAGTTCGAAGGCATAGATCTTATATATAAAATGCTTAGAAGGTAATTAACATAACGAATAGTTTACCTCAAAATAGCAGATATAATTATATTCAAATTAATCATCCCTTTGTCCTACTCTGTATGTTGAAGGTTAAGACATTGGGGAAATTATCTTATATATATATATAATGCTGAGAGAATAATTAACGTAACGAATAGTTTACCTCAAAATAGCAGATACAATTATATTCAATTTAATCATCCCTCTGTCTTACTCTGTACGTTGAAGGTTAAGACAATGGGGAAAAGATATTTAATAACGAATTAGTGACAAAATAAGAAAATTTTCATTATCTCTATATATTAGGACTATACAATTATTTACTTGGCCCCCTTTTATGGTTAGATTCGTTAAAGGGATCAACAGTTCTTCTCGCTATAAGAATTCAAGTTCTATTTGCGAGTATTGGAAAGAATACTATCTTGATATTCTGTTCGCTTCAAGATAGAAGTCCTATATAAATAATCTCAATTTCAAAGCTGGATATTATACTTTAGATATGATAGTCATTTCAAGACTTTTCGATGGGTAATGAAATGCACTGTCTCAATTCATAATATAGAGTTCGTTTATATAAACTTCACAACGTAGTAAGTTCCGCACCTACGTTTCCGGTCAGATCTTACTATTTCGTGATACGATTTCGAACATACCGAAAGTTGTCCTATTATACATCGGTAAACGAACTTTCGCTTAGCATTCACGCTTTAAGCCATTAAGATTATTTGACAATATTTGGAAATAATATATAATAACCGATATATATGTATATATATATATATGTATATATATATCTTTAATTTTATGCTTAACTAGCTTTTTATGTTAGATTTACCTTTCTCGCTACTTCCCAGGTCTAAATCTTACTAACAATATTGACCTTTCACGTTACGTTGCAGGTCAAAAATCTTTCCTAAACAATTTTAACAGTAATTTCTCAGTATTCAGTGCGTAACAACTATATGAATACTTGGTAGTAATTTCAACACTTCGTTCTTTAAGCTAAGCTAAAGACAAGCTTTAGTTCTTAGAATGGATACTATCCTACGATTCGGTTCAAGGAGATACATCCATTCAGATCCCATTTCTGTTTATTTCTACCATACAATTTAGATGACTAAGAACTCATTTTTCTATCTTTGAATACAGAAATAATGAGTGGTTGTTCTTGCATATTTGATGACTTCAAATTAATAATAATTACCTATATTATTTCAAATTAATACATGTTTTATCTTTGCATCAGGGGTCATTGGTAACACAATATGAATTATAACTCTCTATGATTTACGCATAGATCTCGAGAGTATACATATTTTCTTCCTGAATTTCGATACCAGCACGAAATCGAGTATTTCAGGAATTATCTATTGTCTAGAAATGGTTTTTTTTACACTATACATTTTCAATTCTAAAAGTTTTTGAATGTTTATCTATAAAATTCTGGGCAGTCATTTTTTATCTCTATTTTCCTTGGACAGTCTTTCTGTCACGGTGAAGGACCTATCCTTTATACACTTTTAAACTGGTAAAGGCAGAGTTATTCCTTGCCCGAATAAAATAGTTACGCTTAACGATTTATTCATAGCAGGAATTTGCCCTGGTAGTATATTCTTAATTTGTTGTTTCTATATCTATTCTCACAATTCTTAAATATTTGTGCAGAATAGTAACTCTATCTCTGAACCTATAAGTTTAGTGTTATCAGAGATAATTTATCAATATGACTGAATTAATTTTCTAGAGAATGTCTGTCGCCCAGTTACATTCTTTCTAGAGTTCTTTCCCTTGTCGGAACATTCTGGTTCTTCATTACAAAGTTAATATTTGAATTTTGCTTGGATACCATGATTATGTACTTCAGAGGAGAGTCATGGTATTCTATTTCTGGCAATAGAAAAGATTCTATCCAGTTATTTCCTATGGCTTAATCTCAATGTATGGCAGGATTTTAAGCCAATATAAGGTTGTCTTACAGTTGAATATTATCAGCCTTTATTCTTCTCTCTTATATAAGTCTGTCAAACTCTACGTATGATGTTAGCAGTCTCTTCCTTTCTTAATTTGTCCAGGACACGAATCGCTCTCGATATGTCCTATGACAAGTGTTTATTTTATGACTTAGGTTGTCTTTCTTCTCTGCAGGTTTAGGCAGCCTCTGTATTTTCTCTTTGCCTAGACTAAAAATTCGCGGGTTCAACCCCCGCCGAGGTCGGGTAACATTCTTTCGTGGAGATTGATCATGAAATATTTTCTACGGTCATTCTCTCCCTTCCGCTGATTCAAGAAAGGCAGTTGTCAGTTTCTGGCGAAAGAATGTGCACAATACTGGTTAACCGCTTAGAGGACTAAGCCTGCCCAGTAAACGTGTGGTTAGGTAAACTGACCGCGCTCGACATGACCCCATTGGGTTGACTGGGCCGTAAAACCTCAACACAAACAAGACTAAAAATTCATTTATGTATTAGTCTAGCAATAGTTAAACCATAAAGTATGTATATACTTTTATTTCCTGATGGATAACTGAAATTTGGTTAAGACTACTCCATCTACACAATTTATTATTTCCCTTTTATTTGATATTAAAAAGGGACTAATTATACAATATAATGTCTATCTCAATTTCATGACCTGTTTATTGGAAATGGTCATATCATTCCAATTAACAGACTCTAATGAGATCTTAATTCTAATAGTTTAGATTATTACAATTAGATAATCTTTACATGTCTAGAATTTATCCGAAAATCTCAAGATATGTAGGTTTTCTATAGGAAACTCGACTTAGAAGACTTTCCTCTTTTAATTTGTGCCTTAAGATAGACAGCTTATTGTCTAGACTTCTGTTTGACAAGTTCCGTTTCAAATATATTATCAAACAATATTCTTGAGCTTGCATTTGAAATGCAATATTGAGGTTATGTCTCAATGACTCTTTATTCTTTTTTGGGGCCAACAGTTGTTTCCCCAAAAAAAGAAGATGGGGGGAGGGGGGTGGGGGGGGGCAGGGGCCAATAATTAGGCCTCTGAGGCTTAAGAACTGGCATCCTCTAGAGTCTAATATTAACATACATGGTAGTAAGACCCAAACACCTTTAAGATATGTTATATACGTGAATCTAGACCATTCTTTCTATTACATATAGAGTTAGAATGTATCTGATTCCTTAGAGTTTCCTGAGTCTTATCCAGAAGTGGTGGGATTTTTTACAATTAAGCTAGAACTGGAGAGCTCTTCCCTCCTATTCTACGAATTCTAGCACATTATCTATAGGTTAATGTATTGTGCAGTTAAAATGAAGTTTTTAAAAGTAAAACATATTTTAACTAGCAATACTTAACCTATAGATAATCATGACTCCCACCTTCCTGCCCACGCAGCTCTGTTCTATCTGTTTCTATTGTTTTAACACATCAAAGAAACTGACACGTGGTCAATTAAGCGGGAAGAGTTACATCACACAGGTAACTGCCTAAGGGACCTTCTGGATTAAGACTACGACTGAAAGGTCCTTTTTTTCTGTGGAAGGTGTGAAAACAGAATAGAATAGCACATTATCTATAGGTTAAGTATTGCTAGTTAAGATATGTTTTACTTTTAAAAACTTCATTTTACCCCCCTGCATACGAAGTATGCCGAAGGGGTATATAGTTTTCTTCCATTCCATTAGTCTGTCCGTCTGTCTGTCCGTCCAGCCATCTGGATGTGATTCTATAACCAAGTTTTACTTTGAAGTTTTTTGATTACTTATATCTCTGCAGCCATTGATCAAAAACTTTTCATATTTGGCCTGGGGGTACCTGGGAGGGTTCTCTTCCATTCTACATCAATGAACCCCTGGGTCATGCCCCAGGGCGGGGCTAGAGGTCAAAATCTAGGACACCCCAATAAAGAAGTATATTGCAGTTTGTTTATACAAACAACCTCTTATTAAAGAAGGATGTTTATCAGACATGTTTATCACATCAACATTCAGTGTAATAAGGTCAAGGTCATTGTGACCTTATTTTCATGCTTCAGTGATTTTGACGTATGTTTTGAACTATTTCATGGATTAATGCCTCAATAAAGTAGTATGTTGCAGTTTGTTTATCTAACAACTTCTTAAAGAAGGATGGGCATCAGCAAGTCTATCACATCAACATTCAATGTAATAAGGTCAAGGTCATTGTGATCCTATTTTTATGCTCCAGCGATTTTGCCTTATATCTTGAAGACTATTTCATAGATTAATGTGATACTTGGAATATTGGTTCTGTGTGACACCACGATTGACAGCATAACAAATGTAGGTCTGTCCTATATTTGATGGTCCAGTAATTTGCCTCATATCTTGAATGTTAATTGATGTATGAACATCATTTTTTGGGATTAAGAATTAGTATGATCCAACAGTTGACCTAAAAGTAAATGTAGGTCACTGTGACCTATATTTCATAGTCCAGTGATTTTGTTTCATCTTGAAGACAATTTGATGTATTACTATCATATTTTTGGATTATGTGACCTATATTTCATAGCCCTGTGATTTTGTCTGATATCTCCCACTGTTTGATACTTAACTGTCATATTTACATATTAAGACACAGTGTGACCCAAACTTTCACCTCAAAGTAAATATAAATCAGTATGACCTATATTTCATGGTCTAGTGATTTTACTTAGTATCTTTTGTGTGGTTAGGTAAACTGACCGCGCTCAACATGACCCCATTGGGTTGACTGGGCCGTAAAACCTCAACACAAACAAAATCTTTTAGATTATTTAATGGATTAACATCATAGTTGGTATAATGTGTCAGTGTGACCATCGGATTAACTTCTCAAGTATATGTAGGTCAGTGATCTATATTTTATGGCCCAGCAAATTTGCTTCATATCTTAAAGACTATTTACTCCAGGAAAAAAAAAGGTAAGAGAAAAGTCCAGGGAGTGCCACAATCACAAACCGCAGCCCTTTCCAGACACCAAGAGGAAGAGGAAACTGATAAAACCAAACAAGCACAAATCGAACAAACGTACGAAAAGCACTAAGATTAGCTCTCTCTTCCCCAAGCAAGGTAATCGCAATGCTAAAAGGACTGAAAAACACAAGAACAAAATAACATAAGGTTAAGGCATAAAACAAATCGCCTCATAGAATAAACTACAAAGCAACAAAAAGCAAGACTAACACCGGGACCACCACCTTAGAACGGTCAGCAGAGTAAACCACCAGGGGGTTTAAAGCACTTTTACAGCTAGCCAACTTCACCCTGGGTCCTGATGCTACTCTTAATACAGAAACACATAAAAATTCGGTTCACATAAAGCTGTTCTTGGAATGATATATCAGTGACATTGTAAACTATAGCTTGCCTTATATCATTGTCATTAACTTTAAAATATTTTATAATTAAGAAATGGCGCCGGCACTCTGGGCACTTGATCTAGCCTTGCATGTAACAGCTGTAATGCTTTTTTCACTTCCGAAAAACATAGAAATTATACTTAAGGGTCATGTCAGAAAGTGTGTTAAGCTCTTATCTTTCTTCTTGTATTTATAAAAGATTTGGTACTAAGCTATTTAGACAAATTGTGGGTATTCCGATGGGTACCAATTGTGCACTGCTTGTTGCTAATAATGCCCCCGCCATTTTCAATCCCTTCCATCCGTCCGTCCCATACGTAACACAAATGGTTTCAGTGCGATATCTTTTGAAAAGATTGGTGTATTGGATTGAAATTTTATACACAAGTATATAATCATAAAATGTAGGTCAAGTATCATTGAGGGTAAAATCCACCAATTATTTTGGGAGTTATGGCCCTTTTTCAACATTGAAAAATTTTCAACTTTGAAAAAAGGTTTCTGTTCGATGTCTTTTGAAAAGATTAGTGTATTGGATTCAAACTTTATACACAGGTATATAATCATAAAATGTAGGTCAAGTTCGATTTAGGGTAAAATCCACCAATTATTTTTGGAGTTATGGCCCTTTTCCAACTTTGAAAAATGGTTTCCGTTCGATAACTTTTGAAAAGATTAGTGTATTGGATTCATATTTTATACACAAGCATATAATTATAAAATATAGGTCAGGTTCGATTTAGGGTAAAATCCACCAATTATTTTTGGAGTTATGGCCCTTTTTCAACATTGAAAATAGTTGAAAAAAGGTTTCCGTTCGATAACTTTTGAAAAGATTAGTGTATTGGATTCAAATTTTATACACAGGTATATAATCATAAAATGTAGGTAAAATTTACCAATTCTTTTGGGAGTTATGGCCCTTTTTCGACTTTGAAAAATGTTTTCCTTTCCATTACTTTTGAAAAAATTTAGTGAAGTGGATTCATATTTTATACACAAGCATATAATTATAAAATATAAGTCAAGTTCGATTTAAGGTAAAATCCACCAATTATTTTTGGAGTTATGGCCCTTTTTCAACCTTGAAAAATAGTTTCCGTTTGATATCTTTTGAAAACATTAGTGTATTGGATTCATATTTAATACACAGGTATATAATCATAAATAGAGGTCAAGTTCGATTTAGGATGAAATCCACCAATTATTATGGGAGTTATGGCCCTTTTTCACCTTCAAAAAATGTTTTCCTTTCAATATTTTTTTAAAAAAGATTGGTGTATTGGATCCATATTTTATACACAGGTATATAATCATAAAATATAGGTCAAGTCCGATTTAGGGTAAAATCTGCCAATTATTATGAGAGTTATGGCACTTTTCTCAACTTCATTTTTTTACAAAATGCCTTCTTGTGGGTGAGGATGGCCCTGGGTGGGGGCATCTGTGTCATATTGACACATTTCTAGTTCTTGTTCTGTTATGAAGGAGACTTCGTGATGTCTCTTTCTGAAGAAAAGCAATCTGAAATTATTGAAGCTTTCAGCTGGACTTCCAGATATTTGGATGATTTATTAAATATTGACAAAGACTACTTTGATGGTTTGATCAGTCAAATTTATCCTTCAGAGCTTCAGTTCAATAAAGCAACTTCTTCTGAGACTGAAGCCCTATTTATGGATTTGCATTTGTCTATTTTAGATGGATTTATTTCATGCAAAATTTATGATAAACGCGATGATTTTGATTTTGAGATTGTTAACTTTCCATACTTGGCTAGGTATCTTCCTTGTCAAGCATCCTACAGTGTTTATATATTATAACTAATTCCGTTCGCAGAGTGTCTAGTGATGTTACTGACTTAAACACTCAAAATAAATTATTGACTGCTAAACTTCTAAATCAGGGTTATCGGTATCATAAACTCCACAGAGCCTTTTCTAAATTTTATAGATGCCATTATATCCCAGGCATACTTCGTATGCCAAAAGGGTATATAGTTTTCATCAGTTTTGTCCATCTGTCCATCCTTCCATCTGTCCTTCCATCCTCCTTCTGTCCTTCCTTCTGTCCATCCGTGATTCTGTCTATTAACACCTGCTATAACCAAGTTTTACTTCGAAGTTTTTTGATAACGTATATCACTGCAGCCACTTATCAGAAACTTTTCATATTATTTGGTACGGGGAGGATGCTGTTCCGTTCTACATCTATGGACCCCCTGGGTCATGCCCCGGGGATGGGGAGAGGGTTGGGGATGGGAGGGGGGAGGGGGTTAGAGGGTCAAAATCTAGGATACCTCAATAAAGTAGTTTATTTCAGTTTGTTTATACAAACAACTTCTTAAGGATGGGCATCAGATATGAGAAGGATGGGCATCAGACATGTTTTTCGCATCAACATTATGTGTAAGAAGTTCAAGGTCATTGTGACCTAATGTTTATGCTGTAGCGATTTCACCTTATATCTTGAAGACAATTTCATGGATTATTGTGATACTTGGGATATTGGTTCTGTATGACAGCACAATTGACATCATAATAAATGTAGGCCACCATGACCTATATTTCATGATCGAGTGATTTTGCCTTACATCTTGAATGTTATTTGATGTATGAACATCATTATTTGCGATTATGAATTAGTTGATCCAACAGTTGACCTTTAAGTAAATGTAGGCTCCTGTGAACTGTATTTCATGGTCCAGTGATTTTATGTTACATCTTAAAGATAACTTTAGGGGTGGTCGGGTGTGGCGAAGGTGTTGTGTATCTTACCTCACCGGGGTGTCCAACTGATATTGGCTTACATTTGGTCAAGGCCTGCTATCCTTGTAGCAGGTGTTCTTGGGGAAATTTTTTATTTCTTCTGTTTCTTCTCTTTCATTCCTGTTCCTCTTTCTTTCCTGTCCCTCTCTTTCATCTCCTCTACTATCTCTTTTCTCTCTCTCTCTGGGAGACGACACAAAATGACCCACAAGGGTTGACATGTTGTTAAACCCCAAAACAAAAAAGACAACTTGATGTATGACTACCATAGTTAGGGATTATGGGTCAGTATGACACAGCATTTTACCTCAAAATAAATGTAGGTCTTTCTGACCTATATGTCATAGCCCAGTGATTTGTCATATATCTACCACTGTTTGTTGCCTAAGTGTCATATTTACAGATAACTACACAGTGTGACCCAAACTTTAGCCTCAAAGTAAATGTAAATCAGCATATATTTCATGGTCTGTTAATTTTGCTTAATATCTTCTAGATTATTTAATGGATTAACATCATAGTTGGTATAATGAATCTGTGTGACACATCAGATTGACCTCTCAAGTATATGTAGGTCAGTGACCTATATTTTATAGTCCAGCATTTTTGCTTCATGTCTTTACTCAGAAAAGTTGTACTTGGGATGATAGATCAGTGTCACTCAGAGATTGACTTTGTAAACTATATGTGGGTCAGTGACCTATAGTTCATGGGCCATTGATTTTGCCTTATATCATTATCATTGACTGAAAAATATTTTATAATTAAGAAATGGTGCTGGCTGGGGGTATTCTTGACCCTCTGGGCACGCTGTAGTTTCGATTTAGTTTCAAAATTCAATGTTGGACTTAAATCTCTTCTGCATCAAGGCCTGTCAGAACCTGAATTTAATGGTGACTTTGTATATAAATTCAGAAAAATATATGCTTGCAATAACTTTAGCACTCAATTTGGTAAAATCATTCTTCCATATATAAAGATTGGGTACAACATAAATGTAATACGACAGAGACAGACTGCATGCATGATAGTTAACCCAATCATGGTTAATAACTTTGATTCCCTCTTTGGTTGCATGCCGGCGGGTCAGACCTCAGGCTTTATGAAGGCTCCGGCCTAAAGACTTTTAAGTAAGTCAAATGGTGCTCTGGCTACCGGAGTCCATCTGTTGGTTTTGTTTTGCTTCAGAATTTCAGTTATTTCTTCCTGTCGAGTCATCGTTGTTTCATCTCTATTTTGATGTTTATGTTCTTGGAGATGTTGCACTGAGAAACCCTTCAGGCGGACTGAACAATTTCTTGTGTATACCATGGCAGGACTAAGGGTGAGGGTTGTGGCCACTTCAAATTGATATAAGCCCTCCAGTAAGGTTTTTACTAACCGTTCCAAGGTGGTGCTTCTGCTATGCTTTACTATTTCTGTTATGGTATGTCTTTGCATGTATGTCCTGGTGAAATTTTTATTTTGGATAGCTGTTTGGCCAATTTTTTGGTAAAGAAATTGTCCTTTTGGCTTTCTGCTTGTAGTGTTTTGACTGTGGTGCTGTTGCTTTAAGTGCATCCTTCTTTCCCTTTGGTGTCTTGGAAGGAAGGTGTTAGGGAATTGTATAGATTCCCGGTCATTGCCTTCTTTTCTATTTAAAGACTTCTCCTCCTACATGAGTGGATTGATTTTGAAATGATTTCACAGGAATGTTGTTTTTGTATGTTCATCTTTCAGAATTGCTCAATTGTTCCACTCTGCTTAACAAGATGGCCACGAGAGCTTAAAACAGAAAAAAATGTTTAAATGACTTCTTCCTCTAAAAGGCTAGACATATTTGGAAATAATTTCACAGGAATATTCCATGGGTGACCCTCTAACAAAATCATTTTGCTCCTCTGAACATTATGGCCTCCAGAGCTAAAATTTGGCAAAACTTAAAACGACCTCCTAAACAGTAGACTGGTTTTGGGTCGGGTTGTCAACATTCTTTCGTGAAGATTTCATCATGAATATTATTTTCTATGGTCATTCTCTCCCCTCTGCTGATTTGAGAAGGGCAATTGTCAGTTTCTGGCTAAAAAAAATGTGCACAATACTGGTTAACCGCTTAAGAGGACTAAGCCTGCCCAGTAAAAGTGTGGTTATGTAAACTGACCACACTCAACATGACCTCGTTGGGTTCACTGGACAATGAAACCTCATCATAAACAAACAAGACTGATTTTGAAATAATTTCATAGAAATTTTTGTTGGGTCAACTTGTACCAAAATTGTTCAAACCCTCCACTCCAATTTAAATCACCTACCATTCCATTTGTGCAATTTGGTTCTGATGAGCAATCCAGGGCCATCATGGCCCTTTGTTATTAGCTCACCTGAGCAAGAGGTGCTCAAGGTTTGTGATCGGTCAATGTCCGGCATGTGTCTTGCATAGTCCGTCATGCTGCATCAACAATTTGCTTTAAAAACCTACTCCTTCTACACTGCTGGGCCAATAGACTCAAAAGATAGGAAGCAGCAGAGGGACTTGTAGATCAAAAATAGCTAAAATTGTTCCGATCAGAAATCCAATATGGCCGCCATGGTGGCCATCTGGAAAATCTATTTTTCGCTTCTCCTGAACCAAAAGGCCAATTAACTGGAAACTTGGTTGGAAGCATTGGGGTGACTTGTAGATCAAAAATAGCTAAAATTGTTCTGATCGGAAATCCAAGATGGCCCCCATGGCGACCATCTTGAAAATTTATTTTTCGCTTCTTCTGAACCAAAAGGCCAGTTGAATTGAAATTCGGTTGGAAGCATCGGGGTAACTTGTATATCAGAAATAGCTAAAATTGTTCCAATCGGAAATTCAAGATGGCTGCTGTGACTGACATCTTGAAAATCTATTTTTTGCTTCTTGTGCTGAACCTAAGGGCCATTTGACTTGAAACTCGGTAGGAATCATCAGGGTGACTTGTAGATCAAAACTAGAATTTGTTTTTCTACAAAAACATCAACGTCTTTCCCCTTTTTGGTGTCATATTTTATTGTACATTCAGTGAACATTCATATTAACTAATGAGATTCCAAGGGAAATAACTCAAAAAGTATATATGCAAGAGTTATGATTCTTGTGCTTTGCACGTCATATAATGTTGATTGATATTCATATAAAGTTTGATGAAGATATCTTGAACAGTTTTCAAGTTATAGAATGGACACATTTTTTATGATGGACAAAGTTCCAAGGGAAATAATTCAAAAAATATAAAAGCAAGAGTTGTGGTTCTTGCAGTCTGCTTGTCTTCTAATGTTGATTGATATTTATATGAAGTTTCGTGAAGATAGCTTGAAAGGTTTTAATCTATGAAGCGGACACGTTTTTGTGACAGAGTCCAAGGGAAATAACTCAGAAAGTATAAATGCAAGACTTATGGTTCTTGCAGTCTGCACATTCTCTAATATTGATTGATACATGTATTTATATGAAGTTTCTGGAAACTAGCTTGAATGGTTTTCAAGTTATAGAGTGGACATGATTTTGTGACAGAGCGAGGGAAATAATTCAATAAGTGTAAATGCAAGAGTTATGGGTCTTGCACTCTGCACATCTAATGTTGATTGATATTTATATGAAGTTTCGTGGAGCTACCTTGAAAGGTTTTCAAGTTATAGAGCGGACACGAGTCAGACAGACAGACACCCTTGGGGAAAAACAATATGTCTCCCCAACCTAAAGCGGGGAGACATAAATAGCTAAAATTGTTCTGATGGGAAATCCAAGATGGCCGCTATAGCGGCTATCCAAGATGGCCGCTATAGCAGCCATCTTGTAAATCTATTTTTTACTTCTCCTGAACTGAAACTCTGTAGGAAGCATTGGGGTGACCTGTAGATCAAAAAAAGCTGAAATAATTCCTATCCAAAATCTAAAATGGCCACCATGGTGGCCATCTTGAAAATTTTTTTTTGCTTCTTCTCCTGAACCAAAAGGCCAATTGACTTGAAACTTGGTAGGAAGCATCCCTGTGATTGTAGATCAGAAATAGCTAAAATCGCTCTTGACGAAAATCCAAGATGGCCACCATGGGGGGCATCTGGAAAATCTAATTTTCGCTTCTTCTCCTGAACCCAAAGGCCAACTGAATTAAAACTTGAAATTTAGTAGGAAGCATCGGGGTGACTTGTAGATCAAATATTGCTAAAATTATTCGATCTGAAATCCAAGATGGCTGCCATTCTTCAAAATCTATTTTTCGCTTCTGCTCCTGAACCAAAAGGTCATTTGACTTGAAACTTGGTTTGAAGCATCGGGGTGACTTGTAGATCAAAAATAGCTAAAAATGTTCTGATCGGAAATCTAAGTTGGCCTCCATGGTGGCAATCTTGAAAATCTGGCTTTTAGCTCACCTGAGCAAAAGCTCAGGGTGAGCTATTGTGATCACCATCTGTCTGTCGTCCGTGACTCTATAGAGGTCACAGTTTTGACCCAATCTTGATGAAACTTGCCCAGAATGTTTGCCCATTTGAAATCTAGATCAAGTTCAAAACTGGGTCACTTAGGATCAAAAACTAAGTCACCAGGTCAGATCAAAGGAAAAACTTGTTAACACTGTAGAGGTCACATTTTTGAAGCAATCATCATGGATATTGCTCAAAATGTTTGTCTTGATGATTTCTAGGCCAGTTTGGAAACTGGGTCACTGGGGACAAAAACTAGGTCACCAGGCCAAATCAAAGGAAAACCTTGTTAACGTGCTAGCGGTCACATTTTTGAAGCAGTCATCATGAATCTTGCTCAAAATGTTTGTCTTGATGAGTTCTAGGTCAAGTTTGAAACTGGGTCACCTAGGGTCAAAAACTAGGTCACCCGACCAAATCAGCACAACTCTTGTTAAAACCTTAGCAGTCACATTTTTGAAGCAATCATCATGAATTTTGCTCAAAATGTTTGTCTTGATGATTTCTAGGACAAGTT
Source organism: Anodontia alba (assembly GCA_964016985.1). Taxonomy (NCBI): domain Eukaryota; kingdom Metazoa; phylum Mollusca; class Bivalvia; order Lucinida; family Lucinidae; genus Anodontia; species Anodontia alba. The sequence goes on from OZ024826.1 coordinate 69,485,654, forward strand.
CAAAACTGGGTCACTTGGGGTCAAAAACTAGGTCACCAGGTTAAATCAGCAGAAAACCTTGTTAACACTCTAGCAGTCAAATTTTTGAAGCAATCATCATGAATCTTACTCAAATTGTTTGTCTTGATGATTTCTAGGTCAAGTTCGAAACTGGGTCACATGGGGTCAAAAACTAGGTCACCAGGCCAAATCGGCGGTAAACATTTTTAGCACTCTAGCAGTCACATTTTTCAAGCAGTCATCATGAATCTTGCTCAAATTGTTTGTCTTGATGATTTCTAGGTCAGTTCTGAAGCTGGGTCATTGGGGTCAAAAACTGGGTCACCAGGCCAAGTCAAAGGAAAACCTTGTTAACACTTTAGCGGTGAAATTTTTGAAGCAATTGAATCTTCCTCAAAATGTTTGTCTTGATGAGTTCTAGGTCAATTTCAAAACTGGGTCACTTGGGGTCAAAAACTAGGTCACCAGGCCAAATCAGCAGAAAACCTTATTAACACTCTAGCGGTCACATTTTTGAAGCAATCGTCATGAATCTTGCTCAAAATGTTTGTCTTGCTGATTTCTAGGTCAAGTTCAAACTGGGTCACGTAGGGTCAAAAACTAGGTCACCTGGCTAAATCAGCGGAAAACCTTTTTAACACTGGAAAACCTTTTTAACACTCAAGCGGTCACATTTTTCAAGCAGTCCTCATGAATTTTGCTCAAATTGTTTGTCTTGATGATTTCTAGGTAAAGTTTGAAACTGGGTCATTTGGGGTAAAAACTAGGTCACCAGGCCAAATCAAAGGAAAACCTTGTTAACACTCTTGCAGTCAAATTTTTGAAGCAATTATCATGAATCTTGCTCAAAATGTTTGTCTTGATGAGTTCTAGGTCAAGTTCGAAACTGGGTCACTTGGGGTCAAAAACAAGGTTACCTGGCCAAATCAGCAGAAAACCTTGTTAACACTCTAGCGGTCACATTTTTGAAGCAATCATCATGAATCTTGCTCAAAATGTTTGTCTTGATGATTTCTAGGTCAAGTTCAAAACTCAGTCACGTGGGTCAAAAACTAGGTCACCAGGCCAAATCAAAGGCAGACCTTGTTAACACTCTAGCGGTCACATTTTTGAAGCAATCATCATGAATCTTGCTCAATATGTTTGTCTTGATGATTTCTAGAGAAAGTTCAAAACTGGATTACTTGGGTTGAAAAACTAGGTCACCAGGCCAAATCAAAGTAAAACCTTGTTAACACTCTATAGGTCACTTTTTTTAAGCAATCATCATGGATCTTGCTTAATATGTTTGTCTTGATGATTTCTAGGTCAGGTTTGGAACTAGGTCACTTTGAGTGTAAAACTAGGTCACAGGCCAAGTCAAAAGAAAACCTTGATAACTATTAAGCGGTCACATTTTGTAATAATCATTATGAATAATATTTAAAATGTTTGTCTTGATGATATCTAGGTCAAATTTGATTTGGCTACTTCGAGTCAAGAATAAGGTCAGCTGGCCAAATCAAAGGAATACCTTGTTAACACTCTAGCGGCCACATTTTTGAAGCAGTCATCATGAATCTTGCTCAAAATGTTTGTCTTTATTTCTAGGTCAAGTTCGAAACTGGGTCACTAGGGGTCAAAAACAAGGTCACTGGGCCAAATCACAGAAGACCTTGCTAGCACTCTAGATTTCACATTTTTGAAGCAATTGTCATGAATATTGCTCAAAATATTTGTCTTGATGAATTTTAGGTCAAGTTCAAAACTGGCTCACTTGATCCCTCCATCCAAAAACTTTTCTTTTCCAGCTCACCTCTCCTACTCGGTGTCAGAATAGATACTACATCTAATTACTTGCCACAACTATAAATGCCCGCCCCCCATTTCCAACCTCTTATTAAATCATATTCTCCTTTAGTGCTATGATACTCAGGTGAGCGATACAGGGCCATCATGGCCCTTTTGTTTGCTTTTTCTCCTGAACCAAAAGTCCAGAACTCGAAACTTGGTTGGAAGCATCAGGGTAACTTGTAGATCAAAAATAGCTAAAATTGTTCCTATAGGAAATCCAAGAAGGCCGCCATGTCCGACATCTGAAAATTCTATTTTTCACATCTTCTCCTGAACTAAAGGGCCAATTAACTTGAAACTCAGTAGGAAGCATTGGGTGACTTGCAGATCAAAAAGAGCAAATATTCTTCTGATCCAAAATCTTGGATGGCCGCCATGGTGGCCATGTTGAAAATCTATTTTTCGCTTCTTCTCTTGAACCAAAAGGCCGACTTGAAACTTGGTAGGAAGCATCGAGGTGATTGTAGATCAAAAACAGTTAAAATTGCTCCTATTGGAAATCCAAGATGGCCGCCATGGGGGCCATCTTGAAAATCTATTTTTTGCTTCTTCTGAACAAAAAGGCTAATTGACTGGAAACTTGGTAGGAAGCATCAGGGTGACTTGTAGATAAAAAAAAGCCTGAATCATTCTGATCCAAAATCCAAGATGGCTGCTCCTGAACCAACCAAAAGGTCAACTGACTGGTAACTTGGTAGGAAGCGTCAGGGTGGTTTGTAGATCAAAACTAGATAAAATCCTTCTGATCAGAAATCCAAGATGGCAACCATGACGGCCATCTTGAAAATCCATTTTTTGCTTCATCTACTGGGGACTGAAAGGCCAATTGACTTGAAACTTGGTAGGAAGCATAAGGGTGATTTGTAGATAAAAAATAGCCAAAGTTGTTCCAGACAGAAATCCAAGATGGCCACCATGGCCACCATCTTGAAAATCTACTTTTTCCTTCTGCTCCTGAACCAACTAGAAATGTGTCAGTATGACACAGATGCCCCCGCCCAGGGCCATCCTCAACCACACGCAGGTATTTTGCAAAAAATGAAGTTGAAAAAAGGGACAAATCAATCTTTTCTAAAAAAAATATCGGAAGGAAAACATCTTTTGAAGGTGGAAAAGGACCATAACTCCCATAATAATGGGTTGATTTTACCCTACTTGGAACTTGACCTCTGTTTTATGATTATATACCTGTGTGTTAAATTTGAATTCAATACACTAATGTTTTCAAAAGATATCAAACTGAAACTATTTTTCAACGTTGAAAAAGGGCTGTAACTCCAAATAAGATTGGTGGATTTTACCCTAAATCAAAATTGACCTATATTTTATAATTATATGCTTGTGTATAAAATATGAATCCAATTCACTGATCTTTTCAAAAGTTATGGAACGGAAACCATTTTTCAAAGCTGAAAAAGGGCCATAACTCCGAAAATAATTGGTGGATTTTACCCTAAATCGAACTTGACATACATTTTATGATTATATACCTGTGTATAAAATTTGAATCCAATACACTAATCTTTTCAAAAGATATCGAATGGAAACCATTTTTCAACTATTTTTCAATATTGATAAAGGGCCGTAACTCCAAAATAATTGTTGGATTTTCCCCTAACTCAAACTTGACCTATATTTTATAATTATATGCTTGTGTCTAAAATATGAATCCAATTCACTAATCTTTTCAAATGTTATGGAACGGAAACCATTTTTCAAAGGTGAAAAAGGGCCATAACTCCAAAAATAATTGGTGGATTTTACCCTAAATCGTACTTGACCTACATTTTATGATTATATACCTGTGTATAAAATTTGAATGCAATATACTAATCTTTTCAAAAGATATCGAACGGAAACCATTTTTCAACTATTTTTCAACATTGATAAAGGGCCGTAACTCCAAAAATAATTGGTGGATTTTACCCTAAATCGAACTTGACCTATATTTTATAATTATATGCTTGTGTATAAAATATGAACACAATTCACTGATCTTTTCAAAAGTTATGGAACGGAAACCATTTTTCAAAGTTGAAAAAGAGCCATAACTCCCAAAATAATAGACGGATTTTACTCTAAATCGAACTTGACCTACATTTTATGATTATATACCTGTGTACAAAATTTCAATCCAATACACCAATCCTTTCAAAAAATATCGCACGGAAACCATTTTTCAAAAGTGAAAATTTTTCAAAGTTGAAAAGGGCCATAACTCCCAAAATAATTGGTGGATTTTACCCTGAATCGAACTTGGCCTACTTTTTATGATTATATACCTGTGTATAAAATTTCAATCCAATACACCAATCCTTTCAAAAGATATCGCACGGAAACCAAAAGTGTTACGTACGGGACGGACGGGACGGGACGGATGGACGGGATGGACAGACAGACGTACGTACGTACGGACAGCGGTGATACTATATGCGCTCCATTGAAAATGGCGGGGGCATAAAAAACTTGAACCCGGTAGGCAGCATCGGGGTGACTTGTACATCATTAGTGGCTAAAATTGTTCTGAACGGAAATCGAAGATGGCCGCGATGGCCGCCATCTTTAAAATCTTTTTTTAGCTTGTTCTCCTGAACTAAACGGCCAACTGACTTGAAACTTGGTTGGAAGCATCGGGGTGACTTGTAGATTAAAAATAGCTAAAATCGTTCCAGTCTGAAATCCAAGATGTCCGCCATGGCTGCTATCTTGAAAATCTATTTTTCCCTTCTTCTCCTGAACTGAAAGGTCAGTTGACTTGAAACTTGGTAGGAAGCACCGCAGGTCCTCTTGTAGAGCAAAAATAGCTAAAATAGTTCCGATCAGAAATCCAAGATGGCCCCTATGGCCACCATTTTGAAAATCTACTTTTTGCTTTTTCTCCTGAAACCAAAGGGCAATTGACATGAAACTTGGTAGCAAGTACTCGCAAACTATAGTGTTGCATATGAAGAGACTCAGTCAAACCGAGTCTCCGGTTTTCTTGATTTTGTGTGTTCTTTGATTCCAAAGGTAATCCTTTCTGACTTTTATTTTACTCTACTGTAGCTGTTGTTGTGCTGTGTGGCAGCCGTAAGAAGTCTCCCCATACATCATCATAGTGCAGGTTATATTTTATTTCCTTTAGGATCATTGAGCCCATCCGGGTAATTTTGAAAATTGAATACCCCAGCGCTGTGGGGTGTATATGCAGCCTCGCAAACTACAGTGTTGCATATGAAGAGACTCGATCAAACCAAGTCTCCAGTTTTCGCGATTTTGTGTGTTCTTTGTTTCCAAAGGCAATCCTTCTTGACTTTTATTGTAGGTAAAAAATAGCTAAAATTGTTCGGGAAAGAAATCCAAGATGGCCACCATCTTGAAAATCTATTTTTAGCTCACCTGAGCTTTTTGTCCGTCGTCCGTCGTCAGTCCATCCATGCGTCGGTGTGTCCATCCATTAATATTTTCAAATAACTTCTCCTCTGAAGCCGCTAAGCCAGTTTTGCTCAAATTTCATATGGAGCCTCCTTAGGTTGGGGGAATGAAAGATTGCTAAAATGGTTCAGGTCCGTTGACCAAGATGTTGCTCAAATTTTATTTGGAGCCTCCTTTGGGCAGTGGAATGAAAGATTGCTAAAATGGTCGCGGTCTATTGACCAAGATGGCCGCCATGCTCATATATAGTAAAAACCTTTAAAAATCTTCTCCAGAACAGATGATGCCTTGGGGCTGCATCTTTGCACAAATCATTGGGGATGGGAGGTCTACCAAAGTTGCTAAAATGGTGGTCGTATATTGACGTTTGACCTTTTTTAACGGCGAGGTCAAGTTTGCTTCCATATTCATTTGTATAGGCCTCATACATTTGGATGGAAAAAAATGTTGAGAATTTCAAATGACCTTCTCTGAAGCCTCTGGGCCAATGTTGCTCAAATTTCATGTGGAGCCTTCTTGAGGCAGGGGAACGAAAGATTGCTAAAATGGTCGTGGTTCATGGACCAAGATGGCCGCCATGCCCGTATGTGTTAAAAACCTTAAAAAATCTTCTTCTCCAGAACCAAATAAGCCCTGGGGCCTAATCTTTGCATAAATTTTTTGGGGACAGGAGATCTACCAAAATTGCTAAAGTGATGGTCCTGTGTTGACGTTCCACCTTTTTACGGCAAGGTCAAATTTGCTTCCCCATGCATTTGTATGGGCCCTATACATTTATATGGGAAAAATGTTGAGAATTCATATTTTGGACATCTCCTCTATAATCCAGTTGAATTGAAACTTAATGATGAGTATTAGGGTGCCTAATAGACACAAAATAGCTAAATGGGCCGATAGAAAATCCAAGATGGCCGCCACAGGCGCCATCTTGAAAAGCAGTTTTTAACATCTCTTCCCAAACCTTTTAAATGGAAGCTTTGAGCCGAAACTTGCTCTGTAGCAACAGGATGACTTCTGGATCAAAACGAGCTAAAATTATGTTGATCACAAATCCAAGCTGCCGCAATGGTTCCACTCCATTGAACAAGATGGCCACCAGAGCTAAAAATAGAAAATCTTCAAACAACATCTCGTCCTTGGCCAATGGCCTAATTTCAAAGTATTTGCACAGAAGTGTTACTCCAAAGGCCCTCTACTAAAATTGCTAAAATGGTTCTGCTTGGCTGCACAAAATGGCAGCGGCCAGAGCTAAAAACAGAAAATCTTTTAAAAGACATCTCTTCCGCATCCAGTGTCCTGATTTCAAAGTTATTTCACAAAAGTGTTCCTCTAATGGCCCTTTACCAAAATTGCTAAAATAGTTCTGCTAGGCTGAACAAAATGGCCACCAGAGCTGAAAATAGAAAAAAAAAAAAAAAATCAAACAACATCTCCAGTGGCCTGATTTCAAAATGATTTCGCAGAAATGTTCCTCTTATCCACTTTTTTTTTGACTTATGGCCCTTTGAAAATTTCAGCATTTTAACCTTTTAAGCAAGATCTCTCAAAAACTGTTTAAGCCATTGCCTTGAAACTTGACAGGCTGATAGGGAATGATGAGTAAATGACCTGATTAACTTAAAGCAGTTAACTCAGGTGAGCGTTGTGGCCCATTGGTCTCTTGTTTGCTTCTTCTCCTGAAACAAAAGGCCGATTGTCTTGAAACTTGATAGGAAGCATCAGGGTGAGGAGTAGATCATTCTACTTGAAGCTAAAGTCATAGCTAAAATCATTCTGATTGGAAATCCAAGATGGCCACCATGGCTGCCATCTTGGAAATCCATTTTTATACGCCCATTTGAAAAACGGGACGTGTTATGTTACGGGGTATGGCGTCCGTCCGTCCGTAAACTTTTTCGTTTCTGGCTAACTCCTCCTACAGTTTACATCCGATCAAGCTGAAACTTGGTATATAGTTAGACCGTGATGTGGCGCAGCGCATATTGTTTTGGGGTTACAGTCCATCAAATGTTTGCAGAGTTATGTCCCTTAGAAAATTTCTGTAAACTTTTCATTTCCGGTTAACTCCTCCTACATTTTACATCCAATCAAGCTGAAACTTCATATATAGTTAGACCATGATGTGGAGCAGCGCATATTGTTTCGAGGTTACAGTCCACCAAATATTAGCAGAGTTATGCCCCTTTGAAAATTTCAGTTGACTTTTCGTTTCCGGCTAACTCCTCCTACAGTTTACATCCGATCAAGCTGAAACTTGATTTGTAGTTAGACCATGATGTGGAGCAGCGCATATTGTTTCGAGGTTACAGTCCACCAAATATTAGCAGAGTTATACCCCTTTGAAGATTTCTATTAATTTTTCGTTTCTGGTTAAATCCTCCTACAGTTTACATCCAATCAAGCTGAAACTTCGTGTACAGTTAGACCATGATGTGGTGCAGCGCATATTGTTTTGCGGTTACAGTCCACCAAATATTAGCAGAGTTATGCCCCTTTGAAAATTTCAGTAAACTTTTCGTTTCCGGCTAAATCCTCCTACAGTTTACATCCTATCAAGCTGAAATTTTATTTGTAGTTAGACCATGATGTGGAGTAGTGCATACTGTTTCAAGGTTACAGTCCACCAAATATTAGCAGTTAAACCCAGTTGAAAATTTCTATTAATTTCTATTATTTTTTTGTTTCCGGCTAAATCTTCTATAGTTTACATCCGATCAAGCTGAAACTTCATAAATAGTTACACGATGATGTGGAGCAGCACATATTATTTCGAGGTTACAGTGCGCCAAATATTTGCAGATTTATGCCCCCTTTGAAAGTTTTTGTAAACTTTTCGCAGCATATTGTTTAGAGGTAATAGTGTGTAAATTTTATTTTATAATAGGTATATTTTTTGCAGATAACTAAAGTTTTGGTCATATGGGCAAGATATTGATTTTTTTTTTTTCTTCTTCTTTTATTAGATTTGCAAGGAAAGGTTGCCATTATTAAATCTTTATGAATACATAATTCTTTTTAGATTTTTTTTTTTTTTTTTTTTTTTTTTTTAATACTCTTCTGATTTGGCTCCCTTGAAGAACAAAAATAAAATCAATATTAAACAGGTTAAAGGTTTACAAAATTTCTTGCAGCATTTTTTTTTTTTTTTTTTTTTGGTTGTTTATTTTTGTTTTGTTATTGTTTGGTCCGATATTGAAGTATAGGAAAAACAAATCAGCCAAAGGCTCATATGAGCTTATAATATAGTCATGCTTCTGTGGTGTGTCCTCCGTCAGAAAGCACTTCTCCCTAGAAGCAGCAAACTTCTCCCTATTTTCCCAGGAGGGAGAAGTCACTTCTTCCTTAATTCCTGGGCCAGCTTGGTCGCTTAGTTTACAGTTCACCAAATATCAGCATCTCATGCCCCAATGAAATTGATTTTATAATAGGTATATTTTTTGCAAATAACTAAAGTTTTGATCATAATTTTTTTTTTTTTTTTGTAATTCCACTTACAGTTTATATCTGGAGCACTGAATTATACAGGAGCCAGTTTTTGTGCTACATCTTTTTACTTGCTATGGGTGTATAATGCCCCGCTTGGCGGAGCTCTTGTTTGTTTCTTCTCCTGAACGGAAAGGTAGGAAGCATCAGGGTGATGTAAATAAAAAAGTGCTAAAATCGTTCCAATCCAAGATGGCCACCATGGCCGCTACCTTTGAAATCTATTTTGCACTTCTCCTGAATTGAAAGGCCAATTTATCTGGTAATCAGGTGAGTAATACAGAGCCATCTTGACCGTCTTGTATTTAAAATGGAAATTCAATAAATATTATTACTATTTACAGAATAAGAAGTACATGTATATGTTTCAGGTAAGAAAACAGAGCAGCAAGAAATTAGTGGATTGTTGAAAATTACTTCCTCGGTTTCCTCTCCTTCCATCACAGACCTGGTTCGACATAGTGCCTTTTCTCTCAGTCAGCATGAACTCACTTCTCCAGCTAGTCTCTCCCTGCTCTTAAAAGAGTTTATGTTACCTGTGCACGAAAGCATTAAACCAGTAAAACAGCCTGTTGAGACAGTTAGAAATAATAGCCTGGTGGCGGACAATGTTATATTTACTATAGGATGTGATGAAGAAGACAGTATTCCAAGATTTAACAGAGATGAAGAAACAAATGATGAGCTCATGGGGAAAATGTACAGAGAACCTCTCTCATCTAGAAGAAACTACACTATGCCAGATTTACATGTTGTTTCTTGCTTTTAACAGATATGTTGAGCTGTGTTTTAGCACAGGATGCTCAAGGTGAGCTCTTGTGACCCCATTATGTCTGTCTGTCGTCAACAATTTCTTTAAATGACATCTCCACCTAAACTACTAAGCCAGTTTCAGAATAATTTTACAAATTCCTGTTATAGCCCTGCATCTGAATTGCTACAATGGTTCTGCTGCATTGAACTGGCCACCAGGGCTAAAAATAGGAAAATCTTTAAATGCCATCTCTCAAGCCAATGGCTCTATTTCAGAACAATTTCACAGAAATATCTTTCATGGCCCTGTACCAAAATTGCAAAAATTGCTGCACTCCACTGAACAAAATGGCCGACAGAGCTAAAGATAGAAACACAATTGTCTTTTATTAAATTTCTTCAGAAGATATTCTGCCAATTTCAGAATAAGGACCTCTGACAGTAGCAATGTTAATTTGCAAATAAAATGATAGTAAATAAAGTTTCAGTAAATTGCATAATTTACATTGCAGTGGACCTTTGATGAACCATCATTAATGTTATGAAAACAGTTTTTCCAAATGAAAGGTAATTGAACCCTAAATTTGGGTAAAACTGTTCATTTTTGTTATTGAAATGTATGGAAAATGGAAAAGTTTTTATAAAGTACCATCAATTGTAGACAACTAATTGGCTATATACCCAAACATAAGCATGTATTTTATAAGGATATGCATAAACATTCACTTGCATGAAAAAAATCCAAATCTGGATCAATTTTATTTTTCTAAAAGTCCTATAGAAATAAAATACAGCTTCTGTATGACAAATATTTACAATTTGGCTTCTTCTGTTTCTTTATAGTACATGTGCCTTCCTAAAAATACCAAATATAATTGTATGGAGAAATCATAGAAGCTGGGACAACCCACTGAAAAATAGGCAGATTGCCTATGTTATCGTCAGAGGTCCTTTAACACAAATTACCAGTAAGCCTATTTCAGAATACTTTCACGCAAATACTCCTGCTATAGCCCTGCATCAAAATTCTTGAAATGATGTTGCTCTATTGAACAAGATGAGCTAAAAATAGAAAAATCTTTAAATGAAATCTTCTCACAATAAATGGCCAGATTCCAATAGATTGTAATAGAAATATTTACAGACGTTTATAAATGTTTAAGAAAACTTTAAAAATCTTCTTGTCAGAAACCCACTGGATCAGTGTAAATATAATTTGGCAGAAATGCTCCTTTGGTGACCCTCTATCAGGATTGTTCAAGCCATCATGATTCGTTAAAAAAACATGACAGGCGGGGGCAGGGCCTATTTTCCCTATATGTCTATATAGAAAACTTTAAAAAAATCTCTTGACAGAAACCACTGGACCGATTTCAATATAATTTGGCAGAAATGTTCCTTTGGTGACCCTCTACCAAGATTGTTAGAGCCATCATTATTCCTCAAAAAACATGGCAGCCAGAGGCGGGGCTTATTTTCCCTGTATATCAATATGGAAATGTTTAATAATCTTCTTGTCAGAAAACACTGGGCTGATGTCAATAAAATTTGGTAAAGATGTTTCTTTGTTGACCCTCTACCAAGATTGTTCAAGTCATAATTATTGATCAAAAAACATGGCCGCCAGGGGATGGGGCCTATTTTCCCTGTATATCTATATAGAAAACTTTAAAAATCTTCTTGTCAAAAACCACTGGACCGATTTCAATATAAGTCATCAGAAATGTTACTTTAGTGACCCTCTACCAAGATTGTTCAAGCCATGATGATTCCTTAAAAAGCTTGGCCGCCAGGGGGCAGGGCATATTTTCCCAATATATCTAGAAAAGTTTTAAAATCTTGTCCTAAACCACTGGACAGATTTCAATATAATTTTGCAGAAATGTTCCTTTGATGACCCTCTACCAAGGTTGTTCAAGCCATCATGAACATCTATTTTTTGCTTCTTCTCCTGTACCTAAAGGCCAACTGATTTGAAACTTAATAGGAATCATTGGGGTGACTTGTAGATCAAAAATAGCTAAAATCATTCTGATCATAAACCCAGGATAGCGGTAATGGTGGCCATCTTGAAAATTGATTTTTTGCTTCTTCTCCTGAACCGAAAGGCCAATTGACTTGAAAATCAGTAGGCCGTCATCTTGAAAATCTATTTTTCGCTTCTTCTGAAGCAAAAGGCCAGCTGACTCGAAACTTGGAAGGAAGCATCTGGGAGACTGGAAGATCAAAAATAGCGAAAATACTTCAGATCAGAAATCCAAGATGGCCACCATGGCACCATCTTGAAAATCTGTTTTTCGCTTCTTCTCCTGAACTGAAAGGCCAATTGACTCAAAACTTGGTAGGAAGCATCGGGGTGACTTGTAGATCAAATATAGCTGAAATCGTTCCAATGGGAAATCCAAGATGGCAGCCATGGCAGCCATCTTGAAAGTCTGTTGTTTACTTCTCCTCCTGAACCGAATGTAGATAAAAAATAGCTTAAATTGTTCCGATCTGAAATCCAAGATGGCTGCCATATGAAAATCTATTTTTTGCTTTTTCTCCTGAACTTGGGGGCCAATTGACTGGAAACTTGGTAGAAGCGTCTGGGTGACTTGTAGATCAAAAACAGCTAAAATTGTTCCGATTGGAAATCCAAGATGACTGCCATGGTGGCCATCTTGAAAATCTATTTTTAGCTTCTCCTCCCGAACTGAAAGGCAAATTGACTTGAATCTTGGTAGGAAGCAGCAGAGTGACCTGTAGATAAAAAAATAACTAAAATTGTTCTGAAAGGAAATGCAGTATGGCAGCCAAAGTCGTCATCTTTAAAATCTATTTTTAACTTGTTCTCCTGGACAGAAAGGCCAATTGACTCAAAACTTGATAGGAAGTATCAGGGTGACTTGTAGATCAAAAATAGCTGAAATCATTCTATCGGAAATCCAAGATGGTTGCCCTAGCAGCCATGTTGAAAATTTATGTTGAACTTTTTCTTCTGAAAAAAGGCCAGTTGACTTGAAACTTCATTGGAAGTGTCGAGGTGACTTGTAGATAAAAAAAAATAGCTAAAATTCTTCTGATTGGAAATCCAAGATAGCCACCATTTTGAAAATCTATATTGAACTTCTTCTCTTGAACTGAAAGGCCAACTGACTCGAAACTTGTCTGGTAATCAGGTGAGCAATACAGGGCCATCTTGCCCTCATGTCAAATGGGTGAAGTGCTACTGTTTGTGTGTTTTGAGCTATATATACAATATAATGAATATATGGCACAGGTATCTTGTGCTGTACAATTAACATTACTGAAACAGGCTTTATATCTGTAAGGTACTAAGTGGAGGATGCATTTCTGCATCAAAAGGCAGGCAGACGGCCAAATATATTGACCAATTAATTATAGATGATACTATAATGAATATGCCAGAACAACAGTTCTAATAGTTCAGTTTAAACAAGTTGCAGTTCTTTCCAAGCTAAAAACTGCTGTAAGAATGAAATAATAAGGGACAATCTCCAAGTTATCATTCTCTCCACCCCCCAACCCCCTGCCTCAGGTAGCCACTTACATATATTGTGTAAAATATGCATATACAAATGCCTGCAAAAGGATCAGGTCAGGGCTTTGGATGTGTGTGTGTGTGTGTGCTTTTTTTTTTTTTTTTTTGAGGGGGGAGGGGGTGCAGGGAGGGGTGGGGGGAGGCATTACAAAAAATTGTTTTCATAACAGTAATGATGGGTCATTAGAGGTCCACTGCAATAATATTTATAATGTTTACTGAAACTTTATTTTCCATCTCTTTATTAGCATTTACATTGCTACTGTTAGAGGTCCTTGATGATTTCCCATGCTAATGCATCATGGCTCAGATCCTTCATGGACCTCTTGTTTGAAAATGATAAGACACTGCAGGCTCAGATGAGCCTGCACATCAGTGCAGTCTGATCAGGGTCTTTGGTGACTGCCTGCCAAAACAGATGCTGTAGAATATATTAGCAGCTTTGCTGAGACTGTAGATTCACAAGGTGATCTGTGTCTTTGCTGTTTGTATATTCCCTTAAGACCCATTTATGCATATCATGGCTAAGTTATAAGCTCACCTGAAGGTGAGCTATCGTGATTGGTCAATGTCCATTGTGCACATCTGTTTTGCTTCAAAAGTCTTCTCCTTCTAAACCCACCCTGTGGCGGCCATCTTAAAACTCTATTTTTCGTTTCTTCTCCTCAACCAAAAGGCCAGTTGACTTAAAATTTAGTAGGAAGCATCAGGGTGACTTGTAGATCAAAAATAGCTATAATCGATCTGAGCTGAAATCCAATATGGTCGCTACATATGGCTGTAGGGGCCATCTTGAAAATTTATTTTTCACTTCTTCTCCTGAACCGAAAGGCCAATTGACTTGAAACTTGGTAGGAAGCATCAGCGTGACTTGTAGTTCAAAAATAGCTAAAATAGTTCCAATCGGAAATCCAAGTTGGCCACCATGGCAGCCATCTTGAAAATCTATTTTTTGCTTCTTTTCCTGAACCAAAAGGCCAATTGACTTGAAACTTAGTAGGAAGCATCAGAGTGACTTGTAGATCAAAAATAGCTAAAATCGTTCCATTGGGAAATCCAAGATGGCCACCATGGCCGCTATCTTAAAAATTTATTATACCCCTGACATACGAAGTATGTGGGGGTATATAGTTTTCGCTTTTCTGTTCGTCCGTTCGTACGTACATTCATTCGTTTGTTCGTCCATCACAGGGTCAAAGTTTTTGCGTTAAAGTTTATAAGACCTCATATTTTGAAGACCCTTTGATGGATTTCATTCGTATTTGGCATGATGGTAGATATAGGTCTAAAGTTTTTATCAGCACCATCCCCACCCTGGGGGTGACCTTAGGGTCAAGGTCACCGACTTAGAATTTTCATAAAAAACTCAAAGTTTTTTGTGTTTAAGTTTATATAGCTATATCATCAGGACCCTCGAGGAATTCCATTTATATTTGACATGTTGGTAGATATCGGCCTAGAGGCTTACTCAGCATGATCCCCACCCCGAGGGTGACTGAGATCAAGGTCACGAACTTAGAATTTTCATTTAAAAGTAAAATTTTTGCGTTTAAGTTAATATAGCCATATCATCATCAAGACCTTTTTTTAAATTTCATTATCCCCTAACTGAAAGGTTGAGCGGATATAGCTATCAGCAAGGAATCTGTTTGTCTGTCCGTCCATGCGTTGGAGCATTATTCGTTCATACTTTATTTTTGTCTTAGGGTCAAAGTTTTTATGTTAAAGTTTATAAGACCTCATATTTTTTGAAGACCCTTTGATGGATTTCATTCATATTTGACATGATGGTAGATATAGGTCTAATGTTTCTATCAGCACCATCCCCACCCCGAGGGTGACCTTGGGGTCAAGGTCACAGACTTAGAATTTTCATAAAAAAATGTTTTATGTTTATATAGCTACATCATCAAGACCCTTTTTTAAATTTCATTATCCCCTAACTGAAAGGTTGAGCGGATATAGCTATCAGCAAGGAATCTGTTCATCTGTCCGTCCATCCATTGAAGCATTATTCGTTCATACTTTATTTTTGTCTTAGGGTCAAAGGTTTTATGTTAAAGTTTATAAGACCTTATATTATGAAGACCCTTTGATGGATTTCATTCATATTTAGCCTAATGGTAGATATAGGGCTTAAGTTTTTATCAGCACCAACCCTATCCCGGGGGTTAACCTTGGGGTCAAGGTCACGGACTTAGAATTTTCATAAATAAGTCAAAATTTTTGTACATGTAGTTATGTTTATATAGCTATACCATCAAGACCCTTTCAGGAATTTCATTTATATTTTACATGTTGGTAGATATAGGTCTAGAGTTTTACTCTGCATCATCCCCATCCTGGGGTATGACCTAGAGGTCAAGGTCACAGACTTAGGAATTTCATATAAAAGTAAAAAAAATTGCATCTAAGTTTATATAGCTATACCATCAAGACCTTTTGTTGAATTTCGTTATCCTCCTACCGAGAGGTTTAGGGGATATAGCTATCAGCATGGAATCCATCCATCCATCCATCCATCTGTCTGTCCATGAACGCATTATTGTGCCCCCAATAACTCCTAACTACCCTTTGAGCTATTTTCAGGAAACTGTCAGGTTGTAGAGGGCATTTGGTAGGGGTGTCAGGTACAAGAAAGACAGCTCTAACTGACTTGGTCTATGAGTTATCTCCCCTTGTCTCCAGAATTATAAAAAATTTGTGCGAACCATAACTTTAAAACACGTTAAGATATTTTCATGATACTTCACCAGTATGTAGAGGACATTTAGTAGGCATTTCACATTCAAGAATGACACTCTTAACTGACTCCATTCTGCAGTTTTATCCCTTGGTTATTTAAATCTTGTGCGGGCAATAACTTTAAAAAATCCTTTAAGATATTTTTGTGATACTTTACCGATATGTGGAAGGCATTGAGTAGACAGGTCACCTTAAAATTTTCATTAAAATTTATATAGCTATATTATGAAGACCTTTTTGTTGGTTACATTAATATTAAGCATGATAGTATATATAGGTCTAAAGTTTTTCTTGGCAACATCCCTAAGCTGGAGCATGGCTTTTAAGTCAAGGTCACAGACTTTTCATACAAATGTCATTTTTGCTTATAAAGACTGATTGATTTCACTGGTATATGGTGATAGTTATAGGGCTAAAGTTTTATTTAGCTCAATCCCTGCACCTGTGCCTGACCTTTGAGGTCAAGGGCGTCATATTATGTGTGATTGAATTTTTTCAATGTTATAACATATAGCATACAACTGCCATCTCCAGAGTCAAAGCTACATAGTTTGTGCTCTTTAAAAAGTGGCGGTAGCGCTGGTCGGGGGTATACGTGCCCCACTGGGCACTTTGTTTTTCCCTTCTTCTCCTGAAGTGAAAGGTCAGTTGACTTGAAATTTGGTAGGAAGCATCAGGGTGACATGAAGATCAAAAAAAGCTAAAATCATTCTGATCGGAAATCTAAGATGGTCGCCCTAGAGCAATGTTGAAAATCTATTTTGAATTTTTTTATCTTAAACCAAAAGGCCAATTGACTTGAAACTCCACTGTAAGTATCAAGGTGACTTGTAGATCAAAAGTAACTGAAATCATTAGGAAGAGTGTGCTATCTAAATGGCTTTTACCATAACTATCCGAAATATTTGGACACCCATTTCCCTAGCAAGCATTTCTTAGTCAAGTTTGAAACTGGGTCATGTGGGGTCAAAAACTAGGTCACCAGGTCAAATCAAAGGAAAACCTTCTTAACACTCCAGAGGTCACATTTTTTAAATGATCATAAATATTGTTCAAAATATTCCTCTTGATGATTTCTTGGTCTAGTTTAAAGCTGGGTTACTTGATGTCAGAAACTAGGTCACCAGGCCAAATCAAAGGAAAACCTTGTTGATGCTCTAGAAGTCACATTTTTGAAGTGATCATCATGAATCGTGCTCAAAATGTATGTCTTGATGACTTCTAGGTGACATATATTTCACTGTCCAGTGACTTTCTTAAGTTTTTCTGTTTAGGTCAGTTTCTCTGTAATTATTGGTTCTACAGAGTGATATTTGGTACTTGTGAAGTGTTTGTGTTTAGGTCAGTTTCTCAGTAACTAATGCTCCTACAGCCAGTGATACTTAGTACATGCATATATCCTAGCATGGCCCCTTGAGTGACGTCATCCATATTTGACCTTGACCTCTATTTCATAGTCCATTAGACATGCTACATTGTCTTACTTGTTAATATAATCATTTTGAATTTTGATGACAATATTTGCCTTGATCAGTTCTAGGTCAGGTTCTCAAAGATACAGCTTTCATATGTGGCCTATACCTACCTTAGGGTAAGATCTTTCAATAGCATACACCCCAAACCCCAAGTTAGACCCTCTATACAGGTCAAGATCAGTTCACACTTTGTCTTTGACACCCATGTTTTAGTTCTGCATTTAAGTTTTGAAAAGTGTGCGTAACTGCTGAAGTATTCAAGATACCGCTTTAATATTTGGCCCACACCTACCTTAGGGTAAGATCTTTTAATAGCACACACCCCTTTCTCGGAGCTTCTGCATACTTCAAGGTCAGGTCATACTTTGTCATTTAAACCCATGTTCAAGTTCTGTGTTTAAGTTTTGAAAAGTGTACATAACTGCTGAAATATTGAAGATACCATTTTAATATTTGGCCCACACATACCTTACCTACCTTAGGGTAAGACCTTCCAATAGCACACACCCCTTCCTCAGTTTGACCTTCTGCCTAAGTCAAGGTCAGGTTGTACAGTACTTTGTCATTTAAACCCATGTTCAGATTCTGTGTTTAAGTTTTGAAAAGTGTACGTAACTGCTGAAGTATTCAAGAGACCATTTTAATATTTGGCCCACACCTACCTTAGAGTAAGACCTTTCAACAGCACACACCTCTTCCTCAGTTTGACCTGCCTAGGTCAAGGGGCACCGAGACATTTCACCGACAAGACAGTTCACCGACATACATTTTGGAGACGGTTCACTGACAGAATTGGAGACAGTTCACCGACATGTCTGAAGACAGTTCACGAACAAACATATTATTCCATAATGTTTTAATGTAGACAGTAAATGGGTTTATTAGAGATAAATCAGCATTAATTTCATGAAAACAAAATGAAAATAAATGTCTGAAACCTTTAGTTCTTTGTCGTTAATTTTTTCGAAGTTTTGGCGATACCAAAACCAGACAATATTATTGGGACAGCTAATTATGTACAAACTGGTCTAGAATATTCTTGATATAACTGGTAAAATATTTCAAATGTAAGAGCATGAGATTAAGTAATAGAAAATGTTTAGTATAACTTTCAATTAATAACCAATATTCATATGCTGAAAGCGGGTATCTTCCAAGCATATGCATGTAGTAATGGCCCAGATCAGTCTGCAAATATGGACAGTCTGATCAAAGCCTATCTACATGTAGTTAGGCTAATTAAAAAGTGTAAAGTTAATCAGTCTGCAGACGTCGTACTATACCGGTCAGATAATGCGGATGTGCATGTTAAAACTATACCGTTGTTCAAAAATGCAGACAAATTTTCGAATGGGCAGCTCAAATAATAAAATGCTGATTTATACATAAATATAGGTCCAAGCACCAAAATACCAGAAACCAAAATACCAGAAAGCAGTTAGAACATTATTTATATTCAGTACAAGTTAAATCTTTTATGTCAAAACATTTTATAGATGGGATAATAAAAGTAGTCATTCATCGTATTTTTAGTACAAAATCACTGCTTTGCTATTATCTTTATATGACCGTTTCTTTATAATTGATGAAGCTAGAAGTATTAAGATAGAGTTGTAACCTATGTTATTTTTTCTTCTTTCTATAATCTTTTTCAATTACTCAGTTACATCGGCCCTGATAAACAAACACTTGTCACTACTGTTATTGTTGAATGAGTCGAAGACTTACGTGATTAATCAATTAGCTGATATTGTGACACCTGTTTTTACAACTGTTAATCCAGTTATCAACAAGCGCTGATTACAGTTCTTGTCTGTTCTAATGTGCATCTTATTTCAACAAAGTAATTTACCAAGAAACAAAAAAATAAAAAGTGCGTAAAATTGCAAGTTGAAAAAGCTGAGAAAAATTTGGCAAACTATGCTCATCCTAATGGTCTGATTTGTATTACCTTGACTGCTTTGTATCAGTTAGAGACAAGAATATGTCACTGTCATATAAAACAATCAGTGCATGGTCATATGTAATTATATTAAGTAAATGCACCCATTAAAATCTTAAAGCCGCTCTGTGATTGCTTATAATCCGTTGGCTACCGTTAGCATGTATACCATCACACACAGCCGAGGTCGGCAACATTCTTTCGTGGAGATTGATCATGAAATATTTTCTATGGTCATTCTCTCCCTTCTGCTGATTCAAGAAGGGCAGTTGTCAGTTTCTGGCGAAAGAATGTGCACAATACTGGTTAACCGCTTAGAGGACTAAGCCTGCCCAGTAAATGTGTGGTTAGGTAAACTGACCGCGCTCGACATGACCCCATTGGGTTGACTGGGCCGTAAAACCTCAACACAAACAAAAAAACCATCACGCACAACATTGAAAAAATGTTGAATCAACGTTGATTCAAAGTTGGTTCCACATTGAGTGCTTACTGGGATTTTTGTATATGTGAATATTTGTTTTTTGTCGCACCTGCTTTAGCAGGGCAACTTAGGTGTCCTTCCGTCCATTCGTCAACATTTACCCTGGATGTCTTGTGAGCACAACTCCTCTTACTATTTTGTACCCATCATTTGAAAGCTTTGCATATGTTTTCGACATGGTATGAGGATGTGCATGTGGTTTTTGTATAATTGTTGGATTTTTTTGTCACTTTTTCCACATTGTCATTTTTCACCCTCAATATATAGACAGCGGGTACCTCTTGTGAGCGCATTCCTAATCCCACTCTAGTTTGAGACAAGGTACATTCCAAACTAATATACATATTGTCATTTAAGGAAATAAGACATAGAGTCTCTAGAAATACTAACTGAAAATAGAAAACTTAACACATAAGAATTTTACTATAACGAAGACATATTGGTCACTCAAGGGCCCCACAGTAGGTAACATTACACTACCAAGCAAGTACATGCATATTACGTCATATTGGCTCCTCATGGGCCCCTTGCAAATGCATGTTACCATATCTAACTTTATATTTGATTAAACATAATTATTTCAAAGAAGTAAGCGGCAGAGTCTCCAAAATAGTAATTGAAATAAAAATGAATCTGACTGCACCAGGAATGACCCCAAAGGGCCTCTGCCATATTAAAGGCATATTACCCTTCATTGACCCTATACTAGGAAACTTTACCCTTCCTTCCACCATTCTGATTTGAATCAGACTTTGTTAAGCATGTTTAAACCAAACAAAATCATCTGTATTTCATTTACTTTGTTACAGGTAAATCATGTGTGACCCAAGACAATTCACTTGAAATTGTAAGGCAGAATGAAGTGGGTGGGGTATTGTGATATCAAGAATATACTGAAATGGCAAAATACGCAAGAATAAAACGTTAAATTCAATATTTTAGGCCTTTGAGGCAATTCCTGGTGCAGTCAGTAGAGATTCTAAGGCATAAAACACAAACAACAATGCTATTGTCATGTAAACACTATGTATTAATGATATGCTTTAACAGGCCAGTTCGTGATCATCAAACATGCAAAAAAACAAACAAACAAAAAACAAAAAAAAAAAAAAACCCAAAAAACACAACAAAAAAACCCCAAAAAACAAATTACATATTTTCCGATTTTGTCCTACTTTTGATATGTTATTAGCTCACCTGAGCACGAAGTGCTCATGGTGAGCTATTGTGGTCAGTCAATGTCCGTCGTCCGTCGTGCGGCGTCAACAATTGCTTTAAAAGCCTACTCCTCCTACACCCCTGGGCTAGTGGACTTGATACTTGGTAGGAAGCATCAGGGTGACTTGTAGATCAAAAATAGCTAAAGTCCTTCCGATCGGAAATCCAAGATGGCCGCCATCTTGAAAATCTATTTTTCGCTTCTTCTCTTGAACCGAAAGGCCAATTGACTCCAAACTTGCTAGGAAGCATCAGGGTGACTTGTAGATCAAAAATAGCTAAAATCATGCCGATCGGAAATCCAAGATGGCCGCCATCTTGAAAATCTATTTTTCGCTTCTTCTCCTGAACCGAAAGGCCAATTGACTCCAAACTTGCTAGGAAGCATCAGGGTGACTTGTAGATCAAAACTAGCTAAAATCATGCTGATCGGAAATCCAAGATGGCCGCCATCTTGAAAATCTATTTTTCGCTTCTTCTCCTGAACAGAAAGGCCAATTGACTCCAAACTTGCTAGGAAGCATCAGGGTGACTTGTAGATCAAAAATAGCTAAAATCGTGCCGATCGGAAATCCAAGATGGCCGTCATGGCCGCCATCTTGAAAATCTATTTTTCGCTTCTTCTCCTGAACCGAAAGGCCAATTGACTCCAAACTTGCTAGGAAGCATCAGGGTGACTTGTAGATCAAAAATAGCTAAAATCGTGCTGATCGGAAATCCAAGATGGCCGCCATGGCCGCCCTCTTGAAAATGTATTTTTCGCTTCTTCTCCTGAACCGAAAGGCCAATTGACTCCAAACTTGCTAGGAAGCATCAGGGTGACTTGTAGATCAAAAGTAGCTAAAATCGTGCTGATCAGAAATCCAAGATGGCCGCCATGGCCGCCATCTTTAAAATCTATTTTTCGCTGCTTCTCCTGAACCGAAAGGCCAATTGACTCCAAACTTGCTAGGAAGCATCAGGGTGACTTGTAGATCAAAAGTAGCTAAAATCGTGCCAATCGTAAATCCAAGATGGCCACCATGGCAGCCATCTTGAAAATCTGTTTTTCGCTTCTCTTGAACCGAAAGGCCAATTGACTCTAAACGCTAGGACGCATCAGGGTGACTTGTAGATCAAAAATAGCTAAAATCGTGCCGATCAGAAATCCAAGATGGCCGCCATGGCCGCCCTCTTGAAAATCTATTTTTCGCTTCTACTCCTAAACCCAAAAGCCAATTGACTCCAAACTTGGTAGGAAGCATTGGGGTGACTTATAGATCAAAAATAGCTAAAATCGTGCCTATTGGAAATCCAAGATGGCTGCCATGGCAGCCATCTTGAAAATCTATTTTTCGCTTCTTCTCCTGAACCGAAAGGCCAGTTGACTCCAAACTTGGTAGGAAGCATCGGGGTGACTTGTAGATCAAAAATAGCTAAAATCATGCAGATCGTAAAACCAGGATGGGTGCCATGGCAACCATCTTGAAAATCTTTTTTTCGCTTTTTCTCCTGAACCGAAAGGCCAGTTGACTCGAAACTTGGTAGGAAGCATTTGGGTGACTTGTAGATCAAAAATAGCTAAAATCATGCTGATCGTAAATCCAAGATGGCAGCTATGGCGGCTATCTTGAAAATCTATTTTTCGCTTCTTCTCCTAAACCCAAAAGTCACTTGACTCGAAACTTAGTAGGAAGCATCAGGATGACTTGTAGATCAAATATAACTAAAATCGTTCTGATCCGAAATCCCAGATGGCCACCATGGCCTCCATCTTGAAAATCTATATTTAGCTTCTTCTCCTGCACCGAAAGGCCAATTGACTCCAAACTTCGTAGGAGACATTGGGGTGACTTGTAGATCAAAAATAGCTAAAATCGTGCCAATCGGATATCCAAGATGGCCGCCATGGCAGCCATCTTGAAAATGTATTTTTCGCTTCTTCTCCTGAACCGAAAGGCCAGTTGACTCGAAACTTGGTAGAAGCATTGGGGTGACTCGTAGATCAAAAATAGCTAAAATCGTGCCGATCGTAACTCCAAGCTGGCTGCCATTTAGAGTGTGTTCAAATGATCACGCTAAATTGACTGGCATGCCATATATATTCTTCTTCAAAATTACGAACTGCTTAAATGATGATCTTTTCATTAGTTGCGATGACAGGATTGGAAAAATATGCATAACATCTGCATATCTGCAGTGGCTATGTCACTCATGTGAGCGACCCGTGGCCCGTGGGCCTCTTGTATTTGAATGCTTATCTTGTATAAAAATGCAAAAAGCTTTTGTGTTGCAATTTGTTTTGGGTTCCCACACAATTTGACTGGACTAAAAGGCCAAGGAAACATAATTTATGCAGTAACTTGCTAACTTTTGGTAATCCATATTACACTAAAGTAGCAACAACAACGCAGCTCCAACGCCATGTGCCCGAGAGTAAAGTACTTACTGACACACGTTTTTGATACATCGTGTCTGTCATTTTGATTATTAGGGATTTCCAGCTAATGAATACGACAGATTTATAATTAAAACCTGACCGAAAAGGATGTGACGCAAAGTTTAATACGAGTTGACACTTGCCAAGTGCGCACAGGCTGTTCCCACAAAGTCGCATCAACGTTGCATCGACGCCGAGGCGATGCTGCCCCAGCGTCACGCGCCTGTTTGGTGGTATCATTCTTATCCTTGGCAGTATCATTCTTATATAGGTCTCCAGATGCTTCGAATGTGCGAATATTGAGGAGAATCCCATTTATTATTTGGAAACAAATGCCGTGGGGCGCTGTCAGTCCAATGACAGTGATACTCCACATCATTCCCAACAGGCACATGACGTCTATACAATGTCGCCTCAACATCGATGCAACGTCATGACATTGCATCGACGTTGAGGCGGCATTGTATAAACGTCATGTGCCCGCTGGGTTTGTTGTCCTTTGTAAGCTCACCTGAGCTATGCTCAGGATGAGCTATAGTGATCACTTTTTGTCCGTCGTCCGTTCGTCCGTCTGTGCATCCATTAACATTTTCAAACGACTTCTCCTCTGAAGCCCCTGGGCTAATTTTGCTCAAATTTCATATGGAGCCTCCTTAGGATGGGGGAGGGGGGGCTGGGGGGGGGGGGAGGACAAAAGATTGCTAAAATGGTTGCGGTTGGTTGACCAAGATGGCCGCAATGCCCATATATGATAAAAACCTTTAAAAATATTCTTCTCCAGAACCGAGGATGCCTTGTGGCTGAATCTTTGCATAAATCATCGGGGACGAGAGGTCTACCAAAGTTGCTAAAATAATGGTCGTACATTGACATTTGACCTTTTTATGGCAAGGTCAAATGTGCTTGTGCATTTGTATGGGAAAAATGTCCAGAATCTCAAACGACTTCTCCTCTGGAGTCTCTGGGCCAATGTAGCTCAAATTTAATTTGGAGCCTCCCTGGGGCAGGGGAATGAAAGATTGCTAAAATGGTTGCCGTCCATTGACCAAGATGGCCGCCAGGCCCATATATGGTAAAAACATTTAAAAAGCTTCTTCTCCAAAACCGAGAATGCCTTTTGGCTGAACCTTTGCATATATCATCGGGGACAGGGGGTCTACCAAAATTGCTAAAATAATGATAATATATTGACATTTGACCTTTTTACGGAGAGGTCAGGTTTGCTTCCCTATGCATGTGCATGGGAAAAAAATTTATTTTTGAGCCTCCCTGGGGCAGGGGAATGAAAGATTGCTAAAATAGTTGCCGTCCATTGACCAAGATGTCTGCCATGCCCATATATGGTAAAAGCCTTTAAAAATCTACTTCTCCAGAACCGAGGATGCCTTATGGTTGAATCTTTGCACAAATCACCAGGGACGGGAGGTCTACCAAAGGTGCTAAATTGATGGTCGTACATTGACATTTGACCTTTTTAGGGCGAGTTTGAGTTTGCTTCTGTATGCATTTGCATGGGCCCTATACATTTGTATGGAAAAAATGTTGATAATTTCGAATGGCTCTCCTCTAAAGCTCCGGGCCAGTGTTTCATGTTGAGCCTCCTTGGGGCAGGAGAATGAAAGATTGCTAAAATGGGCATGGTCCATTGATCAGATTGGCTGCTATGCCCATATATGGTAAAAACCTTTAAAAATCTTCTTCTCCAGAACCAAATAAGCCCTGGGCCCTAATCTTTGCACAAATCATGGGGGCAGGAGATCTACCAAAATTGCTAAAGTGATGGTCCTATGTTGACGTTTGACCTTTTTATGGCAAGGTCAAATTTGCTTCCCCTTGCATTTGTATGGGCCATGTACTTTTATATTGGAACTATTGAGGTGGCTTGTAGATCAACAGTAGCTAAAATCGTTCTGATTGGAAATCTAAGATGGCCGCCATCTTGTTTGTTATATTTCCCTGTCACTGTGCTTTTTACATGTATAAAATCATGATTCTTCAGAAATCACTTAGCCAATTTCCACCAAATTTCACATTGATCCTACTGTTGAAATGTGATTGATAGTTTGTTAAAATGATAATGCTCCATTGACTGTCAGGCCCATATATTCTTCTTCAAAACTAAGAACTGCTCAAATGATGATCTTTTCATTAGTTGCGATGATAGGATTGGAAAAATGTTACATAACATCTGCATATCTGCAGTGGCTATGTCACTAAAGTGAGCGAGCCGTGGCCCGTGGGCCTCTTGTTTCTCTCTCTCCCAAGAGAAATTTAACAAGAATCTGAGAAGTTAAAACTTATATTTACGAGCGTATTTCAGTGACATTGTTACGCCATAGGCGGCCAAGATGCACCGAGGGTGACTTCCAATTTGATTAAGTTACGGGTGATGCCTAACTGTACCACAACACAGAAGACTAACAAAATTAAAATTTTTAACAACTTTTTTTTTACATATTCTCTTTACAACTTATATAACACAATACAGACAATACAATCCACAATTCCAAGCAAATCTCTTCACGTTGGCACGGTACAGTACACTTTCTTCCTATTTGCTCTAGAGCCCTGTCCAACTGTTCATTTTATTTAGAGCTCTCATCTTTGAGGCGTTTTACCCGCAGTGTATTTTTTCACTTTAGAACATATTCTATGTTAACATGGCCTACGCACTGTATATATTCTATGTTAACACGGCCTATGCGCTCTATATATTCTATGTTAACACGGCCTACGCACTGTATATATTCTATTGGTCATTGAGACCTAAGATTTCTCCTGTTGAACTTAAACTTCAGGGAGACAACTTCCCAAGAATTGGTTTGTCAGGCTTCTGCTCAACCTCCTTTTCAGGTATTGAACATCAAAATATTCTTTGGAAAATATTCTTGGAATAACACAACTACAATAAACAAAAACAGAGACTAAGGACATATCCTACAATAATACAAGATGAAGTCTGCTGTTATGATTCTACCCATTATTCTCCAATGACGCACGTCACGGTATAGAGTGAATGACCCCATTGACGTTGCGGCTGAATCCACAACGCCATGATAGACAAATCATTGACGTCGATGTGACTCATTCATGGCTTATTTCCCTTTTAATGACGTCGGCGTGGTCAGTGGTGAGCGTCGCTAACAGTCTGCATCATCGCCCACTTAACGTCATATGCAAACTCCATTTCCATATATACGGCTTTATAACGATTAAAATGTCTGAATGACAATCAGAGATATGACATTCCAAATGTTGCAATCCTAAATGTCACTGACATTACAATTGTTAAACACACCCAACTTCGAATTATGATCAGAGGGAGAGTAGTATAGGATCAACTCCAACCTTTAATAACTCGGTGCCCTGATCAGACGAAATCGGAATAGCTTTAAAGGGAAACGTAATATAAGTTGTAAGTATATCTTGGAGTAAAGTGCTTAACAAGCCATTTATTTTGATGCAAGAGTTTTCAAAATCGGCCTAGAAATAAGGCAGTTATGGTGGTTTGAATATATTTAAAATGGCTGTGATGGATGCCGCCATATTGTAGGCTTTGTGACGTCACACAGCCCAAATTAAATATGCAAAACCAAATTATAAAGGGTTTTTAGCTCACCTGAGCTCTGCTCAGGATGAGCTATTGTGATCACTTTTCGTCCGTCGTCCGTCCGTCCGTTAACATTTTCAAACGACTTCTCCTCTGAAGCCGCTGAGCCAATTTTGCTCAAATTTCATATGGAGCCTCCTTAGGGTGGGGGAACAAAAAATTGCTAAAATGGTCGCGGTCTGTTGACGAAGATGGCCCCCTCACCCATATATGGTAAAAACCTTTTAAAATCTTCTCCTCTAGAACCGAGAATGCCTTGGGGCTGAATCTTTGCAGGAATCATCGGGGACGGGAGGTCTACCAAAATTGCTAAAAGAATTGTCGTACGTTGACGTTTGACCTTTTTATGGCAAGGTCAAGTTTGCTTCCCTATGCATTTGTATGGGAAAAACCTTTAAAAATCTTCTTCTCCAAAACCGAGTATGCCTTATGGCTGAATCTTTGCATATATCTTCGGGAACAGGAGGGCTACCAAAATTGCTAAAATAATGGTCGTACATTGACATTTGACCTTTTTACGATAAGGTCAATTTTGCTTCCTTATGCATTTGAATGGGAAAAATGTTCAGAATTTCAAACAACTTCTCCTCTGGAGCCTCTGAGCTAATTTTGCTCAAATTTCATATGGAACCTCCTTAGGTAGGGGGAACAAAAGATTGCTAAAATGGTCACGGTTCGTTGACCAAGATGGCCGCCATGCCCATATATGGTAAAAACTTTTAAAACTCTTTTTCTCTAGAACAGAGGATGCTTTGGGGCTGAATGTTTGCATAAATCATCGGGGACAGGAGGTCTACCAAAGTTGCTAAAATAATGGTCATACATTGACATTTGACCTTTTTACGGCAAGATCAAGTTTGCTTCCTTATGCATTTGTATGGGAAAAAACATTAAAAAATATTATTCTCCAAAACCGAGGTGGCTTGTGGCTGAATCTTTGCATATATCATCTGGAACGGGCGGTCTACCAAATTTGCTGAAATAATTGTCATACATTGACATTTAACCTTTCAAGGTCAAGTTTGCTTCTGTATGCATTTGTATGGGCCCCATACATTTGTATGGAAAAAATGTTGATAATTTCAAAAGGCTTTTCCTCTGAAGCCTCTGGGCCAGTGTTGCTCAAATTTCATGCGGAGCCTCCATGGGCAGGAGAATGAAAGATTGCTAAAATAGGTACGGTCCATTGATCAAAATGGCTGCCATGCCCATATATGGTAAAAACCTTTAAAAATCTTCTTCTCCATAACCAAATAAGCCCTGGGTCCTAATCTTTGCACAAATTATGGGGGACAGGAGATCTACCAAAATTGCTAAAATGATGGTTCTATGTTGACATTTGACCTTTTTACCTCCAAGGTCAAATTTGCTTCCCCATTTGTATGGGCCATATACATCTAATTGAAAGTATCGAAGTGACTTGTAGATCAACAGTAGTTAAAATTGTTCTGATTGGAAATCTAAGATGGCCATCATATTGTTATATTTATAATATTTCCCGGCCACTGTGCTCTTTACATGTATAAAATCATGATTCTTCAGAAACCACTTAGCCAATTTCCACCAAATTTCACATTGATCCTTCTGTTGAAATGTGATTGATAGTTTATTCAAATGATCATGCTCCAATGACTGTCAGGCCCATATATTCTTCTTCAAAACTAAGAACTGCTCAAATGATGATATTTTCATTAGTTGTGATGATAAGATTGGAAAAATGTTGCATAACATCTGCATGTCTGCAGTGGTTATGTCACTCAGGTGAGCGAACCCTGGCCCGTGGGCCTCTTGTTAAGAATAATTTTGCTACAGATTTTTATAATCTTTTAATTCTAGTGACAAGCAATCATTTCCCCCAAAATAACCCAACTTTATGAGAATAACTACCTTTTTGAAACGAATTTATGAAACCTCATTAAATATTCAAAATGGCGGTTCCCATTCCAACAATGTAAAAATATTCAATGGTCTATAACTACTTACTTAATTTTCCACCGGTTTTGATCAAATTTGTGTCAAAATTCATTGATTGTTATGTTCTTTTAAGGTTGCGTTTCCCTTTAAGTTACATACATTATGCTCGGCAGACGGAAAAATAGTACAAAATTTGTCTTTCAAACCTAACAACCATTACATTTTTAATACAATTGATTTAAATTAATGTTTAGCATAAAAAACCCTTGCATATGTATGTGGGTGTGTGCATGCCTGTATGTTCGTGCGTATGTTCACGTGTATGTATATATGTATATATATGTGTATGTGTTTATATATGTATGTATGTATGTATATGTGTATGTATATATATATATATATATGTGTGTGTGTGTGTGTGTATATGTATGTATGTATGGGTATATATATATATACATATAGTCCTTCAGAACTATTTTAATATATATATATATATATATATATATATATATATATATATATATATATATATATATATATATATATATATATATATATATATATATATATATATATTAAAATAGTTCTGAAGGACTGCATATTTTACCGATGTTTTTTTTTTAGCTCACCTGAGCTCTGCTCAGGATGAGCTATTGTGATCACTTTTCGTCCGTCGTCCGTCCGTGCGTCCGTCCGTGCGTCCGTCCGTCCATGCGTCCGCTAACATTTTCAAACGACTTCTCCTCTGAAGCCGCTGAGCCAATTTTGCTCAAATTTCATATGGAGCCTCCTTAGGGTGGGGGAACGAAAAATTGTAAAATGGTCGCGGTCTGTTGACCAAGATGGCTGCCACGCCCATATATGGTAAAAACCTTTAAAAATCTTCTCCTCCAGAACCAAGAATGCCTTGGGGCTGAACCTTTGCAGGAATCATCGGGGAAGGGAGGTCTACCAAAATTGCTAAAAGAATTGTCGTACGTTGACATTTGACCTTTTTACGGCAAGGTCAAGTTTGCTTCCCTTTGCATTTGTATGGGAAAAACCTTTAAAAATCTTCTTCTCCAAAACCGAGCATGCCTTATGGCTGAATCTTTGCATATATCTTCGGGAACAGGAGGGCTACCAAAATTGCTAAAATAATAGTCAAACATTGACATTTGACTTTTTTACGGTAAGGTCAATTTTGCTTCCATATGCATTTTTATGGTAATAATGTTCAGAATTTCAAACAACTTCTCCTCTGGAGCCTCTGGGCCAATTTTCTTCAATTTCATATGTAGCCTCCTTAGGTTAGGGGAACAAAAGATTGCTAAAATGGTCACGGTTCGTTGACCAAGATGGCCGCCATGCCCATATATGGTAAAAACCTATAAAAATCTTCTTCTCTAGAACCGAGGATGCTTTGGGGCTGAATGTTTGCATAAATCATCGGGGACAGGGGGTCTACCAAAGTTGCGAAAATAATGGTCATACATTGTCATTTGACCTTTTTACGGCAAGGTCAAGTTTGCTTCCTTATGCATTTGTATGGGAAAAAACATTTAAAAATCTTATTCTCCAAAACTGAGGATGGCTTGTGGCTGAATCTTTGCATATATCATCTGGAACAGCGGTCTACCAAAGTTGCTAAAATAATTGTCATACATTGACATTTAAGCTTTTTACGGCGAAGTCAAGTTTGCTTCTGTATGCATTTGTATGGGCCCCATACATTTGTATGGAAAAAATGTTGATAATTTCAAAAGGCTTTTCCTCTGAAGCCTCTGGGCCAGTGTTGCTCAAATTTCATGTGGAGCCTCCGTGGGCAGGAGAATGAAAGATTGCTAAAATGGGTATGGTCAATTGATCAAAATGGCTGCCATGCCCATATATGGTAAAATCCTTTAAAAATCTTCTTCTCCATAACCCAATAAGCCCTGGGTCCTAATCTTTGCACAAATTATGGGGGACAGGAGATCTACCAAAATTGCTAAAATGATGGTTTTATGTTGACATTTGACCTTTTTACCTCCAAGGTCAAATTTGCTTCCCCATTTGTATGGGCCATATACATTTATATTAAAAGTATCGAAGTAACTTGTAGATCAACAGTAGTTAAAATTGTTCTGATTGGAAATCTAAGCTGGCCATCATCTGGTTTATATTTATAATATTTCCCGGCCACTATGCTTGTTACATGTATAAAATCATGATTCTTCAGAAACCACTTAGCCAATTTCCACCAAATTTCATATTGATCCTTCTGTTGAAATGTGATTGATAGTTTATTCAAATGATCATGCTCCATTGACTGTCAGGCCCATATATTCTTCTTCAAAACTAAGAATTGCTCAAATGATGATATTTTCATTAGTTGCTATGATAGGATTGGAAAAATGTTGCATAACATCTGCATGTCTGCAGTGGCTATGTCACTCAGGTGAGCGAACCGTGGCCCGTGGGCCTCTTGTTTTTTTTTTAGTTATTTATTTACTTCTCTATTAAGCATTAAGTAACAACTTAAGATTTTTTTTTTTTTTTACGTGAAAGACCAATGACATAAAACAAAAACAATTATATCTAATCAAATATATAATCCATAAAATCAACATTGAAATATCGCTCATCGTTGAAACTTGACTGGTAAATGTGTGTGTGTGTGAGTATGTCTGTGTGTGTGTGTGGGTGTATGGTTTTTCTTCCTTTTCTATACTCTTTTACTTTTTCCTTCTTAAAGTTTCAGTATTGAGACTGCTGCTACGATATTGCTTTGGTGCGTTTCTTTTATTGTCATTACGAAAACACGCCTACTTAATATATAGAAAATTTCATCTAAAAAACTGAATATGTACAGATAAAAATTGATATTTTTTATGTTCCTGCTCGGAACATGGATCTCGGGGTGCTCGTTGGAGCCGCATCAGTGAGGCGGTTCTAACGAGTGCCCACGGTCTGTGTTTCCGGGCGGAAATGAGAAAAATAATGCATAGCCCTGTGGACCCAAGTTTTACTATACAAAGGTGGGGTTTAAGGGGGTCAAAAGTATATAGGCGTGTTTTTGTGATGTAAACTTACTGTATCATGTTTTAAAGCTATATTTGCGTGGGCATAGATTCCCTTGCCAGTATTGCACGCAATGCAATCTTCTTCAAATTTCAATGCAGTGTTGAGTGGATGTTGACTGTTAAAGTTCCTTTGAAAATCGTTGAGTATATACCTGGGCGTGCAGTCTGTGTCGTTTTTTATTTATTTATTTATTTTTTTTTTTTTGCCCGCAAAAACGTGGCTTATTATATATTTGTATAATTGTAACAATGATATGAATGCATGTAATGTGGTATCTGATTAGTAGTCTTAATAAAGAAATAAATTACAAAAAAATGTTCACGTGTTGCATATGCGTATGTAAAACCTAATCTTTCTGCTTACGCGATTCATATGGTACCGCACATAAAGAATTGGCTGTTCCGACACTGCACTGTTTTTATTCGTATAAACTAAACTAAACCTTGCGCCTGCTGCCACAAAAAGACTGACCAGTCTGCACATGCCAGCGCAGCCTGCTTAGCGTTCACGACAGCAACTACAATTCACGCAGCCTGAGAAACTCTGAGCAGACTGCACCACCCAGCGCAGCCCGCTCAGTATTCCTAAATAACTCGGGTAACATATGCAGAATCGGGGTAGCTTGCGCTGCAATATATAGTTTGCGAGTTTCTGGTTCAGACTCGAACACTTTTCTGCTTCTCGGAATCGAACAGCAAAAACCTACAAACAATTAAATAATATTAATATGACATACCATCCACTAACGGCACCGTTTCGTTGCCTGATTGTCCTTCATTTGGACAGTGTTGGTGGGTATATATATAGTAAGGCTATAACCTTGAAAAGCATCACTTTCACGCTTTATGCGCTTTTTACGCTTTATGCGTTTAGCAACCAGTTTAGCCAAATAAAAGTTACCATTTATAAACAAGTGGTACTACAGGTGAAATAATACCAACCAAATAAAAACTAGAATGTGGTCAGCTTGCGCCGCATTCTGCTATGAGTCGTAACAAGGGCCCAATCTTAAGAGAAAAAAAACAAACTGTTTTTTTCTTTGCCACGACACAGTAACAGCCCGCAAAAATTAAAAGCTGACAGCAGAACTACGAGGGTCATTCAATTTATAATGCAACTTGCCTAATAATTTCTTAAGTACGGAATCAATAGATAGAAGGATTACGTGCGAAGAAATGGCTCAGGAGTTGGAAATACGTGTCGGGTCAGTTCATATGATTCTGCGCAACCATTTGAAGAGGAGAAAGGTTTCGGCTAGGTGGGTGTCACATCGCTTGATGTCGAATCAAGTGGAATGTCGTTTAGAAGTGGCTACTCATCTCCTTTCACGGTTTGATTCGGAAGGACAAGATTTTTTTATCAAGAATTGTTGCAATTGACGAAACGTGGGTGAGGTCATATGAACTGGAACTGAAGAGACAATCAGCCGAGTGGCACACACCAAGCTTCGCGAGACCGGCAAAATACAGAAGAACTCAATCTAAACTTAAGATGTTAATGATTTTTGCCTACGATAGACATGGAATTCTCACTAGTCACAAGGTCCAGAGTAGTAAAACCATTAATGGGAAATATTATGAGGAGTATATTAAAAAGAAAACAAAAACACTAAGACAAGCGATCCGTAGGAAGAGACCTGAACTTTTTGCAGCCGGCCCAATAATTCTGCATGACAACGCAACGCCGCACTGCGCGAATGGGGTGACA
Source organism: Anodontia alba (assembly GCA_964016985.1). Lineage (NCBI taxonomy): Eukaryota > Metazoa > Mollusca > Bivalvia > Lucinida > Lucinidae > Anodontia > Anodontia alba. The sequence continues at coordinate 69,519,240 of OZ024826.1, forward strand.
TCATTGCTAAGGCAGTAAGAGTGGAAAACGTTGGACCACCCCCCTTATTCTCCGGACATAAGTCCCTGCGACTTTGACCTTTTCCCCCAAACTAAAGGAAGATATAAGGGGTATTCTTTATAACGACTTAGAGGAGCTTGAATCCGCCGTGGCCGCGAGGGTGAGGGTACTTGAGAACGGTTGCCTAGCAACGGGTATAGATAAGTCCTGCCAAAGAGGTGGAAGTCTGTCATTGACCACAAGGGATATTACTTTGAAGGAATGTAGAACGGTAACAACTTTAAAATATTTATTACAGAAATTATTTAATAGGTTGCATTATATATTGAATGACCCTCGTATATACAAGTGTGCCGGCCTCGGTGGCTCAGTTGGATGCGCCGTCCGACTGGAGACCAGGAGGTCGCGGCTTCAACCCCCGCCGAGGTCGGCAACATTCTTTCGTGGAGATTGATCATGAAATATTTTCTACGGTCATTCTCTCCCTTCCGCTGATTCAAGAAGGGCAGTATCTACCATACTGATAGGTAGATAATACTTGGTCATCACATCTCTTCAGACCATAATTTTTTTTAATATTGCCATGGGGCCCTGAACGTTACGTCCGTACATAAGCTCAAAAGGCGAGAAACCTAGAGATTCCTGTGGCAAATACTAACGCGGGAAGACACCTAAACCGATCCTTGGGCCTTTCCGCGCACATTCTACGAAGCATTTGCTTTAAAGTAGCATGGACACGCTCTTTTAACCCGTTACAAATGGGGTGATAGACCAAGGTCGTTAATTGCTTGAGAGACAGTAATCTTTAACCTCCTTCATGACCTCTGAAGTAAATTGGAACCCACAGTCAGTTAGCATTTCATCAGGCACCTTGAATGACGCTTAGCATGACTATTGTGATATCTTTCTGTCTGTTATCCTTCCGTCCACTCATAAAATACACATCAAAATTCGCTAAGGCGATTGAATAAAAAATATTAAGGTTACTCTTAGAAATGCAGAACACGTAAAAGAACACAAATCAGAGTCCCGGTTTTATTGAGACCCTTCATATGGCAGCAATGTAGTTTGCAAGGCTGCATACGCCCCATACCGCCGGCTTAGTGGAACACGAGTTCCTAAAATACCAGAACGGACTAAATGGTCCCTAGAAAAATAAAAATGGAAAACTGCACTACGATGAAGTACGGCGATACTGTTTACGATCGTCCCTAGGCATTTAACACCAGGGGCAGGGAAGTGAAATAAAAAGTTACAAGATGAAATATTTAGACGTAAATGTCTAAGTACCGCTGGATTTTTTTTCATGTTTGTTTGTTTGTGTTGAGATTTTACGGCCCAGTCAACCCAATGGGGTCATGTCAAGCGCGGTCAGTTTACCTAACCACACGTTTACTGGGCAGGCTTAGTCCTCTAAGCGGTTAACCAGTATTGTGCACATTCTTTCGCCAGAAACTGACAACTGCCCTTCTTGAATCAGCGGAAGGGAGAGAATGACTGTAGAAAATATTTCATGATCAATCTCCACGAAAGAATGTTGCCGACCTCGGCGGGGGTTGAACCCGCAACCTCCTGGTCTCCAGTCGGACGGCGCATCCAACTGAGCCACCAAGGCCGGCTTTTTCATGTTTACTTAGAGATATGGGACAAGGATATACTAAAGTTTAATAAATTTTAAATGTAACAGGTAAAAAAAAGAACAACAGTGTGATTCTTTAATGTATGCTTTATTAATGTTTATTAAATTTTTTGAATGAAATGAGAATAAGTTAGACATTAATCTGACGAGTATATAAAGCCAAACCATTTCACACGGAAACACTAATAAGGGCGAGCGTGCAAAAGAAAAGACCTGTGTGGGCTGTACTGTATTTTTATCAGGTATATAATGCCGAGAAATTTCTCGTGAAAAAAAAACAAAAACTTGAGCGTGCAAACCACATGAGCATGCAAAATAAAGAACAGCAGCAGGAGGGGGGGGGGTGGGGGGAGGAATGGACTTTTTATTGGGATCCAAAATGGGCCCCACGTAGACCAAAAGATTGGTATGCGTCTAGGCGGTTTCCACGGGCGTGCGGCGGCTTCCTAAGGCCCGGTCTCCTGAGGCCCCCAAGTGAGCATAGTGAGAGCCCCTGGGGACGGCCCCCACCCTTGCCGGCCCGGGGCTCTTACTTTAGCGCATTTTTGTCAGGGCTACCTTTGAGACCAGCTCCTTGCGAAACTAACCTCCTATTTAGACATTAGGGTGCGGTTGGCATACCCACGAAGATGAAAGGTCATAATCAATGTGTGTGGTTAAAAGTGGGCGAGCCGGATATCTGCGGGAAAAGTTGTTGCCGAACGTTTTGCAAGGTTCACCTGGTCAAACTTCGCAAAAGCCGCCCAGTTCCCGTTCCTTGTAAGTCTTGCGGGAGGGTGGTTCAGAGCGAGATACATCGCTGCCGGAAGTGCGGGAGAGAAAGAGTTCGCCAGCACCATATAGGGCTGGAGAAGAAAACCAGAATACAGTTCAAATTGGTGCTAGATCAGCTTATTGCGGAACAAACTCCTATTTAGACAATAAGTTTCAATAAATAAAGTTGCGATATGTATACCCCGTCAGCTCAGCTTATGGCGGAACGAACTCCTATTTAGACAATAAGTTGCAATAAAAAAAAGTTGCGATATATATACCCCGCCACGAGCTCAGCTTATTGCGGAACGAACAATATTTAGACAATAAGTTGCAGTAGGTATACCTCATCTAACACATGGCTACTATTACTATGGATGACCTGATCGAAGAAATGCTCGCAGAGTACAAGCCAAGGTTCATCCTCGATGAGCCCATTCAAGAAGCTGAGGAAAGACTCCTCCCCGGCCGCTTCGACCACAGTGGCCATTTACCGACCTGGATGATCGTGTCCCCCACCCAGAAAGACTCCCGGTTTACGAGCCGTGGGTCGAGATACTTAACGACGCCAAAGATGAATTTGAGGTAGATGGCGCCGCCGCGGTCTTCTCTACTTGGAGGGTTGAACGAGAAGACCCGCTGGACGTTGGCAATCTCGACATCACCGAAGGCATATATGCCAGAGCCGGCAGGTTGGCACTGGATGCTCGGATGGCCGACGTCAGGGCTACCCAACTTCTGGCGGCTCTCCCAGGGGGCACGGAGCTTCTCCTGAGAATCAAATTTCTCCGGGAGGAAAGAAGGGCCAAGGGGTCGTCAAGGTCTCTCGGGACATAAAGCCTGGCGTGTTGACTGGAATTGACAGTGTGTTCTATCAGAACGCCTACCCCGTCACCGCAGTTGTCTACGGCCTCTACCCCGTCAGGGATCCAGATCCTGCCAACCTAGCTCCGTTAAGAGATGGTGACCTCAACTGTGTGGCTCAGAGGGTGGTCGAGCACTTTGAGGGCGCTTTGAGAGGCCAGGGACTTAAACCCACACGGCGACATAAGATCCAGGAGTGGGAAGAGAAAGGCCACGAAACCGGCGCCACGGTCGATGACGTGGTCGAGCTGGAGAAGATCCTCAAAAAAGCGATCATCCTGAGGGACATCGCTGGCGAGGACATCTTAAACAGTGGCAAATATGGAAGAGGTGGGAATGGCGGCCATAGATCCATAGAACTCATCTGCCACAACGGCCACGCCTGGCCCAAAGACCTCCACTTCCCCCAGAGTAGAGAGGTCCACATCTACGAGGGCAACGTCTGGCACACCATCCGGGAAGTCACCCAGGGCGAGCCATTAGCGGTCTGGCTCCTGGGCGGTCAAGATTGACAGCTCTCTGTCGACCAGTTTGTGCTCCAGGACGGCCGCACCTACAGGACACGAGAGGCCCACGAAAGACTCCAAGCGATCTGCACCAAACTGGGCAACCCTGAACTTGCTGAGAGAGCCTTCGGCGAAAACCACGCGGCTAGCATTATGGCAAAGGAAAGGAACGGCTGGAAGCCAACCCCAGCCAACCTCCTCCCAGACATCGAGAAGGCCTGCGAGGAGCACGGCCACAGCGGCCTCTGGAACAATGGATTATGACACGAGGGAAGTCACTTCTATCGACATGAAGGCCTGCTATCCGGCATCCTTCCAGGGTATGGGTGAAGCCAATCCATATTTCGAGCGGTTCAGGCATCCGACACCGCATGACCCGCGTGGCAATTAATGGCCCTCTCCCCAAAGACATAGGCACAGGTTTCGCAGAGGTTCAAGAATGGGAGTTTGAGGCTACCTGCCATCCGGTCATCCCTGCCTGGTTTGGAAGGCATTTCTCCGAAGGCTGTTGGACCCCGACACAGCTCTTTGACTTCCTGGCAGAGTCTGGCCTGCTGAGGTCTCTCAAAGTCAGGGAGGCGATCATCTCCTTCGAGAAGCAGACTGAGGTTTGGTTGCCCGAAAGCAGGGGCCAGGCCTGCTCAGTCATCGGCAAATTCACCCAGGGCAGCGATGGAACAGGCCTGCTCAGTCATCGGCAAATTCACCCAGGGCAGCGATGGAAAAAGGCTCACAAGGGGGTTGGTGACCGACCGCGGCGACTCGACTACCTTGTCCGGGACACCCGCCTCTCGGGCACTTTGGTCAGAGCACCAATGGAGTGCGAGCTTGGTCACATCCTCACTTACTACGATGGATCCCAGCCCTGAGGGCAAGCATGCTGGCCTACGCCCACATCAACCTCCTCTCTATGCTTTCAAGGTTTGAACCCGATGAGGCCGTCTGAGTGGCATTCCATCTATGTAAAGAAAACGGCGCTCTGCAAGCTCGAGGGGGTCGGAGCCTACAAGCCTCAAGAGGTGCACCCAGAAGGGAATTGCCGCATCTGTCTCACCTGCCACGACAAGGCAACCCCGAGGCCACCACGAGATGGGATTGCCCCAGCCCAGTGGCGTGACAAGGGCGATAGCCTTTACATGCCGATGGAACGCAGCCTACCTCGCCAAGCCTGACTACATCTGTTCTGAAAAGGACCTCACTCCCAGCACCGCGCCACGACGATCCCCTGACCCGACATCAGCTGAGCTACCTAAACGGTGGCGGGGGCAGCAGCAAACCCACACGAGCGATCGAGCTCTTCTGTACCAGAAGCCCCCTCGTCTTCACCCCGACCCATCGCCTGGCCCTCTTCTCAAGGCCCTCAAGAAGCGAATCTGCCTTCAGCATGTCTCTCTTCTTCATCAGAGCCTTCGTGGCCGAGCAGTCGTCGATTATAAAAAGTGTTGGCTCACCCTTAAACACCAGGTAGAAGGCCCGCAGGTAATCGTGAAGGCGCTCACCGGGGTCTAGAACGTAGACCTCGGAGTCCGTCCAGAGCCAGGGGCACTGCTCGTAGGTCTTGTTGTGTTGTATGGTGGGGCACAGGATCACGATGTGTCAAAAGAACCCCCGGTAGGGGCCTTCTTCGAGCAGAGACAGGACGAAAACGGTTTTTCCGCATCTCGTCTGCCCGCAGACAATTGCCGAATGGGCGCCCTTGGGCAGAAGATGATTAATAAACAGCTGAGACGAACCGGCCATCTTCGAGGTTCAGCTGGGCATCCATGATGATGTACAGATAGATGTTCAAAGCGCCGGCCGCCTCTGCCGTCTTAGTCAACTGGATGGTCACTCCTTCGCTCGCATTCTCTATGCGGCGGCCGCTGCCATGAAGCCGGTCATCATCGGTTGTCCTGAGGTCAAGCCACAGAGCGAACTTGGAGGTCAAGAACTCCCCGAGAGAGACATCGGCGAGGCCAAGGTCTTTCGCCACCACTGCCATCTCGGGGTGGCGTTTGTCGCCGGGTGCAAATAACTTCCTCGCCTCGTCCCACATCTGATAGGCACGCATCCCCTGACTAAAGAGCTGGTTTGGGATCCCCTCGATCGTGACCTCAACCTTCATTATTTTCAGGTTATAGAAGGACTCCGTGTTGCGAGCGAAGGGCTGTTGCGCGGTAACGTCCTCAAAGAGCATCAAGACCCCCTTCATGCTGCGCGCGGGCACGTTGAGGTTGATATTCCAGAGGGTGTCGCTCTTGTCTCTGCTTATTTTTCGGTGCCTCAGAATCCGGTCATAGAGGATCGCAAGGCGGCCGTTGTACTGATTGGCTATCATGCGAGCCAGCTCTGGCTGCGTGACGATCTCATACTCTAGACTGATGTTTTCAATGTCGTATGAGGCGTTGGCATCGCCTGTGGCCCGAATTGTGCGGCTGTAGTCGTTGAAGGTGAGTTCGTACTCCAGCCGGTCTCCAAGCGCGCTTTGGTAGAACGGCATGTGGCCCTCGAGCAGCTCGAAATCGAGCGGGATGTAGAAGCGGTTGCCGAAGGCATCGGGGATGGCCTTGTCGGCCTCGACTGTCTCATCTTTGTTTCCGGCACCGATGTGAATTCGCGTTGCGTTTCGGTTACCAGACGTATCGATGCCTTGGTATTGGTCATTTTTCCTCTCCTTCTTTTGTCTTCCAGAGATCGCCCTAACAGTTGAAGACGTCACTATTGTCGACGGACATCACCTCGTTGCCGGAGATCTTGATCACAGTCTTCTTTACGATGGCGCGGCCCAGGTTCTGAACCACGGTCCGGTTCGCATCTTCACTATTCAGCGTGATTCTGAAGGCCAGGCGGGCGGTCCCTGGAACGATCACCTCGTGCGCGCCGAGGTTCGGGAATCGAACCAGCAGCTGTTGATTCTGATCAATCGTGCTTGGGTTATTGGTTATCACGACAGACTGCCGCACGCCTTTGACCCCCAGGGGCTCGCGGAGGCACCTGTAAGGGTTAAGCTTGCGTCTGAATTTGCTCGAAGCCACGGTGTATTTGAACCTATGCAACAACCTTCAAATTAGCATCCACTGTCAATGCCGCGATGGATGACGTCACTTTCGAGAACCCCACGTTCGACCCTGAGGGGCCTGGAGAAGACGATGATTTTGACCTCCCCGACACCCCTATGGACCCACCGCCCGACGTCCTGCAACAGCTAAACACTTCCGGGGACCTTCTTCAGAACCTGTGAGATGAGTTAAAACAGGCAGAACTTGAGGCCCAGAAGAAGCGCCTGGTTGATACTTTCTACAACGAAGTGAGCCATACCTATGGGCTGCGCCCCGAAGGCAGGATCGACTATAGCCAGTTCGAGATCGACCCCGACGGTAAGACACTTTACTGGACACCTGAAGACAAGAAGATCTCCATTGCTGCGACGAGGAGAAAATTCCGGTTAATGGGTCTAAGCACGCTGGCCCAAAGATGCGGGGCCGGTGGCGCATATGCAGTGCGGAGATCGCTGGGGCTCCCTGAATATAGATCGGGGGCATGGCGGGGGCTCCGCAGAGAGGTCGTGGAGACCCTCCCGAAAAACATTGTCCATCGAGCTGAAGGACCTCCCCGGCCTGGCTGATACCACAAGACAAAGCGCCGAGACCGCATTGAAGACCATTAATGATCCGTAAATTGACGTCACGTGGGTCACACAGGCCAGAAGAAAACTGGCCGGAGTTTGGGAGGCCATCACGAGATCGAGGGATGAGCTCGCTAACAACCTCGCGAAGCTAAGCACCATCGACGACCGGAAATCCGAAGTCGAAAAGCACTTGGCCAGGGAATGCCGAAAACTGACCAAAACGGACGACACCAAAATTCAACAAGATATTCGAGACCGAATGGAGAAAGGCGAGCTCTCCGACATCGAGCTTGAAAGGCAGGTGAGGCTCGAAGCCCTCTCTTTGAATAGAGCAGCTCTCCGGTCGCAGATCAACAGAATTCGTGAGACCATCAGGTGGCTCCTCCATGAAGACAAGACGCTGGCTGAGCGAATTCGAACTCTCTTCCGCTAACAGGGGATAACGATTGCGAGCATCCTTACAGCGATAGGCATGCCGATAAGCACTCTCGTCCTTGCTGTCACCGGTGGGGGAAGTGCGCCAGTGCCGTCGCCGGCTCCAAAGCCATCCAACAAGGGCGGGGTCAAGGAGTGGATAAAAAAGCACCTACAGGCCCTTGGGCGTGCCCTGGCCAATTTGGCCAGCAAGGCCGCTGCGGCCCTGTCCGGAATCATCGGGTCCATTGTCTCTTGGCTCCTGAGCACATTAGGGAAGGCCGCAACTTGGCTCGCTGACAACGTGTGGGCCTTGGTCTTCGGCGTGGGGGCACTTCTTCTCGTGGCCGCAAGGGACTGGCTATCTCAACGACAGCCAAAGCGCCACTGGGCCGACCCCGACCCCTGCGGCTATGAGAGCCGTTTTCTCTTCTTTGTGGCTTGTCGCAGCCGCGGCAGACGCGTGTTCTTGTGAAGCAACAGTGGCTGGCGTGGGTGGTGACCCCCCGGGTCTGCCACTCAGTGGCCCCTTGTGATCAGTCCCGGCCGGTGCTGCGAATTTTCCCTCGAAGGACTTATCGCCTTTGGTCTTGCCGATCTGCTCCAACTCATTGATTCCCGGGTTGTGGTCGATGGCTGCTTCAGAGCCGGCAATCACGATTTTGTTGTTGTAGCCCTGGACATTGCCCGGGTGGAGGGCCATGTCGCTCGGGGTGAGGTAGAACCCTAACCCGAAGACGAAGTACAGAGGGGATGATGCATACTGGAGCATCTTCTGATAGCGAGCGATGCTGCTGGGGATGTCGACGGGCGAGGCGATGGCATCTTCGACGTTGGCCAGGAACTGCTTTTGAGCATCGAACCCCGTCCCGGCCTTGAGAATGTTCGAGCGTGTCTGGGCCTGCGCTCCCAGGATAGCCCAAACATACGTCCGTATACTGTCGTTGAGGCGCTCCACACCCGCTTGCGTGAAGCCTTCTGATTTATCTGGAATGAACATCGTCCACACCCCTAATATATCCCGGTTATGGCGGATGGCGTCCATCGGATGGAAGAAGGGGCCATAGTGTAGTGCGCATGCCGGTAGGCGCCCAACGGCTCCATATACGTGCTCCAAGATCCGAGGCCTTGCCACCCGTGGTCTAGCTTTTTCCTCCAATCTGTATCAGGCGAAACTCCGAACTCTGTGCAGAGCTGCTTGTAGGCCCTGGCGTCGTAGGCATTCTGATACCAAGAATGAGATTGGTCTCCAGGAAGGGCGACTTTCAGCTCCACAAGCAGACGCCTCGTCGCATAGTAAACATGGAAGCGATACAGACTCGCAAGGAGGGGGTCTTTAGCCTGGAGATGGTCATCAGCAGAGACCCCGCAGCCAGCTGTCGCGCACCATACCGCGAAGTTCAGTTGGCACTGCCACCAGTCCATCGGAGTGTGTTGCCAGCTGCGCCACGCCTTGTTTCCCATATTGACGTCTCCAGTGAGCGGGGGGTTTTGATAGTCGGCAAAGATTTCCGGGAATTTCACTTGGAAGCCGTCCCCTTTGTCATCAACCATAATCTTCTGGCTGGCCAGAGAGAGCACCTGCTTCTCTTTGAAATATCCCCCCGCCCTATACTTTACGGTGCTTTTGAACAAGAAAGCCGACTTGTCCATCGCTATGTACGTCACACTCACTGACATTCAAAATGGGGAACTGGTCCCGGCACAGCGTGTGGGGGGCTGGAGGTCGCTCTCTGTGAGCTCACGTATTACCACCGCTGGCTCAATATCCCTGAGATAAAGAATAGCGTCTATGATGGGCACACCGTGTTGGGCATATCCAAAGGGTACTATAACGTCTGTGAGCTGGACAAAGAGGCGTTCCGGCCTTTGGGCGCTGAACTCAGTTTGCATACCCCAACCGACCGCCTGCAGATTTACCAAAAAAAACGCCTGGTGCTGGATCGCGGGCTGGCTGACCTCCTAGGGTTCTCTCGAGAGCCTGCGATGTTTGAGTCCCTCGAGATCCACATTGCAGACAAGCCACATCATCTGATCACCCATCGGGAGATCTGCGTGCATCTTACCGAGATCAGTACGTCGGAGAACCTCCACAACGGTCGCCCCTCCACACTGCTGAAATCCATCCCTGTCGAGAACAAAAGGTGCGGGGGTGGCCGGACAGAGACATTCCCCGTCTTGCAGTACAAACAGCTGGCATCGGGGCCTCTTTCCCAGCTGACACTCACGATATTAGACACGGGCGGCAGAAAGTTGGATTTCGACTATTTGAGTGCAGTCCTACACATAAGAAATGGGTGACGCGGGTGGCCCAGGGAGCGCCAGGATATGCCATGGGGTGGCTTTAGCCTATCTCGGGAATACCGAGGGATTCGAAAAGGGTGGGGAAGAGGGCCGGCTGTATGCTTTCGAGCTGTCCGACGGGGTGTACAAATGAAAAAAGGTCAAGTGGGGTGGGGCGCAGAAGCTCGGAGAGTTGATCGACGTCGATGTTTCCCGAGACGGCTTCATACGCTGGCGTTTACTGGGAGCAAGTGGATCGCCTTCGCAGACCCTACACAACAGACGGTGGCTGAACGACATTCGGATCTCCTCTCCCTACGTCGCAACGGGGCGAGAACACAAGGCTCGGAAGGTGACAAATGCCGGTACCCGGCTGTGTTCCTACGTTCCTGAGACCAAAAACGTGGTCATTTCCGAGCCATTGAAACAAGTAATAGCCGGGAGGGGATTCTAAAAATGGTATCCGAGTTCTTTCCAGCGGGAATCATCGGCGCGGGAATACCTACATCAACAATCCTTCTCGAGGTGATCCTCGTAGACCCGCCCGTCTGCTTCATAGAAGTTTTGCCCGGCTTCAAGCTCGAGTGGACCAGCGCGCACGCGCAAAAACAACTTGGGGGCCTTCATCAAAGCTCGGGAGCGACCTCTGGTGCGCTTTACCTTAGGGGGAATCCAGCACGAAGCTGAGCACCGCTTTCTGGATATCAGCACGATTCTTGTTGGTCCGGTCGAGCTCAAAAGGCTGAGGTTCACGCCGGCAGGCCTCACCTCAGACGAAAGCTCAGGGTCCTTGGCCATTTGAACTTGTCCGACAGCGGTGATAGTTAAGCACGATGGGACTTTACCCACCACTTGAGACGACTGGAGAGAATCACCGACTTCAGCACGTGGCCGGGGTCAAATCCGGCTTGGAAAAGGAAAGGGATTTCAGAGCCTCGCTGTATAAGAAATACCGGCGGGGGGCCAACGCCGTAGACGGACTCGACACCGGGCTTTCGGTAGCCAGCGTGGTCATGGCTACCACGGGTGTCGGGCTGTTGACGACGATAATCGCTGCGCCTGTCGCAATTGGCTTACAAGCCAGGGCGATTGCCTGTGGGTTGCTCGGAGCCGGCAGGAGGTTCATTTGTCGGAGGCTCGAAGCCAAAGCTCGGAAACATGACCAAATCCGGGTCCTGGCCGTATCAAAGCTAAAGTCAATCGCTGACAGGATCTCGGCCGCGCTGACCTACGATAAGATCTCCGAGGAGGAGTTTCGCCTGATTCTCTCTGTGGTCAACAAGTACGACCAAATGAAGGCTGAGATTCGCCGTGGGCGTCAGAAAGAGGGCGTGGGTCTGTCCGAGGCCGAAAAAAGAAAACTCACGAACCTCATGAGAGACGAGGCGATGCTAACAGCCCGTACCAAGCTCTTGGAAGAGCTTAGAGCTGATGGAAACAGTGGCACCTCTCGATAAATATATCTTGTTCGCGGGCTTTAAAAAGAGCGCAGGCTGGTTAGGAACCAATGAGCAGCAGACGAGACGATTTTATTAAGTGGAAGAATAAAAAAAAAAAATAAAAGTCCGTCACTGGGATTCGATCTCACGCACAAAAATTCAGCAAAAGCCCCCCGAGGTCCTGGTCATTTTTTTCGTTTTTTAAATCTTTTTAAATCTTATCTCTCTGGGGGCTTTTTCTTGACCAGGACCTCTCATACTACTTCCAATGCTCGGTCACTCCTGCCTTCAGTACCTAACTATGATTGGGACGAACGTCATTAGAGGCTTACTAGAAGTGCCGGCAATGGTTATGGGGATGGGAATGGGATTGTAGCGCTACGTTTAAACCTGTACAGTTGCCCCGCAGGGCGATAAATATATGTAAATTTAACTTATAAAAGCTTGGTGTTTTATTGTGCAATAATAACCGAAGCGGAAATCGATACAGGTAAACCTTCACACATTTTATAAGAACCCTTACCATGCTTATGGGCAGATTCAGCAGATGCCGGTCCACGGTACTTTAAATCCCGGGGGCTGAGTAGAATTCTTTACACCCACATCCAGTCCTGGGGGGTGAGCCACCTGTCTGTGTCAAATCCTGTTTTTCTGAGGAAAAATATATCAATATGTCGTCCGCTGAAATTTTTACTCAGAGCGTTTAAATATTCATTCAGGGATGAATTTGTAAATACCTCGTTGGTGTGCACCAGATAGACCGGATATCGTTGAATCAGGTAAGTGCCTCCCTCTTTTTGCGTTCAGAGCCCCGGGCCAGCGAGGGTGGAGGCCGTCCCCAGGGGCTCTCACTATGCTCACTTGGGGGCCTCAGGAGATCGGGCCTTAGGAAGCCGCCGCACGCCCATAGAAACCGCCTAGACGCATACCAATTTTTTGGTCTACCTGGGACCCGTTTTGGGTCCCAATAAAAAGTCCATTCGCCCCCCTCCCCCGCCCCCCCCCCCCCCCCCCCCCGCTGCTAGAACACACGGGGACTGTGCTGTATTTTTTTTTTAATCTGGAGATGATTTATGTTGTTTGAAATGTATTATAATATGCTCAATGTATGATTCTTGCAATTAATGCCTGGAACGTGTCAAACTCAAACTGATAGAAAAACCGACCGGAAAACAGCTATGCAAATGTGAACACGACTGGACATAGCACTATGTAAAATTATCATGGCAACAACAAAGGTGGACCTTGCACCTGAAGAATCATTTTACTTTATTTATAAAATATAGGTGACCATGCACCTGAATGAAGATGGCATGAACATATACATGTTCTAAATATGAGTGCTTTTTTGACAACTGGCTATCGAGATATAAGCATTTAAAAACTTAACCGCAGTATAAGTGCACTTTACAGAAGTGTTCCCGAGGCTTGAACTCAGAGTCCATTCTTATAGAATCGCAGAAGACCCCCCCCCCCCACCCTCCACCCCCCCCCCCCCCCCCCCCCGACTTGTACACATGCTCCAAATATGAATGCTTTCTGTTACGTAACTGTCGGGATATGGAAATTTAAAAAAAAATATCGCAGTGTGACGCGCACGTACACATACCGTATGAGCTTTAGAACAGAAATAACAAAATTGATAAATGCAACTAATAAAGCCAGTTTTACTTTATAAAATTGGGTTTTGATGGAATCTTCATTGCATAGGCTTGTTATCCTGATGAAAGGTGATTACTAAGCCTATGTTGAGAAAATTAAATATAATATGAGTAGGATAGACACATTTACAACATTCATGCCAGTGTCTGTATATACAATGTATATGTATATTGCTATAGTTGAGCAACAATGTTTTGATTATTAATTCATCTCTCTGAGACAGTAGAATTGACATAATGCTATGTTTTATGTACCCATTACGTTTATTACTTTAATTCATCTCTCTGAGACAGTAGAATTGACATAATGCTATGTTTTATGTACCCATTACGTTTATTATTTATTTACTATATTATTATTATTATTATACTCGTTGGCAGCAGTATTGTTACAAAACGAAATTGCTACATGAACGCTTGATCTTAAAGGTTTTGATCAATTACTTGTGCTTTAAAAATGCTGTTTTGTGATTAAAAGAATCTACATCGAAATGATCATGAAAAATGAATTTCAAACTAAAGGATTATACACAAAAAAAAAGAAGAAAACTGTTTAGTATTTTAAAGTATACATAGATTAGAGATATTAGGATATAAAAATTTGTATAAATACACGTACTTTCGGAACAGGGAAATGGTTCATTGCAGGAAACTTCAAACACCTTAACCAAGTGAACCATTTAAACGTAAAACAAACACGTAACACTGTCATCTAAACCGGAAATTAGGGAAACTTTATATAAGCTAAGCATACAATAATCTAATAAGATTTTGTCACGTAAACACCCTCTCCATATGAGTAACAATGAATCTCTCTTATCTATTATATTCTTATTATCTTTATGCCCCCAACTTCAAAGAAGTTGGAGGGGCATATTGCTTCTGGGTTGTTCGTCCGTCCGTCCGTTCGTCACGCTTTTTGATGCATAGCACAACTTTAGAACCGTGAATGCTACTGTTTTGAAATTTCTTGTATGGATTCCTCATGAAAAAATAGCTGACACGTATTTTCTTTCTTGACAGGATTATGCCCCTTTTCTGAGTTATGGCCCTTTGAAAAAATATGGATGCAATCTTGTCAGCAAAATATCTCAAAAACTATTGAAGCTAGAGCCTTGAAACTTGATAAATAGACTGGTAGTGATGAGTGGACAATCTGATTAACTTTTGAAGAAATTTTGAAAAATACTTGTTGAGTTATGGCCCTTTGTAATTTTGGGCATTTATACTTTGTCAGCAAAATATCTCAAAAACTGTTTGAGCTAGAGCCTTGAAACTTTGTAAGTGGATTTGTAGTGATGTGTAGATGATCTGATTAACTTTTGAAGAAATTTTGAAAAATACTTCATGAGTTATAGCCCTTTGAATTTTTGGGCATTTTTACCTTGTCAGTTAAATATCTCAAAAACTGTTGGAGCTAGAGCCTTGAAACCTGATGAATAGACTGGTAGTGATGAGTAGACAACTGATTAACTTTTGAAGAAATTTTGAAAAATACTTGTTGAGTTATGGCCCTTTGTAATTTTGGGCATTTATACTTTGTCAGCAAAATATCTCAAAAACTGTTAGAGCTAGAGCCTTGAAACTTAGTAAATGGATTTGTAGTGATAAGTAGATGATTTGATTAACTTTTGAAGAAATTCTGAAAAATACTTCATGAGTTACGGCCCTTTGTAATTTTTTAGGCATTTTTACCTTGTCAGCTAAAAATCTCAAAAACTATTGAAGCTAGAGCCTTGAAGCTTTATAAGTAGACTGGTAGTGATGAGTGGACAACCTGATTAACTTTTGAAGAAATTTTGAAATATACTTCTTGAGTTATGCCCCTTTGTAATTTTGGGCATTTTTACCTTGTCAGCAAAATATCTTAAAAACTGTTAAAGATAGAGCCTTGAAACTTAGTAAATGGATTTGTAGTGATGAGTATATGACCTGATTAACTTTTGAAGAAATTCTAAAAAATACTTCATGAGTTACGGCCCTTTGTAATTTTGGGCAATTTTACTTTGTCAGCAAAATATCTCAAAAACCGTTGGAGCTAGAGCCTTGAAACTTGATGAATAGACTGGTAGTGATGAGTAAACAACCTGATTAACTTTTGAAGAAATTTTGAAAAATACTTCTTGAGTTATGGCCCTTTGTAATTTTGGGCATTTTTACCTTGTCAGCATATCTCAAAAACTATTAGAGCTAGAGCCATGAAACTTAATAAATGGATTTATAGTGATGAGTAGATGACCTGATTAACTTTTGAAGAAATTCTAAAAAATACTTCGAGTTATGGCCCTTTGTAATTTTGGGCATTTTTACCTTGTCAGCAAAATATCTCAAAAACCGTTGGAGCTAGAACCTTGAAACTTGAGGAATAGACTGGTAGTGATGAGTAGACAACCTGATTAACTTTTGAAGAAAATTTTGAAAAATACTTATTGAGTTATGGCCCTTTGTAATTTTTGACATTTTTATCTTGTCAGCAAAATATCTCAAAAACTGTTAGAGCTAGAGACTTGAAACTTGGTGAATTGATTGGTAATGATGAGTAGATGACCTGATTAACTTTTATGTAAATTCTGAAAAATATTTCTTAAGTAATGGCCCTTTGTAAATTTGGGCATGTTTCCCTTGTCAGCAAAATATCTAAAAACTATTGAAGCTGGAGCCTTGAAACTTGATGAATAGATTGGTAGTGATGAGTAGATGACCTGATTATGCCCCCAGTTTCGAATGAAATCGATGCGGCATATTATTTTGCCTTCGTTTGTCCGTCTGTCCGTTTGTCCAGCTGTTTTGTGCATGCCTTATCTTAAGAACCCTGCATGCTAGGGTTTTGAATTTTTTTATTTGGTTTCCCAATGAAAAAATAGCTGACCCGTATTTTTTCCTTGTCCAGCATGTTTGTTTAGAGTTATGCTCCTTTAAAAAAAAAATCAGAATTAAATCTTGTGAGCAAGATATCTTGAAAAGTATTTTAGCTGGGTTCTTGAAATTCGATAAAGTGAGTGGGAATGATGTGTAAATTACCTGATTATATTTTGAGAGAATTCCGTGAAAATATTGATAAAGTTACGGCCCTTTGTGGTTCTGCGCATTTTAACCTTGTCGGCAAGATGTCTCGAAAAGTACTTAAGCTAGGGTCTTGAAATATTATATGCTGATTGGGGATGATGTGGAGATTACCTGATTTGTTTTTTAGGGAATTCCATGAAAAATTGACGTAGTTATTGCCCTTTGTAGTTCTAGGCATTTTGACCTTGTCAGCAAGATATCTCAAAAAGTATTTAAGCCAGAGCCATGATATTTGGTATACTGATTGAGATTGAGGAGGAGATCACCTGATTAAATTTTGAACCAATTAAATGAAATGTTGGAGTTATGGCCCTTCACAATTTCTGGCCATTTAATGTTGTTGCTTTATTGTGTATAGCATAAGTTTAGACACACATGCTAATGTTTTGAAATTTCATATTTTGATTCCTCATGAAAAAATAGGTGACCCATATTTTTTTCTTCTCCCAATTATCTCCTATTTTAGAGTTATTTCCCTTTGATAAAATAACAATCTCATCTATTTGTACTGTTGTTACCGTCATGGGCAAGCAGTGTTGGAGTCAGGCAGTGTTAGAGTCAGGCAGTTGGGGGCATAGTGTTTTACAAACACCAGCTCTAGTTTAATTTTCTTAATGGATGCTGCCTTCCTGTTCATTCCAGGCATATATATAACCGTAATACAGAATGAATATACAATTATGCTCTTATAACGTTCGAGGTCTGGGCAATAAAAATAAACGCGAAAAAATATTCGCATGGGTTAATAACTATGACATATGCTTACTACAAGAAACACATTCAGGGGAGGGAACACACAACGCATGGAAACGGGAATGGGGTAACGAGGCCTTTACAGCGGGAAAAATAACAACAGTGAGGGTATAGGCATACTTATTAGCTCCAAAATATCCTGCACGATACAAAAGTACACCGAAATATTGTGTGGTAGAATGCAGGCACTTGAAATAATAATCAATGGAAAGGAATTAACTATTATTAACATATACGGACCAAATAACGACGCTGTCAGCTTATTCAACAAGTTGGAAGATTACATAAAGGAAAATGAAGACAAAAACTTTCTATTAGGCGGAGATTTTAATACAGTTCTAGACACTAACATTGACAAACATAATGGCAAAAACGACACACACAAGCGATGTAGAACCAAAATAAACCATATTATAGACACATATAATTTGATAGATATATGGCGAGAAAAACATTTTGACCTACGGGAATACAGATGGCACTCATCACATAGGCCACCGATATTTTGTCGATTAGATTACTTCCTTGTCTCAGAAAACGTCAGAAACTTTGTTATCTCCTGCAAGCACAATATTAGTTATAAATCCGATCACTGTCCAGTATCTATAACTCTTGATCTTTCTCAACATTTTCGAGGTCCAGGTTATTTTAAGATGAATAATAGTTTACTTTTGAATCCAGACTATCAGGAAATAATTAGAGAAGGTATAAACGAAACCACAACTATTAATGCCGATGCAAATCCAAACACTCTTTGGGAATTGATTAAAGGAACTATACGAAATGAAATAATAAAATATGCCGCTAGAAAGAAAAAAGAAACTAACAAACAAGAACACCAGCTTACCAACGATATTGATAAACTGAAACAAGACCTAACCAATGTTTCAGACGTAAACAGATTAAAAATTATAAAAGAAAGTTTAAATGAAAAGGTTAGTGAGTTAGAATCAATTATAGAAAACAAAATCAATGGCTTTATCCTTAGATCAAAAGCAAATGTAATAGAACATAAAGAAGGAAATAGTAAATATTTTGCAAGTCTGGAAAAGAAAAAGTCCGAATCAAAACGTATAAGTAGACTAACAATAAATAACCAAACCACAACAGATCAAACAGAAATTTTGAAAGCTACTGAGGATTTCTATAAAAACCTTTACAAAACGAAAGAATCTCAAAACTCTGCTTATAACTTTTTTGATGATACAGTGAAAAAGCTAAACGAAATTGAAAAAGAATCTTGTGATGGTCTATTAACGGAAGTAGAATGTAAAATAGCGCTTAAAACTATGAAAAATCAGAAAAGCCCAGGCTCAGATGGACTCACAGTAGAATTTTACAAAATATTTTGGAATAATATAAAGCAAATTTACATTAAATCGATAAATTACTCTTTTAAAAATGGTTCCTTAACAGAATTGCAAAAACAAGGAATAATTACTCTCATCCCAAAACCTCAAAAAGACATTGAAAAAATTGAGAATTGGAGGCCAATTAGTTTATTGAATGTGGACTAGAAAATAGCAACAAAAGCCATAGCGAATAGAATAAAACCAATTATAATAAGTGTTATTGATAATGCACAAACGGGATTCATAAAAGGCAGATTTATAGGTGAAAATATTAGACTCCTTTTCGATATCATAGAAATGACCGAAGAACAAAACATTCCTGGTTTAATATTCTTCTCTGATTTCGAAAAGGCTTTCGATAGCCTGGACCATATATATATGTTTAAATGTTTAAAACACTTTAATTTTGGAAATAGTCTAATTAGACGGATAAAACTATTCTATACTGACGCCAAAAACTGTGTATCCAATAATGGACATATGTCAAACTTTTTTTCAATTGAGCGCGGAGTGCGCCAAGGCTGTCCTCTTTCTCCCTATCTATTTATAATTTGTATCGAATTATTGTCTCATAAAATCAGTTCAGTCGACGAGCTTAAAGGTATACGTTTTTCCGGAAAAGAATTCAGAAAATCGCGGATGATGCGTCTTTCATTTTGGACAGATCTTTTGAAACTCTTATCAATATATTAGATAACTTTGCAAATATTTCTGGTCTAAAGTTAAATGCAAAGAAATGCCAAGTATTGAGAATAGGTTCCCTAACAAAAAGTGAAGTTATTTATTTGAAACATCGAAAATTTCAGTGGAACTCCTCTAAAGCAACAGCTCTTGGAATGACATTTACAACAAACAAAAAATCTAATTTTCAAGTTAACTTGAAACCTAAAATAGCCGACTTCGAAAAATGCTCAATGCAGTGGCAACACAGAAAACTAACATTGATGGGGAAAATAACAGTGATAAAATCGCTCGCCCTCCCAACACTTATCTATGTTCTTTCTTCACTATTAAACCCACCCAAAGATACCATAAAACAAATAGAAAAAATCATGTATCAATTTATTTGGGACGGAAAACCTGATAAGATTAGACGAGACATTTTAATATAGGAATATGAAAAAAGGGGTCTTAAAATGATACACCTAGAAACATTTATAAAAGCACTTAAAATCAGCTGGATAAAGCGAATACTTGAAACTGCGGAAACAAGCATGCTAAGCCAAATTTATCTATCTAAATTACAAAAGTATGGTGGGAAATTATTCTTTGAATGTAACTTCTCTGAGAAAGATGTAGACTGAATACAGTTAAATAACATCTTTTTTAAAGAAATCCTAAAAGCATGGTGTAGTGAAAATTGGAAAAACACAATTTGCAGCTATGGAAACGAAATCTAGTGGAATAATACATATATAAAAGCAGATGATAATACATTATTTTACACGGATTGGTGCAATAAAAGAATCATGTATTTTAAAGATATTATAAATGAAACAGACAAAACTGTAGAATCATTTGGTAAATTAAGAGAAAGATATTCGCTATCAAATAATGACGTTTTAAAATACTTAACACTGTTGCACAGTATCCCAACTGCATGGAAATTAAAGATAAAAAACGAAAATTTAAATATACCAATTGCGCCAACATTGATAAGTCAAATAGTTAAAACAAATCAAACAAACCAGTATATTTATAGACACATTTTGAAAAAACAGACACCGGTTAACAAAGCAGAACAAAAGTGGAATGACAAATTTGAAAATCAAAATTTAAATTGGAAGAAAATCTACACCATCTCACTAGCTGCAACGAAAGATGTAAAGCTTAGAAACTTTCATTACAAATATATTATGAGAATAATCCCGACTAACAATTTTTTATTAAAATGTGGTATTGGAGAATCAGCTCTTTGTGATTTCTGCAATATGGAGATCGAAACAATAGATCACTTATTCTGGCAATGCATACACATACAAACGTTTTGGACGGAATTTTCCCACTTTCTAACAGACCTTAATATTGACATTGATTTCAACCTACTAAACATAGCATTTGCCTTTACCATCACAATCGGAAAACCAGAAATTAAGTTAAAGAACTTCCTCATAATACTTGGAAAATACTTTATTTTTAGAGGCAAATACTTAAAAATCATACCTACTTTGAATCAGTTTAAGTCATTCTTAAGAAACAGAATCAAGATAGAAAAAGAAATATACTTCATGAAAGATAAACTTGCCCAGTTTGAAATAATGTGGGGTAAATTTGATACATTCACCCTTTAAGAAAATAAAAAAAAAATTGCTAAAAAGCTAATAAGGAAGGTAGCACATTTTTCTTCTTATTTTATCATTATTCTTTGTGCTTAAACTGGTACACCGTTTTTATTTATTTATTTATTTATTTATTTTATTTTTTTTCTGCTCTACTATTTGGTTTTCTAGTCTTCTTGTTAAATTTCTTTTTTCCTTTTTTCATTGTTCTAAAATTTCCTTTTCCTTTGTTTTTTTTTCCTATATTACAATGTTTCTGAAAATGCATCATATAAATGTATTGAAGATAGCATTTATTATCTACACCGATAAGTACAAACACACTTAATACATCTGTTACAAATATCTTTATGATATTGATATTTGCCTGTAGTTATTTGCATGTCTTGTATTGACTATGATTTTGTTTGAATAGAATATATTTGAAAAATGTATTTTCGGAAATAAACATTAAATAACAAAAAAAAAAACAACAACAAAAAAAAACAAAAAAAAACAAAAAAAAACAACAACAAAACTATCCCATTTGTAGCTTTGCATGCCATTTTACACATAATACAGGTAAAATGTGCAATAATCATGCACATCTTAAGAAATGAAAAATACTGGTTGTAGACCAACCTAAAAATGTCGCCATGAAGAGATGTACTGAATTTGGAAAAAAAAGAGAAAGAAATCAGTCACCGCGTGACCACTATAGTCGAACCGCCCCGTTGACACTCCGATTGGTAATATAGGCCCCGTTGTAAATCCGGTTGGTAAAAGTTTCAATATGGCGCTGAACCAACAATGCGTTGAAACTGACCGGTAAAAGTTTATGTTTTTTACTATTTAAGGTTAGTTTTAGAATACGACGAACCTCACTGATTCTGCAGCCTTAATTGCTTAGTTGCATTCCGTTCTCCAGGGGCTGAGTTACCCTTCGTGCGACTAGCTGTCCTTCAAAACCAGCGTGCTCATTTTTACGAAGAATTTTTGAATCGAGACAAACCTCGCAGAAAGTCAATTTTCTAGTGTCTATGAAGTATTAGAAACATGTTGAACACAGACAGTACTTTTGTTGGACGTGTACGAAATAAGTAAATGTATTTCTTGGGCTAATCACCTGTTCCTTGTCATGACAGTCTACTCGGACTTGAAATGTGGAGATCACAGGCTGGTTTCACTGTGTGGTTGGCTAAGAAAGAGCAAGTCGCCACTATTGATAAACAGGACAAAGTCAATAGTTATGCGACAAAATGTATACAAGCTGTACCTGTATGGCTGAAGTTTTGTATACGTTACTTTACATAAATAAATTAGTTTGAATGCATGTTTATACTTATAATGTGCAGTACACAATTCCACTTCATAAACAGTTGTTCTCATAATAAGAAAAATTTAATTCCTTAATACTAAAACCCATTCTATAAAGGAGAAATACCTCAGGCTCCACTCCGCCCGCTACGCCTGAGTAGATATAAGGTATGTGTGTTTACACATGTAATGATATTCGAAAAAAACTTTTTCGTCCTAAAAGCATATTTATACTTATAACGTGCAGTATTCAATTCCACTTTGTGACTAGTGGTTCTCCAAATGAAGATAATTTTAAATCCTTAACACAGCTTAGACCCAGTCTGTATAGGAGAAATACCTCAGGCTCCGCTCCGCTACGCCTGAGTAGATATAAGGTATGTATGTTTACACAACAATTGATATTCAAATAAAATTTTAAGTGTTTAAATACTATATTTTATGTGATGGAAATTACTACGGAATTTTGTTAAAATATATTTATATATATTCAGTGTAATAAAGTAAATGTATTGTTACAAGTTATGAATTTATTTTATGTTATACTCTGATTATGTCTTCTTCGTCGATGACGGATATACACAATTTTGCACGCGGGTGGGAAACCAGCCCAGACATGCCAACGTATGTCTCAGAGCGTCCTTGCACGTAGGTCTTTCAAGGTCAAACAATATTTAAGTTATGATCTCAAACTTGTTCACTAACAAAGGAATATATCTACTTACAGGGGGAGGCATTACTGTTTTTCTTATATATAGGCATCTACTCTTAGAGAAAATAACTTTAAGAGGAGACTCTTTTTAGACAGGTTTTTATCTGTTTGGAAATAAACAGGAAGTCGGGAATGTTATCTCCTTTTGTAAGAATGACAGAAAGTACATCATATGTATATACATCTACAATCATTAGGTCTGTTACCACTGTGGATTCCAGCCTCGCACGGGTCACATGAGAGACGCCAAGGCCTGCAACAGACAGCCAGGTGGTATTTCTCAGGGTACTCCGTTTTCGCTCAACTCTCATTAAAGACCAGCTCGACAATAAAATAGTAAAATAATATCGAAAGACATAACCCCAAATAAAATAGATAACACTAACGTGTAGAAGAAGGATGCTTGCGTTGAGATTTAGTGATATATTCATCGATCCGAGCTTCTATTCCATTCATTAACAACACACTATATGCTCAGATTTCTTCAACTGCTGACATGTGGAAAAGTGTTTCCCTTTTAGTAAGTGAAGGGTGCCTTAAAATAACATATAAAATGAATTTAATAGGTGCTACCTGTATCCGTGCGTCCAAATTATCATCACATGCTTCGTAGGTGGGTTCGCCAGATCTAACTGAATTTGATTTCAGACCACGCTTGACTTCTAATCCACTGCATGAATTACGATATAACGTCCAAGTCAACAATATTTCAGTAGTTCAGAGACATTGCCTCCAAATGTGTGGGACTTTTACCCGACCCGATCACATGAATTCGGGTCTTGCTTAGCTACTAGCAGCTCTGCCATGGAGGCTTTAGGCAGCCCTACTATTTCGCGGGCCCCGATGGACCATGCTTTCCGAATACCGAAAACTAGTGTATACCGATGACAGGTACAACGACAATAATAGTTTCTCGCGTTTCGGCAGTATAGCGAGAAACTGTTGTCTTAATGGTATGAATATTCATCATGTGGTCAGTCAGGTGGTCAAATGGGCAGTTTTTAGGTCACGTGATAGTGATTTAAATTTAGCGCCATTTTGGTCGGTTTTTGTCAGTTCTTGCGAAGCGCTCTCACAGTTCACTTCAACTTGCATTATGGAGAGAGATGAAATTGAAAATTTGGTTGGTGACAGAGTTAGGGCTGTTGTGTCTGAGAGACAAAATGAGTTATTGGACGGAATTAATACCATGTTATCCGCAAAATTTGACGTTATGGAGAAAAATTTCAGTGAAAAGCAGTCGGCCATTTCTGAAAGTCAGATTTCAAGGTTTCGTTCTTCAGTGATGGGACAATATCAGTTCAAACGCAAAAGCTGTGAAGAGCAGTTTCATTTCAATGCTTCCTTAGAGGACAAGTTTTCGGACATAGACTGTAGTTTGACCAACTTGAACGCCGAAAGTGTTGAAAGAGCCAAAACAAGCGTACAAGAAGGTAAATCTTTGATTCAACAACGTCAGAAAATGTTAAAATTAGCTGATTCGTCAGAGCTGGGCTGGAAGGTCGTTTCGGAGTATCAGGCAAATCCATTGGCGTCTGATTCTGACGACGAGCGTAAAATATATAAGGCCGAAGTCAGAGCGGAGCGAAAGCACGTAAAGACCAGCTGAAACGGTTACGTACGAGAAAACCATCGTTCAGGGGTAAGCAGTTTTCGTCAGAACAAGCTATGCAGCCACAATCGCAGGTGATCGGCAACCCTAGACCGGCGACAGCTAACGATACAGCGACGACAAGCGGTGGCAGGCCAGGCAACTGTGGGTCCGGGGGGCACTGGCGTTTCGAGTGCGAGGTGTTTAAAAAAATCACAGATGAATAATAAGATAAGTAATTCAAGTATTTGTGAAGGTCAGTTCAGTACACAGGTAGCACAGTTTTCACGTTATGTTGACAGTGTTACGCACGAGAGCACACTAGGTATGGTAAATAGTACTATATTAGAGGTCAACTTTCAGAAAGATGTGTCAAATGAACAGGTATGTAATAAAAGTATTAGTAGTAAGTCTGGTTCAGATGACATTTCTCCGATGGGGAGATTACAGTCCAGGTATGATGAATGGCAAAAAGTGACAAACAATCAGTTTATATTGGGTATAATCAAAGATGGTTATAAGCTACCATTTAAAGAGGTTCCGGAACCTGTCAAGCTCAGAAATAACAAATCCGCACAATTTGTACGATCAGAAGTGCAAAACTTATTGGCCAGATGCAGTATTGAGAAAATTGAGTATAAACCTATTGTTACGAATCCATTGACTGTCAGTACAAATAGGTCAGGTAAACAAAGATTAGTTTTAGATTGTCGGCATTTAAACAAATGTTTAGCAAAGTTCAAATTTAAATATGAAGATGTTTCAGTGGCAAGGCAACTGTTTGAAAAAGGAACATATTTATTTTCATGGGAGCTTAGAAGTGCCTATCACCACATCAGTGTGTGGGAGCCTCATAGGGCTTACCTTGGGTTTTGTGTAGGAGGATCATTCAACAAATTACATATTTTGCGTACTACCGTTTGGGCTTTCCACCTCAGGGTATATTTTTTCAAAGGTTATTAGAGTATTGGTGCAGCACTGGCGGGCTGCAGGGCATTTAGCAGTAATGTTTCTAGATGATGGTATCGGTGGACACAAGGATTGGTTCAGAGCATTAGAATCCAGTAAGTACATTGAAAGCAGTCTGAATCAGTTTGGGTTTTTAATAGCAGACAACAAATGCTCTTGGAAGCCCATGTTGCAAGCAGTTTGGCTGGGATACTTCTGAAATATGATCGAAGGTAAACTGTATGTGACAGAAGACAGAATCAGAAGATTGGAGGTAGCTATAGAGTCCTTACTTTCGTATATAGGAGTGTGTAATGTCCCTTTGGTCACGGTTAAGATAATTGCCTGTGTCGTGGGTCAAGTTATCTCTATGCAAGCAGTGCTTGGTAAAATAGTTCAGCTAAAGACAAGAGCATTGTATAGATGTATATTGTCTAGGGCTAGCTGGAACGCACCAGTAAGGGTCACTGAAGAAGCCGTGTCACAGCTACGGTTCTGGAGACAAAATTTGAAGTCCATGAATGAAAAAGGTAAGGAGGTTTCACCAAATTTAGATTCTCAAATTTGCGTTTACTCAGATGCGAGTAATGAAGGTTATGGTGGGTACGTGTCTTATTTAGATTCCGCCTGTGGCAACGTGTCTGTGGAAGATAGAGGACTGTATATACATGTAGATTCTATGAGTAGCTACAGTGATGCTTTAAAGGTAAATTATGGATTATATGGGAATATGTCAGGCAGAGATACAACTTGTTCAAAACACGTTTGTAGTGGCTTTGTCACCGAAGAGGATTTTTGGCAGGTAAATGATGACATGTCAGAAATGAACAATGTCCATGAGTCGGACACAGTCCTAGAGTCGGACGTAGCCTTTAGCCCTAGGAAAGGGCACAAATGTTCAAGGTTCGAACTTGGGTTTTTCTGTTATGGCAAATAGACAGAAAAAAGGTTTTGACAATTATTTGAGAAGATTGCTCAAAACACATGAAATCATGAGTCAATGTAGATTTGTAGAAGGAAGCGAAGTAACTGGATCATGGTCGCCAACAGAACAGTTAAAGAGTTCTACTTGGCGTGAGGTAGAAGCCGTCAGGCTTATAATGTTGTACAATGCACGTTTATTAGAAGGAAAGAAAGTAAAGGCATACTCAGACAATAAAAATGTCAAATCAATTTTCATGAAAGGTAGTAATAAACCAGATCTTCAGAGTTTGGCTCTGAAAGTTGATGGTTTTTGTGTACAAAGGGGAATTACTCTGAATCCCGCATGGATACCGAGAAATTTAAATGAAAGAGCTGATATTTTAAGCAAGAGTTCGCCAGCGGATGACTGGATTATAAACATTTGGGTGTTCGAACACTTGAGCACAAAATGGAGTCATCATGATATTGACCGATTTTCATCAAATTTAAACAACAAATGTCAGAGATTCAATAGCAAATATTGGGTACCAGGCACAGAGGCAGTAGATGCTTTTGATCAAGATTGGCAGGGTGTCAAAAATTGGTTTGTTCCTCCACCATCAATCGGTAGCAAGGTTAGCAAAGATGGTGAAAGAAAAGGCAGAAGGAACGCTTATTTTGCCAGAGTGGCGATCAGCGCCCTTTTGGCCTTTACTTTTGGACAGCAACTATACATTTAGAAAATTTATAACAAGTTACGAAACGTTGCCAAGAGAAAATATTATAACAGCAGGAAGATGCAAGAAAGGGATATTCACAAAAAATCCGTTAGCATTCAACATGATAGCTTTCAAAATTCGTTTTTAATACGATTGAAAGTGTAAAACTTTTTAGTATTCTAATCGGGTTTGAAATCTATATATAACTTACCAGGCAGAAATTATGTTAAGTACATAGTCCATTGTTCAATAAACTATCAAAATCTATTAAAATTCGGGCGGGCGAATGAGAGACTATTTTGTCACAAAAAGTTATAATACGATGTTTTGTGTTATTTTTGCAGGTATTGGTCTAAATGTCAGGCTGACGTGTGCTCTGAACGACGCTGGTATTGTGGGGTCCAGAAATATTTTGTGATCGCATCTCTGAATATATGTTACATTCGAAGAGTGATAATACGGTAAAAAAGTACTTTTCTGCTTTTCAAAAATGGAACTTATTCTGTGTTCAAAATAAATATAATGCTGTGCCCGCAGAGCCCATTCATATCGTGTTATACTTGACTAAACTATTAGATTCTGGAACTTCAGCTAATGTTATATCTACTGCAATATTCGCTTTGAAATGGGCTCACAGCATGAACGGATTGGCTGATCCTACTGAAAATGGATTTGTGAAAAACATGCACGAATCGGCTAAAAGGCTAAGATCGAGTAGAGTTGTTAAAAAGGATGTATCTTCAGAAATGCTAATAGAACTATGCAACATTTTTGCTGGAAATTCTGACTTATTGGTGCTTCGAGATTTGGCGTTGATATTGATAGGTTATGCCGGATTCTTACGTTTTGATGAACTTGTGGAGTTGAGATGTTCTGACGTAAAATTTAAAGAAAACTATATAAGTATTCAAATTCGTAAAAGCAAAACAGACATTTACCGAGAAGGAAATGAAGTTCTTATTGCTAAAGGAGTTTCAGTAGCTTGTCCATATAATATGTTAAAAACTTACATGGGCAAAGCTTCGATTGACTGTTCGGCCGAGATGTAGTTATTCAGACCTGTCATACGTTCACGTCACGTTTGTAAGTTATCGGATAAGGACAAAAAGTTGAGTTATACTAGACAAGGGAAATAGTACTCGCTAAATTAAAGCTTGTAGCTCCTAATTTAAATCTGGGGCTTCACTCCCTTAGGGCAGGGGGAGCCAGTTCTGCTGCTGCTAGCGCAACCGTAACTGAAAGGTGTCTTAAACGTCATGGTCGTTGGAAGGCGGATTTGAGTAAAGATGGATACATTCAAGATCCCATACAAAAACGTTTGAAAATAACAGAAGCGTTGCATTTATGAATTATTTCAGGCATAGTCGGAATATTGTTGAAGGGATCGTAAAACCTTAATACAAACAAAAATATTCAGTTCGGGCCAGTTTGCAGAACACATAAAACGGTTGGGGTTTGGTTGGCTTTTTATAAGGTATTCAATTATTCTCAACAGTCTTGATTTAAATCGTTCTTGCATTAAACGCTCGCAGCCAGCAAAACGTATAATGGTTTTGTGTGTTCTTATGATGAGCAGAATATAGTTAAGACTAATAGTTTCTCGCGTTTCGGCAGTATAGCGAGAAACTGTTGTCTTAATGGTATGAATATTCATCATGTGGTCAGTCAGGTGGTCAAATGGGCAGTTTTTAGGTCACGTGATAGGGATTTAAATTTAGCGCCATTTTGGTCGGTTTTTGTCAGTTCTTGCGAAGCGCTCTCACAGTTCACTTCAACTTTCATGCTTATAAATTTATGAAAATATTTAGTGCTTTCAGAGCATTGGTCGTGCAGTATTCAAAAGTCGTTTCATTTTCATGCCGTATAACAAAATTTGACAGAAAGGTAGTTTGTAAATGCAGCGGTATTTGGGTATCGGGGGAGGTCGACGCCCGACCCTTTGACTTATACCTAGCATTGGCATCGACGCACATTCCAGAGTTTTTTCCCACAGGGTTTTATCTCTGGTTTCGCGCACGGCTAGTATATAGTTCAGGGATTGATTAGAAGCCTGTATATTGCATATGCATTTGACTTGTAGCATTTAGCTATATGTTTGATGCAGATGTAGTATAGATATCGCTGCATCAGCAGGAGTGATTTGTAGAGAATACATAGACTTTTGTACAATGATGTCATCATGAGCATTACAATGTTGATCTCTCTCCATATTGCATTAAACGCTCGCAGCCAGCAAAACGTATAATGGTTTTGTGTGTTCTTATGATGAGCAGAATATAGTTAAGACTACTACTGTCGTTCGCTTACCTGTGTCGAAGTTTTTTTTAAGATTATCACGTGAAAAGAGCGTAAAGTCTATGTGTTATCTAAAAATCTACCTCAAAGTGTACCTTATGAACAAAACGAATCATGCTTAGCCTGTAAACAGACGGAGAACGGATAGAAATAAAATTCGAAGTGGAGACAAAATTCAAAATGGCCGCGATCGCAAATTTTGTTGGCTGACGTCACAAGTCTCGTGATTCAACCCTTTGCAATTGGAATACTTGGCGTATGATTGGCTGTTTTATTGCTATTTTCGGCACGGCCGCCGTGTCAGTAGTCTCTGCCAAATCATGGAACGCTTATTGTTTTTCAGGATAAGCACCGAAACACCCAAGCGTTTGCTGGACCGTCACATTTTTTGGTCACTCACATCAATGGTCAAATCGGTATTCTATATTAATACGCTACCTGTACCATTTTCTGGTGAATGATTTCGACGGTGGCTTTGATGAAGTATTACAGCTGATCGTACAGTTGTCAAAACCTTAGGATCCAGAAAAACGGCCCGTAAATTTCGTACAGGGACTTGCTGGGAATAAAACAAGTATTTGCGTTTCGCGAAAAATTAATGATTTGCACTTGTGCATAGAAAGAAAACGAAAAAAAAAAAAAAAAAAAAAAAAAAATGTCATGAAGGGTTACACCAGCATTGTCCATCTCGTCACCTGTCAAGGAACACATTCAGTGATGCAGCACCAGTTTCGTTTTGCTGAATGGAAATGGTCAGTTAGATTATCTAAAACGAAATAACAATGTAAAAAGACATCTCCTATATAAATAGTAAGTTTTTCTCAATCTGGAAATACGTTTGATTTCTTCAATTGTTTGTTTCAACCGACTGTCGTGATGTGTAGCTAGCTGGTGTACAGTTTCAGCAGCTTCCGATTTTGCAAACTATACGGTATAACACAGTGCAACGTGTAGCCACGCAACGTCAAGACATTCACATACGTACTAAGCACCTTCGAGGTCGCTTTACCACACTCGGTTGTAAAATTCCCCTAGGTTAGTGCCGCGAAACTATTTACACAAATCAATTTATAACATTGCTTTAATTTATGGAACTTTTCTTTCGGATGTTATTTTTTCCTTTCTTTTCAACGATTATTTTTCCGTTTGTCCTCTGACCACTTTACGACAGCATTTTAGTAATTTGAGGATAAAGAACGCCAAATATCAGCAACCTTGCAAACAAATGCGTCTTTTGACATATTAGATTAACCTGACAGACAACGATTATACGTCTATCTGAGTCAAATGTCTATGTTCTCAAGCACATTTTAGTAGCGTTTTTCAGTAATAAATATGATGTATTACTGTAATCAAAGTTGTACAAACACTGCTATGTATAGTAAAACACAATTTCAATATGTATATATATACTAGAAAAGGACCTTCAAACGCGGGTATCTTAATAAATTTTAATCCATCTGACACATTTCAACCTGAAATAAAAGCACCGCAAGCATAATACCCCGCCATAGCAATTATTTGTTTATGTATTAAAGTTATCGTTGCGAAAATGTCTGGAAAGAAAATGACGGAGGGACAGATAACAATCCTAAACCAGATCTTGATAATATCAATGGACAGATAGTAATCCTAAAGCAGGTCTTGATAATATCAATGCATATAGCAAGTTTGGTTAAAAGGCTTTGTTATTTACTCAAGTTATCATCCAGAAATGAAAATCTGGACGTGTCTCGGGCAGATAACTCCGTAAAAATTTGACGAAATTTGCCCATTAGCAATTCCAAACCTGATCTCCTTACTGTCAATACATATAGCAAGTTTGATTAAAATCCCTTGTTATTTACTAAAGTTATCATCCGGAAACGAAAATATGGGCGTGTCTCGGGCAGATAACTCCGTAAACATTTTACGAAATTTGCCCATTAGCAATCCCAAACCAGATCTCCTTAATGTCAATGCATATAGCATGTTTGATTAAAATCCCTTGTTATTTACTCATCATCCGGAAACGAAAATATAGGCGTGTCTCGGGCAGATAACTCCGAAAAAATTTGACGAAATTTGGCCGTTAGCAATCCCAAACCAGATCTCCTTAATTTCAATGCATATAGCAAGTTTGGTGAAAATCCCTTGTTATTTACTCAAGTTATAGTCCGGAAACGAAAATATGGGCGTGTCTCGGGCAGATAACTCCGTCAAAAATTGACGAAATTTGCCCATTAGCAACCCCAAACCAGATCTCCACAATATCAATGCACATACCAAGTTTGATGAAAATCCATTGATGTTTACTCAAGTTATCATCCGGAAACGAAAAACGGACGGACGGACGGACGTACGACGGACGGACGGACAGACGGACGGACTCACGGACGACCAACGTGAAACAATAATACCCCGCCACTATTGTGTGGTGGGGTATAAAAAGAAAGTTCCAAGGTGTTTTTGTTGTTTTTTTTTATTTTATTTTATTCGGACGTAACGTCGCTTTCAACAATCTTTGAGTCATATCGCGACGGTGTCTGGATGTGACACGGAGCTCAATGCTAACTTTAAGAGTGCTGCCTCACTGACATATCACACCTCAGACACATGACGTGACATTCCACCCAGTCACATTATACTGACACTGGACCGACCATTTCCGCTTTCTCAATGCTGAGCGCATACGAAAGCGCAGCTGGTACCATTTTTAAAGTCTTTAGTATGACTCGGCCGGGGATCGAACCCACAACTCCCGGACGCAAACCGGACGCTCTTGTAACAGCACACTGCGCCAGTAGGTTCAAAGATATCCGGCCTGCTGATTTGAACGGTTTTTACCATAACTGAGCCAGCGCATGACAAAACCAACAAAATGATTGGGCTCCCAGGGAAAAATCAGATCAATATGGATATCCGCACAGTCTGATCAGTCTTCACTGTGCACTCAGTGAGTTGCTAAGTAACTAAGGTTTCTAAGGTTTCTATGGCTCTGGAAAATAAAGAATTGAATTGTAGAAAGTGAAAACTGATCAGACTGGGCAGATGCCTAGGCTGATCTGAGTCTCCGCTGGATGCATGTCATTTTGTTGATTTGTTGGCGGCTCATATACGAGGGATGTTCGAAATGAATTGCTTGTTTCTATCTGGAGACTTCAAATTTCAAGTTAGCCCAAAAGTACTCATTTCATGCCCTCGAAGTACTCCCCGTGGCTAGAAATGCAAAGTTTCAGCCGATATATCCACTTCTTGGCGTCACGGTACGCTGATTTGGGCACAGTAATAAGGTACTGATGAATGGCAGATCCAAGTGCCTGTCGGGACTGGTATTTCCGCCCAGCAAGGAATGCTTTCAATTTCGGAAACAAAAAGAAATCACATGGGGCAAGGTCTGGGGAATACGGTGGGGGGGGGGGGGGGTGAGGCAAAACAGTTACTTTTTCTTTCTTCAAAAACGCCGTAACTATTGCGGAGGTATGAGCTGGGGCATTGTCATGTAGAAGACGGACATGTTTAAAACCAGTGGCAGGGCGTCGTTTCTGATAATACTTTTTCAGTTTCTTCAGTACTACGTCTTTGTAGTACTTTCCGGTGATGCTTTTGCCCTTTTTCACTGGCACTTTTATTGCGACTCCTTCACCAGAGAAGAAGATTGCATACAAAACCTTCTTTGTACTCAAAGAACGTTTGGCAATTATTAGGCGTTTGCTGTGTTTAGTGGCCCAGACCTTATTGCTAACCTTTCTGACGGGCTCAAAATAATGGACCCAGGTTTCATCACCTGTGACGACATTGGCAAACTGCTTTTTGTCATATTTTGGAAACATTTGAAGCAGCTTTTTGGCCACTTTAACCCGTTGCCTCTTTTGCTCGTCAGTCAACAGATGTGGCACCCATCTAGCAGAAATCTTTCTGACTTTCAAATGCTTCTTCAAAATAAGGTGAACCGTCGAAAATGATATGCCTACCTTTCGTGCAATATCACGAACTGTAAATCTGGCATCTCCTTCAATGATTTCCTTTATTTTGGAAACGATTTCTTTACGAGATGCAGATTTTGGCCTACCTGATTTCGGTGCATTTTTGATGGACTCTACACCAGACTCAAATTTCTTTTTCCACCGCCGAACTGTGTCATAAGACACACAAGAAGGTCCTAAAGCAGTAGAAATTTCAATCATCAGCTTCTTCAAAGAACAACCAAGTTTTGAGCGAGCTTTGATGTAAGCCCGTATTTCATCTTTTTTGTCGACGCTTCTACCAACCATTTTTACTGCAGTGGTCAATGACTGCGTGTATTCAAATGGCAAATTTTATGTCTTACACTTAGTCTAACATGTACATGTATACACCATTGTGTAGATATTGAATAACCCTATACAGGTATGTATTGGTTTTTATCGTGCCCCACGTGGATATCGAGCTAGAGGACAATAAGCAATTCATTTCGAACATCCCTCGTATGCAGTGTTGCCGCTAGGACCAATGTGATGGGGCCATTTGTTGCCCCATAACCAGTGTTAAAGTTTTAAAGGGATTCTATTACCTTAAATATTAGCAACACGACTTGATATTGAGGGTCATCAAGGCCCCTTGTCCCATTCATGCTTTTAGGTGGAGAAATAGCCCCTTGTCCTCCTCTAGATACAACAATGTATATTGGCAAGGCGATGACATGATTGGATCATTTTAACAATTGTTTGTTCCCCAAATGCCTCAGAGGCTTTATATGGAATTGGATTTGGGTTGATACAGCGGTTTCTTAGATGTTCGAAGAGTGCGGACGATAGAGCCTGCCTATAATGTAAGTTCACATATAGGTTAAAGACTTCAGGATACTAATCAAAAGGGATTGGTTCCCGAATGACAAAATTCTGCCCTATTTAAAATATTGATGAATTTTTTCTAAATATAAGTCAACAGTGTAATCGTTGCTATGGCAACAACAATACACTACGTTGTATTGTAAAATTGTTTGTCTTTAATAGATTTTATGGCAGCAGTCTGTGAACAATGTAATTAAAAGCATGATAGTTTTATAGTTGTTAAATATTGAAATACAAATTTATGAACAAAATCAACATGACACAGAAATTTATGTTGCCATGGCAACAAATATGTCGAATTTATTCCATAAAAGCACAGTTTTATTTAATATATTCTGTTTACACTGCAATTCTATTTTTTTTTCACCATTTTGATCGTCAAGTACTGGATGTCAATTTAGAAAGAACAAAAAAAGTTATCACTTAAGAAAAAATGCGTTGCCATGGAAACAAAACTGTTTCCTTTATTGAAATAATATGTGGTTTTGACTGATTTTAACTATGAAAGGTAAAGGTTTATGATATTTTCATTATATGACTGCAATGGTTGTATTTAATTTGTAATTATTCTGCTTATGATTAGGGACTTAAAATGGCAACTTTTATTCATATTCTTATTGTTAAATTATAAGAATAAAAATTAAAACAAGTTTTTTTTTGTATACTTATAAGTTTATTTCAATTATTATTATTATTATAAAGTAACATCAAGATTCGGTGATTAAATAATCTTATCCGAAGAATAAATATTATTATGCTGGTCATATTCAAAACGTTTTGTTTTTAAAATAGCCACGTGGAACTTGAATAGTTTATACTACAAGTGTATTTAGGGGTATATATTGCTAATTACTGTATAAACCCTATTAGACACCTTAAATAACCCTGTCATACTGAAATTTGATCGTCCGTTTAGCTACCTGTTGACATAGCTTATACTTGCTATTTGAGTGACAAACAGTGTAGAACCTAATAAGATATTCTGTAATGTAATGTCTGATCAGGGTCTCTGCTGTTTGTTATGTTGTGTCTATCAGAAGACTTAGGTTAAATACTGTAAACCACTTTTTCTGTCGGATTCAATAAATTGTTCACACCTTTTCAAACCTTAGCCTGAAGGCAATTGCTTCAAAAACAAACCTGGGATGCCTTACCCACTGATTTGTCTAAACATTGCTGGGTAAGAGAACGAGGGTGAGTCAATAAGTAACCAGCCTAACTTATTTCCGGTTGAGATCCACCTCTTCTTTTTCGATGTAATTGCCCTCTAGCGTGATGCACTTAGACCAACGGTGTTCAAATGCCATCAGCCCAGAACTGAAAAAGTCAGGGTCCTTTCCATTGACCCACTCCTCAACTGCCGGTGTCGCGTGAGATGTTTAAGACCATGAGATGTTTCAGAACGCATGCGCAACGGAAGCGGATATCAGGTGGGGAAAAAGGCGTGAGATTTGTCAGAATTTATCTGCCCCAATATTGGCTTCCTATTTTACTGTTGTCTGTATAAAGTACTTTTTTCTTTTCTCCGTGCTGCGTTTGAATTTAGAATACCCAGATGAATTACGGAGGTATTTGTCTTGCTTCGACACCTGTATTATTTTTAATATCTGTTGACATACGGCGTGAAGAACGAAAACGTGCATTCATACGACTGTTTACTTACCAGCTCACGGTTTGATACCTACAGAGATGTAGTTTTGTTTTTCTTATGTACTTTATCATCAGACGGCTGCATAAAAATGAACAGAATTTGGAAAATCGTGGATGCGTTGAAAATGGCTGCGTCACCAGCGATGTTCGTACAGTATTAGGATTCGTACACGTGACTTGAATGACTATATTTACTGAACGCACAACTGTGGGGTTTGACGCGGTATAACTTGTACAGGCAGAAATGTTTAGCATGATGGATGAAACATCGTTGGAAGTACTGACCTGGAACACTTGTGATTTTTGACAGCAGAAGGTAAGCTATTGTGTGATTGCCAAAACTGTAGGACAGTCTGGTACATCAGACAGTTGGTAGAGCACCTGACTTACAAGCAGGGGGATTGCGATTTAAATTCTGCATTAGGCATACCTTTCCCTCCTTAAGTTACTTCAGTGGCAATGAGGTACTTGTGAGTATGGAGAAAAGCTAGGCACTGTTAGTGTGTTCAGTTGATGTCTGGCACATAGAAGTTAAACACTGTTAAAGGGAGAGGAGTGTAGTAATTGGTGAGACTGCAGGCCTTTACGCAAGGGAAGAAAAGCACCCTCTTTTCTGGAGAATTACTTCAAAATCATGCAGTTTTTAACCCAAATTCACTTTATATCCCTAATTTTGGCCCCCAAATTGGCATTTTTAAGAAGCATTTGCACCCCTGTTTTCAGAATACCTAAATTCCACCACCCCCATTTCAAAAGTCTGCATATTGACCCGGACTGTCAGCCTGGTTAGCTCAGTTGGTAGAGTATCTGATTTGCAGCCATGGGGTCGCAGGTTCGAGTTCTCCTCCTAAGTTTATTTTAATATTGCTTACTGAACATGTTCAAGGGTCTACATGGAAAACAAAATTGAAAATTCCAGCTAAAAACAGTACAAGTCTGCAGATAAAAAATTGCAAATGAATTGCAATATTCTTATAATAAAGTGAAAATGAAAGGAAAACTGCTTGCCTAAGGCTGGACTTGAACCCATGATCCCCATTTCATGAGACAGTAGTGTTGGGAATCAGCCAGAATTTCATTGTTGATCATAGGTTTTGTAAAACCGACTGATCATTGAGTAATAATTGACATGTAGAAAATATATTCACTCTTAATTCAGCCATCTTCCAGGTACCTATTCATTGCTCCAGATCAGTAAGAGGGGTATCCAGGTAATACTTTTCTTATTTCGCCATGAAAACATATAATGTTGTTGGTACTCATTAGAAGTGCCTCTGCAAGGTGCTTCTAATGAATACCTACAACATCAGTTCTTTTGGGTTGACTTTTTTTAAGGCTCTTTTATCAAATCTTTTCACTTTTATTGATCATAAATCTAGAATGACCCTAACAGACAGCTCTGAACTTCATTTATTGATGACTTTCTATGAAAATAAAATGTGAGAAAAATATATTTGTTTTAAAACAAAAAAAAATCTGATTAGTTGACTATAAAAGATCTTTCCGATCTTCAGTCACAAGAGGCAAAAGTGATTGATGAATGATTGTAATCGATAGATCATCATTGGCAAGACTACTAGACAGGTGCTGAACCTACTGAGCTACATGGGTGGTCCTGTTCTGTCCATGGACTCGAGCCACTACACTCCTCATAACATTTAGGATTCAGGTACCACCCTGATGTCCTGAAGGTATCTGGTCTGCATCCCCCAATTGCTTGCATTTGGCACGCACCTGTTTACTAAATCTGATATCAGTAAAATGAACAGGGGAGGAAACAATGACTACTGGAGCTGGGACTCGCCAACAAGTTGGCAACAACCCCATAACACTAGTCAGGTGCTCTTCCTACTGAACCAAGCAGGTAGTCTTGTTCAGTCATGCACTCCAGCCACTACATTAAATTCACAATATAAAAATGTACATTGAATATAAACAGTTTTCTACATTATCCATTTTTTAGCTGTAAGATGGGGTCTGATCTGGGTCTACACTGTTAGCTCAGGACTGTCCGGTGTATACAGTATTCTACAGTATCCGTTTATTAGGTGTACATACATGCCATATCTCACACTGTGAGATAAAATCTCACAGAATTTGGCCCATCTGGAAGGCAATTCCCATAAAAAAATTCTGATCTCACAGAATTTTCAGACCATTTTACAATAGATTTTATGAAGAAATAAACATAAAAACTGCTGTGGTTTTCACAAGCTTCTCACATGAAAAAAGAAGACTTAAGACTATATTGTGGGAAGACCAAAGTGATGTCTAAGAAAATCTCACAGAGTTTCGTCAAATCTCCCTTAGTATTTTGCCTTATCTCACAGATTTTAGTCCACAGCTTATGGCATGAATGGGTGTATTGTGACATCTGATCTGGATCTACACTGTTAAACTGAGGACTGTCTGTCCAAAACTTTAGTATAAATGGTATTCTAGAGTATCCAGTTATTAGATGTAAGGTGGTGTCTGATCTGGGTCTACACTGTTAGTTCAGGACTGTCTGGTATATGCAGTATTCTACAGTATCCATTTATTAAGTGTAAGGTGACAGCTGATCTGGGTACTGTTAGCTTAGGACTGTCTGTCTAAAACTTAGAGTATAAACGGTATTCTGCAGTACCCATTTATTAAATGTAAGATGTCATTTGATCTGTATCTACATGGTATGCTCAGGATAGTCTGTCCAATACTTTAAAACACTATTGTTCAGTGTCCATTTATTAGATGTAAGGTGGCATCTGATCTGGGTCTACACTGTTAGCCAGAGATGTCATTAACTCCAGATTTGGAGTAAGTTACTCTAACTTTTCATTTCTGATTCCAACTTTTTGGAAAGTCTCAATAGATAAGTATGGTAAAACTCCAACTTTTTCAGGAGGACAGCATTTTACTCCAATTTTCAAAATCCTTAGTGAGAACCCTGTTAGCTCAGGACTGTCCAATACATTTGTGTTAAACAGTATTCTACACTATCCATTTATTGTAAGGTGGTGTCTGATCTAGATCTGTATTGTTAGCTCAGGACTGTCTGTCTAATACTTAGAGTGTATACATGTATGGTATTCGACATATCTGTTTGCATAGTTCACTCCAGTTATTGTACTTCTCTTGGGTAAAAAGTCCAACATAATAACGCCTTTTGCGTCCCAAAATACTGTGGCCATCACCTTGCCAGCAGATGGGTGCGTCTTGGCCTCGTGGACCCAAGCCCTACCCACTGACGACTCTTAGCTTTATTCTCTGGCTCATAATAATGAATCCAAGTCTCATCTACAGTCACCAGACGCAAAAGAAAATCATCTTTTGACCTAAAACGCTTCAACAGGGCGCTGCATACTGATGCTCTGGTTGCCATTTGCTCATCGCTAAGGGATTTGGGGACCCAACGGGCTGTTAGCTTGCGCATACCTAAACGATCATGTAAGATTGTTGAAACGCTACCATGTGAAATGCCTAATGCCTGCGCTATTTCTTCCATCTGAATTCGCCTATCAGAGTATACCTGATCTCTAACTTTCTTACACATTTCTTCGTCGGTGGCATCCAGTGGGCGTCCAGACCTGGCTTCATCTTCTAAAGACGTTCTACCGCGTTTGAATTCCCCTACCCAGAATTTAACCTGAGCATAAGATGGTGCAGAAGACCCATAAACATCGGCTAACTCGCCGTGTATTTCCTTGCCTATTTTACCTTTTAAATACAAGTACCGAATTACAGCACGGAACTCAACTTTAGATGAAAAGCATGCCTTTGCATCACTAGCCATGTTTGACATTCAATATCTTATTAAAGAATGACTCGATACGCGTGCAATTTTGTACCCATGTATAAAACATATATTGAAACAAAGCATGAAAATCGTGACCGTCTCGGTCCATCGGAAATGGGATAGGCTGGTTATTTATTGACACGCCCTCCTATAACAGTGTAGACTGATCATACAATGTATTATGTGACATCTCATATGGGTCTACAGCATGTGCATACATTTTTCGCTGATATAATGTGCAAGCTCTGTTCAACATGCAGTGTAAACTCTGATCATAAAGCGGACGCACAGACTAATCTGTGTCTACGTTCGTCGCATAATTCATAAGACCCATTTTTATTTGAAAAGACTCAATCATCATTGTTTCTTATTTTACTTGGAGACACCTCAAAGTTCTAGAAAAGGTCAACAAACTATTTTATTTTTATTTTCATTAGTATTAAAAAGATTGTAAAACAAAAATGAATACAAGTTTAATAACAGCACTTGTTTATTGTTTATTGTGTATATCCATGAAGGGTAAACAGGTTAAATACAACCTTCTCCAGAGATCTGTATCTTCTGGTTTCATTTTTCTACTTGACATCATACAGCTGGGAACCAGAAGCCTCAGACCCCTGGGCAAGGTTATAGTTTGATCTATAACAACTCATGCAATAAAAACAAGTGTCCTTTATCTTAGACTGGTCACTGAGTCCTGCAATTCTTTAGGTGATAAGATAGAAGTAGCATATGCTACATCAATTATTATGTAAGTTTTTTGACAGTTTGTCTTATTTTTTCTCCTAAGTTTGATTGTTTAACTGAAAAGTAATTGTAAGACAATGTTCATGCATCAAGAACAAACTGACGATATTCTTATTTTTCTCAGAAAGTAGGCATTGACATGTTATGCAAATTGTCTTCAAGAGATTTTTTTTTTGTAAAGTATTTTAACCCTTAACCTATACCACTCTGGGCTAATTCAACAAGCGATACATTGGTGATATTTGTCTTATTTTACCCAGAAAATAGAATTTGACATTTCATGCAAATTGTTTGCAACAGAGACGCTTTGCATGAAATGTCAAACTTTTATTTTTTAGGGGGTGGAGATGATATTTGATCCCTTAACGTTTACCACTTTCTGGGCTAATACAGCATACGATAAATTGGTTATTGTCATATTTTAACCAGAAAAGAGGATTTGACATATCATGCAAATTGTCTTCATTGGAGAAAATTTGCATGAAATGTCAAATCCTGTTTTCTTGAAAACAAAAACTATAGAGGAATTGTTTAGGAAAAGTATTTAGTGATAATTCTGTTATTTTTTTTTCTCCATAAAAAACATGTTGTGGGTACTCATTACAAGAGCCTCATCGAAGTGCTTCTAATGAGTACCCACAAAATGTGTTTTTGCTTCACCGAGGTGCTTCTAATGAGTACCTACAACATATATGTTTTTATGGAGAACTGGAGAAAAGTATCCCATAATTATGCTGTCTGCTAAAAATTTTACCCTGAGTGCTAATTTGTTTTGGAATCAATCCTTTGAAAGTCATTTTCGTTCAAGAGAAAATGCGCAGCCATCTTATTGAATGCCTCGGAAATCAAAACTTTTGCAATTTTCCATTCAATATTAATACTAACTGGAAAAAGAAAAAAATAACTAAAACCAAGGAAAACATATATTGTAAATGTCGCGGTCTGTATGACAGCGAAGTAGTGCAATGCGTGGCCTGCGAAGCATGGCTTCACCAGCGTTGTATCGACAAACGCGTAGTAAAGCAAATCGAAGAGAAAAAGAGGAAAAAATCGTCTTTCAATGCTGTTAATTGTATATGATATTTAAAGCCTTAGGAGAAGTGGCACTGTACCTTCATATAAAAATGTGACCTGGTGGTATATATGTTTCTCTAATTCAATTCTGAGAAGTTAAGCTGCATTTTCATGTAAAAAATGATCATTGGTCTATATAGTTCTCAAATTCTAGTCTGAGTTTCATATAAAGTAATGACTAATTAATCCATTCTATTGTATAAAACTGACATTCTTCACATGCGCATGCTCAGCCATCTAGTGTTTCTAAATGTCAACTAATTGGTCTAAGTCTTGGTCAAGTTCTATACTACAATATACTACATGTATGCAAACAACGATGGTTTCGGCGATACTGCCTGGATGCGCAGTCTCGCCTCAGCAGCACTTGTTTGCATATATGCGATAAGTACCGTTGTTACTTGTGTTGGATCATACCATTTCTTAGAGGAGATATTTGAGCTAGGGACAGCACGTCCGGCCCCACCATTGAATCTTTGAATCGTATATTTGGTGAACTCAGGTATGTTCTATGTTCTATGTTTCTGAGTTGTTTTGTTTGCTGGTATGCTGTGTAAATAAAACGAGTTAATCTGCCTTGATCTTATTTTCTGATATGCCTCCTTTATGCCTCCTTTAGAAACTGAAATCACCAAGTTTCACATAACACGCACACGCCGGTTCTTTTCACAAATGAATTCAGCGAAGACTTATATCAGCCAGCGCATCCGCGCAGTCTGACCAGTCTTCGCTGAAAAAGCATTGGAGTTTTGCTGTCTATCGAACGCCCAGCGAAAACTTCGACCAGAAAGCGCTGATCATAAAATGCATATGCGCCTGGACTGTTTGGCATTTTTATGTGTGAAATGATTGTTTGACATGTCTCACTTATCGAAAAATAAAAATTGACAACAAACTAATGGAAATGGAGGGCAAATAAACAATGGCTCCGATGGTGTAGGGCGGCTCTGACTATATCGGTCGGCTCTGATAGCTGAGGGCTAATGTTTGCAGAACTATTATTATTAAAGACAGCCTCTGTCCAGTTGCGAGTATTGAAGCCTTGCACCACCGTTTGTCTCTTCTGATCTTTGGACATCTATTCTGTGCTGTAACAGTTGATTTTTGCTCTAAAGTGTCTTGACGGGGACGTACAACCTTATCAAAACAAGCACAGAAACTGATTATGGCCTCTGGTAGTGGATTTACGTGGATTTTTCTGTTTCAAGATATGCGATGAAACCGATCACGTCACAAGTGCAATTTTTGTGGTCTCTTAGCGGTAGGGGTAACTATGTATGATAGGGGATAGAGACATACATAATGTTTCAAATCTCTGAACAAGCGATCTAGACGTAGACACTTTTCTTCCATAAACACTCAGAATGAAATCTAAGGTGATAACCAAGCACCATAAATAATTACAAGAATGGCGTTTGGAAGAAGTTTTAGAGTATCATATCGACCAATTCTGCCGCCCTACACCATCGGAGCCATTGTTTATTTGCCCTCCATTTTACATTAGTTTGTTGTCATTTTTTATTTTTCGGTAAGTGAGACAGATCAAACAATCATTTCACACATAAAAACGTCAAACAGTCCAGGCGCATATGCATTTTATGAAAAAAATAACCGGGAATAGCATCGCTGAACCTTCGACGATCAGTTTATTCAGCATCGATCAGCCCACGCCACAAGTAATTCAGACGAGAACGTACACATTTACAAACTATCTACTGGGTGAGAAAACTGTTAAAAGACTTGAGAGCAGCATGTAATTGTCCTTTTTGAGAAAAAGTACCCCACAAAAACAGATTCTTTCGGCGAGTGACTGACCTACCTCTTTTGTTTACTTCTTTCAGCCGCTATATTCAGAGCCACACGTGCTCCGGAAGACGCACACAACATTTGCTTATCAGAGCCACTGGCTCCGATTATGAAGTTTCCTACCCGTGAAGCAGCGCAGTAATGAACTAATTTATTTCCTACGAACTTCAAGGTCAGTAGCGGGGTGCACAGCTAAGCCGGGAGCCAGTGTACGTGATCTATTTATACGTCATCTATTTATACAGTGCCCTTGATAAGCAGCTTTTAAGCAATTGGGTATTTTGGGCTATTCTTACCCATCCACTTCTCATTGAATTGGCTATCAGGATTTTTCCTTTGGGTACCCTATTGTTTTAATGGGTGCAAGAATTACTGATAATTGGGTATTAACCCTATTTTTTTTTTCTTCAAGAT
Organism: Anodontia alba; assembly: GCA_964016985.1. Taxonomy (NCBI): domain Eukaryota; kingdom Metazoa; phylum Mollusca; class Bivalvia; order Lucinida; family Lucinidae; genus Anodontia; species Anodontia alba. The sequence goes on from OZ024826.1 coordinate 69,562,597, forward strand.
TTTAATTGGGTAAATACCCACCCCCACCCCCAGCTTATCTAAGGTACTGAATTTATGTAGGTGGAAAATTCGAGAAAGATATTCAGCTACTTTGGAAGAATTTGAAAAAAAGTATTGTTTTTAAATTAAAAAATCAGAAAACGCAAACAAAATTCCATAAATCTTAAACCGAAATTATCAATGAGGGCAATATGCTGATGGATCAGTGTTGAAACCATGTTGTTAATCTGTACCGTTATCTCGGTGAATCTGACAATCTATTTATTTAGTAATATAGATATTACTCAGTCTGCTATATACAGAGTATTAGAATATGTTTTGCTTTAGTACGGCTTTCTCTGCACAGCTAAGCAGGTTGAATAATATCATGGTGGTATAGTTTTGACTACCGCACGGACGGTCAGATAAGCGTACAAAATCGGTCGTATCGGAATTGGGAATCGCACCACAGACCTCCTGCTTGCCGGGCAGCCGTGCTCTTCCGACGTTGTACGCCAGTTTAAACATATATAAACTTAATGTCATTGTTTTTCATAGCGCCACTTTCTTTATTGCCATAGGCATCCCTATTTAATTAACCTATGGTTATATACGGATATAGGCCTCGCGCATGGCATTCGAATCGGTCAGTTGGTTACCAGTCTGTATATTTTAGAAAGTGGTGCTATTTTAGCTTTCGCGAGTGCACTACGAATGTTGCGCTGCTGCTATACAGTCACAGAAATAATCTGGTATGCTATTTATTCGACATCGGTTAAAATCATTCGCTGACCCATGAATGTAAATATCTGTATGGAAAACAGTATATGTCGTGCGATATTCATATTTTGCGTAATTTTTAACTAAGTGCAGTGTTGATGGGGTGGACAGGGGGGTAGGCATTCCCCACTTCCCTCCCCCCTTACCCCCACTTCCCTCCCCCTTTTCCCCCACTTCCCTCCCCCCTTTCCCCCACTTCCCTCCCCCCTTACCACCATTTCCTTCCCCCAAGCAAACTATTCCCTCCCCTAAATCAGAATTTTTAATATCCCCAACGCTATAATTAAATTTAAACATGACTGCAAAATACATTCATGCAGATTTTGACCCCAAACTACAACCCTAATTTTTACCCCCTATTTCCTTATCATTTGCACCCCGTTTACAGAATAGCTAAATATTTGCACCCTCCATTTCAAAAGTCTGCGTAAGTATCACAAGATGGTGGGCCTTGATCCGGTCCTAAACTGGTCAAGAAAAAAAAATGTGGCGGGCCTAGGTCCGGGCCCAAACTGATCCTAACTGGCACAAAAACAGTCGTTAATTACTGAAATCAAAACTCAAGAATACCATGTAAATCTGCATCTTCTTTTAATATTTTTTTATAAGCATGGTCCCACATTTGGGGACAATAATCTTTTTTGTGGTTTTCTCAAAAACTGAGTTAAATGTCGAACGTGTTAGTGTGTGGTGGTTGACGGACATGGACTCATGGACTTACGGACCTTTTGACAATACACGGACTGCATAACAAAATACGGACCAATTATTCACGGATCTCTTGACAAACCACGGACCTACAATTCACGGACGACAAACCACGGACCTATTATTCACGGACTTGACAAACCACGGACCGTTATTTAAATTACGGAGCCACTTATGATATATGAAAAAAAAAAAAAAACAACAACAAAAAACAACTAGGAGTAATATCAAAATCGGAATAACGTGACGTCACGGACCAATTAGCGGTTAAGTTTACTATATTTTGCAATTAATGCAGACTATTCACGGACCACGGACACGGAATTTTTATTGGTCCGTAAGCCCGTGAATGGTCCGTTATTTAAATTACGGACGCCACTTATGATATATGAAAAAAAAAAAAAAAAAAAAAAGAACTAGGAGTAATATCAAAATCGGAATAACGTGACGTCACGGACCAATAAGCAGTTAAGTTTACTATATTTTGCAATTAATGCAGACTATTCACGGACTACGGACACGGAATTTTTATTGGTCCGTAAGTCCGTGAATGCTCCGTGTTTTGTCACCGGGCAACATGTGATTGATTTGACAGAGTTCGGGTTTAACGACAGGTCATTTTGTGTCGTCTCCCAGAGAAAGGGAGAAGAGAGATAGGAGATAGTAAAGGAGATGAAAGAGAGGGACAGGGGAGAAAGGAAAATGAATGAAAGTGAAGAAACAGAAGAAATAAAAACATTCCCCTCTACCTTTACCTGCTGCAAGGATAGCAGGCCTTTCCCAGCTATAAGCCATTATCAGTTTCACGATACCTTTGCCTCACCCCACTCGGCAACGTGTATATTCCGTGTTTGGAACACCTATCAGAAAATTCATGTTGGATCTTGAAGTTTTTTTGTTTTTGTTTTTTTTGAACAGCGCAAAAGTCCTTATCCAACAATGAGCAAATAAAATGATTGTCTACGGCAGACGGATAATTATTTCTAAAAACGTGGATTGCCACCGACAAAAGCTATTTTGTGAACTTTCGGAATCAAAGGGAAGTAATCAACTAGAGATAAACCGAAATCGGACGAAAACGAATTCAATGTAAACCACGGTTGGCGGAACACTCCTCGTCGGTGAAGTGAAATCAACGCCGGATTCATTGTAAATATACCTGAATTTACTTTAATATGTCTATTAGATACTTCTGGTACCCAGTTATTGCATTGAAGTACATAAAAAAAGAGTAAAATCGGTAAAATACAACAAATTTTGGTATAACCCCCGTCCCCAAAATTTCCCTACTCCCGCCCCCTCTTCCCCCGTCCCCCGCCCTCTCTTCCCCCGTCCCCCGTCCCCCGCCCCCTTTACCCCCGTCCCCGCCCCCCTTATCCCCGTATCCCCCGCCCCCCCGTCCACCCTCTCAGTGTTTGGGGATGTTTGATATCTGGTTTTAACTAATTATTGAAAATGGTTTCAAATATGAAACAGAACTAAAGAAGAAAGGACTAACTTGGTAAAATTCACTTTTTCCCATATTTTCGGTTGTACCAGTGTGCTTCCTAAACTTCTGCTTTCAAAGAAAAGATATAAACAAAATTAACTTTTTAAAAAGAAACAAGATTAGCTTTTTAAAAAGCTTAAAAAGTCATCTTTTTGCGTGATTGAATAATGCAGTCGCATGCAATGATGTTTCAAAGAGCAAGGTACATATCCTGCCATTTATCTCTGTTTCACGTGAATATTCGGAATGAAGTCGGTATATTTATAGGTTGTCAAGGGTATGTTTGTGTGCATTGGGTGTTTAGACCCAACACAATTTGGGTAGTTCGTGTTACCTCATCTAAGTCTTATCCCACATGATCAGCCCTCGGCACCTACGAAATAGTAAAAATTATCTACTTTTCTTCGCCGCTTATATTCATTTCTGAGTTTAACACATTTAATCGATTATTTGAATCCTGCAAGTAAGCACAACTAAAGGCCACAAAAACTTAGTATAGCATTGAAAAAAAAGAAAAGATAACGTAACCTTTACAACTCATTAGGTCCTTTAGAAGAATTTTGAATGACGAAGCCGTTTTTCCTAATATGTTTTAAGCTATTTAAATGACATTCACTCATACTTTTCAGCGTTATCGGCGTTATCATGTTTATCATCATCATCATCATCATCATCGGTCAGTCACTTCACATTGGTGGTGTTTTGGATACATTTATGTACATTAACAACTTCTTTTCAATTTTTTTTTGTGACGTTGTCCTATTTTCAGTAGTCCTCTTGTAGACTGGCAAAGTTGAGGCTCGTCCAGTCAACTGCTCTTTATTCTTGTTCGTTGACTCTTCGTTTCTTTGTCATACCGAGAGACCATGCAAAGTAATTTTTCGCGTCTTAATTATGGATAGGAAGCTGTTATACTACAGATGAGGTCATACGACAAACTGCTGTTTACTGTAGACGCTAAAACAAAGAAAGTCTTAAAGATTATCACAATATATAGGCAATGCAGAGAGAATCTTATTATATGTAATTTGTACACATATATAACCGGAAACTGTTTCGGTAGATGAGCATGTTTGTTCCAGTATCGGAACGAGAATGCATGATGTTGATAGCTGTAAAGGCCAATAACAAAATGATGAAATATAACAGTGGCTTTTAACTATAACTGTACTTATCTTACTTGAATGGAAGATTCTCCCTCTTCGGTCGTTGATTCAAGAATAAACAGTAATGCGTCGTTTCCATTACGAAAACATGCCTATATAATTTTGACCCCCTTCAACCCCACTTTTATATAGTAAAACTGGGGTTTACAGGGGTACTCATTATTTTTCTTATTTCTGCTCAAAAACATAGATTATGGGTACTCGTTAGAACCGCCTCGGCGAGGCTGTTCTAACGAGTACCCACAATCTATGTTTTGAGCAGAAGTATGAAAAATATCAGAATTTTTATCTGAAAATTTTCCTTTTTTTGGTTGTAAAATTTTCAGTATATTTGAATAGGCGTGTTTTCGTAATGCGAAGATTTTTGTGCCGTCATATGGGAGGTTTTCGCCGGTTACTCTGGTTCTCCGCCACATATGCAAAGCAAATGCCAACATTCACACCCTCGAGTGCGAGTTTTTAAGTTCATTGAGATTTCTGTGTAATAGAAATAAACTTATGGTGGTATGCGCTGAAATGGGCCTACTTCATTTATAGGAATATTTCGTTACCGCGTCTAAATTTCGCTGAATAATCTTCTTTTATTTTACTTAGAAACGACTGTTTGTCCTACAACTGGTAAATAAAAAACAATTTTGACATCGGTTTAAAGGGTTAAAATCAAATTACACACAGTTCAGTCACACTTTGTCACGAATTCTCGTGATAATAAACTTCATTTGTTTTTACAACATTTTTCTTATACACTGTACTTTGCAATATGCTCTTTACTGTGATGGCAACTGACGTCATAGTAAATGACCTCATTAATGTCAGAATCTATCGTCGATAAGTAGGACAGGCATGACAGGAACAATGTCAGAAAAATATTAAGGATCTTGAAAAAAAAAACAGCAGGAAGCAGCTCAGTGTGTTGGCGGTACAAATGAGGGCAGCATGGAATACACAGATTACCAGATTGAAGGGAAGACTTATATATTGATCTTGTGTTTTCGCTACACACTTCAGAAAATATAAAACATTTATTAATATCAATAAAATAAATGTGACGTGATAATTACTTCCAGTGGATACATACTAAACTTCCAAGTTGAATTTCCTGTTTTAAAGCATTACTATAGTGGAACAATTAGACATTAATACTATTGTTTTTGGCCTAGACTGCAGGAACCAAAACAGTTTACTTTAAGAAAATTTAGTTCTATGTGGTAAGACGTTTAGATGTTTAGATTTTTAAAGTAAATTGAAATCGTTTTTCAACCACTCTGTAGATGCTTTCTTTTCCAGTTAGATAAAGCTTAATATACTCTGGCTTACACCAAAGTGATAGGAACGTTTGAGTAAGAGTTTGTTTTATTCCAAACTTAGTTTGTCGTTCTTGTTCTGTTCATTCTTCATTTGCTCGTCGTTTCAGGTTACGAAACCATATGGGACACAACCTGTCTGATTTCCCCGAGTGCTAACTGATAATTATATTCTCTAATCAGCAAGGGTATAATTATGCTGAAACTTGAAGGAGAACCGATATATTTTCAGGAGAGGTAACTCTTTAAAACTCCTTCTGAGAAGGAGTCTAGTCTAAAAGAAAATATTTTGCTCCGGTGTGTGAGCCAGAGTAGACCCCTTTTCAAAAGGAACGTTGTGTACAGAAAAGACCAAGATGTCCTAAAAATTGTATCCCTTGCAAAAATAATAAAAAATCTATCTAGCGTACCAAGTCAAAATTTGAATCTTGAAATCCTAGTTCGAGACTTACATATTAAGAGTAGATGTATTGGCATATCAATAAAAATAGCTTGTTTCCCAATTAATAAAAATAAGCTTATATCAAATGATACTTAGCTATCGGCCTCTTATTTGCAATTGATACAACTTTAGGCAAGGTGCTAATTTTACGAATTAAATAAATTCTGAAAGAAAGTATAAGTTAGAAACACGTCAAACAAATAAAAATAGAAAGGAAGGCAATGATCAAGAATCGATACAATTTCCTAACACCTTCCGTCCAAGACACCAAAGGGAAAGAAGGACACACTTAAATCAACGGCACTACAATCAAAATACTATAGGCAGAAAGCAAAAAGGACATTCTTTCCAAAAAATTGGTCAAACGGCTATCCAAAATAAAATTTTTACCAGGACATACATGCAAAAACATATAATGACATAAATAGTAAACCACAGCACAAACAAACACGCCTTGGACGTGGGGGGGGGGGGGGGGGGGGAGGGGGGGGGTGGGGGCGGCGAACGTAGTTTATTTGCACATCAAGGAAGCGTATGGCAAGTTAAGGTAAGGTAAAGCAAAGTATAGGTATTGACTACCGCATCCTATCTTAAGCCTACGTACCCTACTAGAGCTGCACAACGAGATAATTCCTGCAAAAGTACTACGTACGGGCGCCTGTAAAAAAACGACGAATGTACCGGCAGCTAAAATCAACGCGGAGAATGTGTACAACGTAATCTTAACATTCCTAATCTAATACAACCATGGATATCCCACATACTATATCAAACAGGGCTTTATAATAATAATTTTCTTAGTATTTGGTCGAAACCATAGCTCATGGGAACTTCAAACACACGTATGTTCAACTAACGAGTACCTTTAATCTTTATTTGAGAAATAAACTAGAAAATAATAAAATGAAAACTGCACTTTATTTTTCTTCTGAAAGCCATAAAACATTACATAATAGATGTACTAACGTAGCGGGAGGTCTGAAACATACCTCGGAATCAATGCTATCGAATTGTTATCTGTAGGACAGGGTTGCAAACGTGTAAAGCATTACTTATACTAAATACTAAAACGTCATACCGATACTATTCATACCTTTTAGGCTGCTTTATGTTCGTTTGTAAAGTTTTGTGTCACTAGTTTTTGCAGTTCTGAGATGTTAAGTCTATATCGCGATCCCAGAATTTAAGCACAGAATGTTGAGGTTTTTGTCACCTATGTTACTTTGACGTTTTTCTTGCGTTAACGCATTTTTCTGGGCCTGCGTATTCATATGAATGTGGGTTTTACCTACGTTATCGAGCTCTTCGTTTCGTTGTCACCTATGTTATTTTCAGTTTTGAACATACATCGCTTATTATGGGGCTTGTATGTTTGTTTTTTTTTAAATTACCTGCACTAGTTTTAGAAGTGCACAAAACTCGCGACCGTTTTGCACTGGATTCCTTCTCCTGTTGACTATCGTCAGGAATCCAGGTCAAATGCTTACGATCGTCCTGCTTCTCTAAACGCTGCCATCTACAGGCGCAACAACAATCCGGCCAGACCAACTCCAAGTACACATAATTGCATAACTGAGTTGCTAGTGCAATTATTGTATTATACAGTTAACAGACTATACTGTTAATGTTTTGTAGCAGTATTGATTTTGCGAACTGACTCTTGGTTGTATCGTATGAGTAATTTCGAGTACTTGATCAAAATAAGATTGTCAGTTTAATTAAAGTCTCTACGGGACGGTATTGAAAGCAGCAATCAATTAGCAGCAAAACAGAGCAAACGAAACAGGATATTTATGGTTGCGTATTTCCAAAATCAAAAGAGACTTAATATGGAAGTAATATCCGATTTTGTAGTCTGCTTTATTAATTCGTTTAGCCGTTCAAACAGGAAATGATATGGTTCTCTTTATTTAAACTGCTTTTTAGAATGTTTACTGTTGTGCGATAGAAAATATTGCATATCCGGTTTAGTGCTTACTAGACAATAAACGAGGGATGGTTTCATGCAGGATTTTATGGATTTGCTGTTTTAATTTCCAGATATTTTATTTGGAGACCCTAAAAGCTATCCCAAAATATAACTGTCTTTCTCTCTGTCTTTTCTTTCTAGTAAAATAGAAAGTAACATAGCTTTTGTACTACCCCATACAGAGAACATTCCTCATTTTTTCTGTTTTGCTGACAATGTTACAGAAATTTAAATAATGTAAGAATAAGGCGAGGAATATATTTTATCTGATCATTGCTATAAATGTATAAACTGAGTACAATTGTTAAGGCGTCTGGTTGGTATAAACTGAGTACAATAGTTAAGGCGTCTGGTTGGTATAAACTGAGTACAATAGTTAAGGCGTCTGGTTGGTATAAACTGAGTACAATAGTTAAGGTGTCTGGTTGGTATTATGTCAAAATTTGTACTTCTAACCACAGCGTGCATATTTCGTATAAACAGTATCTGTTTTGATAATTTTATACCCATACAGAAGGCACCTATCATACAGATATCTCGTGTTTAACACAATACAAATGCTAGTTTTCTCCTTCGTTCCAGTTATACGTGTTTCTGTATTTTTTTTTTTTTTTGGAACAAAATGCTCCCGTAGAAACACTTCTCTATCTTTGCCTAAGCGTGAGAGCCCATCTTACGTCTGAGTATTTTATTTCCAGTTTATTGGGTATAGGAGAAATTCGAGCTGAAGTGAGGGCGCTTCTTAAGGGTGAACAACCAAAGGCACAAGCGCAGAGTGATACATTATTTTCTTGAAAGTGAAGGGATGATCCGACAGAAGGCTCAGACATTGGTATCTATCAGGATAAAAACCTTGAAAACATGCTTAGTGCATTTAAAAGCATTTGTGTACTAGAAGATCATCTGCGTAGCAACTCCCTCGATTATTTTGACCCAAAAAACGCTTCCACGAAAGTTTTGGCAGAAATTCACAAGAGGGCAGATGGATTTTTATTGCATTTAATAGTGTAGGTGAAAATATTCCAATATATTTGTACAACGGTAATTTTTCCTGACGTTGCTTTTGAAGAAGATTCTACAACACCACTGTCCGTAATACAGAGTTTATATGCATTTCCCTGACTAAAATCATACGTGCATTGTTCATTCTTCACATTCTCAAAGCTTCATTGCAATCGAATAGGGGATTGCGAATAGTAGAAAGCACTGTTGTCAAATTATAGTTCCAACGAATCGACGCACGAGAATTATTTTTAAATATCTACGCTAGAAGGCTTTTGATTCCGTACTGTATACATAAAAAAAATTAAAAAAAAGGAAAGAAAGCAGTGTTAAACCAAAAAGCACAGACAATCTTTAGGTAAAAAACAAGCAAAAGTAAAACAATATAGGAGACTCATGTCTTAAAACACATTGAAACCAAATCTGGTATCAAATATCAAATTAAGCCCTAACATCTCATATTTCGCAAATAATATATATATAATATAAAGATATATACATGTTTACAGTTCACATATATCCAACACGATCAGTTATCAAGTCGCAGCAGGCCAGATAAATGGGCCCGAAAAGGATCTGTTTTCCAACTCATACAACTTTTATTTGTGAATTTTACATTTATCGTTTCCTTTTTCCAAACTAGAAAACCTGTGAAGAAGGCGAAAGCCGAAAGGCCTCAAGTAAACAAATCATTTGCACTGTTTATGATTAACTCTCAACACACACACACACACACACACACACACACACACACACACACACACACACACACACACACACACACACACATATATATATATATATATATATATATATATATATATATATATATATATATATAATGACCTCTGTCAGCTTTTTATCTGTAGACGCGACTGGTTTAAGCCCCAGTAGTTTTCCTACTGATTGTTGCAGTGCTTCTTTGCGCGTCGGTGGTTTCATACGAGTATATGGCGTTTGCTTTTTCATTATCTGTTCTTTATCTCTCCTTCTTTTGGTGAATCGAGAAAGACTGCAGCAGAAGAGCCGCCTTGGAACGGCCAGTACAAAGAGTACTAGGGGACAAAAAGCAGTTTTACTCGCGCGAAACCTCATCCTTAATTCTGATGCAGCTGCAAATTATAAATATATGTTCGGTTTACATTGAGGGTCCTCTAAATCTTCAGTAAAACATCACAGTAAAACACTTACTCAAGAACACTGTGATGTGAGTAAAGGGCCCAATAGATATCTGAAGCGAGAACACAAGAAAACCACAAACAGGACCACGATGGGCCCGATCACAGACATTGATAGTCAGGCACCGACCTTCTGAGAAGGGAGCCGTTATTTAAGTCTGAGGACCGACTCATCGTGCGAAGTTACTGAGGGCGAGGGTTGGGACCCCGTAAAGCTAGCTTAAGCACCCGCAGTAATTCATTACTGACCGTTCCAATGCGGTACTTTCATTGTTAATTGTTATGTAGTGTTTCACTTTCTAATGTTTTTCTTTTAAAAAATATGTTCGTTGATTATATATTTAGTTAAGTTTGAGAAACAGAGTTCCCTCCACTTTGAGAAAGAGTTGCCAACTCTGCTTGTCATCTCTTCATTTTTGGCTGCTTTTTTGTATTTGTTTGTCTTTCCCTTTGGTGTTAGGGGCTGGATTTTGGTCTGATTGATCCTGAGTTCTCTTATTTACGTACTTATCAACTATAATTCGATAAAAACAACCATGCATGCAGCTTGCCGCGCAATATCCATATTGTAACCTATCATTTTGTAGCGAGTGTTAAGATGATATTTCATTGACGGCTGTAATATGGATATATTTTCTTTCTTTATCTTATTCACAGAATTTATGAAATTGGAAATAGATAGTTGTTTTTAATTACGCTCATTAAAAAAAAAAAAAAAAAAAAAAAAAAAAAAAAAAAGACCGTTGGCAATTGCACAAATCGGCAAATACGATGTATAACATACTTGCCACCAGAGCACATTTTCCCGCAAGGAAAAATATAAGTGAAGATACACAAGAAATGCCACAATCGCAAAGCACAGCCCTCCCGAGGCACCAAAAGACGGAGAGATAAGGAACAAATAAGGGCAACACAAACGCCATATATGAAACCACAAACAAAGAAAAACTGCAACAGAAGACCGCGCTGGAACTGTCAGTAGATAAACTACAACTGGGGGGATTAAACCAGTTTTATTCGCGCGAAACCGCACCTTTAATTTTGATGCTGATCCAAATTACAAATACGTGTTGGGTCCGCATAGGGGTCCTCTACCTCATCTGTGAAATATCACAGAGAAATACATACAATCAAAAAAAAACTATGATAAAACAAGCCAAAGGGCTCAATGGAAATCTGAAGCGAGAACACAAGAAAACCACAAGCAGGACACGAAGAGCCCGACCACAGACATTGATAGTCGCACCGACCATCTGTAACAGATTGAGTAGCGAGTCGTCATTAAGTCTGAGGACGGACCCACTGTCGTGCAATTAAAGAGGGACGCAACCATAATTGGGTTAGCACCCATGCATGCAGTTTGTCGCAGAATAGCCGTCTTTTTGTAGCGAGTGACAATCTTTTTTACGGCAAAATCTGTTTTGCCAACAATCGTCCTGAATGAATAAACTAAATCACTATAAAATTCAGGTTTGGACAGACTTTAATGCAGAAGTGCTTTCAAACCAACGTTATATTTTGACATTGATTGTGAATGACGGCGATAAAACGTAGAAAATGTTTTACGTAGCTAATGATAATGATACCCTTAAGAAGTTTAGCAGTTAAAATTTTATCAAAGTCAATAACTTGGCTAGGTGCTCTAGCTAAGCGAATTAACTGAGATATATATTCACTAAAGGATGTAGCACGCGGGGCATCGCAACCCGAAAATGGAAAAAAAAAAATACAATATCAAAATCAAAGTCGTCCCGTTTTGCATAAATTTTAGTAAAGATTATGTCATTAGGTATTGATAAATTTAAATCCAGAAACGGTGCTTCGGTGTCAGAGGTATTTGTTTTATTTAACTGTAGTTCTTTTTGATAAATTGAATCATCTATTTGTTCAAAATGTTCGCTATCAATATTAAGTCATCCAAATACCGAGACATTGAATTGAATGCGCACCTCTTTTGTATGCTATGTTTTGTGATAACATTTATATTTACTTACATTTTTTAAAATTTATTTGCTTGTAATTATGGAAGTCTTACTTGCAATGTTTATGCGTGGTTAACATTAAAGCTGGATTGATACATATCAGCGGACAGCATCTTGCATCTGTTGCTGAAAACGGGTCGAGGTCATAGACTAAAAACAATTGTTAACATGCGCGGTAGAGTATTGAATTAACGGCAACGATTCCTGCATATATGCAGCTATCCCTAGGTACTAAATCACATTATTCGGTCATTCGAAGATCAAAGTAGGCAAAAATAGAGGATCTTACATGAGTGGTAATTTAATATGAAATTTATGAAACGAGTTTGGGTAATTTCGGTATTTTTCGCGCCTTGGCGAGCAAAATACCGAAATTACCCAACGATTAAATGACCACGAATGTAAGATTCTGTTTATCAAATGGTCCTTCCGATGACAAAAAATGCACAAAATATATTAAGATAAACGGCTCTCCATAGCTAAGCGGAGCAACTCACTACAAGGATTCAATAGTACTACGCAACAAAAATAGTTCGCATATTATTTGATAAGTACCGAAAATAACGAGCGACAAGATAAATACGTCATTTATTACTTCATTAAACTGTAGGAATTAATGATGATTTTTATTTGAGCTAATGAATATTTCATTTGAATAAATGAATTCAAAAATAAATATTCCTTTCAACGTCATTCAGCGAGTCAATACGTCACTGAGAATCTTCTACATGTACGCTGTTTGACCATGCCCACGATTGAACCCTACTCGTATGTTAAAATTTGACAGTATTAGTCCTCGTGGTTTTATTAAAAAAGTACTACATTAGTTAAAGCAAGCAGTGGAGACGTGGATCAGGCTTCGCACCTTGCGACGTCTGATCTACGTCGACACTGTTTTTCCTGGCTCTTGGTGGAACCCTTCTCGTTTACGTGATAAATTTTGACTTTACTCTTAGTATATTTGTTCGTTGTTACGACTTCATGTAGAAATTAATTATGACCATTTGAAGCAAGCAATGGAGACGCGGGTCGGGCTCTGCATCCTGTGACGTTCGATCCGCGTTTACACTGTTTGACCTGGTCCTTGAACCCTACTTGTTAATGTGGTAAATTTGGGCATATTTTTTATTTATATATTCTTCAAGATTTCATGTAGCTGTATTAGATCGAAGCAAACAGTGAGGACACAGATCGAGCTCCGTACCTTGCGACGTCTGATCTGTGTCTGCACTGTTTGACCTGGTTCTTCGGGCATAGTAATAGTAGAGTTGCTCATTTTTACGATTCCATTAAAGGATTACTGTATTAATGCAAAGCATGTATGTGGTTAATAATCAGTGAAGACCCGGCCTAGTGCCGTGGTCTATGACGAATAATTTGGCTCAACACCGTTTGATTAAACTTTGTTTTATCTCGTTAGTTGCTCGTTGGATCGCACATGGCGCGAACTTCCGAGTTTTGCGCGGTGGGCGATCCGACGAGTGACTGACGGGATGGAACGGGGTCTAAATTCTTGACAATATTACTTGCGTACACCAATTTGTTCCCATTGTTGTAATTAAACCCTGTTTGAAATGTGTTGCACGAAAACTTCCGTGATTCTTTCAAGATTTCTATCACTGATGTTAACTGAGGTAACACTACATGTATACATTATGTTTACTTATTTGTATCTACTTTATTGTATTTTTATTAGCTTTACTAACAACATACACAAGGTGGATTTACAAAAGGGCGAATTTTGAAAGTCTTAAACAGCAAATTAGAAATTTGACTGGAGTTGTCTGAATGGAGGGTCCTCAGACGAAGCTTGTGTTGAATTTACAAATATTTTTCTTGGTATGGTAAAATCGTGTATACCTTCAAAAACAGTAGTGGTTATTACCGGACGATAAACCCTCGTATGACCCTGAAATAAGACACTTTTCTATGAAACGCGATAGACTTAAAAAGAAATTTATTAAATCAGACAGTAATTACTTGAAAGAACAATATAAAAAGCTACGAAATAAAGTAAATAATTTGAAAAAAACATGCCAAAGAAAAATTTTATAACAAAATAGAATCCTCTATAACTGACTTCTACAGTAATGATAAAAAACAATTTTTGAATATCATACGGCATTTCATTAAAAATAATAGTAATACTAGCTTAATACCCCCTTTAAAAACCAACCAAAATACTTATTGTTATACAGATATAGAAAAGTCTGAATGTTTAAATGAATTTTTCACATACATCTCTACAATAAATGATGTATCTGATTCATGTGACAGCTATGATCTCACAATCAGCATCAAAAAGACTGAAGTAGTATATCAGCCAGCACCTGGAAAGCCTTACAATGCGCCTACCATCACAGTGAAAGGTCAACGACTGCAAGTTGTAGACAAGTTCACCTACCTTGGAAGCACATTGTCTAGAGTTGTGCACATTGATGATGAAGTCAATGCTAGGATTGCCAAAGCTAGTGCACCATTTTGCCGGCTACGTGGAAGTATTTGGGACCGAAGTGGAATCAGACTTAACACAAAGCTGAAAGTATACAGATCGGTGGTGCTGCCAACACTGTGATACGCATGCGAAATTTGGACAGTTTACCAACGGCATGCCAAAAGACTAAACCACTCTCATACAAGCGGTCTTAGAAAACTTCTAAAGATCAAGTGGCAAGACAGGATTCCAGACACAGAAGTCCTGAAAAGGGCAAGGATGCAGAGTGTACATACTCTTCTGAAATGGGCACAATTAAGATGGACAGGCCATGTTACCAGAAGGCCTGATGAACGTTTGCCAAAGAAAATCCTCTATGGAGGACTACAAGTTGGAAAACCCTCCCATGGTGGTCAGGAGAAGCGATACAAGGACACCCTCAAAGCCTCCCTTAAAGACTTCAACAAACCAACAGTCATGGGAACAGATTGCACAGGATCGAACAAAATGGCGAGGCCTCATAAGAAGGGGAGCTGGTGAATACATAGCAAAAAGAATCAGCGAAGCTGAGCAGAAACGTGCACAGCGGAAAGCCAGAGCTAAGGCATCACCAACAGAGCTTACTTCCTCAGACCTCTCTTGTTCTATTTGCAACAGACAGTTTAGAGCTAAGATTGGTCTCATCAGCCGTCTTAGAACACACAATAATAACACATTACACAGTTGATTAGGATTGGTCATTGTCAGAAATGACAGACGAACGATATATATATATATTGATAACATCCAAATACAGTTCGTGGAATTTCATAAACACCTAGGATTGACTTTTAGTAAAAACGGACAGTGGCATATGCACATCGAAAACATATTAACAAGTGCTGCAAAAAGTGTCGGTATGAGGAGATTAAAAAATTTAAACTCACTAGAATTGCATTAAACCATATATATTTTTCTTATTTATTACCTAATCTTGAGTATTCTTCAGTTGTTTGGGATGGATGTTCTTCACACGACTCAAACGCTCTTGAATAACTTCAAAATGAAGCAGCTAGAATTGTAACTGGTTTACCAGATCTGTTTCCTTAGAAAATTTGTACAGGGAATGTGGATGGCTATCTCTATCAGAAAGACGCAAACAACAAAAACTTAGGTTTATGTACAGATCAGTGAATGGCTTAGTTCCCACTTATATTACTGATTTAATCCCTCCAGTTATTAGGGAGACCACCAATTATCCTTTGAGAAATCAAAATAACATTACAATCTCGTTTTGCCGTACGGAATTTTTTAAAAAATCTTGCATTCCGTCGGGTATTTCATTGTGGAACTCTCTTTATGAAAGCTTACGCAGTAGTTCTTCTTTAAACTCATTCAAATATCAAATGAAAAGAGAGCTTGTAGATGTACAAAAGGTACCGCCTTATTATATCTTCGGAGACAGATATTTGTCAGTCATTCACTCTAGAGTAAGGCACAATTGTAGTAATTTATCGAATGATTTGTATCTTAACCACTTAACAATGAATCCACTCTGTAGTTGTAAAAAAATAGAAAACGCGGAAAATTTTTCCTTCGTTGTTCAAAATATGCAAACGAACGCTCAAGATTGTTTCATGAAACTCGCGAGTACCACACTCTAAATATTAATCTGATCTGATTTGATGATGAACGCTTATCATTAGAAAGTAACACTGTGTTATTTAGAGCTGTCCAGAATTACATGAAAACTCTAAAAGATTTGCTAATTAACTACATGGTAACTGCCGAGCATTCCATGACCTCTTGAGAAGGCACACACTATTTATTTATTTTCTTTTCCGTAATCATTATTATTAGCCAGAGAAAACCACTGCCTTATTGTCTTATTATTTTGTCTCATTATCATGTGACTATAATTTGTTGCTGTCATCTTGTAGGGGAAGGGTCGTAACTAATGTTGTCAGAACTTGGGACCCAACCCGATTGCATACATGTATATGTAAGAAATGCAATAAAATAGGTTTATACTAGGGAAATCCCCCGAAGTCAGCGCTGTCGTATTTAAAGGTCACTGACCTTGATCAATACAAGTTTATACGGTGGATGATACACCCAAGTAAATGGCAAATTTTAAGAATATAAAACATTTTAGCTGTAATTTGGATTTTAAGTTGACACATTTATTGACTGTCAGAGTCATATAATCCTCTAATGCTTTTTTTCGGAGGAGGTGATTTTTTTTTTCATTGACTGTTTGACGACATCGATGTTGAAAAGTGCCTCAAAATATGTTGCCGGAAAACATCAAATTTTAACCACCATGAATATTTCTAGTAGCCGTGTTATTCACATTGTGATTGTGTTGTGTATTCCCCTTCCATCGGTCTGACATTTATCGTTTATTTCAAAATCATCTCAAAATTGAACTGTTTCAAAAGTGAAAGTTGTATCGGCGAACGCGGACACCATCTTGGTTGCTATCAGTCAAGCGGAGTAATACGAATATTAATTATGGTAATTAGGCTAACCAATGGGAAGCCTTGCAGGTTTTATTACACGTGTGGTTATATGATTTTTATGACATGGGTTATTTCACTGAATAACTTGACGGTCATGTGATAAATATATTTATGTTAGATGCCAATAAAGGAAATTTGTAGAACCTATCTTTTTAGGCTGGATGACAGATGAAACAGACTCACAGGTATAGATAAGGTGCTTTTACAACACAGGGTATTGATATTTTCTTATTTCTGTACGAAAACATATGTTGTGGACCTCGCCAATGACATGGAATAAGCACAAAAAACACATTTTTCCTGAAGAAATAAAACAAAACAACATTTTTGATAAAATTTAATTTTATGAGTCTGCACAGTACTCACTCATTCCTTTTAGAATCTATTTCTCTTCACTACATAAGGTGTTAATGTCGGGTGGTTCCCGTTTCTTCTCGACAGTGTAGTTCATACTTAAACGTGTTCCCGTATCACACGACAGTGTAGTTCATAATTTCTGGACATTTGTGCCCATTCCGGGATTTTCTAAAATATATGAGGGTCACTGATGAGGCCTAAATGGCCGAAACTAGCTTGTCTGGCTCAGAAACTTACCACTTCAGCAGTATTCAGTTTTGTGAGTGTTCATTGCTCTCAAGGGTTATTCCTGTTAGAACCTATTCATAAAGACTCTTCATTTGATATCATTGTAATTTGCAGGCTGGATATGCCCTCTAGCACCGGCTCAAGCGGAACTCGATTTCCATGATACCACAATGGGTTTAAATATCCGAAAGAAAATGCAAGCCATTCTACAAACATTCCAAGCTTTCCTCGAACAAACGATGCAAATACTGATCAGACAACTAACAATGTTCATTTTATTCCATTTCAGTTCCCATGTTATCCAATTACTGATGATTAAGTTACATCCCTCGCACAACTGCTTGTTGTGCTGATGAAATTACCTCTATTTGCATGCTTGTTTAAAGCAAACTATGCGAACAGAATTTCACTGAGACATCGAGACGCTGTAATTCCAACTTCCTCAGAGAGAGAATCCTAATATTCAAATTCAATGCTTCAATGCAATAATTGCAGGATTCAATTTGTCTTCAAGCTGAATGCGACAAGAGATCGAGAGAGAGAGAGAGAGAGAGACAGAGACAGAGAGAAGAAAGATTTAACATGTTAGTTTTTTTTAAAGAAAATATCTATCTTTGTGAACATCTTATTAAATTAGCTTTGATACTTCTTGTTGAAAAAAATTGAAGAAAGAGCCTCACACTATCTCAACAATGCTCTTTTAGAATCTATTTAATTGTCGGAAGTACAAGAGTAGCGTGGACTTTCTCTGTGAAAACTATATAACTTGGAGTGTTTACTACATCAGAGATAATTACCAATGCTACTTGACTTTATCAGAAAATAAACATAATGCCAGGACGTTTGAATCCTCTCTTGAAATATGTCTGTGTTAAATAAGGTTCCTCAAGTGTAATGAAATACACGTAGCATCTACTCACTGCCAATTCTTATCTTTCTCTACATGCTTAGTCAATTCTTTGAGTTAAAAGTTTTTTGCTACTGTTTATCTGGAATGTGTTATAGCTACTTGACTTTAACAGAAAATAAACTTAATGCCAGGACGTTTGAATCCTCTCTGGAAATATGTCTGTGGTAAATAAAGGTTCCGGAAGTGTTATGGAATACACATAGAATCTATTCATTACCTATTCTCATCTTTCTCTACATTGAAAATACTTAGTCAATTCTTTGAGTTTAAAATTTTTTGCTACTGTTTATCTGGAATATGTTATAGCTGATAAAATGTAACGGCTTCAACATTCCAGGTTGACCACAATATTTAGATATCTTCAGGCAAGGATCTTTAGTGGTGGAGGAATTTGCATACTGGCTACATTTCTGCGTGTACCTCGTAGCTCTCCTGTCATAAATTATGGAAAGAAACCTATAGTAAAAAGCGCCGTACTGCATCACAAACACAAATCCGTTGTCTTTTTACCGAGAAAGTTAAGTGACTCACCGGGGTTCAACTGGTGACTTTCTTTTGCTCCAGTATTCCAGTGGTGTTGTCTCCAAATGTCTCAACACGTTGTTTCTCTTGAGTCCTCATCTTTGTTTCATTATAGGCTTTATATGTAATTTATCTGTTGCCCGTAATGATTCATGCACGAGTTAGAAGACCTCCACATGGACCGAACAAACATATGTTTTACCACTATGGAAACTGAAGATAGCTTAAGCACCCCACCCAGTAAGTCATTACTGACAGTTCTAAGGCGGTACTTTCATTATGATACTTTTTGTTAATTGTTATTAAATGTTTCACTTTCTAATGTGTTTCTTGTAATAATTATGTAAGTTGATTATATATTCAGTTAAGTTTAGGTAACAGAATTCCCACCTTTTTGGAAAAGACTTGCCATCTCTGCTTGCCATCTGTTTATTTTATGGCTGCTTTGTTGTATTTGTCTGTCTTTCCCTTTGGTGTTGTGGGCTTGATGTGAATCTGATTGTATCAGTTTCTGAGTTCTTTTATTTACTTTTAATACTTGTTCATGCTGTCAATTTTTCCAAATACCTCCTGTTGCTGTACAACAGCCGTCATATTGAATATCTATTGACTGAAATGTGTAAGTCAATACATGTACAGAGTGAGTAAATACATGCAAATAATTAACTGCAGCCGACACAATTTGAAAATCGCACAGCAATAGTTCGCAAGTACACAAAAGGTACCACAATATTTTCCTTTGATATTAAATACTCATTATTGCAAATGTTTTTAGGACAGATCCAGAACTTCCAAAGTTTCATACATGGATTTATTACAATGCCTTTTCAGAGGCGGTTTTCTATACTTGTTTACTTGCTGTTGACCCATTTATGCATAATGGAGCATAATGGACGAGTCCATTTCATTTTCAGTGTGTCTGATTTGCATTTTGTTTATTCATTGACTTTGTTAATTATTTGGGTGTATATACCATTATTTCAGGCAAACTGTGTTGACATCTGATCTGGGCCGGCCACGTTTTTCTAGTTACATAAAGAGCGTTACACTCCTGACATTCATAGCATTAGAAAATCCTCAATACCTGTTGCTGCATAAAAATATGGTAACAAATATATGTCTACTCAATTCAGGATACTGTAAAACTGTAACTATATATGATTTTGAAATATATATTTGTTCTTTTCAAGCATGTAATGCTTAATGTCAGGAATGTAACATATAAGTTCTATTTTTATGTTACTTTGAGATGATGGCATTTTTCCAGAACATTGCCATCATTTTAATCCTTTTGCAGAATGGAAGGCTAACCATAAGTCCATCAAACAAGGCCTTTAAAAGATTGAACTAGGTATTTGAAATGAGATATAAGAAAGCTTTTTCAGCCATACTGGAAATGAAATATAAGAAAGCTTTTTCAGCCATACTAGAAAATTGGGAGAGGAAAATAATTTAAAATTTGAAACATTTTCAACAATAATAGATCTAGAATGGAAATACATGTGCAACATGTTGCCTTTTAATGTCAAACATCAAATGAAATACAGCAAGAAAGATTCCTGCGCCGTTAAGGTCTAAAAGGTTACCTTTGGTAACAAAGAACACACAAACGAATAAACAATCGGACACTCGGTTTTGTTAAGTCTCTTCATATGCAGTAGTGTAATTTGCGAGGCTGCATACCGGCTTAAGCGATATCAGTGTGGCGAATCCACGTGACTATTTGATATGGTCCACGGCATTTGTTTACATAAACACGCTCGATTCAGGTAAGGGTTTTCCCTTAAATTTTGGTTATTACAGCACGCATTGATATGACCTGTATAGCAAAGTACTCTGCTAAATATCCGATTTAAGATTGTGTTCGCTATAATGGCAGAGGCTTGGTTTCCTAGAAATGCTTGACCTAATTTTTTTCCGAGTCCGACAGGTGATGATAATGTTCACGGCAATCAGCGAAAAGCTTTAATGCATTGCAAACAGAATGTTTAAATGCCCCTACCGCATTCTGAATTACAAGTATCATCTCTAGAATGTTTTCATGTAACAGTTAACACCGGAAATACGGTAGACTTTCCATCGGACAGATTTCAACCTGAAAAAAGAAAGTTCCAATGTTTATTTATTTTTTTTATTTTATTCAGACTTAACGTCGCTTTCAACAATCTTTCAGTCATATCGCGACGATGTCTGAATGTGACAGGGAGCTCCATGCTCACTTTAAGAGTGCTGCCTCACTGACATATCACACCTCAGATACATGACGTGACATTCCACCCAGTCACAATATACTGACACCGGACCTACCAGTTCCGCTTTGTCAAAGCTGAGCGCAAACGAAAGAGCAGTGATACCATTTTTAAAGTCTTTGGTATGACTTGGCCGGTGATCGAACCCATAACCTCCCGGACGCAAACCGGACGCTGTAGTAACTGAGCCACTGTGCCAGTAGGTTCGAAGTTAATCGGCTTGCTGATTTGAACGGTTTTTACCATAATTGAGCCTACGCATGATAAAACCAACAAATGATTAGGCTCCCAGGGAAGAATCAGATCAACATAGCTATCCGCCAAGTCTGATCAGTCTTCGCTGTGCACTCAGTGGGTTGCTAAGGAGCTAAGGTTTCTACGTGTAGACAGTGAAAACTGATCAGAATGGGCAGATGCCTAGGCTGATCTGAGTCTGCGCTGGGTGCACATGTCATTATGTTGATTTTTTTTTCATGTGGCGGCTCATATATGCAGTGTTGCCCCATAACCATTTTAAAGAGCCATTACCTATTTTAAGGACTTCTCTACCTTAAATATTAGCACCGACTTAGTGTTGAGGGTCATCAAGGCCCCATGTCCCTTTCATGCTTTTAGATGGAGAAATGCCCCTCTGGCTACAACAATGTTTATGGGCAAGGCGGATATCCTGATGACATGATGACATGATTGGATCATTTTAATATTTGTTCCCCAAATGCCTTTGAGGCTTTATATGAAATTGGGTTTGGCTTGACCAAATTTCTGAGATGTTCGAAGAGTGTGGACGATGGAGCCTGCCTATACTGTAAGTTCACTTACAGGCTAAAGCCTTAAGAATACAAATCAAAAGTGATTGGTTCACGAACGATAAAAAAGCTGCCCTATTTAATATATTGATGAAATTTTTTCTAAATATAAGTCAACATAGGACACATTCAAAAACAACAAAAATAAGTTTTAAAAACCAACTGTAAATGGTTGTTATGGCAACAACAATACACTACATGTTGTATTGTAAAATTGTTTTTTTTTAATCGATTTCATGGCAGCAATCTGAGGACAATGTGATTAAAAGCATATCGACTGGACAGTTTCATAGTTGTCAAATACTAAACCACAAATTTATGAGTAAAATCAATATAATACAGAAATTCATGTTGCCATGGTTTTATTTAATATATTTTGTTTTTCGATTTTAGCTATGAAAGGTAAAGTGTTTATTATCTGACTGGTTTTAATGTGTTACTTATCAAGTATATGACTGTGCGTGAAAAACAACATTCATATCACTTAGCTTTGTGTTGCCTTGTAAACAAAAAACATGCATTTATCCTATAACAAAGACATGTATTTTAGGTAGCGCGGGTAGCGCGGTAGCTCAGTGGTGAGCACACGACCTCTAGAGCTAGAGGTACCGGGATAGGTCCCAGGCTTAGGTAAGGGAATTTTCGGTGTCCGAACACGCTTTCCTTCATGTCATTTGCAGGCATGACATGAAAACAGTGTGCGTCCTTCGGATCGGGACGTTAACTGGAGGTCCCCTGTGCAGGGAAAGGCGCAGGTTAAAGAACCCTACGGTGATTCAAATTGGTTACTTGTAGGCCTTCATCCTGCAACACGGAGTGTACAATGCACATCGTCTGTGTCCTCCTAGGAGGTTTAGACGTAAATGAAGAAAGAAATTAAAGAAAGACAGTATTTTACGCCATTGCCCATAAGAATGTGTTTTTGATTTTCCATATGATTTGGATCGTACTGAAGTACTGATTTTGCTAACAGGTTAAACAATATCAAAATAAAGTAAAAGAAAAACAAAGAAATGAAGAAAAAGAACAGCTAAAACTGTTTATTAAATTAAAAAGAAACAACAACAACAACAACAACAACAACAACAACAACAACAACACACACACACACACACACACACACACACACACACACACACACACACACACACACATAGAGTCACCGATGAGACTCAAACCCGAGTCCGTTTAAGGGAGAGGCCACTACACCACAATGGACAGTATTAAGAACTGACCAAAATGAAATTACTTATTGGTTAGGTTTTGCAATGCAGTTTAAAATAAGTGAATCCCTCACCGCCCCCCCACCCCCCACCCCCCACAAATGAATATTCTTAATTTCGTGTGCCATTACCTTTAAATTTTATGTACATTGTTCTTTCTTTCAGTTCACAGCTTCGTTGTTTACAGGCATCAGAAGGCATCGCAGTAATGTACTTGGATGAACTGATTTATTTTCAATAAACCCCGAACTTGACGGTCAGTACGCTCAATCTGTGGCAGCGCTCGTATCCGAGATGTCACGGCGTGCACAGCTAAGCCGGTGCACGTGATCTATTTATACGTGATCTATTTATAAGTGAAAAATTCGAGAAATATACAGCTACTATTTATAGGTGGTCAGCTACTTTGGGAGAATTTGGAAAAAAAAACACACATATTGTTTTTTAAATTAAAAAAATCAGAAAAAGCAAACAAAATTCCATAAATCTCAAATCGAAATTATCAATGAGAGCCATAGGCTGACGAATCAGTGTTGAAACCCCGCTGGTAATCTGTACCGTTGTCTCGGTTAATCGGACAATCTATTTATTTAGTAATATAGATACCTACCAAGGATTACAGGTGTCAGTATTTCAGAAACTTTATTATTTTCTCGAAAACTCGCAAACTCGAAAACACTCGACTTTTCTTATTTTACAATTATCTTTTCTAATTACTAAACCCCGGATAAACAATCAAGTTCCACTGATAAAAAAGCCAATAATCTGAAAATTCAGCCTTGCAACCTTTATGATGTTCCACCTATTTTCTAAAGGTCTAGGCAATTATCAACAACTTCATAAATGGAAAGAACACCTGACTGTATGCATTTTTTGTCTGTGATATTCTTTGTACATATGTACAGAGAGTTTACAGGTGATAGTGTTTTAGAAAGTTAATATTACTTCGTGAAAACCCTCGACAATGCATACTTGGTAAATAAAAAAAATAGTATTTTGCTAACAGTTATATAGTATTAGTAGAAAGCTTTCAAAGAATTACTTCCCACTTAGCAGAAAAAGGACATTCATTTGAAAAGGGTCTCCTTTAGACAAAAAGAACAAAACTAAACATAGAGAATGGCAGAGATAATAAAAAACAAAGTGCAAATCCGCCACGCCTGTTAGCAGTGTGTGATAGTGGCGGCTGGATAGCTCGGTCGATAGAGCATAGGAATGGTAATTCGAAGGTCCCGGGTTCGAGCCCCGGTACGGCTGTATAGTTTTCTCACCCTGTGATTTGGTGCCTCCAGGCCGCGCCTAGTAACATGAAAGGGTATGAAAGTAAGTCTCTCAGTCGGCCTAGAGAGGGCTTAGAGGTTCGGGACGCATCTGAATTAAGCATGGGGGATTTGGACAGTGGCGGCTGGATAGCTCAGTCGGTAGAGCATCGGAATAGTATTTCGAGGGTCCCAAGCTCGAGCCCTTGTACGGCTGTACATTTTTCTCAACCTGTGACAAGAGGTTTGACCGATGATGTTTGTTATTATTCTGGCATATCTTTTGTTCTTTTTACACCACAGAATAAAATTTAGACATTGATGCTGTAAGTAAACAGAGAAAGGCTTTTGTCTTCTCTTGCCGTTCTTTCTATAACAATCAATTCAGCTGTCACTTTCACCGGGAATATAGCAAAATGTACAGGCTGAATATGAAGTTTGTAACACTGTGAATTAGAGGCATGACTTCTAAAACTAATTCTCGCATCAGGTACGGCGCAACTATTCCAAGAGAAATGAAATCGCGAGAAAATATATTTCGTATCACACTGTGTATAAAGACGTTATTCACAGGCACTAGAGTTGGTTGATAGACTATGTTAATAATGAATTAATACAGGATGTATCGATCAGACAGCATCATATGTATGGCTTTTTCATTCATTCTTGCCATATCGTTCAATCGGCCGATAGAGCAGTGTGCTGTAGTACTGTAGAGATTATCAAAGCAGATGTACCATGTGGATAGTTAATTGCTTTACATTCAGCTAACTCTTATTAACACTATAACAGTGTATTCTCAAACTGACAATTTATGGAAAGCCAACTGTATATTTTAAGTGAAAAGATTACGCTTAGACTTCTCATCTTCCATCGGATTTAAAGAGCTCACCTTCATGGATTACATATTCCGTTACTCTATAAAATGATGATGCACTTCAGAGTTGTAACTGTAGCTTGTTACATCATTCATATTTGGCTGCTTTCATCAGTTGCTGCACAAGGGCATGATGAGCTTAATATAGGTAAGTGTCTTTTGTCTGTGTACATATCTAGTATATTATAGCAATCCTATAAAATCTACATATAGGCTAGTTAGCAGTTTCATTAACATTGTGTGTTCACGTACGCGGTTGTTTTCTCTGTATATATTTTCCAGTAATAAACCAATCCTTTAAATTCTGTATAAACCAAGTGTTCTAAAAAACACTCGATAGGTGCAATATATTTTTAAACTTTGACAAATCGAAAGAATTTCGATGAGTATAAACCTAATTCCTTTTGCCTTATTCCTCTCTCCATTCTCCTTATACTGCTAATTATTTACCTACTACATGATGTCTGCGGCTGTCTTAGCAGTTGGGGAGGCTTGGTGTGGGTGATTACCAGGGAAGGCGCCCCCCTTTGATATCTGTGGCTGTACTTTTCTCATGTACTGACAGTTATGTGTGCTTTCAAAGCCAATGGATACAGAAACATGCATATGTTCAGCACACTAAATTCGATACGGTTATATTTTGTCTTTACAACCTCCTGTTATTAATTACGATACTTTGGTACTGAGATCAGGTCTGTGGTCGTTTCCTTGAGGCTATCATTATCCAGTAGTCAGCATTTTTGTACTGATTATATTACTTTGGTACTGGGATCAGTTCTGTGGTCTTTCCCGTGGGATTATCTAATCAGTGTTTCGGTACTGATTACAGTACGTTGGTACTGAGAACAGTTTTGTTGTCCTTTCTTTGGGGTAATCATTATCCAGTAGACAGTCCTTCAGTACTGATTACAATATTTTGGTACTGGGATCAGCTCTGTGGTTTTTTCCTTGTGTTAACATTATCCAGTAATGAGCGTTTGGGTACTTATTACAATACTTTGGTACATTGATCAATACTGTGGTCTGTTTCTGAGGGTTATCATTTTCCAGTTATCGGCGTTTCCGTATTGTTAACGATACTCTGGTACTGGGATTAATTCTGTGTTTTTTTTTTTTTTTTTTTTCTTGAGCTTATCATTATCTAGTAATCTGTGCTTCGGCTATGATTACAGTACTTTAGAACTCGGGTCAATTCTGTGAAATTTTCCTTGGGGTTATCATTATCCAGTAATCAGTGATCCGATACTGGTTACAATACTTTGGTACTGGGATCAGTTATGTGTTCTTTTCGTTGGGTTATCATCATCCAGTAATCAGTATTTCGGTACTGATTAAGATACTTTGGTACTGAGATAAGTTTTGTGGTCTCATCCGTAAGGCTTATCATTATCCAGTGTTTCGTACTGAGTAGAATACTTTATGATCAGCTCTGTGATATTTTCCTTGAGGCTACCATAATCCAGTAATCAATGTCTCGGTACTGATTACAATACCTTGGTACTGGGATCAGTTCTGCGGTCTTCTCCTTGGGCTCATTATTATCCAGTAGTCAATGCTTCCACACTGATTACGCTACTTTGGTACTTGGATCAGTTCAGTGATCGTTTATTTTTTTATTTTTATTTTTTTTGAGGTTATCATTATCCAATAATCAGCGTTTTGGTACTGATTAAATTACTTTAGTACTGTGATCAGTTCTGTAGTCTTTTCCTTGAGGTTTTAACTATCCAGTAAACACGTTTCGGTACTGATTGCATTACTTTGATACTGGGATCAGTTCTGTGTACTTTTCCGTGGGGTTATCATTATCCGATACTTTGGCACGTGTTTTTTCCTTTTGGATATCATTATCGAGTAGTCAATGTTTCGGTACTTATTACTATACTTTGTTAGTGGGATCAGTTCTGAGGTCTTTTTTCTTGAGGTTATCATTATCCAGTAATCAGTACTTTGGTACTAATTACAATTAATACTTTCGTACTGGGATCCGTCCTTTGGAACTGAAATAAAATTAACTTTATGTTATTTCCGTTACTAAATTTCTATTCTTAAAATATATACTACTCAAAGTTTGCTAAGGATCACTTTTTTGACGTCAGATATTTTGTTCATATTATCACCATATATAATCAAATTGCTACTAAAGGTAAATCGATGTAATGCAATTATTGATTTGACATGTACATTTTGCACGAGAAGCATGGGAAGAGGCCTACCCGTGAAAATCGTTGATTTATGGTCATTTGCCTTCATGTACATGTGTACCTGAAACAAGGTTTTGCTTGTGTTATCGTCAAATTTTGATCGAATTTAACGTAAGGTATGGCAGACCGACAAGTTAGGCGTCGTCTAAGCGAAGAAGAGATGAATAGGGGCATTGGAATGCTTGAGGCTGGGTTGTCACAGAGGGAGGTTGCTCGTGTTCTTGGGGTGTCCCAGAGCGTTGTCTCAAGAATGTGGACTCGATTCCATTTGACTGGAAACGTAATGCATCAGCACGCCGGAGGTCGTGAACGCTCAATAACTCGAGCTCAAGACCGATTTATTGCTCGCCAAGCTCGACGTCACCGGTTCAACAACGCAACAACGTTACGTAGCGAATTGCAGAATGCTACCGGTGTTCGTTTAAGTACGCAGACCATTAGAAATCGGTTGCATGAAGCTGGCTTGAGGTCACGACGACCTGCAATACGCATCCCATTGACACGACACCATATTCAGGAGCGTTTAGAATGGGCACGAGATCATGTTACGTGGGCCCTTAATGACTGGACCCCCATTCTTTTCACTGATGAGTCCAGGTTTTGTGTGGACTTCACTGACAGGCGGGCTAGGGTCTGGAGGATGCGAAATGAACGTTTTGCTGAAGTTTGTATTGCAGAGCATGATTGCTATGGCGGGGGTTCAGTTATGGTGTGGACGGCAATTAGCGCTCAGGGGAAAACGGACCTGCACGTCATCGATAACGGCACACTGACGGCAGAGAGGTACGTCAATGAAATTTTGGATGTTCATGTTCGCCCATATGCAGGTGCTATAGGTCCTGATTTCATTCTGATGGATGATAATGCCCGTGCACATAGGGCCCGCATCACCAACCTGTACCTTGAGCAAGCTGCAATTGTGCGATTGGATTGGCCAGCGAGATCCCCTGATTTAAATCCCATAGAACATGCATGGGATATGCTGCAGAAAGCCATTTCTTCTCGCCAGGTCCAACCAGCAACTGTCCGGGAGCTCAGAGAGGCTCTCATTGAGGAGTGGGCCCAGCTTCCTCAGCATAAGCTCCGTAGACTTATCGGTAGCATGCGACGGCGATGTCAGGCCGTAATCAATGCCCACGGGCACCATACACGCTATTAACTAAGTTAAAACTCACAGACTAGTGATTTTCCTGATTTTCAGATTTCCGCCAGCAATCCTAAAAATGTTGATTTTCGACCCTTACGTTCCATCCGCCATATTCACGCATCAATGAACACTTACTTGGCCATTACTTTATTAAAAATGAATTCTTAAATGAATAACGCTTCCAAAAATGATCTAATTTCTCATGTCGTTTCAATCTATTAAAAGTAGTAGACATTATAAAATGTGATCCTTAGCAAACTTTGAGTAGTATATTTCTAAATCTAAGTCTTCTCATTAGAAAAGTTGTTCTAAGCAGGGTTTTGCTTTCCGGCGTTTGGTTTGTTTTTATCAAATCGCTTTGGTAAACATCTCCTCTCTGATATTCGAAGCTGTCCTGTTTTGGGGGCACAATAGTTGCGGTGGCGTTTTAGGAGTGCCTCTACCGGATGTCTGCGTCTGTTGGGTTTTGCCAGTCATGGCAGTGTATGGGTGCTAGGTGAGGAAAGTTCACTGCTGACCGATACCTGCTTTTCACCATTATTTTTTCAAGCAATGCTCCGGAAGTTAAATACAGAAACCTGCGTAGTCCCACAACGTTACATGTCTTGATTATAGAAATGTGTTTGGGTGAATAATGTAGGTCGGTGGTTGCATTTGTAAAATGTTTTATCGATTTATAAAACAAAATATCCTTTGTCACCAAGAGTGTAGTGCTAAACCGGGACAACGTTAGATAGCATCCCCTTCTGATACTTGTGTATCAGTGTTTGTGGTCGTGACCATCGTGGTCCTGTTTTTGATCTTCTTGTGCTCTGGCTTCAGATCGCCATTGAGTCTTTTGCTTTGTTTCATCACAGTGTTTGTGATTATGTGTTTCACTGTGATGTTTCACATATGAGGTAAAGAGCCTGTGAAGACCGAATATATGTTTGTAATTTTGAGCTGCATCAGAATTAAGGGTGATGATTTGCGTGAATAAAACTGGTTTAAGCCCTTAGCTGTAGTTTATCTATTGACCGTTCCAAGGTGGTTTCTCTGTTGCAGTTTTTGTTTGTTTGTTTGTCGGTGACTTTTGTAGCTTTTGTTTTGTCATTGTTTGTTCCTTATCTCTCCTTCTTTTCCTGCCTCTGGAAGACTGTGCTTCGTGGTTGTGGCATTTCCTGGGTACCTTCATTTATATTTTGGGTGCATATTACGAGCATTAGTGAACGTTAGACATGTGAAACTTACAAAATGCTTGGGTCAGATATAAGAAGGAAGTGAAAAAATGATTGTATTTCCTTTTCACATTTTTCTCATTCCTTTTCTTTACTTGAGTTACATACGACAATTTTTTGTGTGCTTGTGCTCGCTATTAGCATTAGTGAATATTGACTGTTATGAACGTATCATTTGTCATCAAATTTGAAATGTTAACCTGGAATATCATTAGATGTAACTTTCTTGTGATACTTAAAACACATTACTAGACATTATTATTATAGATCACATAGTACTAGAGCATTTCGCATAAAAAACAACGTAAAAACAGATTCTGAATGGAATTAACTTTGAGAGAAATGATCACACACAACGAACATAGTTGAATTGTCCTAGCTTTACGGGCCAGATTAATTAGTTTCTCCTAGTTACGCCTCATCAAAATCCCTCCAATAAATTTTCAAAAACAAATCCGGAAAAAACTCAAAGAACACAAAAGACTAGAATATATAAACTATACAATAGTGAAATACGCGAGGAAGTTTTACGGCCGCCACATCTTTTTTCCCCATATTCCTGTTTCCATTTTTCATCGTGCTTTATCAGTTATGTATCGCAAAATACTTAGTAATGTGTTTTGGGTGTTAGGTCCAATCTGTATATCTCAATTAGAAAACGAGAATGTAGTACTCGGTGTATAACTGCAGGTATTCGCTAAAATGTTTAGATAATAGATTGTAGTTTATAAATCGGCATGTTGCCAAGACTGAATCGGCGGCAGCAACTTGTACACCAAAGTCACAAATATCGCAATTGCAGTAATGCATTTTGATAAGTTCCTTTCACCTTAAACTTCTAAGACAGGTCTAGACCTACATATTGACCAAAAACGCCAATTAATTTGATAAATGTAATATATTATATGGCATTACTTTAAAAGTTATTTACAAAATCAAGCCACTTATCTACGGTGGAATAATTAGGCCATCAATAGTATAGGTGTACTTTGTTATTTGCAATTATGCAAAAGAAAGGGGGGTATGGGGGCGTGGGTGGGGGGGGGGTGTGTGTGTGTGTGGGGGGGGGGGGGGGAGTGTGTGTGTGTGTGGGGGGTATCAAATATAATAGTTTTTTTTTTCTGTTGACAGAACGACACCAAATCTTCAGGAATTATAGCCTGTAATGCGGGAAAGTAGCATTAAAAAATCATTTAAATAATATTATATATGGCACTAGAAATGTGTCAATATGACACGGCTGCTCCTGCCCAGGGACCATCCTCACCCGCAAACAAGCATTTTGCAAAAAAAAAAAAAAAAAAAAATGAAGTTGAAAACGGGTCATAACTCCCATAATAATTGGCAGATTTTATCCTAAACTTGACCTATATTTTATGATTATATCCTATATATAAAATATGAATCATATACACTCATCTTTTCAAAAGATATCGAACGGAAACCATTTTTCGAAGTTGAAAAAGGGCCATAATTTCCATCATAGGTGGATTTTAGCCTAAATCGAACTTGACCTATATTTTGTGATTATATAACTGTATAAAATATGAATCCGATACACTAATCTTTTCAAAAGATATCGAACGGAAACTATTTCTCGAAGTTGAAAAAGGGGCATAACTCCCATAATAATTGATGGATTTTATCTTCAATCAAACTTGAGCCATATTTTAAGATTATATTCCTGTTTATGAAATATGAATCCAATGCACTAATCTTTTCAAAAGATATCGAACGGAAATCATTTTTCGTACGTACGAACGGGACGGACGGACAAGACGTACGGACGTACGTGCGGACAGCGGTGATACTATATACCCCCATTGAAAATGGCGGGGGGCATAAAAAACAAACTGTGTATTCTTAAATCATTTCAATGAAGTTGTTCTCATTAGCCCAATTGTTTTGAGATATTACAAGTTAAAAACATCATGGGAATGCATGCTTAGTTTATAACCCAGTCATGGCTGCAAGCTATACTGTTTTTATTTGCACGACGGTAGGCCAGGTCACAAAATCTATGACGATGCCAAAATTTCATTAGAGAGTTGATGTCTGATGTTATGTCTTTGTTAGGTCTCTCCGTGGTTCAGCTAGTGGTTTTCTGTAGCTCAGGCTGTCACTGTCCGATGTGTCTGCCACGAGCCCTCATCTTTGTTTTAACACTGTAAGTTTTGGTGTACATGTTCATTTACACGTTGTTATTTTTTCTGTGATGTTTCAGTTATTAAGTTAGGGAACCATTATGCGAGCCGAACACCTATTTTGTATTTTTGACAACCTTAGTACCTAGGATAAAGATTTTGTACCTGTAGAATCGCCCTCAACCCGATGGTAGGTTTTACTACTGACAATTCTTTCTGACCGCCAGCTTTCAAATGTGGTGGTTCTAATGTTGTTCAGTCCTTGTTTGGCCTTGTCGCTGCTCGCCTTGGTGCTTTTTAATGTTAAGTCTTGTTTGCTGTTTTATTCTCATGTTTGGTGTTTCCCGTCCGGTATTGTGATCACCTCTTTGGGGAAGTGTGCTGGTGGATTTGCTTTTTGTTTATAATCCCACTTTTTACGTCTCTCTCTCTCTCTCTTAAATTTTCAGTTCCGGGCGTACACAGATTTATGCAATATATTTAACATATTTAAAAGGAAACTTGTCGAAAGAGGAAGTCCTAAAGCAGACAACTCGTCAAAAATTGCGGAACACGCTTACTGTAGCGGCAACATAATGTATGGATGAGAAGTACATCAAAGTGTTAGCAATGTTTTAAATTTTTATAATGCAAATTACATAAGGTTTAATAAATCCTCGGATTATAAGATAATAATATTTTCAGAAAACAAAATTGTAGCGGCATCCACGCAGTGGCTGCAAAGTATTTGCACTTAATTGTGGCAATTGAAATTTAATGAGGCCAACGCACGCTTGTCACTGAAATTAACTTCACCAGCAATGGAAAAAAAAGAAAAAAAAAAGACAGAAATGAAAAATGTTGAAGATTAGATGTCGGTAAGCACTGAACGGCCCCCGAAAAAAGTCAGCCGCAGACATCCGATAGGAATTGCTTTCCCGGTAGAGCGCCAGAACCGAGCGAGCTCAACTGCTATGACCTGCGAGGCAAGACAGCCAAAGACATCTGTTAGGACATGTTTATTACAGCAAGCACCCGTCATTGTATGAAAATAAACCAACATATGGGAAGACAGGAGTCGCTAACTTGCTTAATCAGAAAATCATCCCAATTTTGGTATAGACCGGATATTTTTTAAGGTTAAACTCATATACGTACCTCAGTATTAATCCTGGCACAAAAGTAACTCGTCCCATAGCATACGGGCTGTGCTAAGAAATAAAAACTGATAATTAATGGCATTATTTGACACCAGTGGCTAGTCTATGTTTGTCTGGCCCAGGATATTGCATTTCGATCCAGCTTGTATCAGATCTAAAGATTATATGATCTCTCCTTTGCAGAAGCCTTAGTATGATTGTAGGCTAGCTACAGTATTTGTTATAAAATGTTTAAACGTGAACCAAAATATATAAACTTGAAAGCATATCCTGTATTTTTACTTTTTTGCGTTTGGCATCTTTAATCTGTTGCTGTTTTTGCAAAATGGAACATATGATTGGAAGAAATAGAGAATTAAATCTGCTCCGTTCTCACTGGTTTAACCGTATCTTTAGTGCTCCCATAGGACGTGATCCTGTATTTGTCATGTTAAAATATTTAAACAACAAGCCATAATGACAGTGTGTATGTGTGTGGGTCGGTAGTGGAGGGGGGCGGGGGGTGGGGGTGGGGGGGGGGGACGCATTCAATATTTGAAAAAATAAAACAAAAAAAAAAAAAAAAAAAAAAAAATGAAAACGATTTTCTGAGGTGTAAGCTGACAGCAAGATATCGTCGAAATATTCCGGAAAAGGCTGTAAACGTCAACGGGTTAATCACTTATATCATAATTTGTTAATATGAAGATCTTAAATGGAGATGTATATAACTGTAAACTGAATGTGAGATTTTGTTTTAAAGGTTGGACCGCATGTACAGGAGATAATTAACGAGCGCACGACCTTTGTCATTATACATGTATACAGGTCACTGCATTGCAAGTATTTAGTGCAGAACTTCGGGTAGTCTCGTACGAACAAATTCCGACTTTTATGACAAAATGGACGATTTTGAGTACAACATTGAAAATTTAGCGTTTCTTGACGGTGATGCCCGACGCACTTCACCATATATTAAATTTGGCAGTAGGAAATTTTGGCGGTTTTAATTAGTGGAACTTTTGGCGGATTTATATTTTGGCAGGTTTTCGATTTCCGAAAAAAATAATCTGCGATATCTGACTTAGACCTACACTAAATCGGCCCAGTTGGGACCCGGCCCAGTTGTGAGTCCTATATGTCGCAATTTTTTTTTCGGAAATCGAAAACCCGCCAAAATAATGTAGGACTTACACCTCGGCCGGGTCCCAAATGGGCCGATTTCACTCAATACACTCCCACTAGTAGGCCTAATTTGACTTTAGGGTGTCAATGACGAGATTCACAACAACATCGTTCATGGTTAAAGGAGTCTTCAATAAACTATACATTGCCTATCATAATTCATAAACAATAACAATTAAAACATAAATTTCACATAAATCAGCAAAGACCAAGGTCCGTCTCGGCATCTGCACCGTCTGATTAGGGTTTTTGCTGGACATTGTGAATACATGGATAAAAAAAAAGAAAAAAAGATACAATGTTTCATTGGGTGGCAGCGAATGTTTTGAACTTGCAGTTGCGTAGGCTGACACTCGACGCACATCACGATATATACACTGAATCCCCATCATGAGATATACTCTGGACGCACATCATGATGAGGTATACACTGGACGCACATTACGAGGTACACATTAGACGCACCCCGTGAGGTATAACCTGGAAGCACATCATGCGATATACACTGGACGCACATCATGAGGTATACACTATATGCACATCATGAAGTATACACCGAACGCACATCATGAGGTTTACACGGGACGCACATTATGAGAAATACGCTGGACCTACATCATGAGATATACACTGGATGCACATCATGAGATTTACACTGGACGCACATCATGAGATATACACTAGACGCGCATCATGAGAAATACGCTGGACACACATCATGAGGTATACACTGGACGCACATCATGAGATTTACTCTGGACGCACATCATAAGCCATACACTGGACGCACATCATGAGATTTACACTGGACGCACATCATGAGATTAACGCTAGACTCATATCATGAGCTATACACTGGACGCACATCATGAGGTATACACGGGACGAACATCATGTGAAATACGCTGGACGACATCATGAGCTATACACTGGACACACATCATGAGATTTACTCTGGACGCACATCATGAGATATACACTAGACGCACATCATGGGATATACACTGGACGCACATCATGAGGTATACACTGGACGCACATCATGAGGTATACACTGGACGCACATCCCGTGATATAAGCTGGTCGCATGTCATGAAATATACACTGGACGCAAACATGAGAGAAACACTGCACGCACATCATGAGCTATACACTGGCCGCACATCATGATATACACTGGACTCACATCATGAGCTATTCGCTGGATGTACATTTTGAGATATACAATGGACGCACATCATGAAGTATACACTGGCCGCACATCATTAGATATACACTGGACGCACATCGTGAGGTATGCACTGGACGCTAATCATGAGATATACACTAGACGCACATCATGAGGTATACACTGGACGCACATCATTAGATATACACTGGACGCACATCGTGAGGTATGCACTGGACGCTAATCATAAGATATACACTGGCCGCACATCATGAGATATACACTGGACTCACATCATGAACTATTCGCTGGATGTACATTTTGAGATATACACTGGACGCACATCATGTAGTATATATAGTATACACTGGCCGCATATCATTAGATATACACTGACGCACATTGTGAGGTATGCACTGGACGCACATCATAAGGTATATACTTGACGCTAATCATGAGGTATACACTGGACGCACATCATGAGATATTCACTGGATGCACATCATGAGATATATACTGGACGCACGTCATGAAATATTTACTGTACGCATATCATGAGATATTTACGGTACGCACATTATGAGGAATAAACTGGACGCACATCATGAGATAAACGCTGGACGCATATCGTGAGTTGGCACTCGACGCACATAATGAGACATATACACTAGACGCACATCATGACATATACACTGGATGCACAACACGGGCTATACATTTTTGATGTGGTCATGTTCAACTTGATATCTGTTTCAATCATATGTAACAGCAGAGAAGTCAGATCTTTCAAAGCAAACAGGCTTCCGTCATTTGTTCTTTTAACGGCTTTACAATCAACGGAATGAAAGAAGATGGTCCCTTGATTTCGTACCAAACTGAGACGTTGATATGTTTGTTCTCCGACGTTTAGAAAAAAAGATCATGTCCGATTGTCCGATTTCAGGTTTTCCGAAAACTGCACTAGAAGATACATTTTTGGACAAACATTTCTTGGAGCAGTGTTCTCTGTCATGCAATCTTTCTGTGTTGGAATAGAGATTTCTTCTTCCTGAAACACAAGAGATAGATTTACACACTTAACTATATAAAGAGTAATAAGATTTACGCACTTAACTATATAAAGAGTAATAGGCTATCCAGGCGGCAGTGTTCTTAGAACATCAGTTTGATAAAGTATCTCCTAGGAAATAAGCTTGGCGCCCGGATCTATAAGGCCGTAAAAAGTCTCCACGTACTTCATTATAGTGGAGTTTTTATTTTTATTTCCCGTAGAATCACTGAGTCTATTGTAGATGCTGGGGGCGGAGGTGGGGGGGGGGGGGGGCGGGGAGGAGGGGGGGCGAGGGGGTGGAAGGGGTGCATTTCTGTAAACATATGAAGAGTCTCGTTGAAAACGAGACTCCGGTTTTCATTCTTTTATGTGTTGTTTATTTCCAAGGACAAACTTTATATGGATTTTATTTCATTCTCGGAACAAATTTTACTCAAACAAAGAAACATAATTGTGTTCATTTGAATTCCTTTCTATGTTTTGGTAATTGGCTTGACATTGTCCGTTTCATTTGGAAAGTGTTGAAAAGCCCTTCCTTCCGGATCGAGATATCAACCAGTTCTTCGGGTCCCTGCCAATATAAATACACGAAAAAACACATGCTAAGTCCCTACAGTTAACGCACATATTATAGTGGTTCTCATATTACGGCGCGTTGACGTTATTACATAAAGTCCATTCTACAAAAGTGTAAAAAGCTTTGGTTACAGCGCGTTATGTTACTAATATCAAAAAGGCGATTTTGTTGGGATGAAACGCGATTATTTGCCATATATTAATAAACTCTTACATTCCTCTATGAAACGCGATTATTTGCCATATATTAATAAACTCTTACATTCCTCTCTTTCCATACGATATTATTATGAACGTCTAAATGTTTCGACCATATGCTCGCCAAGGCTCGCATACATGCAAGTTTTTGAACTCATTTAATAAAAGTTTTAAAAAGTGACTTTCTATATTATGATCATTTTTATTTATATGTTTAACATTTATTATGTTACTTACCACGGACACGGTGTCACTTAAGCAAGGCCTGTAAATGGTTTTGTAATACTCGCTCACGTTGTCCTGAAAACAGAAACGGAAACGAGAAAAGTTTTTAATATGATAAATTCAGCAGATCAGTTATCAAGTCTTGTGTCTACAACTAAGGTAATGCAAAACTGCTTGTCTCTATGATGACAGAATCCAACACGTCAAAGGAATGTACTTCCACAATTCCCTATAATATATAGTGTAAACAGCAGTAACGGGATATACAATATTGTGATTTTGAGTTATTTGGTTGTTGTTTGAACTAATTTAAATTACCTTGTTATATTTATTGACGCATTTTATTCCATAAAACCAATTTCAGCGCACTTTACAAACCAAAAAAGGGCGCTGCCTCTATGTGACTCAGTTGCCTGGTAGCGTTAAAAATCTGATCAGTCAGTCAGACAAACCAAACAGTCATCAATTCCTTATAATGTACAGAGTGGAAAGGCAAGAAAATACAAGGACATATTTTATTTTCACATAAAACATAACGCAATATCGTCTTAGACAAAAGGGCCAAGATGGCCCTGTGTCGTTCACCTGATTCCCAGACAAGGTTCGAGTCAATAAGCCTTTCGGTTCAAGAGAATACGTTCAATATAGATTTTCCAAATGGCCGCCATCTTGGATTTCCAATCAGAAAGATTTTAGTTATTTTGATCTACAAATTACCTTGACACTTCCAATGAAGTTTCGAGTCAATTGGCCTTTTGGTTCAGGATTAAAAAGTTCAAAAAAGATTTTCTACATAGCTGCTAGGGCGACCATCTCGGATTTCCGATCAGAATGATTTTAGCTATTTATTACCTACAAGTCACCTTGATACGTCCTATCAAGTTTCTAGTCAATTGGCCTTTCTGTTCAGAAGAAGTTCAAAATAGACTTTCAAGATGGCGGCCATATTGGATTTCATATCAGAACAAATTTAGCTATTTTGGATCAACAAATCACCCAGGTACTTCCTACCAAGTTTCGAGTAAATTTGCCTTTCGGTTCAGGAGAAGAAGTGCAAAATAGATTTCTAAGATAGCGGGCATGGCGGCCATTTTGGAGTTCTGATCGAATTTTAGCTGTTTTCGATCTGCAAGTCACCCTGATGCTTTCTACCAAGTTTTGAGTCAGTTGGCCGCTCGGTTCAGGAGAAGAAGCGCAAAAAAGATTTACATGGTGGCCATCTTGGATTGCTGATCGGAACGATTTCAGCTCTTTTTTTAATCTACAAGTCACCCCGATGCTTCCAAGTTTTGAGTCAACTGGCCTTTCGGTTCAGGAGAAGAAGTGAAAAATAGATTTTGAAGATGGCTGCCAAGGCGGTCATCTTGGCTTTCCCATCCGAACGATTTTTGCTATTTTGATCTACTAATCATCGCAATGCTTCCTATCTTTTCAAGACAATTGGCCTTTCGTTGAAGGTGAAGAAGCGAGAAATAGATTTTTAAGATGGCGGCCATCTTTGATTTCAGATAGGAACAATTTTAGCTATTTTTGCTCTACAATTCACCCTGATGTTTCCTACCAAGATCCAAGTCAATTGGCCTTTTGGTTCAGGAGAAAAATCGAACAGTAGGTTTTCAAGGTGGTTGCCATGGCGACCATCTTGGATTTCCGATCGGAACAATTTTAGCAACTTTTAATCTACAAGTCACCCCGATACGTCCAACCAAGTTTCAAGTCAACTGACCTTTCAGCTCAGGAGAAGAAGCGAAAAATAAATTGTAAAGATGGCGGCCATTTCGGCAATCTTGGATTTTCAATCGGAACTATTTTAGCTATTTTGATGTACAAGTCACCCCGATGCTGCCTACCAAGTTTCTAGTCAACTGTTTTTTTGGTTCAAGAGAAGAAGCGAAAAATAGATTTTTAAGATTGCGGCCTTTCGGCCATC
The DNA here is from genome assembly GCA_964016985.1 of Anodontia alba. NCBI lineage: Eukaryota > Metazoa > Mollusca > Bivalvia > Lucinida > Lucinidae > Anodontia > Anodontia alba. The sequence goes on from OZ024826.1 coordinate 69,602,125, forward strand.
TTGGGTTTCTGCTATTTTAGCTATTTCTGATCTACAAATCACCCCATGCTTCCTACCAAGTTTCAAGTCAATTGACCTTTCGGTTCAGGAGAATAAGCGAAAAATAGATTTTCAAGATGGTCGCCATGGCGGCCATCTTTGATTTCCGATCGAAACGATTTTAACTACATTTGATCTACAAGTCAATCTGATCCTTCCTACCAAGTTTTACGTCAATTGGCCGGCCTCGGTGGCTTAGTTGGATGCGCCGTCTGACTGGAGACCAGGAGGTCGCGGGTTCAACACCCGCCGAGGTCGGCAACATTCTTTCGTGGAGATTGATCATGAAATATTTTCTACGGTCATTCTCTCCCTTCCGCTGATTCAAGAAAGGCAGTTGTCAGTTTCTGGCGAAAGAATGTGCACAATACTGGTTAACCGCTAGGAGGACTAAGCCTGCCCAGTAAACGTGTGGTTAGGTAAACTGACCGCGCTCGACATGACCCCATTGGGTTGACTGGGCCGTAAAACCTCAACACAAACAAACGTCAGTTGGTCTTCCGGTTCAGGAGTAGAAGCGAAAAATCGATTTTTAAGATGGCCGTCGCGGCGGTCATCTTGGATTTCCGATCGGAACGATTTAAGCTATTTTTCATCTACAAAGCATTCCAATGCCTCATACTAAGTTTCAAGCCTTTTGGTTCAGGAAAAGAAGCGAAAAATATATTTTCAAAATGGCGGCCATGGCAGCCATCTGGGATATCCGGTCGAAACGATTTTAACTATTTTTGATCTTCCAACACCCCGATGCTTCTACCAAGTTTGAGTCAATAGGCCTTTCGGTTTAGGAGAAGAAGCGAAAATACATTTTCAAGATGGCCGCCATGGCGGCCATCTTGGATTTTCGATCGGAACGATTTTAACTATTTTTGATCTACCAACACCTCGATGCTTCCTACCAAGTTTGAGTCAATTGACCTGTCGGTTTAGGAGAAGAAGTGAAAAATAGATATCCAAGATGGCCAACATAGCGGCCATCTTGGATTTCCGATCGGAACAATTTTAGCTATTTTTAATCTATAAGTCACCCCCAATATCACTACCAAGTTTTGAGTCAATTGGCCTTTCGGTTCAGGAGAAGAAGCGAAAAATAGATTTTCAAGATGGCTGCCATGGCGGTCATCTCGGATTTCCGATCGTAACAATTTTAACTATTTTTGATCTACATGTCACCCAAATGCTTCCTACTAAGTTTCGAGTCAACTGGCCCAGGGGTGTAGGAGGAGTAGGCTTTTAAAGCAATTGTTGACGCCGCACGACGGACGATGCACGACAGACGACGGACATTGACTGACCCTAATTGCTTACTTTGAGTTCTTTGTGCTCAGGTGCGCTAATAACAAACCTACGTTGGTCCAACGTTAGGTAAAACATTACGTTGACCTATGGCAGGAAAGCATCGGTTACCCAACGTAATTTCGCACGTTGGATCAACGATGCCATGACATACTGGCCTAATGTTGAGCTAACATAGTATAGTCGTTAGCCCAACCTTGGGCCAACATATGATTACAGTGATTAGACAAAAAAAAAAAGTAATTAGACAAAAAAAAAAAAAAAAAAAAAGATAACAGGTATAATGATTAGTTGACTCACCGGGAGTACTGTACTGTTGTTCTTCTTAATCATGTCTACCTATAAACCATATCTTGTACATGACTGTGCGGACGTTCTTATCAGTTAAAAGTTGAACAGTACCACAGATAGGGTTGATACAACTCTATTTTCTTGATTAACAACTGTGTTACTTTACTTCATATAAATTATAATGTTATTAACCAAGTAATTTCATATTGGCCTTGTTACAGGTCTGAGGTCTGCTGTATTGGCCCGAGGCCGAAGGCCGATATAGCAGATCGAGGACCTGTATGGGCCAATATGAAGTTACTTGGTTAATAACACTTTTACTAATTAACTTCAATAATAATAAAAACTTAGGGAAGGGCATATAACTTGATTCATGACAATTGTGTTAATTAAAATTCTGTTTTTATTATTCATGTAACTAATGTGATGATAGATGTCCAATAATTAATAGCGTTAATTGTAAACATTACTGTGTCCAAATATTTAGAGCATTTACTGTGTTTGTGACACAAAACTACCCATCTGACTGACAGCCAGAGTGCAAACTGACTCTGAAATTGACATCATCAGTTGTAGTGAAATAGACATGTTTTTTCTTAAGTAACTCAAAGATTAGAAGACAACATTGCACCAAAATGTCTTCTCTCTAATTCGTGCTAAAATTGATTTAAATATAGGAAAAGGACATTTTTTCTGAGTTTTACAATATGGTAGGCAAAACTAGAAGTTCTATTTCGTTTCAGGCAGTTCAACTGTGTATCCGCTAACATGGACCATGTACCATAACATGGACCATGTACCATCGCACATGGACCATTCATACATGGAGCTTGACTATTGAGCATGGTCCTTGTACCATCGAACATGGACCATTCATACATGGAGCTTGACTATTGAGCATGGTCCTTGTACCATCGAACATGGAACATTCATACATGGAGCTTGACTATTGAGCATGGTCCTTGTACCATCGAACATGGACCATTCATACATGGAGCTTGACTATTGAGCATGGTCCTTGTACCATCGAACATGGAACATTCATACATGGAGCTTGACTATTGAGCATGGTCCTTGTACCATCGAACATGGACCATTCATACATGGAGCTTGACTATTGAGCATGGTCCTTGTACCATCGAACATGGAACATTCATACATGGAGCTTGACTATTGAGCATGGTCCTTGTACCATCGAACATGGACCATTCATACATGGAGCTTGACTATTGAGCATGGTCCTTGTACCATCGAACATGGAACATTCATACATGGAGCTTGACTATTGAGCATGGTCCTTGTACCATCGAACATGGACCATTCATACATGGAGCTTGACTATTGAGCATGGTCCTTGTACCATCGAACATGGAACATTCATACATGGAGCTTGACTATTGAGCATGGTCCTTGTACCATCGAACATGGAACATTCATACATGGAGCTTGACTATTGAGCATGGTCCTTGTACCATCGAACATGGAACATTCATACATGGAGCTTGACTATTGAGCATGGTCCTTGTACCATCGAACCATGTACTATCAAAGATTCTAACATCCCTGCCCTTGTTCTTCCTTATTTGTCTTTACATTTCTAGCCGTGCTTTATCTAAGGTATTTGAGCATAGGAATTTTATCGCACAATATCATGTGGAAACCAATCATATTTGCGAAAGTTGCGCCCCTGGTAACTATGGACGCTAGCTTACAATATTGGCCGAACCATTCATATACATAAGAAATTATATTAGTAAGACAGAAAATGATCTATGAACATTGCAGTTTGACTTTTCTTTTACCTAATGAATTTCTCTACAGGTTATACCATACAAACTTATTCGTTTTACTTCTTGTTTCCATCGTGTATTTGACAATTTGTTGACATGTTCAAAAACAAAAGCAAGTCGGTTAACATTCTTGTTTTGCTGTTTTCTGTCCTTCTTGGGTCCATCGCGGCAATCCAATTTCATACGTTTTGCAATTCTTTCATGGACACAGGATACAAGTTTTTATATTTTACATCGTTTTTATATTTTACATCGTCAGCTGATTCGCACGTTATCCGCCATTTTGAATATTCGTCATCGAACCTTGTAACTACGTAACCATGTGACGTAATGCTTAAGATGTATTGTCAGCTACCAAAGGGGAAGTCAGGTAAAAATATAATAAAAATCAATAAAAAAAAATCTCATTTATGCAATAAATTCGCTCAATGAGGGTGTTAGAAAAGAAATAAATTATTCTGAACCGTGCTCAAATGCCCTAGATAAAGCAAAGTTGAGTTTGGGTTGTACCCACTCGAAACTGAAGCGGATGACCAACAGGGCCAATACGAGAAAAACAGGGCAAATATAGGATTGTTCCATATTGGCCCTGTTTGTAATCTGTATAAAGCAGGCTGTTTTGGCTATATAAATACAATATTATCATAGTTGATTAATAATAGTACAAACCATAAGTAACGTAATTAATTTTTTTTTTTTTTTTTGGCGTCGAGCACATGGTCGCAGATCCAGTGGCCTTGAAAGATCCACGATGTCCGATAAAGAGCGCCATATTACTTAAACATGTGCTTGATACATTCCACCATCTTTACGCTTTTCGATGGACTGCCTGATATCGATGCGCGTGCAGCTTAAATTTCATTATCTGGCATGTTCGATGTGCTTGATACATTCCACCATCTTTACGCTTTTCGATGGACTGCCTGATATCGATGCGCGTGCAGGCTGATATCGATGCACGCGCAGTCTGATATCGATGCACGTGAGAAGTCTGCTATCGATTGAGAGTCACGAGCAATATCAGACCACGTAACTAAGCAAATTGCTACTATTTTTAGTAAAACATGTAATAACTAGCTTTTGCAGCTATGCACGGCTCGTATAGTCTTTCTGTAGGCACACGACTGTATATTTGTGATTTTTTTTTACATATTATAAAATGTTACCTATCGTTACTTTCCTATTAAATTTCAAGTCGATCGGTTATGAAATAAGTTATTTGCAAAATGTCACTACCATAGACAATAAAACACTATAGGTACGAGGGGAGATCAATAAGTTCTTAGAACTCGGGGTTTAACTCACAGATTGGAAGATGGTTTCAACATTATTTTTCAATATAATCCCCCTTTTCTTCAATGCATTTGGCCCACTTTTCTTTTAAGCAGTCTATGCCTTTATAAAATAAAAGTCGTCTATTTGGTCCTCAAACCAAGCCTCTGTAGCAGCCTTGAGCTCATCATCGTCCCGAAATCTCGTTCCACGCAAGTGGGACTTCAAATTTCGAAACAGATAATAATCACTTGGGGACAGGTCTGGACTGTATGGTGGGTGATTTAACTGCTCGAACTTGCACTCACAAATAGCCGCTTGTGCAACTCTGGACTTGTGCTCAGGGGCATTATCATGCAAAAGAAGGACACCAGCAGCTAGCTTTTCCCTTCGTTTTTCTTTAATAGCAACTCTTAATTGTTTAATGACATTGGCATAGTATTCTCCTGTAATTGAAGTACCAGCAGGCTTGTAATCTATCAATATAATCCCTTTGGAGTCCCAAAACACCGTGGCCATTACCTTGCTGGCTGATGGTTGGGTACGAAATTTCTTAGGTGGGGGTGAGCCAGGGTGCTTCCATTGCATGGACTCTTTTTTAGTATCTGGGTCCCAGTGGTGAAGCCAAGTTTCATCTCCTGTTACAAGACGAGTGTGAAAGTCTTCTGGATTGGCATTGTACACTTCCAGAAGTTCTTGACTTGACTCCACCCTTTGCTGACGATCTTGCATGTTCAGGTTTCTGGGTACCCACCTGGCAGATACTTTTGACATGCCTAAAATGTTCATGGATTATAGTGTAAACACTTCCATTAGAAATACCACATTCTGAAGCAAGTTCGGCTACTTTGATTCGGCGATTGTTTAGCACAAGTCCCTCAACACGGTCGATCATCTCCTGGCTGATGACATCAGCAGGGCGACCTGGCCTTGGGTCATCTTCTAAGGAGTCTCGCCCACGTTTAAATTCTGCTGACCACTTTGCCACTGTGGAATACTTTGGACTACTATCACCATACACATCAGCCATGCGGCAATGGATTTCTTTGGCCTTTGCACCCTCCTTAGTGAGGAACTTCATGACTGCTCTGAACTCAATATTCTGACTTTCCATTTTTGCCTATGGGTATAGGTTTTCAAACAAAAAGTAAGAGCAAAACATGTACGTGTTGACTGAACGGCTGTTATCATTCAACTGACAAAGGTTTACACTGCACAAAAATGAAAAAAGAAATCTTGAATTGTATAGAAAAATACCGAGTTCTACGAACTTATTGAACTACCCTCGTATATGATGTTTTACGTCTTTGTTATTTCGCAACCGGTCGAATTAAAACTTGACAGTGAGCTAGAGGATATTTCCAGATCTCATAATCTGTCAAAAAAAACAACAAAAAAAAAACCAAAAAAAAAAAACACTAAAATTCCGTCGAGTGCCTATGCGTTTGTCGGGTCTTCCACGAGGACAAGCACCGCGGTCACCCATCCAGCTACTAACCGCGATCTCTGTTGCTTAACTTTATGAAAAAGCCAACCACTTTAACGAAACACCAATGAACAATTTCGACCAATCAAAAACGAGACCGAAAGAATTGACCAAAAACTAGATGTTTCTTCAAAACTGATACAAAGTCGGCTTGATTATAGCATGTCCATCTAAATCCGTTCAGTTTTGAACAAAAGAGAGAGAGAGAGAGAGAGAGAGAGAGAGAGAGAGAGAGAGAGAGAGCATTTTACTGTGGTAAATACATAGGTCTGAAAAGGTTTTGGTCGTAGATGGTAGTTTAGAAACAGAAAGACAAATGAGCCAGCGCACGACAAAAAACCTACAATAAAACCTGTGTGACCAGCAAAGATTCAGATCAGCCTGTACATCCACCCAGTATAGCAAGGGTTCTCGTTAATTCTTCTTAAAAAGCCTGAAGGCTGTAGAAGGTACATGCGATCAGCGAAGACTATGATCAGACTGCGCGGATGCGCAGGCTGATCTGAGTGTTCGCTGGTCACACGTCTTATTGTAGGTTGTATCGTGCGCTGGCTCAAATGGTTTCTGATAAGATACATGGTTTAAGAATTAAAAAAAAATAAAATAATAAAAAAACAAAAAAAAACAAAAAAAAAAAAAACAACAAAAAAAACAAAACAAAAAACAAAAAAAAACAAAAAAAAACAAACATTTTGAATAAAACGCCAAGCAAAAAAAAAAGAAACAAAAAAAAAAAAAACAACAAAAAAAAAAACCCCGTCTTTTTAAGTGATGTCGGAAGGAAAGTGTGATGATTGGCGGAACTGTAGGCCTGATAAGTTCAGTTGGTAAAGTACCTGACTTGCAAGCAGGGGTTCGCGGGTCCGAGTCCTGCATCGGGCACACTTTTCCTTCTTAGTTTACTTTAATGGCAATGACGTAAACTGGTTAGTGCGGGGAAAGACTAGAAACTGATGGTATGTTCAGTTGATGCCGAAGCACAGACAGAGAGCAGGAACAGGCTATACTCTCGTGGATGACGGACCCGTTAATGCCTGGCTCACGAAGGTTAAAAAGGAGGGGTGTGGGGGGGAGGGGGGGGGGCGGGGGCGGTGGAGAGGGAGGAGTGTAGTGATTGGCGGGACTGTAGACCTACTGTCTTTTCGACATCCTTTTTGCTTGGCGTTTTATTCTTAATGAAAATGTTTTGTTCTAATGGACCATATCTTATCAGGAACCATTTGTCTTTTCTGTTTCTGCGCTTTGTTTTCAAATTTTTACTATTAAATCAATTTTACGGCCGAAAATGGGTCTTGGCTATGCTATTTCTAAAGTAAACTGGAATTTTGGAGAAAAAATATTAGAAACTATTTTTTGCTTTTCTTCACGGATTTAAAATTATTGATTGTCCATAAGAATGTGAAAATTTCAGATTTTTTGAACAAGCGGAACTTGATAAAACCTGCATCCAAACTACCTATCCTATCGATTTTGCATAATTAGCAGCCATTTTTATTATGAGAAAAATGAATTTTTCAATTTCTTTTAAAACTAAAACCATTGAATAGAATCAACCTTTTTGGGCATAGGTAGTTACGACAAAAGTTTTTTCACTGAATCATGACAAAATTTGTTAATTTACTTCTTCTGAGCCAGGCACAATAACGTGTTTCCGAATGATGTTGAAAGGAGAGTACAGTGTACAGCTCAGTCGCTAGAACACCTGATTTTCAAGCATGTGGTCGCGGATTCGAGTCCTGCGTCGGACACACTTTTCCTCCATAGTTTACTGTAGTAGGTTTTTCGTTAAATATAAAATAATGGAAATGGATTAAGTAGCTCACACCTCCAGGATTTGTCTTTTACTGAAAACCTCTGATGTAGCACCGTAAAAGAAATGTTCTAAAATGTTTGGTCAGTTTTGATTTAATGGACGAATTCTTAAGTTCCTTGCAACTGTTTGAAGCAGCCCATTTCGCATTTGCTGCATTCATCTGTGTTACGTCACAAATGAGTTCAGTCAAACAAGGAAACTTCAGCTTGTGTATCTCTCGGCAAGGGTTTCCTTCTTCTAGCTTACTTTGATTTGATCAAGACTCCGTCGTCTTTGTTTGTGGCCGCCATGTTTGCCGTTGCACGTCATTCGAAAGACGTTACGTGACGTCCGATATGACGTTGACGTTAACGTTATTCGGTCCTTTAGTGGAAATGATTGTAATTTTAAGCTTAGTTGTGGGATCGACCCAGTTTGGAAATCGGCCCGGTTATGGGACCCGGCCCAGTTGTGAGTTCTATATATATTAAGTGAGTCCTATATATATTAAGGAAACGTTTCTCCGCCACCCTTGTTTTACAAATATATTGTAAATTTTGGGTCGTTTTATTTTGATATTAAAGATAGCTAACCAATTTCTGTGCAAGTATATATATTTTTGAAACAAATATCGCATGTAAAGCTGGCGATGTATACTTTTTTTTTTGATAAATTTAATTCATTATACGATGTTTATATATGTGAACTGAAAATATAATTCTTATAGTTTAAAAGATGATGATCTGACAGTTATTTCCAGATTTATGTTCGAGTGAACAGTGTCTTTGACCGTCCACCAGATATAGTATGACTAAGTTCTTGAAAGGATTCACCCTTGAGAGCAATGCACGCAATCAGAAAAAAACTAATAATCAAATCAGCATGTTTGAGCCACACCACAGATCAGTAAATCTTAAACCTTAACTCGCTGTGACTGGAGGGACTCTTTAAATGCACAGTAGTGGACAAATAACAAACCTATAAGTAAAGATACCCAGGAAATTCCACAATAAACGAAGTACAGAAAGAAGAAGAGGTGACTTTAAAATTCTTCTTGTGTGAAACTAGAAGGCCCAGGCCTCTGATATTTGGTATGTAGCTTCATTTAGTAAACCTTCAACAAGGTTATTCAAATTGGAGCCCAGGGGTAAAAATTTGCTCCATTCTAGCAGTCACTTGTTAGGTCACCTGAACTATTGTGATCGGTCACCATCCTTTTTCGTCATCCGTCCGTCCATCTAATCACAATTTCTTTATTGTATGAATTTTTACCAAATTGGATGTTGTTACGCCCTAGGCGGCTAAGACGCACCGAGGGTGACTTCCAGTTTGATTAAGCTCCGGGTTGGGCGATGCCTAACTGTACCACTACACAGAAGACTCTAACAAAGTTAGATTTTTTCATTTTTTTTTACATATACTATTTACAACACATATAATAGTACAGACATTAACATAATACAACACTTCACACACAATTTGACGCAAATCTCTTCACGTTGGCACGGTTGGGGAACTATACTGGTATAATACTGGACTAGTACAATTAAGCACCAAACTATAAACTATCGACTTAAACTATAAACTATAAATCACTGTTTAGAATTATGTACAACTACCTATAATTAAAACAAATGGGTATAACATTTTATAAACATGACAGAAATTATAGTCTCTGTGGTATAATGGTTAGCACGCTGGACTTCAGCGTCATAGGTGGCTGGTTCGAATCCTACACGATACACATATTTTTCTTTTCTACTTTTCCATTACTGAAACAGGAATTTTATGGTTGTTAAAATAAAACAAAAATCGGATGAAGATTTGCTATATTGTTTTTTATATCTGCTCAAAACTCACCGAGGCTACCGAAGCTACCGAAATCCTTTTCAGTTTTATGACCCTTATAGATAGCAAGCCAACCTAGGCTAAGCCCCGCCTACTTTTCCTGGGCTGGTTACCAGGTCAAATTGACCTTGGAACCAGACCACCGATTTGAAAATCCTGTCTTTAAATCTCAGCTTCAATAGAAAAATGATTTAGAGAGCCAAACATTGTTATCATCCGATCATGATAGGCGACTGAAGAGAAAATTGAATTTGCAAACTTTTGCATTCATTGCAAACTTTTAAAAAAATAGCATGTATAGATATTTTCAGTGGTACGATGAGTAATATCCACCAGTTCATTAGCAAACATTTGTTTTATCGGGAGTCTTTACCGTCTGCTATTGAAACTACATCATTGGATTTCGGGTATTTTCCGGATTTGAATATGATGAGAGAGAAGCCAAACTCTGCGCTCGATAGAAGATTCTAAAAGTTAAACTTGTTCAAAGCATTAATATTCGGCCATCGTTTTTAGACATGTGTGAAACAAAACTAACCAAACAGCAGTCGCCATTCCTCGGGCAGAGTAGATATACACACAATCGGAACGCACGGTAGATTTTCTTATGCCGCGAGCTGTACCCACGGGCACTTTTCTTACGACGCGAGTTTCGCGGACGGTGAGACGGATTCTGAAGGACGGACACACATAAATTTTGGACACTGAAAGTAGACAGAAAGTTGGCGGAAATTTTTATGTTGGTCATAAAATTGGCCCCGTATGGAACACATCAGGGAAACATCTTCGTGCAAATTGTACCTCACCAATCCTGTACTTATATAGCAATAAGCATGTGAGTGAGCTTCAAAGGTCTTAACTATGGCTATGTAGATTGATATAAGGAGCGACTCCATTAAACAATAATGCCATTAAATTTTATAATTATATACGAGAAATAAAAATACAGTCAGAAAACAGTTATTTAATACGTATTTGCAAAGATTACCGGGAATCCATGGATACGTTTCCGTAATTAGTATGCGCCGTGAAAAGTGTCCGACAGATAAGCGTTTCCTGCTAAGGCAAGAAATTGTTTAACAAAATGGCTATTCATATACTGCAAAGAAAAATAAAAAAAAGAATCCATCTCTTGTTTTTATCCCTGTTCCATGCTTGTTTAGTCCAGACTCTCTCTCTCTCTCTCTCTCTCTCTCTCTCTCTCTCTCTCTGAGTGGTATAATTTAAAGAGTTGTTTGAGGGAATGACAAACAAAGATTACATTTACTCGGACATCAACCTTAATTCTGTAACGCTAAGCCCTACCATCTCGGTTTTAAGCGAAAACGTGCCTGGTGTGAGTTCACCGGAAGGCAATACAAAAAATTGTAAGTGTTTTCAACAATCAAGATTTTTCATTTTCCCCAACATGTTAACACTGTATTCACACATGGTGTAATATATCGTTTCCCAGAATTACCAAATATTGACCATATTTAAAACACTAAGATACAGTTCATTTTAGACGGTAACATTTCTGTAAAAATGACCTTGGAAAACTGAACTTATGATATAACAATCCAACTCGAAGAAAAGCGCGAATGCATCAAGGTTTACCCCTGTCCATCCGTCTGTTCGTGCATATGCGCGTGTGTAATATCTTGTACTTTCTGCAAGTGAACATACGTAATATATCTTCTATAAAAAGGCATTCCTATAGTATATACAAAATTATTCAGGCTTTACTAAGCTCATAGGACCCTAACTCCAGCAGTAGGCAAACCAGAGTTCTGCACGTCGTCTGATAGTATTTAATACGGCTAGATACGGTTATTCTTTTGGCAAAAATCGCAGAAGTCCGTGCGATAGCCGCAAGACAGTCCTACGAATTTGCAGCGTCGGACGTTTGTCGCAGCGTCGTACGTCAAATTTTCAACATACACATTATTTCTACGATTTTTGGCGATTTTTTGCACGCTGTACGGCTGCCGTAAGACAGCCTCAAGACAAACGCAGGGTTGACATATGATTTCGCACGATTTTCAAAGGTTTTGGATACTGGTCTTTTTCGCACGATGAACGCACGAACATGGTAAGGCATTCATGCGACAGCCTTACATTTTGTTTCTTTATCGTACGGATGACTGCAAGAATTCTTACGACAGCCTTGCGACAGTTTTGTAAATTTGCACGACAGTCCTACGGCCATCTTGCGACTGTCGTAGAAATTGTTTGCAATTTCGGACGTTGAAGCTGCTAACATCGTACTATAACTGAAACAGCCGTACGGGCATTGTGAGGCTGCCTTGCGATATCAAATACATATCAGGAAATCGTACGGCAAAAAATCGTACGCCTGATGTGAAACAGGCTTAATTATTTTATTTTTTTCACATGGGCTTTCGTTTTGGAAAAGCCTAGATGTGAACTATAACTTACAAATGGTTCAGAATACCATCAATAAACCATATATATTCTCGTTGCTTACGATTGAATCCTATCCGGCAGTCGTGGGTTCGAATCCTGGCGTGGGCGGACATATATGTGCCTGCCATGTTGAGGTGGATATAACCTCCTGGCTAATAAAGGCTATGCCCGGCACGAGAAGAACATGGATCTCGGATTCCCAGGGATACTTCGGGGGCATGTCCAACACCTTCTCTTCGTAAAATGCTTTCAATCTTGATACTTTATCAGACAACCACCCATAAACCATATATATTCTTGATTCTTATAAAAAAAACACATTAGTGACAAGATTCTTTGGTTCCACAGGGGTTGCCTGGAGCATACCGAACCCTTTCGCTTCACAAAAGGTTTAATGTCTCCGTAAAACGTTTAGATCACATTCCCATAACCATTAATACACTTTTTCTTTCTTTCAAATAAGACACATTCAGTGACACAAACCTTGAGGAGACATCTGTGTTTTTCTTGAAAATAAATGTCAGTTTTAATTTTTCTGACGCGCCACAGTCCGTGGCCACGAAGCCTGTTCACTTGTAAAAGCGCGCTGTTTGGAGGTACCTTTATCACCACCTTCACCAGATAAAGTTCACTGATGAACATCAATCCAGTTAAAACGCTTATGGTGCTGGTTTATAAGGTAAGCAAGAGCTGATATAGTAATCAAGGCTTACATGAATAATTTTCTGCGTCATTAAGCAGCATTTAAATTACATCAGCAAACTAAGGTGCTTAAGAGAGAGAGAGAGAGAGAGAGAGAGAGAGAGAGAGAGAGAGAGAGGGACGGACGGACGGACGGACGGACGGACTATGAGGTTCGTTTTATCACGAGCAATGCAATCGAAGAGGTAAGACGCAAACTGGAAAAATCCTGAACAAACCGCAAAGCAAACATTGCCGTTAGAAAAGATATTTTTCAACGTATACAAACCGCCTGTCATCCTTTTCATTGAACTCTTCAGCGTCTGGAAATAAATATGCATGGTTTTCGGGCAATAATCAATGTTCAACAAGATTGGCCGTGCGCTTCGCTCAAAGAACAGCGAAAACTCATTAGGCTGTGTGTTGAAACAGACATATCTAGACCGTCCAGGTTGTTATGGGATACTCATGGGTAATTTGGCTTCGACTATGACGATCAAATGCTGGTGACCCAACAGAAACAATGTGACATTTCGAATGCCATGCAGCACCACTGCAATAAAAGAAAATATGTTTCGCCTCCGCACAACCTCATTACTTGTCGTCAAAATATACTGTGTCCTAAAATTTCAAAAAAGTAAACAAGTCCACAATGATAGATAGAAATGATGTCAATAAGAACAGGATCTATTGAAAACGAAAACAAAAGCTAAACAAAGAAAGCAAAAATTATCATTTATGCTGGGATTCGAACTTCAGACCCCATGCATACGAACTAGCCATAGTTACCACTGCGCCAGAGAAGCTGTTGTATTGTTTGCTAGTCAGTTTTATTATAAACCAATATTTTGTCCGCTAAGAAGTACAACTATTCATAACAGTGAAAATGGTCAGTTTCTTCGCTTGAATGAACAACTTTGCGATGTGGATCTAGCTTTACGATTATCTAGTATTAATGGAAAATGTCTATGTAAAATGCGTTATTACGTATCAGCTAAATCCGCCGCCACCCGATAGTCGTAGTTTATAGTTTTTGTCCCCCGCCTTTTCGAAGAAAAGTGGAGGGACACTGTTTTTGGTTTTCCGTGGGGCGTGGTGCGTGGTGCGTGGTGCGTGGTGCGTGGTGCGTGGTGCGTGGCGCGTGGCGCGTGGTGCGTGGTGCGTGGTACGTGGTTCCGAGTTTTTAGTAGGTACTTTGTCCCCTTAACTCCTCCCACAGTTTCTGTCCGATCCTTTTGAAACTTTACAGGTGTTTTAAGGATGGTCTGAAGATATGCATGTGGTTTTTTCAGAATCCTGAAATAATTTTTTATCACTTTTTCCGCATTTTTAACTTAGACATTTTTTGAGTTCTAATATTACAGAAGTCTATAGGGAGTAGGTACCTTGTCCCCTTAACTCCTCCCACAGTTTTTGGCCGATCCTTTTGAAACTTTACATGGGCTTTTAGGATGGCCTGAAGATATGCATGTGGATTTTTCAGAATCCTGAAATAATTTTTTATTACTTTTTCCGCATTTTTAACTTAGACATTTTTTGAGTTCTAATACTACAGAAGTGTATAGGGAGTAGGTACCTTGTCCCCTTAACTCCTCCCACAGTTTTTGGCCGATCCTTTTGAAACTTTACATGGGCATTTAGGATGGCCTGAAAATATGCATGTGGTTTATTCAGAATCCTGAAGTAATTTTTTATTACTTTTTTCGCATTTTTAACTTAGACTTTTTTTGACTTCTAATACTACAGAAGTGTATAGGGAGCAGGTACCTTGTCCCCTTAACTCCTCCCACAGTTTTTGGCCGATCCTTTTGAAACTGTACAGGTGCTTTAAGGATGGTCTGAAGATATGCATGTGGTTTATTCAGAATCCTGAAATTATTTTTTATTACTTTTTACACGTTTTGAACTTAGACTTTTTTTTTAGTTCTAATATTACAGAAGTCTATAGGGAGTAGGTACCTTGTCCCCTTAACTCCTCCCACAGTTTTTGGCCGATCCTTTTGAAACTTTACGTGGGCTTTTAGGATGGCCTGAAAATATGCAGGTGGATTTTTCAGAATCCTGAAATATTTTTTTATTACTTTTTCCGCATTTTTAACTTAGACATTTTTTGAGTTCTAATATTGCAGAAGTGTATAGGGTGCAGGCACCTTGTCTCCTTAACTCCTGCCACAGTTTTTGTCCCATCCTTTTGAAACTTTATAAGGGCTTTTAGGATGACCTGAAGATATGCATGTGGTTTTTTCAGAATCCTGAAATAATTTTTTACCACTTTTTCTGCATTTTTAACTTAGACACTTTTTGAGTTCTAATACTACAGAAGCATATAGGGAGTAGGTACCTTGACCCCGTAACTCCTACCAGTTTTAAGCCGATCCTTTGAAACTTTACAGGTGCTTTAAGGATGGTCTGAAGATATGCATGAGGTTTTTTTCAGAATCTTGAAATTATTTTTTATCACTGGTTTCCTGCTTCAATACTTAGGTATTTGATACAGGACCAGTGGTCCTCTGGTTAACTTTACCATTTTTAACACCTCAAATAAAAATAAGGCGGGGGACATAAATTCCCCGTGGAATTTGCTTGTTCCTAATGGAACTAGTCTACTTGAATAACCTGGGTTAGTTAATCAATTTAATACACTCAGTATATACGCAAGCAAATGAGGATAACTGTGTGTGCCAGTGTGAAGAGATTGCCTCCCTTTCTATATATTTATGGCGCCTTAATTTTATTTGGCAAGTTTTATCATACTTTTTTTTTTAATGATCGATCTTATTTTTTTTTTTATTTATTGAGATTGTAATCATTATACTATATATGTATACTCACCGATACAGTCCAGTTCGAAGGACAATTAGACAACGCAAAAGATCCGTTAGTATTATAATTGGACAGTTTGGTGAGTCGTAAATTTATATCAATATTATTTTATTGCTTGTAGGTTTTCTGTTCAAATTTCAAAAGCAGGAAAATGTCCGTATCTGAATAGTAAACCTATAAACTATATATTGCAGTGCACGCTAGTCCGATTACCTGGCTTATTTCAGGAATGCTCAGTAGGCTGCGCTAGGTTGTGCAGTCTGGTCGGAATTCCTCAGGTTGCGAGAATTGTAACTGCTATCGGCGACACTGAGCAGGCCGCACTGGCATGTGCGGACTGACCGGTTTTTTTTTGTGTTTTTTTTTGAAGCAGCAGGCACAGGGTGTGATTTAGTTTATACACATAAAACAGTGCAGGATCGGAATAGCCAATATAAAATGCGCGGTACCATAAGAATCGCGTAGGCCAGAAATTTAGGTTTACATACCCATACGCAACAAGCAAACATACGCACGAACATACAGACATGCACCCACCCACATACATACGCAAAGTTCCTTTTTTCTTCCTTTCTAAGTTTAATAATAATAGAATTAATTATTTTAAGAAGTGGTTGTAAAATTTGGATTGTTCCGCCTGCATAATCAATATTACAAAGTAATATATATATGATATTTTAAGTGTTCCGATTTCTTCTGATCAGTGCACCGAGTTGATCCAATACTACTCTTCCTCTGCACCGCCGAGGTCGGCAACATTCTTTCGTTGAGATTGATCATGAAATATTTTCTACGGTCATTCTCTGCCTTCCGCTGATTCAAGAAGGGCAGTCAGTTCCTGGCGAAAGAATGTGCACAATATTGGTTAACCGCTTAGAGGACTAAGCCTGCCCAGTAAACGTGTGGTTAGGTAAACTGACCGCGTTCGACATGACTCCATTGGGTTGACTGGGCCGTAAAACCTCAACACAAACAAACAAACTCTTCCTCTGATCGTTATCCGATAGTAGGAGGTGTTTGACATTAGTAATGTCAGTGACATTTAGGGTTGCGACATTTGGAACGTCATGTCCCTGATTGTCATTCATACATTATTATCATTTGTGTTTGTATCGAAATGGAGCTTGCATATGATATTATGACGTTACGCGGACGACTTTGCCGACGGTTAGCAGGCGATCACCGTCGACTGCGTCGACGTCATTAATAGGAATAGAGGTCACGCATGAGTCACGTCAACGTCAGTGATGGGTCTATCATGGCGTCGGATATTTAGCCGCGACGGTCAATGACGTCACTCACTCTATACGGTGACGTGCGTCATTGTAGAATAAGGGGTAGAATCTTAGATCTAAGCAGGCTTCATCTTAGGTTATTATAGAACATGTCCTTAGTCTGTGTTTGTTATATTTAGTTGTGTCCTTCCATGTCCTTCCAAGGACAGTTGACCTCAATGTGAGGTGCAGTACGTAGACTCCATCCAGTCTTTGGCTAGCCGGGGCCGCCAAATAAGGGTCTAATACAATGGTATGAACAGACAGAACTGGGAAAGTGAACAAAAGGTTCAAGTGATTTCCAACATAAGAATGTCATTAAGACTGTGAAATGTATATAGTAAGGCTATACTCTTGCAACGCATCAATTGCACGATATGTGCGTGATTTTGCAAATATTTAGCGATTTTCTCGCTTTCTGCGTTTTGCAACCGGTTTAACCTTATTAAAGTTGCATAACTTTTATATCACACTACTATTAATAACTATTAATAACAAGTGGTCCGACTGTAGAAAATGGACCCTACTTCAAATACACTAAACTTGGTCAGCTTGCACTGCAGTCTGCTCTGGGTCGTAACAGATGTCCTTGGGTGGTATTCTTTGAAAGTTGTTCAAACATTGGATAAAAAATGAGGCACTGATACATAAAACTTATACAGAAACTCTTACAGCAATCTACTTGTGTGAAAATTTAATATGAAGTTTCAGCAGAATATATCAAAGTAATCAGACATTTATTAGTTATCTTTAATAGCACAATAAACACAATAAAACGGACAAAACTCACTCACGATATATTGATAAAACAAGGTGGCGGGGAAACGTTTACGTTATATATATATATATATATATATATATATATATATATATATATATATATATATATATATATATATATATATATAACGGAAACGTTTCCCCGCCATATATAACGGGAAAGCGTTTCTTGACCCCCCGTTTTTATTGCCTATAACTTGAAAAAAATCAACAAACTGAATATAAGTTATAGATATAAACTGATAGAAAACATAAAGTTATATATCTAATTTAACTATAAAATTTCGATAAATCGGGAAATTATCTATAAACTACATACATAAAATTCCAAGAAATAGTTATTTTTTTTATATATTTTATATATATATTGCGAGATATATACCTCGTTATATGTATAAAATGTATATGAAATTGTCAGAAATCGACCAACTATATATATATATTATATATATGTATGTGTGTATATACGGAAGCGTTTCTTACGGAAGCGTAAAACCGCAAGCATATTTATTTTTCATATATTTGTTCTTGAGAGCTTTATTTTTGTGAAAGATATTTAACGTATGTTTTTCAGACGAATTATACTTTCCTTATAGCGTGACATTTATATATTATTTGAAGATTAAAAAACCCCTGCATTAAAACTCTTAGACGTAAAACCTACTGAAACGTTTCCCCGTCACCCTTGTTTTACAAATATAAAGTGAATTTGGGTTGTTTTATTTTGATATTAATGATAACTAACCAATATTTGTGTAAGTATATATATATATATATTTGAAACATATATCACATGTAAAGCTGGCGATATATACGTTTTTTTTTAAATAGATTTAACTCATTATGCGATGTTTATACAGCTGAACTGAAAATATAATTCTTATAGTTTAAAAGATGACGATCTGTTTGTTTAACATCCAAACATAGATTTTTCAGATCAATGTTCGAGACAACAGTGTTTTGTACGTGCATCAGATATAGTATGACTAAGCTATTGAAAGGATTCTACCTTGAGAGCAATGAAATCAAATCAGCAAATAGCCACACCATAGATCAGTAAATCTTAAACCTTAACTCGCTGTGACTTGAGGGATTCTTTAAGTCAGCACAGTTGTGGAAAAAATAAAAAAAACTATAAGTGAAGATACCCAGGAAATATTACGAAGCACAGAAAGAAGAAGAGAAGAAGAAGAAACACTGAGAAACAAGCGTCATACGTATTTGCAATAACCGACGCACAAACAAAAACAGATCTGCAAAAGTGGAAGGATCAGTAGAAAAATTATTGGGAGGGACTTCCTTTATTCTGATGCAGCTTCAAATTCCAAATTCCAAATATATGTTCGGTTCTTTACAAAACCGCCTTCGCCTTCTATTTGCCGCTTTTCCTTGTTCCTATCTCGGATATTGCAATGTACTTACCAAGCCTGTTCAAATTATAGCCATGGGGTCACTTATTTTACATACTAATATAACGAAACACTTCAAAAATATGTGTGACAATATCAGGACTTTTGATATTTAGCTTCATCTTGTAGACCTCTACCAAGATTGTTAAAATTATATTCGGGTTTCGCTTGTGTTACATAGTCTCATACAGGAAAAATCTTTACACATCATCCTTTCTAAAACTAGAAGGGTCAGGCCTTTGAAGATCTTTGATATTTGATAGCTTTATCTAATGAACCTCTACCAAAATTATTCAATTAAACCCCCGGGGTCAAAAATGACCCTACTCAATGGCTCCATTATTTTACATAGATCCATATAGGGAAAAAAAGTGTAAAAATCTTCTTGTTTGAAACTAGAAGGCACAGATCTTTGATATCCAGTATGTACATTCATCTAATAGGCCTTTACCGAGGTTGTTCAGATTATAGTCCTGGGATCAACAACGACCACGCAAAAGGGGTCCCTTGTTTTACACAGACTCATTAGAGGGAACTGAAAAAATCTTCTTGTGTGAAACTAGAAACTAGAAGACTATATATATATATATATATATATATATATATATATATATATATATATATATATATATATATATATATATATATATGTCACAACTTTGAAATGCGATATTTGTTTCAATAGAATATATTAAAACGGACAAAACTGACGATATATTGATAAAACAAGGAAACGTTTCCGTAAAAACCACATGCCTATATTTATAATCAGTTTATTCATTTTTCGTTTTGATGTTCGGTTTATATTTAGAGAAGATGTAAGAGTTTTAATTGAGATGTTTTTTTTAATTTTCAAGTAATATATAAATGTTACGAAATAAGGAAAGTATAATTCGTCTGAAAAACAGTGAGATTAAATATCTTTCACAAAACTAAAGCTTTTAAGAACAAAGATATGAAAAATAAATATGCATGCAGTTTTACGCTTCCGTAGTTTCTTGACGCCCGTATTTATTAACTATAAGTTGAAAAAAATCAGCAAATTTTGTATAAATGATATATATATAATCTACAAGAAAACATCAAGTAATATTATATAATTTAAATATAAAACTTCGTGAAATCAGTACTTTATATATATATATATATATTACGGAAACGTTTCCCTGCCACCCTAGTTTTATCAATATATCGTCAGTTTTGTCCGTTTTTGTCCGTTTTGATATTTTCTACTGAAACAAATATCGCATTTCAAAGTTGTGATATATATATATATATATATATATATATATATATATATATATATATATATATATATATATATATATATATATATATATATATATATATATATATATATATCTGGTATTTCCCACAATTCCCACAATGGTTGCGACCATAGAGGAACTATGAAACAAGAGGACCGTGATGGTTCTATATCGCTCATATGAGCTAACAGATTTTGCATACTTCATATTAAAATTTCACCCAAGTAGATTGCTGTAAGAGTTTTTGTATAAATTTCATGTTTAGGAGTGATATGATTGTCCGATAAAATGGAGTATCAATACCGTGTATGGCAATCAGTGCCTTATTTTTTATCCGATCTTTGAACAACTTTCACAGAAGACCACCTAAGGATCAGTACATCCAAATTTGGTAAAAAGTTATACAATAAAGACATTGTGATAAGACGGTCGGACGGGCTGACAAAAACGGATGGTGACCGATCACAAAAGCTCAGGCGAGATGACAAGTGACCGCTAGGAGGGAGCAATTTTTGACCTTATGGCTCTAATTTGAATAATCTTGATAAAGATTTACTAGATGAAGCTACTTACCAAATATCAAAGGCCCAGGCATTCAAGTTTACACACAAGAAGAATTGTAAAGTGTTTCTTTATATGAGGCTATGTAAAACAAGTGACCCTGGGTGGGGATATTTCCGACCCCAGGGCTATAATTTGAACAGTCATGGTAGAGGTCTAACAGATGACACTACATGTCAAATATAGAAGGTCTAAATCTTCAGATTATATTACATTTCCTTTGGGATCAATGGGCCCATTGTGGAATCTTTGAAAATGGAGTTCAGCTCTGGAGTTCTGCTCATGTATATGCTAGAGGGCGTAAGCAGTGTTGCAAACTTCATTACTGCTTATGAAGAGTCTCAATAAAACCGAGACTCCCATTTTCTTATCTGTAGTGTGTTCTTTGCTTCCAAAGGCAATCTTTTTTACGTTTATTCTAGTTTCACACAAGAAGATATTTTTATCCAGTTTTCCTTAATGAGTCTGTGTAAAACAAGGGACCCCTTTAGCGTGGTTGTTGTTGATCCCAGGACTATAATCTGAACAACCTCGTGAAGGCCTATTAGATGAATGTACATACCTAATATCAAAGGTCTGTGCCTTCTAGTTTCAAACAAGAAGATTTTTACCCTTTTTTTTTTACTTATATAGGTCTATGTAAAATAAAGGAGCCACTAAGCAGGGTCATTTTTGACCCCGGGGGTTTAATTGAATAATCTTGGTAGAGGTTCATTA
Source organism: Anodontia alba (assembly GCA_964016985.1). NCBI lineage: Eukaryota > Metazoa > Mollusca > Bivalvia > Lucinida > Lucinidae > Anodontia > Anodontia alba. The sequence goes on from OZ024826.1 coordinate 69,623,858, forward strand.
GATAAAGCTACCAAATATCAAAGATCTTCAAAGGCCTGACCCTTCTAGTTTTAAAAATGATGATGTGTTAAGATTTTTCCTATATGAGTCTATGTGAAACAAGCGAAACCCGGACATAATTTGAATAATCTTGGTAGAGGTCTACAAGATGAAGCTACATACAAAATATCAAAGTCCTGAGCCTTCTATTGTCACACATATTTTTAAAGTTTTTCGTTATATTAGTATGTAAAACAAGTGACCCCAGGGCTATAATTTGAACAGGCTTGGTAAGGACGATTACAACTGCAATATCCGAGATAGGAACAAGGAATAGCTGCAAATAGAAAGACCGCCTTGTTAAGGAGCGAACATTTATTTGGAATTTGGAGCTGCATCAGAATAAAGAGTGAAGTCCCTCCCAATATTTTTTCTACTGACCGTTCCACTTTTGCAGATCTGCTTTTGTTTGTGCGTCGGTTATTGCAGATATGACGTTTGTTTCTCAGTGTTTCTTCTTCTTCTCTTCTTCTTTCTGTACTTCGTGATTGAGAAATTTCTTGGGTATCTTCACTAATAGTTTTATTATTTTTCCATTACTGTGCTCACTTAAAGAATCCCTCAAGTCATAGCGATTTAAGGTTTAAGATTTACTGATCTATGGTGTGGCTCAAACATCATGCTGATTTGATTTCATTGCTCTCAAGGGAGAATCCTTTCAAGAGCTTAGTCATACTATATCTGGTGCACGTACAAAAAAAACAAAACAAAAAAAAAACACTGTTTTCTCGAACATTGATCTGAAATAACTGATGTTCAGATGTGAAACAAACAGATCATCATCTTTTAAACTATACGAATTATATTTTCAGTTCAGATGTATAAACATCGCATACTGACTTAAATCTATTTTAAAAAAAGTATATATCGCCAGCTTTACATGTGATATATCTTTCAAATATATATATATACTTACATAAAAATTGGTTAGTTTTCTTTTATATCAAAATAAAACGACCCAAATTCACTTTATATTTGTAAAACAAGGGTGGCGGGGAAACGTTTCCGTAAATATATATATATATATATATATATATATATATATATATATATATATATATATATATATATATATATATATATATATATATATATGTCAGATAAAACGTCGTTATATATATATACATACATATATATATATATATATATATATATATATATATATATATATATATATATATATATATATATATATATATATATATATATATATTACGGAAACGTTTCCCCGCCACCCTTGTTTTATCAATATATCGTCAGTTGTTTTGTCCGTTTTAATATTTTCTACTGAAACAAATATCGCAATTCAAAGTTGTGATATATATATATATATATATATATATATATATATATATATATATATATATATATATATATATATATATATATATATATATATATATATATATATATATATATCCCACAATGGTTGCGACCATAGAGGAACTATGAAACAAGAGGACCGTGATGGTTCTATATCGCTCATATGAGCTAACAGATTTTGCATACTTCATATTAAAATTTCACCCAAGTAGATTGCTGTAAGAGTTTTTGTATAAATTTCATGTTTAGGAGTGATATGATTGTCCGATAAAATGGAGTATCAATCCCGTGTATGGCAATCAGTGCCTCATTTTTTATCCGATCTTTGAACAACTTTCAAAGAAGACCACCCAAGGATCAGTACATCCAAATTTGGTAAAAATTTATACAATAAAGACATTGTGATAAGATGGGCGGACGGGCTGACAAAAACGGATGGTGACCGATCACAAAAGCTCAGGCGAGATGACAGGTGACCCCTAGGAGGGAGCAATTTTTGACCTTAGGGCTCTAATTTGAATAATCTTGACAAAGGTTTACTAGATGAAGCTACTTACCAAATATCAAAGGCCCGGGCCTTCAAGTTACACACAAGAAGAATTTTAAAGTGTCTTTATATGAGGCTATGTAAAACAAGTGACCCTGGGTAGGGATATTTCCGACCCCAGGGCTATAATTTGAACAGTCATGGTAGAGGTCTAACAGATGACACTACATGTCAAATATAGAAGGTCTAAGTCTTCTAGTTTCACACAAGAAGATAATTTTATCCAGTTTTCCCTAATGAGTCTGTGTAAAACAAAGGACCCCTTTTGCGTGGTCGTTGTTGATCCCAGGACTATAATCTGAACATACCTAATATCAATACCTATAATCTGTACATACCTAATATCAAAGGTCTGTGCCTTCTAGTTTCAAACAAGAAGATTTTTACACTTTTATTTCTGATATAGGTCTATGTAAAATAAAGGAGCCACTAAGCAGGGTCATTTTTGACCCCGGGGGTTTAATTGAATAATCTTGGTAGAGGTTCATTAGATAAAGCTACAAAATATCAAAGATCTTCAAAGGCGTGACCCTTCTATTTTTAAAAAGGATGATGTGTTAAGATTTTTCCTATATGAGTCTATGTGAAACAAGCGAAACCCGCACATAATTTGAACAATCTTGGTAGAGGTCTACAAGATGAAGCTACATACCAAATATCGAAGTCCTGAGCCTTCTATTGTCACACATATTTTTTTAAGTTTTTCGTTATATTAGTATGTAAAACAAGTGACCCCAGGGCTATAATTTGAACAGGCTTGGTAAGGACGATTACAACTGCAATATCCGAGATGGGAACAAGGAAAAGCTGCAAATAGAAAGACCGCCTTGTTAAGGAGCGAACATCTATTTGGAATTTGGAGCTGCATCAGAATAAAGAGTGAAGTTTTCTACTGACCGTTCCACTTTTGCAGATCTGCTTTTGTTTGTGCGTCGGTTATTGCAAATATGACGCTTGTTTCACAGTGTTTCTTCTCTTCTTCTTTCTGTTCTTCGTGATTGTGGAATTTTTTAGGTATTTTCACTAATAGTTTTATTATTTTTCCATTACTGTGCTCACTTAAAGAATCCCTCAAGTCATAGCGATTTAAGGTTTAAGATTTACTGATCTATGGTGTGGCTCAAACATCATGCTGATTTGATTTCATTGCTCTCAAGGGAGAATCCTTTCAAGGGCTTAGTCATACTATATCTGGTGCACGTACAAAAAAACACTGTTTTCTCGAACATTGATCTGAAATAACTGATGTTTGGATGTGAAACAAACAGATCATCACCTTTTAAGCTATACGAATTATATTTTCAGTTCAGATGTATAAACATCGCATAATTACTTAAATCTATTTTAAAAAGTATATATTGCCAGCTTTACATGTGATATATGTTTCAAATATATATATATATATATATATATATATATATATATATATATATATATATATATATATATATATATATATATATATATATACTTACATAAAAATTGGTTAGTTATTTTTAATATCAAAATAAAACGACCCAAATTCACTTTATATTTGTAAAACAAGGGTGGCGGGGAAACGTTTCCGTAATATATATATATATATATATATATATATATATATATATATATATATATATATATATATATATATATATATATATATAATGTCAGAAAATTACGATTACTCCTCATATAATAAGCTGACTTCGGTTTTATGTGCTGGCCTGATCAAGTAAAAAAACAAACTAATACTTTTGTGCTGATTTTCTATTTTCTGAGGAAAATTATTAGACAAGCATGGATCAGGAACTGAAACAATCAGATCTCCAAACCTTTCGTCAACATCAGAAAGGAAAGTAGTAAATACATTAAATGACACCAATAAGTAAATTAAAAACACGATAGTCCGAGTAAGCAGCTCTTATCGAAAAGGAACGAAATGTCTCAAACATTTCGCGTATAGGACGTCACGTGTTTCCACCCATTGTCAGATTGACCTTTTCCCCCAATGAATATGCATAAGAATTTAGTTCTTTCTTCAGCCAATAGAATCGCATGTAACATAGGGCGTCGATAACGTTAACTAATGACGTTTCATTGAGAAGGGAATCGTGTCGCCATCTTGCCTTCGATACAGAATGAAACATGGATCAAATAAACAAACTGGTTGATTCTGTTGCACACCAAATGCATCTTATGCAACCAAATACAACTTACAATTAATCCCGCACGCTTTCATGATCTTATTCTCTTTCTTTTCGTCAAAATTCTCCGAGAAACGAACAGGAAAGGGCAGAAAAACGGCACTAAGGTCAACCATTATAAACTAACGTCGCGGCCGCTACGCTACGTTGCTTATGTTTCACGCCATAAGCGTGGCGTTCACTACCAGGCCGAGTTTTGGAAGACGCGATTTCATTGGCTTATTGAAAGATCAATCTGATATGACCCATTATGGGATGTCGTCAGATCCAAACAACGGAGTGTCATAGTTTGGATCTGATTTTAATAAGATTGACAAATGGAATGATTACTTTTACGTCAGCTGGAGATTACAACCTTTCTTCTCGGGACCGTGTCGGTTAGTCGGAAAACTCATCTTTGTTTACAGATTGAAGACTTTTAAATACGACTTTGGTACTTTGACCACACACTTCTAATCACGTCAACGCTTTGATACATTTTCTTTTGTTCTATTTGTGCTCAAACCATAACTTGTTTGTACCCGTAAGAACCGCGTCACCTACAATGTAAGATTTAGAGCAGAAATTATGCAAACTCTATTTTTCCAATTAAATTTGGTTTAACGGGATCTTGATCACCTGAACAAATTAGCTTGATGTCTATATAGAAGTATTTCTGTGCTACTTTCTAAATTTATTTAGTTTAGTTTATTACATTTCACTCAATCCTTTTTACAAAGAGAACATGAGGTACATTGAAAAAAAACATTATGATACGAGGCTTATTGCACAATCTACACATCTAATAAACATTCAGCATTCGTATTACATATTTAAATATGTCATATATTATTACTGTTCAATATACACATACTTATACATATACACACACACACACACACACACACACACACATATACATACATATACATACAAACGTTTGTGCCCACACAAACGTATACACATACACACATATGCATATACACATATATACATATACGTATAGTTATACCCATATATACATATACATACGTATACACATATACATACACATATATATACACATACATACATACATACATACATACATACATACATACATACATACATGTATATATACTTTTCATGGGAGGGTAGGTTACAAACTTTCAAAAATACTTTTAATAAAGATACAGAGTTTCGTAACTTGGCAGGATTTTTTGTATTTAGAAGCATTGAAAACTTTATTACATTAGGCCGTACAAAAATGTCCTGTCTATATACTGCCGTCTAAGATTATTGAAGTAGTTACATGTTAACAAGTAGTGATACTCATCGCCAATATCTAAATGACATAAATGACATAGTCTATTCTCTCTTGGTATTCGCCTCCAACGTCCGGTCTCGACAGGTAACATATGATTTCTGGTTCTAAATTTTACTAAAAATTTTCTAAATTTAGCCGGTACGTTCACAAGATATTTTTCAAAACAAAATTGTGTTTTAAAAAGTCGGTAATTATAACAAGATGTATTATTTTCTATTTGAAATTTCCATTCATTCAAAAATAAATCTATTAGTTTTTGTTTCGTTGCTTTTATCAACCAGTTCTTGTTTGAAAATGTATGCATATCCCAAAAGCCACTGAAACCACATGAAATCAAAATATGGTTAACATTTTCTAACCATTTGAATTTATTACTTATTGAGTGCTGGAAATAAGATAGAGCTACCGCATATAGTTTTGACGATAAAGTATTAGTAGTAGGATATACTAACTTTGACCAGTATGAGATTATACGACATCGAACATCTAATTTAAGTGGCATGACTCCTGTCTCGCCATAAACCATACAATTAGGCGTCGATTTCTTTAAATTTAAAATAAGTTTCAAACATTTAAGCTGCACCTGTTCGAGTATATTATTATTACCCGTTCCAATGACTTCACACCCATAAAGAAGTATTGGTTTCACTGTCTTCTCGAACAAGTCAATTTGTATGTAAACTTTGCTTTCTTCAAAAGGCAAAACATCGCACAATTGCTTGAGCGGCAATATGCTTCTTTGCAGCAAGAAATGAACCACTTCTACTGAAAAGTATACCCAAATATTTAAATTCTTTGACAATCTCTAGGGTTTCATTATTCAATGTAAAAATATAATTTTGAAATCGGCCCTTTGAAAAAATCAGAATTTTTGTTTTACTGCTATTAATTAATAATTTCCAGGTTTCACAATATGAAGCATAAGCAGTTAAAGCATTTTGTAAGTCTTCGGCAGATTCTGCAATGATAACAGAAAGGCGTACAGAAGTACAAAAACCTTAAGAAAAATATACAGTGTATCATTTACATCACTAGCGCATGAAACGCCGTTAATATTACCATTTTGACATAAAAAATCTTCTAAATCGTTCAAAAATATTAAAAACAGCAATGATTTTCCCCTTGTCTAACACCAATATTACACAGGAAAAAACCCGAGCTTTTACAGAAGCGCATGACTTAACGTTACGGTACATACTTTTTACAACATTGTAAGATTTCCAAATTTATATCAAGTAATTTCAATTTGTAAAATAACCCATCTCTCCAGACTGTGTCGAACGCACGCTTTAGATCAATAAAGGCACAAAATAACTTTTTTCGCCTATTTTGTATTAAGTTTATTAACATGTTTAAAGCAAAAATATGATCCACTGTCGAAAATCCTTTTCTAAAACCTGCCTTATTCTGACTTATTTCATCATATTTTTCAATGAATAGTTGTAACCTGTTGTTTATTATACCGGTAAACAATTTACCTAAACAACTCAGAAGGGTTATTGGTCTATAATTCTCAGGATCGGTTGGATCTCCTTTTTGTTTATATATCGGTATTATGTTGCCAACTGACCGATCATGAGGCACTATTCCGGAGTCAAAAATTATATTAAAAAATTTCAACAAAATATCTTTCAAAGTAGGCACTGTATAGCAACTTTGGATATGCTCATTAAGGATCATGTCTAAACCGCTAGATTTATTATTTTTCAAAGAGCGAACCGCCTTTTCAATTTCTGACCATAGTATTGGCACATTTAGTTCTTTGTTATCAGTTTCTAAATTTTCTGCATTAATATCAAAGTTTGTCTCCGGAATATGTTCATGGTCGCCAGAACTATTGATTGACATAAAATATTCAAAACAATTTTCAACTGTGACATTAGCTGAGCTTTTTTTATTTCTATTAAAAAACTTCCAAAATTTGCGTGGGTGTGATTTTTTCATTTGGCGTATTTGTTTAATTTTGGACATTTTATACAATTTTTGTTCGGTAGATAGGGTCTTTTTATACTCTTTACTGCTAAATTTTAAGTTTAATTTATTTGTATCTGATGGTCGAAGCTTATATAGAAATTTCGCCCTATGAAATTTTTTTCTAGCTATTTTACATTTTCTATTAAACCAGTGAGGTGGTTTATTACAATTAGAGTTAGTGTTTTCTCTAATCATACCGAAACTATTCACAGCAGTAGATTTAAATGTAGCTGATAAAGATTCAGCAATATAGTTAATATCTTTCTGCAAAATTGTCTGTCTATTTTCCAAATCAATTATATTATTTAAAATACTACCAAGCATCTTTTCATCTAGTTGTGTTAAGAAGTTTTCGCCATTTTCGCTATCTCACAGCCTTATTCGTTCCGTATAAGTATCGGAGCGTGCAGGTTGAATGGTATGAGATATAGTCAACGTAAGGGAAACAGGATTGTGAGCATCAGATATTAGTCCGCAAAAATCAGACACAATCAAACTGTCAACGTATTGGAATTTCTGGTGATACCAAAAAATAATCTACAGTACTGACATTTTTGCACGTATTACATATATTACTGTTTCCATTTGTCCTGCCGTTCAAGATATAAATACCATTGTCTCGACAAAAGTCAGTAAGTCTATAACCATAATTATTAATACCACTATCAGGATTCTTCTATGCAGTGTCACATACAAACTATTTTCTTCAAAGTACAAAATATCGGTACGGAGACCACCATACAGCTCGCTCATGTCATTAAGTCTGAAAAATTCACGATCCGGTAATACAAAATCTTGTAATTGCAGCGTATGCGAGTTAAAATCCCCTAGCAGCAGTACAGAAGTGCAGTTACTAGAGAACCGTTGCAAAACGGATTTTCCGCTGCATATTCAGAATTCTCAGGTGGTATATATACAACTCCAACATTTTGTGAGACTGCCTGCAAGTTTAAACCATAATACTAATTTACTACTGCTTTCGAGAAATGTAATGTATCTATCAAGATGGCTTTTATAGGCCACCGCAATGCCACCCGATTTCTTTTTAGCAATATGTTTTCTGTGTTTACACACCAGTTTGTAATTAGGTATTGACAAAGCGTCCAAACTATCGGTTTTTGTTTCTTGGAAGCCTATAATATCATAACTTGAAATAAAAGAATTAAATTCAGGAATAAAAAGTTTACTTTTAAGTCCACATGTGTTAAGCGACAACAGTTTTTATAGTTTTCTCGCGGCATGTACCACTGTGTAAACTATTGGTCTTTTGATCAACAGCTCGCCCTCCCACAAAATCCTATTGCAAATATTCGATATTGTCCACGATTATTTCAGAAGAGTCAGACAGGCCCGTTATGCACGAGCTTTTATCACAATGGATCTCCGCATTTACAGTTATTTATCCGTTAACTGCATGGCTGGTTTCTCGCTGCACTTGTGTATTGATATCACTGGGCTGAATTAGCGTATCGTCAGTTTTACTGATCTAAAGAAACAGCCTATCGTCGCTAAGGTAATAACACTTGTAAGCATTAATGCCAGGAATATTATGTTTTTTACAATGCAAAGGTATATGTATAAACAATACAATTGCTTCCTGACGAAGTCATAAATATAATATATAACGACGTTTTTAGCTGACATTTAAATATAAAATATTATATATAACATACTGATTTCACGTAGTTTTTTTTTTATATATAAATTATATATAACTTGATGTTTTCTAGTAGTTTATATATAAATTATATATATATTTTGATGTTTTCTAGAAGATTATATATACATTATATATATAACTTGATTTTTTCTAGTAGTTTATATATATTATTCATGTATAATTTGCTGATTTTTTTCAACTTATAGTTGACACTTAGATTTATTATAACTGTTGCGCGCAGTTTTACGTCATCGTGAGGTAGAGAGCGTTTGAAAAACAACTGGGTCACGGAAAACTCATCGAAAACAGACCAGACAAGGGCAAAATGGATCAAAATTCCTTAAGTGGACATTGCCTTTTTGTAGGGAAAATTTATAATATAGACGTATTTTTTTTAATTTTGCCACTAGGTCCGATCAATATGTTTATTTGTTTCGCCCTCGGGCAATATTACTTGCCTCGGATGACTGCCTATATATATGCTCCGATAATACTTTAGAAAGGTCCCCAGGGTTTCAACTGATGAAATTGTTAAAACCCCTCTAAGATACCCATGTTTCTAATAGAATTGCTTTCTCGTTTATATACCGCTGAGATATTGGCCCCATACAAGGATTAGGACAAACGTGTGACAAACACATACGTGACTGGAAGGACCATTTAGGTGTAAAAAAAGAAATAGTTGTGATTCCGCTACCCGACCGACCCTGTTTCAAACAACCAATTCTGCTATTTTTTATCACTAAAACATGCAAAATAAAAAAGCAAAGCACAGACCCTCAACAAAATACCTGTATTTTTATAAAATTACAAGCCCGATCCTATTCTTTTCTGGAGAAAAAATAGAAAAAAAAAAAAAAAAAAGTTTCTCCTTTCTACCGACCAAATTTTTTTCATTATGTTAGCGGTAACACAGCTATTTTTTTTACGCCTTATTGCACTTGATGAGCCATGTCAAACATGACAAAGTATATCCAAATTAATTAAGGTATTTCCAACCGCTTTGTCTAAGGCAGGGATTCTAGGGGCGGGCGACCCGCGTACGATGCCGCACGCTCACGCGCTCACGTTGCGCATTTGCTTATGGATGCGGGTGCGGGCTGTATGTATATTGCGCGTGCATGGGTCCTTGCCTTTTCGGTGATTTTATTGTCCGCGCTTAACTACTGTCCGTAGCTTTCCTATTACTTTTTGCATAGGTTCTGACCAGCCTGTGCGTATGCGCAGGCTGATGTGAATTGTAGCTTGAAGCATTTTGTTACTTTCCAGATATTGTATTTTATGTTTTACAGCGCATGGCATCTTAATCAGCAACACACAGTCCCAGCAAGCACACATATGCAAGTCATACAAAAGCCCTGGTGAGGCTTGGTTCTATATGGTCACTTTCCTTAAGAATGAAGCAGTACAGGGAATTCGTCAGCCGAACTGAGCGACTGAGCAGGCCATTTTAGGATCGCACTGCTCAGCCCCTTAGCATTGGGAAGGGGCTAGAAAAAGGTCCTCTAAACAATTGCCTGCTTCAAAACTCCTGGATGGTTAACCGCGATCAGCAGGGATCCCACTAAGCGGTCGAACAAGAAAAAAAAACAACAACAAAAAAACAAACAAACAAAAAAACAACAAAAAAAAACCAACAACAAAAAAACAAAACAACAACAACAAAAAACACACACACACACAGACACACACACACACAAAGGTGATAGATACCTTTAACCATCGGCGCATGGAATGTGTGCACTCTGGTAGACAGCGCTGGTTCTGACAGACCTCAGCGAAGAACAGCTCTAGTTGGTAAAGAACTTGATCGATAAAAAGTCGAGATTGCAGCTCTGAGTGAGACTCGCCTTGCAGAGGAAGAGCTTTTAAAAGAAGTTGGTGCTGGTTACACTTTCATCTGGAGTGTGCAGAAGAAAGAAGAGCGGCGTGAAGCAGGAGTAGGATTCGCCATCAAGTCACACCTCGTCAGCAATCTCTCAGGAGTTCCAAAAGGCATAAATGACCGCCTGATGACGCTGAGACTTCCCTTATCTGGCAAGAGGCATGCAACAATTGTAAGTGCCTATGCACCCACAATGACCAACCCAGATGAGGTTAAAGACAAGTTCTATGATGATCTGGATTCTGTGATTTCTGCAGCAACCTGGATAGACAAACTCATTCTCCTCGGGGACTTCAGCGCCAGAGTGGGCACAGCCACGAAACCTAAGAAGGAGTGATTGGAACTGAAGGAGTAGGGAAGTGCAACAGCAATGACCTCCTCCTTTAAAAGAAGTGTGCAGAACATGAACTACTGAACTACCAACACAGTTTGCCGTCTACCAACTCGCAGAAAGAATCATGGATGCACTCTCGCTCCAAACACTGGCATCTGATTGACTATGTCATAGTGCGAAAGAAGGATAGACAGGATGCCAGAGTGACAAAGACTATGTGTGGTGCAGACTGTTTGACAGATCACAGGCTTATTGTCAGCACACTCAACCTGCGCATTCAGCCTTTACGACGACCACAAGGCAAAATGGTGCCAAAGAGATTGGATGTCCCCAAGCTGAAAAGACAGCAAGAGGCAAGCATTCATCAGATATCTACAGCCGTTTAGATGCACTGGAACACAGTTCAGAAGATGTAGATGAGAGCTGGACAGTCTTCAGAGACACCGTTTACTCTTCAACAATGAATTTTATAGGACCAGTATCTCGCAAACACCAAGACTGGTTTGATGAGAATGACAAAGAAATCCAGGGACTCCTTGAAGAGAAGCACCAAAAACACAAGGCATACCTCAGTGATACCAGCTCAGTATCTAATAAGACTGCCTATTTAAACATATGTAATACAGTCCAGACTAGACTCAGAGACATGCAAGACTCCTGGCTAAGAAAAAAGGCTGATGAAATCCTGTACTTTGCAGACAAAAAGGATATGAAGAAGTTCTTTGATGCAATTAAGACATTATATGGTCCCTAGAGCTCAGGAACCACCCCACTCCTTAGTGCAGAAAAGGAAAGGGAATCATCAAGTCTGTGATATTCATCGAAGCATCTCTTTATTGTCAATTGCTGGGAAGATTCTTGCTAGAGTCCCACTAAATCGATTGTATTGAATGTCCGGGCTTCTACCAGAAAGCCAGTGTCAGGAGAGACAGAGGAACAATTGACATGATCTTCACAGCAAGACAGCTTCAAGGGAAATGCCAGGATCAGAATGTGGACCAGTACATGACCTTTGTTGACCTTACCAAAGCATTTGACACAGTCAGTCGTGAGGGACTTTGGAAAATTATGGCAAAGTTTGGCTGTCCTGCCAAATTCATAACAGTGGTGCGGCAGTTCCACGATGGTATGCTTGCAAGGGTCCAAAATGACGGCGAGTTTTCTGATCCATTCCCTGTGACAAATAGAGTTAAGGCTGTGTACTAGCTTCAACACTGTTCAGCATGATGTTTTCTGCCATGCTTACAGATACTTTCCAGGATGGTGACAATGGTATACCTATAAGGTATCGCTTTCATGGGAAACTTTTCAGCCTAAGAAGCTTGCAAGCTAAATCCAAGGTACAGACAGAGGTGCTAGATGAGTTCCTCTTTGCTGATGACATGGCAAAGGATGCTCCACAGAAGAGAAAATGCAAAAAGGTGTGGATCAAGTACCCGATTCACGTGACAGCTATGATCCACAATCAGCATAAAAAAGACTGAGGTAGTATATCAGCCAGCACTTGGAAAGCCTTACAAGGAGCCTACCATCACAGTGAAAGGTCAACGATTGCAAGTGGTAGACAAGTTCACCTACCTTGGAAGCACATTGTCTAGAGTTGTGCACATTGATGATGAAGTCAATGCTAGAATTGCCAAAGCTAGTGCAGTATTTGGCCGGCTACGTGGAAGTGTTTGGGACCGAAGTGGAATCAGACTTGACACAAAGCTGAAAGTACACAGATCCGTGGTGCTGCCAACACTATCAAACGCATGCGAAACTTGGACGCTTTACCAACGGCATGCCAAAAGACTGAACCACTTCCGTACAAGCTGTCTTCGAAAACTTCTAAAGATCTAGTGGCAAGACAGGATTCCAGACACAGAAGTCCTGAAAAGGACAGGGATGCAGAGTGTACATACTCTTCTGAAATTGGCACAGTTAAAATGGACAGGCCATGTTACCAGAATGCCTGATGAACGTTTGCCAACGAAAATCATCTATGGAGAACTACAAATAGGAAAACGTTCCCGTGGTGGTCAGAAGAAGCGATACAAGGACACCCTCAAAACCGCCCAACATACCAACAGAGTCGTGGGAACAGATTGCACAGGATCGAACAAAGTGGCGAGGCCTCATAAGAAGGGGTGTTGGCGATTACGAAGCAAAAAGAATCTGCAAAGCCGAGAAGAAACGTGCGCAGCGTTAAGCCAGAGCTAAGGCATCACTTAAATAGAGCTTTCTTCCTCAGACCCCTCTTGCGCTATCTGCAGCAGACAGTTTAGAGCTAAGATTGGTATCATCAGCCATCTTAGAACACACAAATAATAACACTTCACGCATTTGATTAGGATTGGTAATGACACACGAACGAACATTTTAGGTTTATATCCGAGTAACATGACCATGACCCCAAACTTAATACAGACTTATGACGTCGTTCGGACTCCGTGTGACGTTTTAACGTTGTATACTATGTATATGTATTTATTGCTGCTAAATAATGTCGCCATATTTTACGCCTTATTACTATTATTTATTCCCCTGATAAGTTACAAACGAAACCAATAGGAAATATTATAATTAATAGGCTATACCTTGTGATGTTACTTTTCTTTTCTATTTTGGGAGCCTTTATGCGAACCGATTTTATTATGTATTTCTGTATTAAGAGTAGCATCGGGACGCAGGGTGAAGCTAGCTGGCTGTAAAAATGCTTTAAATCCCCCGGTGGTTTATTCTACTAACCGTTCTAAGGCGGTGGTCCCGGTGTTAGTCTTATTCTTTGTTGCTTTGTGATTTATTCTACTAGGCGATTTGTTTTAGTTTTGCCTTGTGTTATTTTGTTTTTGTGTTTTTCAATCCTTTGAGCATTTGGATTACCTCGCTGGGGGAAGAGAAAGCTAGTCTTAGTGCTTTTCGTACGTTTGCTGGATTTGCGCTTGTTTGGTTTTGTCTGTTTTCTCTTCCTCTTGGTGTCTGGAAAGGGCTGCGGCTTGTGATTGTAGCACTCCCTGGACTGTCCTCTTATCTTTTTTGCTTGAGTTAAACTGGTTTCAGTCAACCTTTTTTTCTCTTGGCCGTTTCAAGACGATTCCATTTTTGCAGTTCTTCTTTGTTTGTGCGTTGGTGGTTTCAAATGTTTTACTTGTTTTGTGATTATTCTGCATCTCTCCATGTTTTGGTGCCCCGGGAAGTCTGTACTTCGTGACTGTGGCTTTGCTTTTCCTGAGTATCTTTACTTATATTTTTACTATTTACTCATGCGCTATATCTGATACATGTCCCTTCGCTTTATTTTCGTTGGTATGTGTTTCTGTGACATCGTTTCGTGTCATTGTAGCTTGTTTGGTGTCTAGTGATGGCTGTGTTCAATGACTATTGTCTTTCCTAGGTATTTCAATATTTGTATTATCTGAAAAGATGGTTGCATTTCCTGGGTATCTTCACTTATTTTGCAGCGCAGAAAATAAACAAACATACTCTGTTTTCGGGTGTGGCGAAGGTGTCGTGTATCTTACGTCACCGGGCGTCCAACTGATATTGGCTTACAGTTGGACAAGGCTTGCTATCCTTGTAGCAGGTAAGGATAGAGGAGATCTTTTTTCTTCTGTTTCTTTACTTTCATTTATTTTCCTTTCTCTCCTGTCCCTCTCTTTCATCTCCTCTACTATCTTCTATCTCTTTTCTCCCTTTCTCCGGGAGACGACACAAAATGACCCACAAGGGTTGACGTGTCGTTAAGCACCAACACAATCAATCAATCCTAGAAACGAATATGCAAACATTATCTTCTCTAGGTTTGTTAGTTTTCGCGGCGGTGACTTTGACCTTGACATTATTAAACAAAATACATCTTCATTGAAGCCATATTGGAATTGTTCGTTACAAGAAATAGTTCACAATTCATTGTACTTTTAACTTTGATTTGCTAATTCTACTGATGGGTTAGGAAAAGACAAAATATAAAATATTATATGTCATTCACCTGGACATCTCATGATCACGTATCAGATTTTTATATTCCTTTTTGATTGGTAAAACAAGGGGTTACACTGTCCTACTCACACACACACGTTCGCACACACACACACGCACGCACGCACATAATTGCACAAGACTTTATGCAAACTGAATTTTTATGTATTTCTGTATTAAGCGTAGCATCGGGACACAGGGTGAAGTTGGCTAGCTGTAAAAGTGCTTTAAACCCCATCCCTGGTGGTTTACTCTACTGACCGTTCTAAAGCGGTGGTCCCGGTGTTAGTCTTACTCTTTGTTGCTTTGTGGTTTATTTTACGAGGCGATTTGTTTTATGTATTACCTTGTGTTTGTGTTTGTGTTTGTTCTTGTGTTTTTTAGTTCTTTTAGCATTGCGATTACCTCGCTTTGGGAAGAGAATGCTTTTCTTACGTTTGTTCGATTTGCGCTTGTTTGGTTTTGTCTGTTTCCTCTTCCTCTTGGTGTCTGGGAAGGGCTGGGGTTTGTGATTGTGGCACTCCCTGGACTTTTCTCTTATTTTTTTTGCCCGTCGATATTTCGATGCTCAGAACTCTTCAAATGTTTTTTTTTCCCAGTAAAAGGTATCTTTCTAGCCAGCAGAACGATTTACCACAACAGTTTCCAAGGTGGACTTTTCTCTTACCTTTTGTTTTCCAAATATGCAGTATTTACGAAGTGTAGGTATATGGCATTTGGTTGATTTGGTTTTATTTTTCAAACGTCTTACCGTGTTTTCATCCTATCACCGGCTTCAAATAACTTGATTAACTTTAACTGGTCATCAGGCTCAGCCGAACCTATTTCTACGGTGTAAAAACGGTCAATCCAAGCCTTTGTATCGATGTCGTTAGTGTAAATATAAACAGGTAGCTTTAGTTAGTCGGTACGACTCCATTGTCTTAGAATACTGGCAAACTTGCAGGTCGGCCTGTAGATTATCACTGATTTGTTGTTTTCCAGCAGCAGTTGCTAGATTTGCTCGACAAATATGACGTTGACTCATAAGATCCTGATATATTTGGCCAGCTCACACGTTCGATACTGACAGTTTTATTTTCCAGCTTTTATTAATTGCTCTGTCTGTAACAGATTGTAACAAATATTGGCGACTATTTGCACAACACAGGAAAACTTGGGTCATATCAGATATTTTATTGACAAAGACTGGATGCTACACTGACATTATATGGACTGAGGCACGCAAGAAAATGTCTCGGAGTATGTGCGATCAGTCATGATCCAACAGTTTGATCGCAATATTTCTCTTCACTTGGAGTTAAGTAGTTCAGGGCAGCAGGAAGAACAAGATCTATTTAAAATGCGGTTCCTGATTGTAATCTATAGCTTTTATGATGTACGAGGGTTGCTTGAAAACTTTTGTAAATGACATGTTTTCTCTGCGAGGTATTAATTAAAAGTTAATATATTTTGTCTAGTTACCTTCAAAATATTCCCTTTTATTTAGAACACATCGTTTTAATCTTTTAATCCAATTTTAAAACAATTTTCATACTCATCTCTGGGTACACCCATAAGAAACTGATAAACTGCAGTCCCCAATGCACTTCTGGACCTATATCTCCTACCAGATATGTATTGTTTTCAATTTCTTAAAGAGAAAAAAAATGCACGGATCCAGGTCTGGGCTATAGGTAGGGTGCAACAATGCATTGACCTTTCAGATTTCAAAACCTGTGCTATAGCTGAGGATTAGTGGGCTGTAGCATTGTCATGTAACAAATGGACATGCTAAAGACCGTTTTTTTGACGGTTTTTTTTTTTTTTTTTTTTTTTTTTTTTTTATTTTATTTTATTTTTGTTCGCAAGTTTTTCAGAATCACAGTCGTATATAAGTTTCTATACACACTCCTACGTTTTGGAACAGCAATATGCATGAGTGGCCAAGAATTTCTGAAGAAAATCGCGTATAACACTTTCTTTGCTGTCAATGTTCGTTTAGCAATACTTGGCCTTTTGCATGTTTTAGAGCCTATATCCTGTTATCAACTTTCCGCTTTGGCTCATAAAAATGGACCCATGTCTCATCACCAGTTATAAGACTGTCAAACACCTTTTTCTGATATTTTGGGTATTCAGCAGTTGCTTTGCCATTTGCACCCTCGTACGTTTCTGCTCATCGGTGAGCAAATGGGGGATCCAGCGAGTATTTATGTTGGTAACCTTAAGACGTTGACAGATGTTAAACCCAAGTTTGCAATTTGTGCCAGCTGTCTGACAGTGGAACGCGCATCTTTCTCAATAATGGACTTGATCTTATTAATGTTAGATTTGGTAACTGCAGACCTGGGTTTTCCTGATTAAGGGGCATCTTTGACTGATTCCTTACCGGAACTGAATTTTGTAAACCACCTATAAACTTTGGAAAATAACATTTGTTTATCCCCATAAACCATACATATCCCATCATGCATGCTTTTGGCGCTGAATGCTAACTTACAGCGGGCTTTTATATAATCCCTTATTTCAGCAACATTTTCTATTCGTTTATGTCTATGACTAAACCTGAAAGCAATCGAAATTGCAAAAGAACCAGCTTGTGGATTTCAAGTATATTTATACATAATGTACATTAATGATCAGTCATCCGTTTCGTATTTTTTCGTATTTTTCGTATTTTTGTACAGGTAAATTCCGAGATTGTCGAGTATACATTGCGCTTGTAAAACTTTTCGAACATGCTTCGTAAGCCCCATGCGCAGATGTTCAAGATACACTATCAAAACTTAGCTTTATACCTTTATATCTTATTTCATGCAATATCGGTGCCCAGTTTCGCCTTGTCCATTCTTTTAGCTTCTTTATTTTCCATTACATAAGCACCACTTGCTAATGCCAGTCCTTATAATACGAGTTTATGTCATGACTAAATTAACACACAAATAAAAATACATGTATATTTCGGCTTGAACATAATAATTAGGTTGACGTTTACAACAAACTTTGATAATTGTCTGATGTTATCGTACGAAACTGTTTGACTGAAGATTTTGAGCCCTGACGAGCTAATTCATAACTGCAAATTATTATGCTGTAACATTGAAAGAAAGCACGATTGAATACGGATTTAGCCGATCTAGATAGCCGATAGTAGAACGGAAAAGTATTTGCGTATCTGAACTGGTGACTAATGTACACAGTGTACACAAATGATCAGTCATCCGTTTCGTATTTTTACGTATTTTTCGTATTTTTGTACAGGTAAATTCCGTGATTGTCGATTATACATTGCGTTTGCAAAACAATTCGAACATCCCTCGTACGCACATGCGCAATTGTTCAAGATACACTATCAAAACTTAGCTTTATACCTTTATATCTTATTTCATGCAATATCGGTGTCCAGTTTCGCTTCGTCCATTCTTTTAGCTTCTTTATTTTTATTTACATAAGCACCATTTGCTAATGCCAGTTCTTATAATACGAATTTATGTCATGCCAAAATTAGGGGTTGAGATGATTGCACACCAGACTGTGCATAAAAGAAAAAAGTGCGAAAGTAGTCAATTTTAGGTAAAATATTGATACTTATACTTACAGAATAGATTTAAAGAATACTATACTTTAAATCACTCTGAAAGGAGGATTAAGATAATCAAAAAATATTTTAAACAATTATTCCAAAAATTAGAGATTTAAAAATATCAATATTTTACCCAAAAATGACTACTTTCGTACTCTAGTATTAATATGTTCGGCCTGAATACGTCCCTCTTTCTCATAAGTCAAACGGCATAGTAAAACACATATAATCACAAACACTATGATGAAATAACTCACAGGTTTTACGGACACTCTGAAGTCAGAACAATTTAAATCTCACAAACGGGATCACAATGTGCCCAACCCACAGATATTGACAGTCAGGAGCTAACCTTCTGAAACAGACTGAGGAGGGGGTCGTCATTTAGTCTGAGGACCGACCCACCATCGAATTACTCTCTAAAACGGCCAGACATTTTGTATAACTTTATATTCGTAAATATTTGCATACTTGCCATGAATGAGAATATAGTATAGATAAACCATCATTATGGTCGAGGTTTTGGGTATACTGTTATTATACCATAGTTTGGTGACCTTTCACTGTCTGACCCCAAACGAGGCGGAGCCGAGTTTGGATCAGACAGTAAAAAGTCACTAAACTATGTTATAATTTACAATATTCCCCAAACCGAGACAATGACATGGTTTATCTGTTTTAACAAATGTATGGGACTGTTTGTTTTTTTCTTCCGTAGTACCTCATATGGGGTATACATATCTCAATATTAGATTCGCCAGAGCTTCTTCAAATCTTAGTGACTTTAACTGCCCTTACTGCCAAACTTCTTAGGCAGGGCTATCGTCATTTTAAACTTCGTGAGGCTTTTTCCAAATTCTATCACAGACACAGTGCCTTGGAAGAAAAATATAGCGTCAGTCTGAAAACACTTCTGCAACAAGGTATATCGGAACCAGAATTTTACGGTGACTTAGTGTACAGATTTAGAAAAAAACTGTGGGAAAATCTAACTTTTCGGAGCAATTCAGAAAAAGAATCGGCTATAGCCTGAATATTATGCGGCAGACTGCATGCCTAGTTGTCAACCCAATCATTGTTGATAGCTATGCTTTACTCTTTAATTGCACGACGGCGGTTCGGGCCTCAGACTCAATGACGGCCTCTTCGTAAAACTTTAACCAGTGGGTTGGGGCTTGACGATATGTCTTTGGCTTGGCCCGCCGTGGTTCAACTATTGGTTTTCATTTACTCTGGCATACAGTAGAATTAACCATGAGTACTCGTCTTTGTTTATCATTGTGATTAATTTGATTTTTATGTTTTCGCTTTGATGCATTGACTGAGTTGGAAGCCTTTATGCGATCCGAATTTTTATGTATTTCTGTATAAAGAGTAGCATCGGGACCCAGGGTGAAGTTGGTTAGCTGTAAAAGTGCTTTAAACCCCCGGTAGTTTGTTCTGCTGGCCGCTCTGGGGCGGTGGTACCGGTGTTAGTCTTACTCTTTGTTGCTTTGTGGTTTATTCTACGAGGCGATTTGTTTTATGTCTTACCTTGTGTTATTTTGTTCTTGTGTATTTCAGTCCTTTTGGCATTGCTATTACCTCGCTTGGGGAAGAGAGTGCTTTTCGTACGGTTGCTGCATTTGCGCTTGTTTGGTTTTGTCTGTTTCCTCTTCCTCTTGGTGTCTGGGAAGGGCTGCGGTTTGTGATTGTTGCACTCCTTGGACTTTTCTCTTACCTTTTTTTTTTTTTTTTTTTTTTGCAAAATAATAGTTTTATTTATTTCTTTTGTTCTTCAGGTGTACTTAAGAATAACTGTCTGCGGCCATCTTTTTTTTTTTCCAATCAGAATGATTTTATCTGTTTTTATCTACAAGTCTCCCCGATGCTTCCTACCAAGTTTCAAGTCTATTGGCCTTTCGTTTAAGGAGAAGAAGTGAAAAATAGACTTTCAAGATGGCGGCCATTTTGGATTCCAAATCGAAACGATTTTAGCTATTTTAGACCTACAAGTCTTAGATGCTTCCTACCAAGAACCAAGTCAATTGGCCTTTTGGGTCAGGAGAAGAAGCAAACAGTAGATTTTCAAGATGGCGGCCATGGCCATCATGGATTTCTGAGCGGAACAATTTTGCTATATTTTTAATCTTAAAGTCACCCGAATGCTTCCTACCAAGTTTCAAGTCAACTGGCCCAGGGGTGTAGGAGATGTAGGCTTTAAAGCAAATTGTTGACGCCGCACGACACACAAAACTGTGATTTGACCTAGTGACCTATGTTTTGACCCCACACGACCCAGTTTCAAACTGGACCGACATTTTGTCAAGGACATTACTCTGAGAAAGCCTGAAGTTGATTAGGTCGAAAACGTGGTCTATAGAGTGCTCACAAGCAATCTTGACAATCAAGGAACATAACTCTGCCATCGTTGGTCCGATCTGACATATTTTCCAACTCGTCCGAGATTTTATGCATGTCATTATTATCCACATTTCAAGCCAATTGGCCTTTCGGTTCAGAAAAAAATAAGATAATAGATTTTCAAGATGGCCGCCACCTCCGATCGGAACGATTTACACTACTTTTGATCTACAAGTCACTCCGATGCTTCCTACTGAGTTTCAAGTCAATTGGCCTTCGGTTCAGGAGAAAGAGCGAAAAATAGATTTTCAAGATGGCCGCCACGGCAGCCATCTTGGATTTCCGATCGGAGCGATTTTTAGCTATTTTTAATCTACATGTCACCCCGATGGGTCCTACCAAATTTCCAGTCAGTTGGCCGAAAAATATCGATCGGAATGATTCTAGCTAGCTACAAGTCATCCCGATGCTTCCGACCGAGTTTCAAGTCAGTTGGCCGCCACGGCAGCCACCTTGGATTTCCGATCGAAACGATTTTAGCTACTTTTGTTCTACAAGTCACCCCGATGCTTCCTACTAAGTTTCAAGTCAGTTGGCTTTTCGGTTCAGGAGAAGAAGCGAAAAATAGATTTTCAAGATGGCGGCCATGGCAGCTATCTTGGATTTCCGATCGGAACGATTTTAGTTATTTTTGATCTGCACGTCACCCCGATGGGTCCTACCAAATATCTAGCCAAGTGGCCTTTTGGTTCAGGAGAAGAAGCGAAAAATAAATTTTCAAGATGGCCGCCATGGCGGCCACCTTGGATTTCCGATCGAAACGATTTTAGCTATTTTTGGTCTACAAGTCACCCCGAGTTTCGATCGGAACGATTCTAGCTATTTTGATCTACTAGTCACCCTGATGCTTCCTACCGAGTTTCAAGTCAGTTGGCCCATCAATCTGGAGAAGAAGCGAAAATGGATTTTCAAGATGGCCGCCACGGCAGCCACCTTGGATTTCCGATCGAAACGATTTTAGCTGTTTTTGTTCTACAAATCACCCCGATGCTTCCTACCAAGTTTCAAGTCAGCAGACTTTTTTTCTCTTACCTTTTTTAGGTTCAGGAGAAGAAGCGAAAAATAGATTTTCAAGATGGCGGCCAAGGCAGCCATCTTGGATTTCCGATCGGAACGATTTTAGCTGTTTTCGATCTACAAGTCACCCAAATGCCTCCTCTCGTTTCGAGTCAATTGGCTCAGGGGTGTAAGAGGAGTAGACTTTTAAAGCAAATTGTTGACGCCGTACGACGCACGACGCTATGATTTGACCTAGTGACCTATTTTTGACCCCACATTACCCAGTTTCGAACCTGACCGACATTTTGTCAAGGACATAACTCTGAGAAAGCTTGAAGTTGATTAGGCTGAAAACTTGGTCTGTAGAGTGTTCACAAGCAATCTTGACAATCAAGTGGACATAAGTCTGCCATCGTTTGTCCGATCTGCCCTATTTTCAAATTCGTTTGAGATTTTATGCACGTCATTGTTATCTGCAAGTTTTATGAAGATCCAACAAAAAATGAAGAAGCTACGCTGTTCACAAGGTCGATAATGGCCACTTTTGAAAATCAAGGGGACGTAACTCTGCCATTGTTAGTCCGATCTAATCCATTTTCGAACTCGTCCGAGATTTTAAGCATGTCATTCTTATCTGCAAGTTTCATGAAAGTCCTGCAAAAAGTGAAGAAGCTACGCTGTTCACAAGCATTTTCCCATAGTAAACCTATGGGACCTATCAGTTGCCATAGCAATCAAAGTTCTGAAGCAATTTTCCTATACACATGCAAGCAATCCCCAACCAAAGATATGCTACAGATAATATTTGGTTGAGATCTGCTAGTAGAGACTGCAAAGATATTCTAGTTCGATAGTATGTACGACGACGGACGACAGAGGCTGCCATCCTATAAGCTTCCCCGGAGCCTTCGGCTCAGGTTAGCTAAAAAAGGGCGGGATGTTGCACCATTTTAGTGCACAAAGGGAATACTAAATTAATAAAACTATTCTTTTGCCAGAAAACAACAACAAGAGGGCCCAGAGGGCCCTAATTCGCCCCCCCCCCCCCCCCCTGAGTGTCATTGTCTCTAGTATATTCTAAAAGACTATGATTTCTCTTCATAGGACTAGGTATGTTTAAAACTTGTTGAAAATGAATGTTTTCGGATGAGAGGCTGGGGGTGCTGGACAGAAGCATGATCGCATGGTGCCTTATTGTTGAATAGGCATGTGAACTAGATGAAGCTATATAACACAATATCAAAGGCCAGGGCCTTCTGGTTTCTGCCAAAAAGATTTTTAAAGGTTTTCCCTATGTAAGTATACATAAAACAAGATGGCGGCCATGGCGACCATCTTGGATTTCCAATAGGGAAGATTTTCGCTATTTTTTATCTACAAGTCACCCCGATGCTTCCTACCAAGTTTAAAGTCAACAAGCCTTTCGATTCAAGAGGAGAAGCGAAAAATAGATTTTCAAGATGGCCGCCATGGAAGATATCTTGGATTTCCGATGAGAAAGAATTTAGCTATTTTTGACCTATGTCAACCCGATGCTTCCTACCAAGTTTCGAGTCAACTGGCTTTTTCAGTTTAGGAGAAGTAGCAAAAAATAAATTTTCAAGATGGCTGCAAAGGCAGCCATCTGGATTTCCGATCGGTACGATTTTAGCTATTTTTGATCTACAAGTCATCCCAATGCTTCCTACCAAGTTTCGAGTCAACTGGCCTTTCAGTTTAGAAGAAGAAGCAAAAAATTGATTTTCAAGATGGCCGCCATGGCTGGCGGTCATCTTGGATTTCCGATAGGGACGATTTTAGATATTTTTGATCTATTAGTCACCCCCAATGCTTCCTACCAAGTTTAGAGTCAACTGGCTTTTTGGTTTAGGAGAAGAAGCGAAAAATAGATTTTTCAAGATGGCCATCATGGCGGCCATCTTGGATTACCAATCGGCACGATTTTAGCTATTTTTGATCTACAAGTCACCCCGATGCTTCCTACCTAGTTTAAAGTCAATAAGGTATTCGGTTCAGGAGAAGAAGCGAAAAATAGATTTTGAAGAATGGCGGCCATCTTGGATTTCCGATCGGAAAGATTTTAGCTATGTTTGATCTATAAGTCACCCCAATGCTTCCTACCAACTTTGGAGTCAATTGGCTTTTTGGTTTAGGAGAAGAAGCGAAAAATAGATTTTCAAGATGGTCACCATGGCGGTCATCTTGGATTTCCGATCGGCACGATTTTAACTATTTTTGATCTACAAATCACCCCAATGCTTCCTACCTAGTTTAATGTCAAAAAGCCTTTCGGTTCAGGAGAAGAAGCGAAAAATAGATTTTCAAGATGGCCGCCATGGTGGCCTTCTTGGATTTCCGATCGGAAAGATTTTAGCTATTTTTGATCTATAAGTCACCCCAATGCTTCCTACTAAGTTTGGAGTCAATTGGCTTTTGGGTTTTGGAGAAGAGATTTTCAAGATGGCCGCCATGGCAGCCATCTTGGATTTCCAATCGGCACGATTTTAGTTATTTTTGATCTACAAGTCACCCCGATGCTTCCTACCAAGTTTGGAGTCAGTTGGCCTTTCGGTTCAGGAGAAGAAGCGAAAAATAGATTTTCAAGATGGCCACATGGCGGCCATCTTGGATTTCCGATCGGAACGATTTTAGCTATTTTTGTTTTACAAGTCACTCCGATGATTCCTACCAAGTATCGAGTCAATTGGTCCAGGGGTGTAGGAGGAGTAGGCATTTAAAGCAATTGTAGACGCCGCGCGACGCACGACGCACGACGGACGACGGACATTGACTGACCACAATAGCTCACCATGAGCACTTCGTGCACAGGTGAGCTAACAACAACAATAGCCCTATACATTGATTCAAACAGAAAACAGATAAACAATGTTATTGCCTCGGTTTTTGGAATACTGTTAATAATATCATAGCTGGGTGATCTTTTACTGCCTGACCCAACCTCAGCTCCGCCTCGTTTAGGATCAGACAGTGAGTGAAAGGTCACCAAACTATGGTATAATTTACAGTGTACCCAAAACCAATTACTTTTTGGGGTTGGAGGGGAGAGTGGGGAGATGGAGGTGGTAGATGTACTTGATTCGTTGTCTATGCACATTATGTTTCAGCCTATACATACATTTAAAGCCGAAACAACGGTAGTGTGATCACAGATTTAGCAGTTAATAATTTCTTTCTTATCCATTTTCCTTCTTATATAAATGAGATTGCTAATATGATGGTTGATTCATAAAGTCACAAAATGAGTCAGCTGTTTAACTTTTGTTTTGTCCATAGTCCCTTTTATGCGCATGTTTTGTTTTTCTACTTTCATACAGTTCCAGATGAGGCACTTGTTTCAATCAAAAACATATTGATAGTTTCTTTTTTCCCCCATTAAAGCATCTGTTGTTGGAACTTATTAAAAGCGACTCGGTTACATAGCACATGTTTTGTGGAACAAAAAAAGAAACATATTGATCTGGATCTCCAATTACTCGTATCTGGCATTATATGTATGTACCATTTGTTTTCTCTAAAGATATATGAAGCGAATTCAGTTATCTGTGAGTGAGATAAAAAGCTATTTATCGACTTTCAGTGCACCTATAATCATACGGGAAATTATGGATTTGTTCATAATTTTTGCCAATTAAGCAAATGACTGAATAATTCTTTGTATCGTATGAAGACTTCCATACAATTTTCTTGGAAACTTATTACTACTAGCCAAATTACCATGTGAATTTTATATGAACCAAGGCACAACATTTCCTGCAATATTGCAGGTGCGCCCAGAAAAGACCCCGATCAGCCTGTGTAGAGAAGACAGAGCAGCCTGCGTATCCACGCAGAGATCATGGCACTCAGTGGCTACTCAAGGGTCCAACGCATCCTCGGGCGGACAGCGAAGACTTATCTGCGCATCCGGATGCGCATCCTGATCTGTGTCTTCGCTGGGCGCACATGCAATGTTGTAGGAAATACTTTGTCCTGGCTGATATTGATATACTTGCGTTGAACTTGGTACACATTAACTTGAACTGCATCAACACAACCTATGTCTTGTTATGAACTAAACTTATTTGATACTGATGACCACTTGCACACTCAAATAAAGTGAGTAGAAACTGACCCGAGAGTCACAGACTTACGCACCAACTGTATCTCAAATACCAGTACGAAAAAAAGGTAAGAGAAAAGTCCAGGGAGTGCCACAATCACAAACCGCAGCCCTTCCCAGACCCCAAGAGGAAGAGGAAACCGACAAATCTAAACAAGCACAAACCGAACAAACGTACGAAAAGCACTAAGATTAGCTCTCTCTTTCCCAAGCGAGAAATACTGATCAAGCCCCGACCAAACTCCGATTTATAAACTTGACCCGTCTCTGGTTTGCTTTATCATTGACTACCTCTTGGCCAAATCATTTTTACATTTCTATAGAGTTAAGTTTCATATGAGAATGTGAAATTGATACAAAAATTACAAATTTCTATCTTTAATAATAGAGCTGTTATTTGAAAAAAAAAATAAAATTCCTTTTTTATGGTAGTTGCTAATTTTGTTTTCCTTACCTACACTGCCATTAAAATGGCAACGATTATAAAATTATCCATGGTGATAAATACTTCTCATTTCTTTTATCTTTTTCTTCATCCATAATTACCGCAGAATGCCGATAACATTTTATGGCTTCATGCTGCTGAAATGAATAGCTTTATGGGTTTGGACCAAGGGATAGTTGTCTATCATTGTATAATAACATAGCGTTTCTCAGCTCTTGGCTTTCATTGGAAGGTTTTTTGATTATTTTTGCTTAATTATTTCATAAAAGAAGAATTCTTATTTGCTGTCCAGTATACAATGGAACAGAAGGGGCACGGTCTTGAAAGGCTGGCCTTACTTTAATCCAGATTTCTGTCTATAGTCATGAGAAAATGAAGAATAATTGATCTCAAACAATTGTGGCTTATTTCTGAAAGCTGAAAATCAAGAATCTGAGAAAACTTGAATGGATTCAACACTTTTATTTCTGGGCAAAACTAAATGAAATTTGGCATATTTAAAGTTTGATATATTGTCTCCAAAACCATATCACAGTTTTTTTTGTAACTCCTTCCATTTAGAATTTGTATGATCTTTTTGAAATGAATGTCTGAAAAAAATTACTGTGAAAAATTGATTAAGCTGTAACTTTACATCTAAACATTTTTTTTTTCAAAATTTTGTGACATGGTTTTGTTCATTAACACCTCTTCAGTCTTCCCAAAACATGGAGCTCTGTGGTGGTCTTTGCTTTGATACTGAATCTAATGTTGACAGGGCTTTAAGGCGTATTTTGCTTACCATCTTTTACATACTACATTCAGATAAAAAATAAAGCATTTAAAAAGTATGAAATCTAAGCTTTGAAATGATATATAACATGGTGATGTTACTGCTTGGAAAAAGGCTAAAAATAGGGTATAAACGTGGTTGGGAGCATTTGGGTGAACTGTATCCTTAACGCGCGCACACTAACGTTCTTTGTTTTACATAGATAACTAATATTAATATCTAATAGATTAATGTTTTTGCAAACCGAATTCTCTTATTTTTTCTCTACAACTTGTCCATGGAGTACCTCAGTCATTTTGACATGTTTGATATATTAAATGCGCAACGCATGAAAAGAATCTTTTCCGCCATAAGCGAAGCATGAATGCACATATCAGTAAACTACAGTCTATGCATCTGCGCAGTGTGACAACTACCATCTCTGTTCTTCCATATATTCTATATAATCTATCAAGAGAATCTGCATGAAGACAACAAATGCACAGGTCAGACGACGTAAATGGACAGGTTTATACAAGCCGCCGCTTCCCGCATTATCACACAAAGGTCATTTTCTCAAGTTGCGAATGAAGTTTTGTTTGTTTGTGTTGAGGTTTTACGGCTCAGTCAACCCAATGGGGTCATGTCGAGCGCGGTCAGTTTACCTAACCACACGTTTATTGGGCAGGCTTAGTCCTCTAAGCGGTTAACCAGTATTGTGCACATTCTTTCGCCAGAAACTGACAACTGCCCTTCTTGAATCAACGGAAGGGAGAGAATGACCGTAGAAAATATTTCATGATCAATCTCCACGAAAGAATGTTGCCGACCTCGGCGGGAGTTGAACCCGCGACCTCCTGGTCTCCAGTTGGACGGCGCATCCAACTGAGCCACCGAGGCCGGCTGCGACTGAAGTTTAGTGAAATAGAAGATAAATACAGCAGGAATGCATGAAAGGTAAATGTAAGGGAACATTTTATGATAATGTTTGGACAAGTTATTCAACAGTGAGGAGAATCTAATGAGTACTCATAACGTTTTGTGAAAATGTCAAATTATATCAGAACTTCCATGAAATATGGGCCATATCTATTCTACTGAGAAATCCTGGTAACATAGTATTATCTATGATTACAAAACTGAATGCTAGTAAAAAAATTTTAATAATGTCTCTGATTATTACATAAAAATATATGCGCACAGTATGAGAATTTGTCAACTATGGGACAAAGATAACTGATTACATGAAACGTCTGAAATCCTCTACTGCTTTCACACTGATATTACTTGGAGACAAACTATTCCAACGTACAATAGTACGGCGGCATATTGAACAAAAAGAATGACCCTTGACAGCAATGAACATACTCACAAAACGAAAACCAGCTGAAATGTAAAGTTTTCAGGGCCAGATTAGCTAGTTTCAGCAAATAAGGTCTCATAGTGACCCTCATACAAATATTCAAACATCCTGGTATGGGCTTAGTGATCTCAAAGGGCCAGAAAGTATAAACTACACTATAGCGAAATATGAGGAGACATATACGTCTGCCACATATCGCTAACACCAGCTCTGGTAAAGATAAATAAATTCTAAAAGAAATGACCCTGTGAGAGCAATTGATACGTTCACAAAACTAAGGAAAGCACTGTAGGCGCTGGTGGCCTGGGCATCAGAAGGCCCGGGGGCTTTAGAGCTCACCAGATTTCAAATCAACACACAATCTGTAAAGGCTAATATGATAAATATTTCAATAGAAAGTCTCAGCCTCATAGAGGATATGGTTTCTGAGGTAATAATTTTAAGGATTTCTTTCTATTTTCCATGGCAATCAGTAAAATAAAGCCCTATTGCTGCTTTATAAGATTTTTCAAGGAACATTACAATATATGTTTTGTCAAAGTATCTGCAATTGCTTGGCAGTAAATACTTCCTAATTATAAGTATATGGAAACTGTAACTAGCATAGCAACCAAACGGAAGTGTCGATTTTCATAAAACATAAAACTTTCCATTCCCCAGCCCAGATGAAATTCTGGCTCAATTTGCCTCATGGTGTCAGAGGAGATGTTGTCTAAAAGTGTTGACGATGAAAGACTATTTCGGCGACAACAACGGCTTTTTCGTAGCCTTCTGCTGTCACTGGATACGTATCAATGAAAACAAAAGAGCTAGTTTTGTTCATGGTTTTATTAATTATAACATGAAAGTAAAATACATGCTTTCAACTGATTATGATCAGAAGAAAGAAATACTCCTGAAGACATACGAGGGTCCTGCAAAAAGTTTTGTCACAGGGTTCGGATTACTTCAGAGCTACGTTTTATCAAACATATTTTTATTACAAACCTTCAAAGTATTCCCCCTTTACTGAAACACATTTTTGTAATCTTTTTACCCAGTCGCGAAAAGCAGATAGACTTCTTTTGGTATCTGTTGGAGACACTGATAAATAGCGCTGCCAAGAGAACTTCTGGACGTACTCGTATACTTATTTCCAGAAAGTATTTTCTTAAGCCTTGGAAATAAAAAGAAGTCACAGGGACAGGTCAGGTGAATAAGGTGGATGGTTTAAAGCTTTCACCTTTTTCAGAAGCCAAAAAAAGACTTAACAACCTCACACTTATGAGAGGAGGCGTTGTAATGTAAAAGGTGGACTCCTGAGCATCCTTTGCTTGGTCATTTCTTATTTTAAAACTCTTTAACTTTCTTCAGTACAGAATTCTTGTAGAATCGGCCAGTGACTGTATGACCAGATGGAAAAGGCACTTGAACGACTGGCCCACTTGAATTAAAGAAAATTGCGTACAAAATCTTTTTCGAACTTATAGTTCTCTTGGCAATACATGGGCGTTTTTGATCTTTTCGCTTCCATTGCTTATTATCAGCCCTTCTTTGTGGCTCAAATATGTGCACCCAGGTTTCATCACTTGTTAGCAAGTTAGAAATAACCCGACTATTACAGCCTTTGTATGTTTTCAAATTTAAGGCGTTGTGTCTTTTGCTCCTCAGTGAGCAAATGAGGTACCCACCTAGCGCAAACCTTTCTCAGGTCCAAACGCTTTTTTCAGAATTCTTTGCACACTGCCTTCTGATATGCAAGTACAACTAGCTATATCTTTGACAGACAATCGCGCATCCTGTTCGACCACAATCTTTACAGCAGCGATGTTAGCCTTGGTAACAGGTTTTAGGCCTTCCAGGACGGGTATCATCTTCAACAGAAAATTTCCCAGCTTTAAAAGCTTTAACCCACCTAAAAACTGTGCGCATTGAAATGGTCTGAGGTCCATATATACCACACAATTCATTAAATATCTGTTTTGAATCTATATTAAGCCTAATGCGGCATTTAATATAGCTACGAATTTCCGTCTTCTGGTACATGTTCCAATGTAAGAAGTAAATTGGTCAGTGTATATGACTGCATCTATTTCAATTTGAAATAACTCGGTCAGTTGGAAAGCAATTTGTACGAAATAAACGGGTATCGTTAGCTATTCAACACACCATTCAAGTGCAGTGAAACATTTTAAAATATACCTGGGATAAAACTAAGGAAGCCTATTAGTGACAGAACTTTTTGCACGACCCTCGTATAATGTTGGTATTTTGATAAATAAAGGCTGAATGCCAAATGTTACCCAATGTTTGGGCAAATAAAAATCTAAAACAGATGTTTTTTGTGTTTTTTTATTTTTTATTTTTTTAAGAGCAATGAATAAATCTATAAGAAGTTAGAGTATGGACCATAATGCGCAATTTCGGCTAATGAAGCCTCATCAGTGACTTTGAATGAAACAGGCTCAACAATTCAAAACCACATGCAAATCTTCATATAATGATGAAGTATGTGAAATTTCCGAAGAATCCAATTAAAGATGTAGGGGGAGTTTTGGACACAAGCTTTACAAATTGCAAGGGCTGTAATTATGTCAGAAACAATTGGGTCAAATGTACATCTAAGCATAATGCTCTTGGTTTCCGACTTTCAACGGTACAAACTGCGAATAAGGAAAAAGGAAATGATTCAGCATATATAAAAGAAAAACAAGAAGAAAATCTTCAAAATTTCAGAAGTATCCGACAAAAGATGTTGGGGGTGCTAGGGTCAGAGTTTAAAATGATCATGAATGCGCTATAAGCAAATGTTGTATTGCACCGCTTTGCAAAGTTCTATGAGCTCAAAAATCGAATAAGGAAAAAGGAATGGTGATTCATTTCCTTTTTCCTTATTCGCAGTTTGTACCGTTGAGATTCGGAAACCTATAGTTTTATGCTTAGAAGTTAAAATGACCATGAATGCGCAATATGCGAATGTCCCAAACCTTTTTTGTTGGCAAAAAGACGTAAAATCGACAATATGAATAAGGGTTGAAAATGGACCTTAATGTCATGACCTTTTTTAAAATGTTGAAACCTATACCATTATGATTAGAATTGAAAATGATTATGAAAACGCTATAAGCGAATGTTCTATTGCACCGTTTTGCAAAGTTATATGGACTTGAAAATCGCATAAGGAAAAATGAAATGCTGATTCATTTCCTTTTGCCTTATTCGCAGTTTGTACCGTTGAGATTCGGAAACTTATAGTTTTATTGTTAAGTTAAAATAATCATGAATGCGCTATATGCGAATGTTCCGAACCTTTTTGTCAGCAAAATGACTTAAAATCGGCTAATTTTGAGTAAGGGTCGAAAACGGACTTTAATGACACGACCCTTTTTTTAAATGTTGAAACCTATACCATTGTGATTAGAAGTAAAAGTAATAATGAACGCGCAATATGCGAACGTTCTATTGCATTGTTTTGCAAAGTTCTATGGACTTGAAAATCGAATAAGGAAAAAATGAAATGCTGAATCCTTTCCCTTTTCCTTATTTGCGGTTTGCAGTGTTGAAAGTCGGAAACCTATAGCATTATGCTTAGAAGTGAAAATGATCATGAATGCGCTATATACGAATGTTCCGAACCTTTCTGTAAGAAAGATGACGTAAAATCGACTTATTTTGAATAGGGGCCGAAAATGGACCTTAACTGACATGAACCTTTATAGAATGTTGAAAACTATACCATCATGATTAGAAGTAAAATGTTCATGAAAGCGCTATATGCGAACGTTCTATTGCATCGCTTTGCAAAGATCTATGGACTTGAAAATCGAATGAGGAAAAAGGAAATGCTGAATCATTTCCTTTTTCCTTATTCGCAGTTTGTACCGTTGAAAGTCGGAAACCAAGTGCATTACGCTTAGATGTTGAAATGATCATGAATGCACTATATGCGAATATTATGCGAATATTCCGAATCTTTTTGCAAGAAAGCTAACGTAAATTCTACTTATTTTTAATGGGGACCGAAAATGAACCTTAACTAAAATGAACCTTTATAGAATGTTGAAACCTATACCATTATGATTAGAAGTAAAAATGATTACGAAAGCGCTATATGCAAACGTTCTATTGCATCGCTTTGCAAAGTTCTATGGACTTGAAAATCGAATAAGGAAAAAAGAAACGTTGATTCATTTTCTTATTCCTTAGTCGCAGTTTGTACTGTTGAAAGTAGGAAAACTATAGCATTATGCTTAGATGTGAAAATGATCATGAATGCGCTATATGCGAATGTTCTGAACCTTTCTGTAAGAAAGATGACGTAAAATTGACCTATTTTGAATACGGACCGAAAATGGACCTTAAGTGACATGATCCTTTATAGAATGTTGAAACCTATACCATTATGATTAGAAGTAAAAATGTTCATGAATGCGCTTTATACGAACTTCTATAGCATTGCTTTTCAAAGTTCAAAGGACTTGCAAATCGAATAAGGAAAATACTGATTTCTTTCCTTTTTCCTTATTCGCAATTTGTACTGTTAAAATTCGGAAACCTATTGCATTATGCTTAGAAGTGAAAATGATCATGAATGCGCTATATGGGAATGTTCCGAACCTTTTTGTAAGGAAAACGGCGTAAAATTAACTTATTTTGAATATGGGCCGAAAATGGACCTTAACTGACTTGACCCTTTATAAAATGTGGAAACTAATACCATTATGATTAGAAGCAAAATGTTCATGAATGCGCTATATGCAAACACTGTTTTGCATCGGTTTGCAAAATTCTATGGACTTGAAAATCGAATAAGGAAAAAGGAAATGTTGATTCATTTCTTTTTCCTTATTCGCAGTTTGTACTGTTGAAATTCGGAAACCTTTTGCATTGCGCTTAGAAGTGGAAATGATCATGAGTGCGCTATATGCGAATGTTCCGAACCTTTTTGTAAGCAAAAACGTAAAATCGACACATTTTGAATTAGGCCGAAAATCGACCTTAACTTGCATGACCCTTTCTAAAATATTTAAACCTATACCATTAATATGAATTTAATAGGTGCTACCTATATCCGTGCGTCCAAATTATCACCACATGCTTCATAGGTGGGTTGGCCGGATCTAACTGAATTTGATTTCAGACCACGCTTGACTTCTGAATCCACTGCATGAATTGCGATATAACGTCCGTCAACAATATTTCAGTAGTTTAGAGACATTGCCTCCAAATTTGTGGGACTTTTACCCGACCCGATCACATGAATTCGGGTCCTGCTTAGTTACTAGCAGCTCTGCCATGAAGGCTTTAGGCAGCCCATCTATTTCGCGGGCCCGATGGGCGGGGGCCATGCTTTCCGAATACCGAAAACTAGTGTATGCCGATGGCAGGTACAACGACAATACATTTTCGTGCGATTACCTGAAATTCATTTTACTGCTTCAGGATTTTTTCTAAAGATTTTTGACTGTTTTTGATTTTTTGTGCGTTTTTATCTTTGTTTCTTTTTGGTCTTGTTTTTCTTCCTTTCTTTCTTTTTTTTGTTTTTGCGAGTCTACATATTATGAAAAGCAAAAAAAAAAAAAAAAAAAAAAAAAAAAAAAAAAAATACGAACCGGTCGAACAAACACATTATTGTGTCGAAGTTTTTACAGATTATCACGTGAAAAGAGCGTTAAGTCTATGTGTTATTTAAAAATCTACATCAAAGTGTACAGTATGCACTAAACGAATCACGCTTAGTTTGTAAATAGACGGAGAATGGATAGAAATAAAATTCGAAGTGGAGACAAAATTCAAAATGGCGGCGATCGCAAATTTTGTAGGCTGACGTCATGTCTCGTGATTCAACCCCTTGCAATTGGAATACTTGGCGTTATTGGCTGTTTTGTTGCTATTATCGGCATGGCCGCCGTGTCAATAGCCTCGGCCAAATCACGGAACGCTTATTGTTTTTCAGGATAAGCACCGAACCACCCAAGCGTTTGTTGGACCATCACAGTTTTGGTCACACACATCACTGGTCACATAGTTAGTCTATAGTAGTGCGTCTGCACGCCGAACAGCTTCGCGGTTCGGGTTGGACGCACTTATAAATAGAAGTGAAAATGATTATGAATGCGCTATATGCAAACGCTGTTTTGCATCGGTTTGCAAAGTTCTATGGACTTGAAAGTCGCATAAGGAAAAAGGAAACGCTGATTCATTTCCTTTATCCTTATTCGCAGTTTGTACTGTTGAAAGTCGGAAACTTATAGCATTATGCTTAGATGTTGAAATGATCATGAATGCGCTATATGCGAATGTTCCAAACCTATTTGTAAGAAAGCTGACGTACAATCGACTTATTTTGAATAGGGGCCGAAAATGGACCTTAAGTGACATGACCCTTTATAGAATGTTGAAACCTATACCATTATGATTAGAAGTAAAAATGTTCATGAATGCGCAATATGCGAACGTTCTATTGCATCGCTTTGCAAAGTTCTATGGACTAGACAATCGAATAAGGAAAAAGTAAATGCTGATTCATTGCCTTTTTTCTTATTCGCAATTTGTACCGTTGAAAGTCGGGAACCTATAGTATTATGCGAATGTTTCGAACCGTTTTGTAATAAATAAAAGTCAAAAAGATTATAAGATGACGTAAAATCGACTTATTTTGAATAGGGGCCGAAAATGGACCTTTAGTTACATGACCCTTTATAGAATGTTAAAACCTATACCATCATGGTTAGAAGTAAACTGATTATGAATGCGCTATCTGCGAACGTTCTATTGCATCGTTTTGCTAAGTTCTATAGACTTGAAAATGGAACATGGAAAAAGAAAATGCGGACTCAGTTCTTTTCCTTTTTCCTTATTCGCAGTTTGTACTGTTGAAATTCGGAAAACCTAAAGCGTTATGCTTAGAAGTGAAAATGATCATGAATACGCTATATGCGAATGTTTCGAACTTTTCTTTTAGTAAAAAGACGTAAAATCGACTTTGCAAAATTCTAATGATTTGAAAATCGAATAAGGAAAAAGTAAATACTGATTCATTTCCGTTTTCCTTATTCGCAGTTTGTACTGTTGAAAGTCGGAAACCTATAGCATTATGCTTAGAAGTGAAAATGATCATGAATGCGCTATATGCGAATGTTCCGAACCTTTTTTAAGCTAAATGAAATAAAATGGACTTAGTTTGAATAGGGGCTGAAAATGGTCCTTAACTGACATGACCTTTTATAGAATGTTGAAACCTTTACCATTATGATTAGAAGTAAAATGTTCATGAAAGCGCTATATTCGAACGTTCTATTGCATCGCTTTGCAAAGTTCTATGCACTTGAAAATCGAATAAGGAAAAAGGAAATGCTGAATCATTTCCTTTTTCCTTATTCGCAGTTTGTACCGTTGAAAATCGGAAACCTATAGCATTATGCTTAGATGTGGGAATGATCATGAATGCGCTATATGCGAATGTTTTGAACTTTTTTGTAAGAAAGATGACGTAAAGTCGACTTTTTTTTTTAATATGGGCCGAAAATGTACCTTAAGTGACAGGACCCTTTATAGAATGTTTAAACGTATACCATTATGATTAGAAGTAACAATGTTCATGAATGCGCTATATGCAAACGTTCTCAAGCATCGCTTTTCAAAGTTCTAAGGACTTGAAAATCGAATAAGGAAAAAGGAAATGCTGATTCATTTCCTTCTTCCTTATTCGCAGTTTGTACCGTTGAAAGTCGGAAACCTATAGCATTATGCTTAGATGAGGAAATGATCATGGATACGCTATATGCGAATGTTTCGAACCTTTTTATAAGAAAGATGACGTAAAATCTACTAATTTTGAATAGAGGCCGAAAATGGACCTTAACTGACATGACCCTTTGTAAAAGTTCGATTTGACAAAATAAATCAAGGAAAAGGAATAAGGAAAAAGGAATAAGGAAAAAAGAATAAGGAAAAAAGGAACTTACTTAACAGTCGTTTTTGATGATACCTGCGTCTAGTACTGTGAAAATCAAAAGTCATAGGTAGGACATGGTGTTTAAGGCCAAAGAAGTTCAAGACACAAGGTGTTGGGCAGTGTATTTCGAGACGCAAAAGGAGTAATACTGTTTGACTTGTTATCAAAGGAGCACAATAACTGGCGAGCATTATGCAAACCTACCTTGACTGGTTAAGATTCGCAATACGTGAAAAACGACATGATAAACTCTATAAGTGTTCTGCAGCAGCAAGACAATGCAAGTCTACAATTATAAGGATTCAATGGATGTTGAAAAGCGTCATAATACGACATCCTGCCTATTTGCCTGATTGGACACATAGCGAGTTTGGTTTGTTCCTAAACCATTTCCGGTCCAGTGACGTGTCATGGCAGCAACGGAGGAGTTGGTTAATGCAACCGTTCGCGAGTTCTGATGATGATGGCAATGGAACACCGTTGGGCAAAATATTTCATGCTCGAGGGTAATTTTTTGGAAAAAGAATAGGTCGATCCCGAACGGAAGAAATATAGGCTGGTAACTTAATGACTCCCCCGATTGAGAGTATAAAATTGACCAACCTACTTTACTGTCATACAATAACTATCATTCAGTCATTTTCTATTTATCTGAATATCGTTTAGAAGGGTTTTGCCTCCGTTGAAAGGCAATCACGTGAGAAAAATATCTTCGATGGTTATCTGACCAAAATAGTAAGGCGGTCTAGTTCAAGCGGCTGCGTGGGTACTGCTATTCGCTAATGAATAAAATGTTGGTACTTTATCAGTTATTAAAATAAGCAAAGAAAAGACTTTTTACTGACGTTATTTAAGGTGGTACAAAAATCAGAGGTCGATTTTTAAAAAAATCTAACTTTTTTTCTAATATTTTTTATTTGAAAGTAGGATCTATGGCGAATAAGAAAATTATTAAAATAGTATAAGAGGGGGTGTCAATAAATAACCAGCCTGTCCCATTTCCGATGGACCGAGACGGTCACGATTTTCATGCTTTGTTTCAATATATGTTTTATACATGGATACAAAATTGCACACGTGTCGAGTCATTCTTTAATAAGATATTGAATGTCAAACAAAATTCTGGGTAGGGAATTCAAACGCGGTAGAACGTCTTTAGAAGATGAAGCCAGGTCTTGACGCCCACTGGATGCCACCGACGAAGAAATGTGCAAGAAAGTTCGGGATCTAGTATACTCTGATAGGCGAATTCAGGTGGAAGAAATAGCGCAGGCATTAGGCATTTCACATGGTAGCGTTTCAACAATCTTACATGATCGTTTAGGTATGCGCAAGCTAACAGCCCGTTGGGTCCCCAAATCCCTTAGTGATGAGCAAATGGCAACCAGAGCATCAGTATGCAGCGCCTTGTTGAAGCGTTTCAGGTCAAAAGATGATTTTCTTTTACGTCTGGTGACTGTAGATGAGACTTGGGTTCATTATTATGAGCCAGAGAATAAAGCTCAGTGGGTAGGGCCTGGGTCCCCGAGGCCGAAGAAGATCAAGACGCAACCATCGGCTGGCAAGGTGATGGCCACAGTATTTTGGGACGCAAAAGGCGTTATTATGTTGGACTTTTTACCCAAGAGAAGTACAATAACTGGAGTGTACTATGCAAACTTGTTAGACCAGCTGAGGACCGCAATCCGTGAAAAACGCCAAGGTAAACTCTCTAAAGGTGTTTTGCTGCAACAGGACAACGCGAGAGTCCAGACGTTCTTGTAACAAATTTTCCTGGACGTTCCATACCTCGAAATAGGCAATGAGTGATCAATTGATTGTGAATATTACCAGGAGAATAAGGTTTGTGGATGTGTACATTCCTCGAAGGTCCGTATTAGTTAAAATTTATGTATGATCTGTTCATATTCATTGTTCTATATATAAGTTTAAATCGTTGAATCTTATATAATTTGAGACTCGAAGTGAAGAATATAAATTTAAAGGTTGGTTTTAGAAACAAAGAACACACAAAAGAACGAAAACCAGAGACTCGGTTTTATTATGTCTCTTCATATAACCAATGGTGTTTGCGATACTGTATACGTACCCTAGCACCTGTTTAAACGGGATTCGATTTTCAAGGTAAAAAATATAATCTGCACTATGCTGAAGTATGGGGAGACGCATTACGGCCGTCACACGGCATTTAACACTAACTTCCATGAAGTAATATAAAAAATCTAAAAAGTTGCCTTTAGAAACGAAGAACACACAAAAGAACGAAAACCGGAGCCTCGGTTTTATTAAGCGTCTTCATACATAGCAATGAAGTTTACGTTTATGTCATTAAAAGTGGGTGTCAACGGAACAGATGCTTTTATAAAGAAAAGCATAAAGCATTATTAAATGTTCCTCACATGAATTCCTCTGCTCATCTTTCTCTAAAATGTGCCCTAATTAAGTGAATATTTTACCACAACATTTTCCAGTACTTTTAAAAAACCTAAGTGCACAGTGGGGTAATTAGGTCAAATATGGTAAAAAAGTGTCTGTCATGGATGTTTAGAGTGGAGGGGAAAAATCCGTCCTTTGGGGATCACAGTCCGGCATCATGAGGTGATGCCGGACAGTGAGTGACCCCGCAGGACGGAATTTTGCATCCACCCTCTCTTCCATGAAAGCCTATTATAATGTTTATTCTCAGAAGCCAACCTGAAACACATCAGTGTGCTTTCATCTTAGTTGATCTGGCCTTTGGACATCTCTAGGAATGACGTATTTTTATTGGCGTTTCATTCTAAATGAAAAACATTTATTCTGATATATTGCTCCATTTGTTTAATTCGTGTATAAAATGCAAAAATCAATGACCATAATTTAACAAAAATGTTATAAAGTTTATCAGTATTATTTTGGGAATACTTTGAAATAGTTTTACATGTGTTTCTCTTCTGCATGAAGTTGTCATTGATTTTAAGCCTGTGATATTTCAGTTCATTTATGGAACAGTGCTATAAACGTGTTTAAGACCATTGTCAGTATTCTATTCTTCTGTTAAAATAAAATTAAAACATTAAACGCCAATATTATCACTATAACAGTCTTTATATTGGAACTACGTTTACTCCATGCTGTTATTTGTCCCGGAATGGCAAACGTAATCAATTTGTACAGCCTACTTAGCGTTTGTTGTGCATATGTAAAAGCTTAGAGCACAAACAAAGCCATTGATCAGATCACACTGCCTGGATATACAGGCTGACCTCTTTTCGCTGAGTGCACAAGCATAATTTTGTTTATCATTAAACACAGAGAGTGGCCCAAACGATAATTAAAACTAAAATGGGCATTTGCTTGATCAGCAATGCGCCAATTACTCTCTCTTTAGTACAAAAAGCCCATTTTCTACCTTAATACGTCATTTACCTGTCATTTTCAATGGATCAAATCGAAACCTAAAGATTATCAGGACAAGGATAAAATCTCAGACGATTATGAAATTTGGATAGAAAGGACTTTTTAATATCACTTATATTTTTACACTTCAGAGATATCTGTTCTTGATGGCAGGAAACAGCCCCTACTCCTTGTATCAGATTATTAAGACATCAGGACATGCATAACGTTTCGGTTGAATTCGAAATACTTCCGGACCGGAGTTACTTGTCTTTGAGGGTCAAAATAGCCCTTCTGAGCATGTTTTTCACAGATGTTGCTCATTGGCTGACTTTTTTTTTTATCCTGTTGCTAACTCTTAGCTTGGATTAAGGAAACCGAAAGCTATTTTAGTCTCTTTGTATTGATTGAACATTTCAATGCTCGCGTGTGCTTTTTATACTTTTAAATAAGCATGTGAAAATCACATAATTCAATCCGAGTTTTGTGATTTACAGTTTTTGGTAGCATAACAATATAAGGCTAAGTAGTTTACATCAATCTTACATACAGTGTGTCTCTGTATGCTGGCTCTGTGAAGCTATTCGGCGATTTGTATTTGTTTAGTCACATAAACTTATATTCATTTCGCCTCCTTACTATAATATACGAGTGTTTGTAGGCTGCACATTGTTTAGCTTATTTAATTACCTTTCTAACTAATATAATTATGTATTTATTTTGCATTTTTTAAAATCTTACGATGCGTCAATGTGCAGCAGGGGTCAAAATAAAAAATAGACAAATGACCAACAATAGCAGAGTGGGGTCAACGTATGCCGTTAACAATTTGCATGTCGAATGGAATAATATTCCTGCACACGTCATCCAACGCCATGACGTAATTGGTAAACAATGACTGCGGTTTTTAAATGTTGAACGTTAAAATTGCCAAAACGCTGAATATAGTCAGAGAAAAGAAAGTACCTGCATAAAGTTGGTTAACCGATGACTCATATTGTGAATGTGGGTGGAGAAGTTGAAAACCCAAATCAATACATATCGCAATGCCAGAACTAGGTTGTACACAAATAAAAGTTAAGAAACAGATACTTCTGAGATTAGGAGAGAACAACCTGACATTAGAAATGTACCTAGACGTAAGAGAACCAGAGCCAGATGATTAAGTAGACAACAAATGCATTCCCAAGCCTCCTTGACACATACATTGACTCAAAAAAAAAAAAAAAAAAAAAAAAAAAAAAAAAAAAAAAAATTCTAATAATTTTAATTTTAATTTAAACACTGAACTTCACGATGCGCAAAAAATACCATTAGGTTATATTTGGAAGAAAGAACTGACAAAAGCCAATACTTTATGTTACCACGGCCAATTGATGGCTGAGAACCAAACCCATCCCAACCAAATCAAATCAAATCAAACCAAAGATATTTGCTGTAAAATGTGTTTGAACATAAAAATGATAATATAAGGAATTATTCTATTGTGGTAAGTGTCTGAGCAAATGTATGTTTTTACCGCTGTGGAGGCTGAGGGCGAGGGTGGGATCCCGTGGCTTAGACCCTCCCCACCCCGGCGGTTCATAGCTGGCCGTTCCGGGACGGTGTTTTTGTTATTGTACTGTTTGTTAATTGTTGTGTAGTGTGGTGTTTCGCTTTCTGGTGGTTTTCTTTTGTGGTTGTGTAATTTGATTATATATTCATTTAAGTTTGTTTGGCGGATTATGCACCTTTTAGGGAAAGAGTTGCCGCTTGCCGTCTGTTCATTTTGTGGCTGTTTATTGGACTTGTCTGTCTTTCCCTTTAGTGTGGAGGCTTGATGTTGATCTGATTGTATCAGTTCCTGAGTTCTTCTATTTACTATGTTGAATCAATGCCCGCATATAAATGCCAAGCTTATCTGTGAGTGCTTTTCAAGATGCCCTATGCTCAAAAAATATCAAACCTTGAGAACTCGACCATGATACACCAGTAGATCTTTTATTTAGCAAACTTTATGACCTCATTATGAGTATGGCTGATTTATTATTAAAACATGAAATCTAACA
This sequence comes from Anodontia alba, assembly GCA_964016985.1. Classification (NCBI taxonomy): domain Eukaryota; kingdom Metazoa; phylum Mollusca; class Bivalvia; order Lucinida; family Lucinidae; genus Anodontia; species Anodontia alba. Next base: position 69,666,059 of record OZ024826.1, read on the forward strand.
ACGCTTTAAAACGCCGACCAAACAAAAAGTGGTTTGATATAGATTTGCATCGAATGCGCAGAATGCTTGATCAAAAAAGGGTAAGTGTATGCTAGGTTTCAAAATGATCCACACATTCGCGGCGCCTACTATAAATTTAGAAAACAATATGTAACGGTTTGTAAGCAAGAAAAAAAAAAGAACCTACAAGTCTTAATTATTGGAAAAATAGAACACTTCATGACAATGATCCAAAATGATATTAGAAACTTTTGTGGAAATTTAAGGAATGTAGAAATCACAGAGCCTTTAGTCTCTGGCAAATTGATGGACCATTTGTCAAATTTGAACTCAATATTTGGAAGATTGAATGACAGGGTACAGAACATTTCCAGGCCTTTGGACCAGCAAGAAACCATCAATGAGTTCTGTGAAATTGACTTTAGAATTAACACAAAGGAATTTTTTCATGCCACAATGTCTTTTAAGTAATAAAGCTGTAGGTTTTTATTCAGTATCTAATGAAACGTTGAAATATGGGTTTAATCACTCATAAAGTTGTCTCATAAAGGTCTTCAGTATAATTCTAAGTTACTTATCCTATGGAATATATAATGCATATATTACACAAGTTTATAAAGGCGGCTCTTTAGATGATCCAAACAATTACAGATGGGTTTCAACACTTTCTTGCACAGCAAAATTGTTCAATACAATATTAACTAAAAGACTTAACGCTGTCCTCGATAGTCATGAAGTGATAAGTCCCATGCAGATTGGTTTTACAAAGAAAGCCAGAATCTCAGACCATATGTTTGCTTTAAGAACAGAATTAGAAAAATATACAAAAGATTACAAGGGTAAGTTATTTTCATTTTTATTGATTTTTGGAAAGCTTTCGATTGATCGAACACAATACTCTAAACTCAGGCAAACAGGAATTTTTGGGAACTTTTATAACAATTTAATGTATGCTACTACTTTTTAAGTGTAATAAATGAAGTCTGGTTTTACCAAGCCATTTTCTTCAAACATTGATGTCCGACAAGCTGATACTTAAGTCCTGGTCTTTTTTTTTAAGTATTCTTAAATGATCTGAAATATTTGATAGTGCTTGTGAGGGCGTTGATATAGATACTTATCATTTAGATTGTTTGTTATATTCAAATAATGTTATTTTGTTGTCTAAAGCTGAAACAGGTCTTAAGAACTGCATAAGCAAACTTGGAAAATATTGTGATGACTGGTGTCTAGAAGTAAATTATGCTAAATAAAAGTTTATCGTTTTTGATAAGGTAGGCAAATTTTATGAAAGAAAGTTTACCTACAAAGACCGAAGACTAGAAAGCGTCAGGGAAAACAGACATTTTGGTTTAACATTTGCTATATCTGTTTCCTTTTCTTATACATCATCGGAGCTGTACAAGAAAGGACTGAAAGTATATTTGGTAGATCATTCCCGAACATTAATGCGGACTGTGTTTGATCATACCATTAAACCTATACGTACTTTTGGAAGTGAAATCTGGGGATAAATCTCGTGATTCGACCTAGTCAGTTGATAAAATTTATAAAGATTTACATGCAGAAAACTTACATATTAACTTTTGTAGCTATACCCTCGGAGTACATTCAAAAACTTCTAATATGACAGTCCTTACCTTGGTGAACTAGGTCGTTTCCCTCTGTATAATGATATTTATGAAAATATAATTAAATTTTATTTACACGTGCAACAAAAGAATACTAATTAATTACTGGGAGAAACATTAGAGCGTAGTAAACAACTGAATAATGACTATTATAAACCTTGGTTTGCGTAACAACTATTTTACAAGAAAGACAACTAAATAGAAAAAAAAATATGACACTAGTCAAAAACAATCTACGAAGTCTATACAAAAATATGTAGTCGACTAATGAAGAAGCTCTTCAGAAAAAGAATAAACTTCGAACATTTGCATTATTTAAATCGAATTTCGAGAAAGAATTATACCTAGAAACAGACGATGATATAAATAGAATGGCATGCTTGACAAGAGTCAAAATAAGTGCTAACAGACTAGAAGTATAATCTGGAAGGTATAAGAAACAACCTGTTTCCGAAAACATGTAAACTGTGTAAATTAGATGAAGTAGAGGATGAAGTATAATTTTTATGCAACTGTTCGGCAATAACATTGAAAGACAAATTGTACTCGCTTCAGTTGTTGCACATATTCCTAAATTGAGGTTACCTAATAAAAAAAAAAGAAATTTATCTGGTTGATGTCATGTGAGGATAAAACAGCTGTGCACGATTTAGCTGATTTTACCTACAAATGTTTCGAGAAGAAAAAAGAGATCTTAACGTAGTCTCTTCTTCTAAACTAAAAAGGAACATTTGATTTATCGATGGTCTCTTTCTCTCTCTCTCTCTCTTTTTCTCTCTGTCTCTCTGTCGGTCTGTGTCTCTCTCTCTGTTTTGGGGGTATTGTATAAATGAACTGCACAATGAGAGGGCACACCTTCTGACATGTGCGCCTGGCGAGGATTTCGATCGGCCTGCGTAGATTATTTAATGTCCGCACGGGGAGACTTTGCATCCTTGGCTGTCAGAAGTGTGCCCGGTGAGGATTCTGACCAGATTGCGCAAGTGCACTTGGTGATCTGGGTCTTCGCCGAGCGCTTGTCGAAGGGACGTTTTTGACGTTGCTCAAATGAATGTTGCACTTGTATCGGAATCATAAAATGGTAATGATACTTATTGTATGCTATAAAATATTGTGATTGTATACCACATAATATAGTCCATGATTGTTGAATAAGTATTTTATCTTATCTTACTGGAGCACATAAAGTATGTGTGGACATATATCGTCGTAATGAAGCACATAAGGTATATATGTTGACATATAACGTCGTAGTGTGCGCCCAAACGTGACTCAGATTGGCCTGTCCATTCGCGGCGTCTAGTCAGAGTTTTTATGTTCGCATGGGGAGGTTTTGTACCCTTGGCTGTCTTAAATGCGCCCTTAAAAATTCTTATTAGACTGTATTAAGGCGCAGGCTGATCCGAATCCTCGTTGGGCGCACATATCAAAGGTACGCTTTCTGTCGTTTCTGCTCAAATGTATGTTGTTTTAGTTTCAGAATGATAAAGTCTAATATGACGTTAGCGTGTTCCCATAGCGCCGTATGGAAACGTTACCGTGGTCAAACTACAATTAATTACCTCGTCAACGTAGTGCGTGCAAAAGGGCGCGTTCGATGTTCGATGACGTCGTAAACGTTTACTTTTGTCGACGTCCGCTGCAAAATAATACTTTGGAAAAGAATGCAACGATTCCTTTATGTATCATGTTAGAATCTAAATACTTTTTCTCTGCTTTGAATTATCGTCGAATAACGCATCGTGTTGGAGGGCGATGCGAATATTAATTCTCTCCCGGCTACGTCGTCATGAATTAATATTGCGCAATCTGCCCTCCAACATCATGCGTTATTCGACGATAATTCACAGTAGAGAAAAAATATTTCTTAAATCGTAAAGACGATTATTATGCCCCCAACTTCAAAGAAGTTGGAGGGGCATATTGCTTCTGGGTTGTTCGTCCGTCCGTCCGTCCGTCCGTCCGTCCGTCCGTCCGTTCGTCACGCTTTTTGATGCATAGCATAACTTTAAAACCGTGAATGCTACTGTTTTGAAATTTCATATATGGATTCCTCATGAAAAAATAGCTGACACGTATTTTTTTCTTGACAGGATTATGCCCCTTTTCTGAGTTATGGCCCTTTGAAAAAATATGGATGCAATCTTGTCAGCAAAATATCTCAAAAACTATAAAAGCTAGAGCCTTGAAACTTGATGAATAGACTGGTAGTGATGAGTAGACAACCTGATTAACTTTTGAAGAAATTTTGAAAAATACTTCTTGAGTTATGGCCCTTTGTAATTTTGGGCAATTTTACCTTGTCAGCAAAATATCTCAAAAACTGTTACAGCTAGAGCCTTGAAACTTAGTAAATGGATTTGTAGTATTGAGTAGATGACCTGATTAACTTTTGAAGAAATTCTGAAAAATACTTCATGAGTTATGGCCCTTTGTAATTTTGGGCATTTTTATCTTGTCAGCAAAATATCACAAAAACCGTTGGAGCTAGAGCCTTGAAACTTCATGAATAGACTGGTAGTGATGAGTAGACAACCTGATTAACTTTTGAAGAAATTTTGAAAAATGCCTTTTGAGTTATGGCCCTTTGTAATTTTGGGCATTTTTACCTTGTCAGCAAAATATCTCAAAAACTGTTAGAGCTTGAGCCTTGAAACTTAGTAAATGGATTTGTAGTGATGTGTAGATGACCTGATTAACTTTTGAAGAAATTCTAAAAAACATTTCATGAGTTATGGCCCTTTGTAATTTAGGGCATTTTTAACTTGTCAGCAAAATATCTCAAAAACTATTGAAGCTGGAGCCTTGAAACTTAATGAATAGACTGGTAGTGATGAGTAGACAACCTGATAAACTTTTGAAGAAATTTTGAAATATACTTCTAGAGTTATGCCCTTTTGTAATTTTAGGCATTTTTATCTTGTCAGCAAAATATCTCAAAAACTGTTAGAGCTAGAGCCTTGAAACGTAGTAAATGGATTTGTAGTGATGAGTAGATAACCTGATTAATTTTTGAAGAAATTCTGAAAAATACTTCATGAGTTATGGCCCTTTGTAATTTTGGGCAATTTTACCTTGTCAGCAAAATATCTCAAAAACTGTTGGAACTAGAGCCTTGACACTTGATGAATAGACTGGTAGTGATGAGTAGACAACCTGATTAACTTTTGAAGAAATTTTGAAATATACTTCTTGAGTTATGGCCCTTTGTTATTTTGGGCATTTTTATCTTGTCAGCAAAATATCTCAAAAACTATTAGAGCTAGAGACTTGAAACTTGGTGAATTGATTGGTAATGATGGGTAGATGACCTGATTAATTTTTTTGTAAATTCTGAAAAATATTTCATAAGAAATGGCCCTTTGTAAATTTGGGCATGTTTCCCTTGTGAACAAAATATCTCAAAAACTATTGAAGCTGGAGCCTTGAAACTTGATGAATAGATTGGTAGCGATGAGTAGATGACCTGATTATGCCCCCAGTTTCGAATGAAATTGATGGGGCATATTATTTTGCCTTCATTTGTCCATCCGACTGTTTGTCCGTTCATCAAGCTTTTTTTGTGCATGCCATATCTTAAGAACCCTGCACGCTAGGGTTTTGAAATTTTGTATTTGGGTTCCCAATGAAAAAATAGCCGACCCGTATTTTGTTTCTTGTCTAGCATGTTTATTTAAAGTTATGCTCCTTTGAAAAAAATCAGAATTAAATCTTGTGAGCAAGATACCTTGAAAAGTATTTAAGCTGGGTTCTTGAAATTCGATACAGTGAGTGGGAATGATGTGTACATTACCCGATTATATTTTGAGAGAATTCCATGAAAATATTGATAAAGTTACGGCCCTTTGCAGTTCTGCTCATTTTGACCTTGTCAGCAAGATTTCTCGAAAAGCACTTAAGCTAGGGTCTTGAAATATTATATGCTGATTGGGGATGATGTGGAGATTACCTGGTTTGTTTTTTAGGGAATTCCATGAAAAATTGATGTAGTTATGGCCCTTTGTAGTTCTAGGCATTTTGACTTTTTCAGCAAGATATCTCAAAAAGTATTTAAGCTAGAGCCATGATATTTGGTATACTGATTGGGATTGAGGAGGAGATCACCTGAATAAATTTTGAACCAATTAAATGAAGTGTTGGAGTTATGGCCCTTCGCAATTTCGGGCCATTTAATGTCGTTGCTTTATTGTGTACCGGTATAGCATAAGTTTAGAACCATGTATGCTAATGTTTTGAAATTTCATGTTTTGATTCCTCATGAAAAAATAGGTGATCCGTATTTTTTTCTTATCCCAATCATCTCCTATTTTAGAGTTATTTCCCTTTGATAAAATAACATTGAAATCATATATTTGTACTGTTGTTACTGTCATGGCTAAGCAGTGTTGGAGTCAAACAGTGTTAGAGTCAGGCAGTTGGGGGCATAGTGTTTTACAAACACCAGCTCTAGTTACATATATATTATGTGACTATGTATAGTACGACATAATTAAACTGAGACATTAACATATTCCGTGAACTCGATTCGGTAATCATCGGTTTCCGAATGACAAAGTAAGCCGTGCATTGCGATAAACCAACAGATATGAATGTATTAAGTAACAGTTAATCGGTTAGTCTTATAGATAAAACGGGAAATTTTAATCACATGGTGTTGGGTTCGACTCTCAGCAGAAGCTTGCGATTTTTTTATAGTCTTTTTATGCGATATGAAGACTTTTCTGTCTCAATATGTTACATTTAGGCATATAATTTGGCCAGCAATCGGCATACATTTATAGATAGCTTTCATCCTTTCTTCCAAGTAAAACTGATTTAAAATGACACTCTTTTATCAAGATTTGAATTCTGTGGAGGCAGGTTGCTGCTTAATGCAGGCTGAATATAATACAGAAAGCTCCCAGAGAACTGTCTGCATCATTTTCCTGTCCTGCATTAAGCAGCTACTTGTCTTACATGTAAACTTCACATGGAATCATGTTTGAGTAGCCGCTAATGCACATAGGAAACTGCAGACCTGCAATAAGTCTCTCTACAAGCATAAATAATTTAAGAATTTTTGAAATCGGAGTTGATTTTGATATTAGACCCCTACATGCATTATGCTTTTCAGATTTAATCATATGACTTATCGTTTTAGCCGTTTCAATACCAAAGTTAATATACCATTTTGACGCAAATGACCCTCATGGATTGATCATCATCATAATCAGATTCAATGACGTGATAAAAATTAGTGAGAAAGCCTTTGCGGGGTTTGGGTGGACAGCGGGAGATGAGCCTGCGACTCGAGGCCTGCGACCATGTGGAGTGTACATGTACGTGACGGGCACAAATGACAGCGGCACTGATGCAGCTGAAGAGGACAGTAGCCTCGACACGACGAGCGAATCGGAGGCATTTCACTGAATCGATTATATTGTTTGAAATGGTCAATGTAAATGTAATAAAGATGAAGAAAGAAAAAAAAGAGAAATGTAAATCCTTAAATAATAGCAATAATAATAGTAATAGCAAAGATTAATATACTAAAATAAAACAGAAATTTTAACATAAAAAAAGCATTTGTCGCGGTTCGAACCACGGACACCAAGTTTACAAAACGGTGGGTTTTACCATTACATCATAGACTCGCTTGCCAATTCTACAGGAAGATGAAACCATTTATAAGATACTTCAAGAATTTCAAATCATAAAAAGCAAACGCCAACCAAGACATCTAAAGAAACTTATAACTAGAGCAAAATTTTGTGATATTCACGAGTCCCCAAATATAAAAAGTGTAATAGATCAAATTGCGGACTCTGTGAACATTTAATTACTGAGACTACGTTTACTTTCCAATGTGGGAAAAATTTAAAGCAAAATACTCCATGTCATGCGAGGTGAAAAATCTCATTTACGTAATTCAGTGCGGCGGGTGTCACGAGGAGTATATCGGCGAAACAGGCGACACCCTCCGCCACCGAGTCACCGTTCATAAGCAACAATTTAGAGACGCTTCAACAAGACTGTTATACGTAAGTGGGCATATTGATTATTGCGCCAGGGACCAATTTACAAAATTTAAAATCTGGCCACTTTATAAAATGCAGAATGATAATGCTGCTGCAAGAAAAATGAAAGAAAATTATTTTATACATTTATTCAAGCCAAAATTAAACAGGCATACTTAATTTATCACGCATCTATTAATCTGTTTCGCGATTTTGAACGTTATTTTGTATACTGTATTGTGTGACGTTGTTTCCTGTTTTTTTGTAACGTTGTTCCTATAGAAACCAACGCCATTTTAAACGTTTTCTGATGATCTACATCATAGATAGTAGTGAAACGCGTTAAGAAATTAAATTTTCACAGATTTCAAGGCTCTTTTACTTTTTTCTTTTGTGGATATATATATATATATATATATATATATATATAATTTCTTTTTCAGCGATTATCCCTTCCTGGGCACCAGTTATGAAGCAAATTGCACCAACAAAAATGTTAGGACGGATGTCCGTTAATCAGATGACCTTAAATGTCGGCAAAACAAGATCTGACTATGACAAGATAATGAAAGGTACATACCTGTGTTTTTTCCTCAAGCCTTTTGCTTAATTTCAGTGGTGTTTTCGCATGTAAAAACAAACATATCTAATATCCCTATATTGGTTACTTGAAATATGTTGTATCTTATGTTTTTTTTTAATAATTTGCTGTTCTTGTTATCGTTATTAGTTCCTTTTAACAAGCAATTCAACAGTAATGTACGGTGTTTATTAATCAACTAAGTAATTAGTGTTCTAATCAAACCGAGTCTCCGATTTTTGTGATTTTGTGTGTTCTTTGTTTCCAAAGGCAATCCTTTTTGACTTTTATTCTAATATGTGCCATATAGCCTGCATCATATTAATGCAATGCTTGACATGATTTTCATACGGTTTTGGCCCGGACTTTATACAATGGCTAACGTTTCAAGAATTTAGGGGATAAAAATTGAGGGATTCTGGAGGGCCAATATTTTACAGTATTAACCGGGCCAATATTTTATGGTATGATTTTAAACACAGTGATACTTCTTCTGATTGGTGCTTAGAGTACATCAAAATACCTGCAGATGTTGGAGCTACAGACAGCAGTTCTGATTATCCATTCAAACAAAACAATATTTTAATTCTGTAATTAACTGCGTGGTGAAACAAGCAAAAAGAACAAACCTACTCAAAAAGAGGTTTTATTAACTTTCAACAATTTAAAAATTGAAAACAAAAAGGTGATTAATAAAAATGTTACGAAATGGATTTTTCACATCGATCCTGTTACAGGTCCTCGGCCAGTCGTATTGGCCATCGGATGGCTGTATTGGCCCTCAAAATCACCTCGGGCCAATACAGCAATCCTCAGGCCAATATAATTGTCCTCGAAACTGTAAAAGGGCCAATATGAAAACATCCATTTACTAACATTACAGTCTTAAAGTTTATTTTATTAGCTCACCTGAGCTATGCTAAGAATGAGCAATAGTGGTCATTTTTTGTCCGTCGTCCGTCCGTCTGCCCTCCGTTAACATTTTCCTCTGAAGCCACAGAGCCAATTTCGCTGATGTTTCATATGGAGCCTCCTTAGGTTAGGGGAACGAAAGTTCGCTAAAATGGTCGCGGTCCATTGACCAAGATGGCCGCCATGCCCATATATGGTAAAAACCTTTAAAATCTTCTCCTCTAGAACCAAGGATGTCTTTTGGCTGAAATTTTGCATAAATTATCGGGGACGGGAGGTCTACCAAAGTTGCTAAAGTAATGGTCCTACATTGACGTTTTACCTTTTTATGGCAAGGTCAAGTTTGCTTCCCTGTGCATTTGTGTGGGCCTTATACATTTGTGTGGGAAAAATGTTGAGAATTTCAAACTACTTCTCCTCTGAAAAAAAAGGTAAGAGAAAAGTCCAGGAAGTGCCACAATTACAAGCCACAGTCCTTCCCAGACACCAAGAGGAAGAGGAAACAGACAAAACCAAACAAGCGCAAATCAAACAAACGTACTAAAGCACGAAGATTAGCTAATTCTTCTCCTAGCGAGGTAATCGCAATATTAAAATGACTGGAAACACAAGAACAAAATAACACCAGACAAGACTTAAAACAAATCGCCTCGTAGAATAAACCACAAAGCAACAAAGAGTAAGACCATTATCGGGACCACCGCCTTAGGCCGGTCAGTAGAATAAACGACCGAGGGTTTAAAGCACTTTTACAGCCGACTAACTTCACCCTGGGTCCCGATGCCACTCTTAATCACAACTAGTAAAACAGAAAGCAAAATGGGCAGCTGTTGAAGGTGACCAAAATGGCTAGCATCACAACACAACTAGAAAAACAGAAAGCAAAGTGGGCAGCTATTGCCGACGGTGACCACAATGCTAGCAGTACAACACATAAAGAAAAACAGAAAACAATACAGGAACCACAAAGCTACAAAGAGCTACAAAGAATAAGGACAACTCCATGACCGCTGCCTAAGAATGGTCAGTAGAATAAACTACCGGGGTGTTTAAAGCACTTTTACAGCCGGCCAACTTGACCCTGGTTCCCGATGCTACTCTTAATACAGAAATACATAAAAAAATCGGTTCGCATAAAGGCTCCCAACTCAGTCAATGCATCAAAATGAAAACGTTAAAATCAAATTAATCACTATGATAAACAAAGACGAGTACTCATGGCTAATTCTACTGTATGCCAGAGTAAATGAAAATCAATAGTTGAACCACACCGGGCCAAGTCAAAGATTTATCATCAAGCCCACACCCACTGGTTAAAATTTTACGAAGAGGCCGTCATTGAGTGTGAGGCCGAAACCGCCGTCGTGCAATTAAAGAGTAAAGCATAGCCATCAGCAATGATTTGGGTTGATAACTAAGCTTGCAGTCTGCCGCATAATATCCAGGCTATAGCCAATTCTTTTATAACGGTGAAGCCACCAGGCCAATGTTGCTCAAATTTCTTGTGAAGCCTCCTTAGGGCAGAGCAACAAAAGATGCTAAAATGGTTGTGGTCTATTGACCAAGATGACCGCCATGCCTATATATTGTGAAAACCTCCAAAAATCTTATTCTCCAGAACAGCTTGGGGCCTAATCTTTGCACAATTCATTGGGCATGGGAGGTCTACCAAAATTGCTAAAATGATAGCCCTTCGTTGATGTTTATTTTTTTTTACGGCAAGGTCAAATTTGCTTCTCCATGCATTTGTATGGGCTCTATACATTTATAAGTTGAAACTTACGATGTAGCAACAGGTTGACGTGTAGATGAAAACTAGCTAAGCTCATGCCGATTGGGAGTCCTAAACGTAGCTTTCTGTGGAAAGGATGTTGACAATTGGTTCAAATGGTTCTGCGCCATTGAACAAGATGGCTGCCATGCCGATATATGGTTTAACACTTTAAAATATTTTTCTCTAGAACTAAGAAAGCTCTGAAGCTGAATCTTGGTATACAGCATCACGGCTTCAAAGCCTACGAAATTTGTTGAAATGGTGATACTAGGATGACCTTTGACCTTTTTATGGTACGGTCAAATTAATGTCCTAAATGCTGTGGCAATACTGGAAGAAGTTGCATGGCATTTGCAGATATGCAATAGCTGTTTTTATCAGATGAGCGAATCGTGCCCATGAGCCTCTTGTCTAAGATTGTAAAGTAAACGAACAGAGAAGCTCAGATATAGGATTTGAGCAGAAGACACACGTTGATTAAGTTAAGAAAATACGCAAAGACTAATTCGGAGGATGCCACCGATTTATATCCATTATGGCCGTTGAAGATGTGAACTTAAACAAAGGACCAATGAGACAAACACTTCAACTGAACAAGGGGGTACTAAATCGTCACAAGTTTACAGTTTGTGGATGTATCAGCGTTCCAAACAGCCTTTGGGATACATTGATTGTACTGGGTGCCACAGTTTTTGCGTTTTCTCCTCTTACAGTATTTGGTAACAGAAACCTTGTGATCTTGATAACTCCAACCCCTTAGAGATATATTAATGATACTTGGTAGGCTCGTACACAATGTTTCAAAGGTATGTCCAATACAAAAACCACAACTCCGGGTGTAATAATGTTTTAGTTATCTTTCTGACATTATTGGGTAATAGAAACACTGTTATCGCTATAACTTCAGCACCTTATAAGATATATTGATTATCCTTGGAAAGATTGTACACGAGGTTGAGAAGACATGAAGCGTCAAGAAACCCAACTATAGGCGCTATGCTGTTTGGTTTATCTCCCCCTGACAGTATTGAGTGATAGAAACCTTGTGATCACCGTAACGCCAACAGCATTTGATGATACTTAGTAGGATAGTACACGAGATATAGAATGCCTGTTGTTTGCAAGAACCACAAATCTGGTTATCGGATTTTTGTAGTTTACTCCCCTGAAAGTATTTGGTAATGGAGAAATTTAACAAGAGGCCCATGGGCAACAATTCGCTCACCTGAGTAAAACAGCAATTGCATATCTACAGATGCCATGCAACATTTTTCCAATATTGCCATAGAAACTAGGACAAAAATTTGATAGTGCCTTAGAAGGGTCAAAGGTCATCCTAGGATTATCATTTGAAAAAAAAAAAAAAAAAACTTGGTAGACCTTGCGTCCCCGATGGCATATACCACGATTCAGCCTCAAAGCTTTCTTGGTTCTGGAGAAGATGATTTTAAGTGTTTTACCACATATGAGTATGGCAGCAATCTTGTTCAATAGTGCAAAACCATTTGAACAAAGTGTTAGTACCACTTCGACAGAAGGCCTCCTGTAAAATCTGGTGAAAATTGGCAAGCAGTTTCAGAGAAGAAAACATTTAAAGATTTATACGATTTTATAAATGTATAAAGCCCAGGGACAAGGGCAGACACGCCCAGGGGATAAAAAATTGATTGTAACTGACAAGTTTTACTACTTTAATCATACATTGTAAGTTTCAGCCATTTGTCTTTTATACATTTTTAGAAAATGGTTTTTCAAAATTTTGTATGGGGACGCAAATTTGACTTTGCCATAAAAAGTTCGAAAGTCATTCTAGGATCATCATCTGAACAAACTTGGTAGACCTTCGATCCCCTATGCTATATGCCAAGATTCAATCTAAGAAATTTCTTGGTTCTAGAGAAGAAGATTTTTAAGTGTTCTTTTTCCATATATGGGCATGGCGGCCATCTTGTTCAGTGGTGTGGAACCATTTGCACAAATTGTCAATAGCCTTGCAACAGAAGGCTCCATGAGAAATCTGGAAAAATGGCGGAGCGGTTTTAAAGAAGACGTTTAAAGATTACACGATTTTAAACATATATATAGCCAAGAAGTAAGGGCATCCCAGGGGACAAAAGTTTGATCTTACTAAAACGTTTTACAACTTTAACCATACATTGCGAATTTCAGCCATTAGTCTTTAGTACATTTTCAGAAAATGATTTTTCTGAACATTCTGATTCGTCATTCGTTTATGGATTTATGAGTTTGGATTACGGCTTTGGTACCATGACCGCAACTACTTTTCAACATTTTACCCATACAAGAGTAAGGTTATGCCAAAGAAAGTTCAAAGGTCATCCCAGGATCACCATTTGAACAAACTTGGTAGATCTTGAGTCCCCGATGCTACATACCAAAATTCACCCTTGAAGCTTTTTTTGGTTCTGGGGAGAAAGACTTTTAAGTGTTTTACCATATATGGGCATGACGGCTCTTTTTGTTCAATAATGCAGAACTGTTTGAACAAATTGATAATACCCCTTCGATAGAAGGCCAAATGTGAAATCTGGTAAAAGTTGGTCAAGCTGTGTCAGAGAAGATGACGTTTAAAGATTACGAAATTTCAAACATGTACATAGCCCAGGGGCAAGTACAAATGACCCCGGGAGACAAAAAGTTTGATTGTAACTAAAAGGGTTTGCTTGTTTGATAACAGATTTAAAGTTTCAGCTGTAGTCTTTCATATATTTGGAGAAACAGAATTTTCAATAATTTTCCCCACATATATACCTAGCGACACAAATTTGACCTTGCCGTAAAATAATCAAATGTCAACCTATGGTCATCATTTGAACAGACTTGGTAGACCTTGAGTCCCACATGCTATATACCAAGATTCAGCTTGGAAACTTTCTTGGTTCTGGAAGAGATTTGTAACTATTTTAACCATATATGGGCATGGCGACCGTCGTGTTTATTGATGCAGAACCGTTTGATTAAATTGTTAATACCCCGTTGACAAAAGGTCCAATGTGATTTATGGTTGAAACTAGTTGAAAGTTGTTTCAGAGAAGAAGACGTTGAAAGCTTACGGGATTTTTTATATGTATACAACCCAAGGACAAGGGCAGATTACCCCGGGGGACAAAATTTTGATTATAACTACAAGGGTTTGATACATTGATCATACGTTGTTAGTTTCAGCCATTAGTCTTTAATACATTTTGAGAAACTGAATTTGCAATATTTCCTCCATACAAATGCATAGAGACCCAAATTTGACCTTGCCGTAAAAAGGTCAAATGTCAACATAAGATCATCATTTAAAATACTTTGTAGACCTTGAGTCCCCAATACTATATATCAAGATTCATCCTTGAAGATTTCTTGATTCTGGAGAAGAAGATTTTGAACTGTTTTACCATATAAGGAAATCGCAGCCATTTTGTTTAATGATGCAAAACCAATTAATAATACCCATTCGACAGAAGACCCCGTGTGATATCCGGTAAACATTAGGTAATCTTATTCAGAGACGAAAACGTTTAAAAATTACAAGATGTTACACATGTATATAGCCCATAGGCAAAGACAGATAACCCCTGGAGACAAAATTTTGATTGTAACTAAAAGGGTTTGCAAATTTGATAATACATTGTAGGTTTCAGCCATTCGTCTTTAACAGATTCTGAGAAACTGACTTTTTAATATTTTCCTCTTACAATTGCATGGTTACGCAAATTTGACCTTGCCATAAAAAGGTAAAATGATAACCTAGTGTCATCAATTGAACAATATTGGTAGCCCTCCGATGCTATATACCAAGATTCAGCCTCAAAGCTTTCTTGGTTGTGGAGAAGAAGATTTTGAGTGTTTTTACCATATATGCGCATGGCGGTCATCTTGATTTACGGACCGTGACCGTTTGAACAAATTATTGAACCCACCCCCTTAGTTAACAGAGGGCATCAAGTAAAATTTGAAGAAAATTGGCTCAGGGGTTTCAGAGAAGAAGTTGTTCAATGGTGTGAACGGACGACGGAGAGCAAGTGATTTACAATTGCTCATCCTGAGACTTGTTCAGGTAAGCTAAAAAGCGAAGAGGAAATAGTTGTCATTCTTGTCATTTGGCAGACCTATAATACTTGACTGCAATACTTCTATACCCTTGGATATACCATATATATTGATGATCTATGATAGAAATACCCAAATAGTTTGGAGATGATAGGCAATATTGCGGTAGTTTGATAATTGGAAGGATCAGCCTTACAGCCGCCTTTGAATATCGGAAATACTTTGGCACGCTTAAGCTGATCAGGTACTTTTCACTATTCAAACTTTCATTTATGGGAGCAGCAATACCGGGAGATAAACTTTGAACGTTCATGTTCAGGATCCTAGGACAAAACCCATTAAGCCCAGTCGTTTTAGAAGCTTCTAGGGCTTAAATGAACTTGCTCTGACGTGGTATCCTAAAATAAACATCAGTTGGTACTTTACTGCGATGAAGTTAGAGAAATCAGCCACCAGCGGTTCACTTTCATTTCTGTTTAGCAAATCAGAAATCGATGTAAAATATTCATTCATTTTTGAAGCAATATGCCCGGATGCAGTGATCAATTGATTGTCGATGGTAATTTCTTCCGGCAAAGTGTTGTTATCACCTTGTGTTTATTGTTAACTTAGAGAAAATGTTTCAATATACGTGGGGTGATCAATATATTGGAGAACTTTTACTATAACGCATCAAATATTCGTTCAAATAACAAATTTTGCACGCAACAAGTTATATCTAATTACGAGCAACGTCATCGAGTTATATACGTTCATAACGTCATTCAGTAGTTAATGGTGTTACATTTCTGATGTCACGCATCACGCTCACCGTCGAAAAATGGCTGACGACGTCGTCGCAGAACAGAGGACAATAATTACATTCTACGTAAAATTAGGGAAGAGTACTACTGAAATCATAGAGGATTTGCAAAAAAATGTCCGGAGAAGCTGTTCTTGTGAAATCTTTTATTCATAAATGGTGGCATCGATTTAGTGACAACAGAAAGGTCTCCACTTGTTCTGTGCGACAACGGAAGAAAAAATGTACTGCTGAGGAGTCATATGTAATGAGAAGATAGAGGAATGACGGTTAGAAAAGGAATTCGACTTAAGCTATGGTACAGCCCAACAAATTCTGATCGTTAAGCTTGAATTAATACGCGTTTGTGCCAGATGGGTACCTCGTTTGCTTCAGCCTAAACAAAAGAGGATAAGGGTACAAAAAAGTAAAAGTAAAGTCCAAGGAGTGCCACAATCACAAACCGCAGCCCTTCCCAGACACCGAGGAAGACAAAACCAAACAAACGCAAATCGAACAAAAGTACGAAAAGCACTAAGATTGGTTCTCTCTTCCCCAAGCGAGATAATCGCAATGCTCAAAGGACTGAAAAACACAAGAACAAAATAACACCGGGTAAGACTTAAAACAAATCGCCTCGTAGAATAAACCACAAAGCAACAAAGAGCAAGACTAACATCGGGACCACCGACTTAGAACTGTCAGTAGAATAAACCACCGGGTGGAGAGGGTGGGGTTTAAAGCACTTTAAAATCTGTCGTGATCAGTCGATACGCAGAAGAAGAGATGGGTTTCTAAATAGAATAGTGGCATGTGAAGAAACATCGTTTCACTTCGTTGGGCCTGAAAGCAAGCAACACAGTTCTGTCTAGAAGCATGCTTAATCGCCATCACCTTTAAAAGCTCGACTCTCTAAGTCTGTTGGTAAAGTAATGTCAACTGTATTCTGTACTGTACTGAATCATATGGTGCCAGCGAAAATACCGTCAGTAGTGAGTACTATGCACATTTCATTTGGGTTCCGCTTTAAAGAGCCATTTGAGACAAGCGTCCGGATCGTGCTGGGTAGGAGTTCATTTTGCACCAGGACCACGCTCCTGTGCACGTGAGTCAACTTGTGAAGTTTACACTCAAGGAACTAGGCATAGAAGTTCAACCTCACCCACCTTCATCTGGCCCGCCGTATTAAATTTTTAGTCTTATCACGATACCGTTTACAGTCAGTTAATTGTTTCAAACGTTTAAGTTTACCCCTCGTTGTTTGAGAATCTGCTTTATCTTGATTCAGGTAGCCTTTTTAGTTTTTACACGTTTGAATTTGATAGGAGCATGATTGTCTAAACGCTTAAAAATAAGTCAAATCAGACAAACTAGGTATTAAGTCATGTATCTCATGAAAGAGAGCAGAAAAAAAACACATTCCTCGTTAAAGTGTTTAAAACAGCGATATAACTTTGATACGTCAGTTTATATATACAAAAACAACCAGTTTTATATCTTTTCGATTGAAGGATTGAGTTTATTTTAGCGAGATATGAAAAATCAGAACCCTGACTTCAAGTTAGGGAGCCTCTATGCAAGCCGAACAATCATTTTATATTTGTTACCGTTCTTGAACTTAGGGTAAGGATCTGGTGCCAGTAAATCGATAATCGATTTAACCCAACCACGATGGTTTTTACTACTGATGGTTCTAAGGCACTTTCTCATTGTTGTGTCTTGTGGAACTGGTCTAGCATAGTGTTCGCTTTGTTGGTGAAGAGGGGGCTTTTTCTTTGGTCTGTGACTTGTTTATTGTGTCATGGGTAGTTAGCTCTAGCTTTTGGTGTCATTGGTAGGCTATAATCTGTGATTTGGCTATTCCTGGACAGTTTCTATACTAGTTTTTAATGACAACTTTTCCTTTTAACAACATTAAAGAGTGATAAAATACAGCTGGATGAAAAACAATTTATGCTAAGTAAATAAAGGAAATCAGAAACTGCCATAATCTGATCCACTTGAAGTTCTCAACATCAAAGGGAAGGACAGACAGATACAAATAAACCGCCACAAAAAGAATAGATGACAAGCAGAGTTGACAGCCCTTTCTAATAAAAGGGGCAACTCTGTTACCCAAACTCAACTGAATATATCTTTAACTTACATTATTGTAAAAAGAAAACATTTGTAAATATATACTTACTATGTACTATATGACGACAAGTTTGACATGAATATATTTGCTATAGATGTTGTTGTTGTTTTCTTGTTTTTTGGGGTTTTTTTCTGAAAAAGTTAGGAACAACATAAAAAAACGTGCGAGGACTTCAGTGTGCTTCTCCACAAAATTATAACCATGAAAATTATAATACAAGTTGAGTATAACCGAAATTTACCATTTGACAAAGATATTTATTGAAACAAAATACACAAATGTTGCACAGGAAATAGAGTCTCAGGTGCACCGATTGTCAGAAAATGAGATTAATCAAATTATGCGGTGAATAGTTTATAGCCGCCAGTGATGGATAATATTTATATGTATTTTTTTATTTTAGTCTGGCATGAACTGTCATAAAAAAGCTTCAGTTGGATTTTCGTGCAGAAAATGATGGTGTCCCATGAATCATTGTACACTTGCTTGGATTAAACTCTACCTCTTGTTCAAGTGACCTAGCCCATTATGATCTTCTTTAAGTATCTTAGCATCTTCAAGGATAGATACAGATAAACAGACAACTGTAAAGTCGGCAAATAAAACTCTTGATCTTTTGTGATCAAGAAGGTCATTTATAAAAACCAAAAATAGTATTTATTGGCCCAAGGATTACAGCTACCTATTAGGATTTCTCATTCTCTAAAACTATGGTTTGTTTCCTGTTTGAAAAAAAACCCTTAATCTAATGAAGAACATGGTCACAAATACTATATTGGTGTATTTAAAGAAACACTTTTCTATGACTGACCTAGATTAAGTTAGTTTGTAGCCCCTCAATGGTATTTCGAGAAAGGTCCTCTTCCAGCATAACCAGCTCAGTTTCACAGAATTTCCTTGCTTTAATGCATTACCGCATGTTGTAAAGCATATAATGAGAGTCCTGATTAGTCACTAGATTTGATGCTTTAAGATTTACATAGAATGCAAACTCAGGAAATGGGCCTGCATTTTGAGACAGTGCTTTCGGTCGTCACCTTTCTTGTACAGTGGGCATCGGAGCGGGCACACGTTTGCACCATTCCAATCCCTGGGAACTCACCGAGTCTCAACTAACCTCTGAAAGATTTCCGAGGGAGCCATAATCTCGCGAAGTTCCTTGAGTACCAGTGTCTACAATTAGTCTTCAATTCGTCAGGACCAGCTGCCTTGCATACCATGCGAGTTGATTTAGAGGTGAAGACTGAATGAACGAGTGTTGAGAATATATGCCTTGTCTTGGTTCTCAGTGAATAGCTTATTAGCCTAGGTCTGTTCCCCTAGAGACATGTTGATGTGTTTATCAGGGTGTACAGCTTTTGGCCTTTTAAATATGCTTACCAGTATCAGTAGACTCTTTAGTCTTGCTGATTCCAAGAACATCTTCAGTGTACAGATTATGGACAAGGCTGAACTTGCGCATATCCTGGTACCTCGTTGCAAGGTATTCCTCCCTGTTCATACGGGTTCTACTTTGCTTATATTTTGGTACAAGCTGTCGCGTTTGTACATGTTTTGTTTATTGTCGTGGGTCCTCAATGGGAAGAGTGGCTCATCGTCCGTCATAAAGGATGTCAAGGAAGACCCACCATCACACAACATAGCCTACCAATTACATCAAGACTATGTAGTTGCCTCAGCCCATGGGCGTACACAATGACGAAAACAGCCACACTGCTTAGTCAGCCATGTTGTTTTTAGCCGGTGCACTCTTTTGTAACAAACAGCTGATTAACCAGCGGCTGGATCGGCTATGTGAGATAAAAATGCGCCCTAAAGACAGTTGTACTCAGTTCTGTACTTTACTAGAAAATAAGAATAAAGGTATTTCAAGTATTGCAGTAAGATTAGAAATAAACGTCAAAAAGATTGCCTTTGGAAATGAAGAACACACTACAGATTAGAAAATGGGAGTCTCGCATTGCAGTAAGTTTAGAAAACTTCACCGACTCGTAAACAAAAAAGAATTGCAACAGATGAACTGCACCGTGGTCAGTAGATAAAAAAAAAAGCCATAAGAAAAGATGGCAGATCCCCGACTGAAAGCCATCATGGCTTTCAGATGATTGTACATACAAAGAAGTTTTACTAGAAATACAACAAACCCTTAATCCCAACAACATTCTGCAAAAAATCAGCAAGTAACAGCAAGGATATTGTATATATGGTATTTATTTGAATACTATTAAGGACCTATTTGCACAAGGTGATAACAACACTTTGCCGGAAGAAATTACCATCAACAATCAATTGATCACTGCATCCGAGCATATTGCTTCAAAAATGAATGAATATTTTACATCGATTTCTGATTTGCTAAACAGAAATGAAAGTGAACTGCTGGTGGCTGATTTCTCTAACTTCATCGCAGTAAAGTACCAACTGATGTTTATTTTAGGATACCTCGTCAGAGCAAGTTCATTTAAGCCCTAGAAGCTTCTAAAACGACTGGGCTTAATGGGTTTTGTCCTAGGATCCTGAACATGAACGTTCAAAGTTTATCTCCCGGTATTGCTGCTCCCATAAATGAAAGTTTGAATAGTGAAAAGTACCTGATCAGCTTAAGCTTGCCAAAGTATTTCCGATATTCAAAGGAGGCTGTAAGGCTGATCCTTCCAATTATCAACCTACCTCAATATTGCTTATCATCTCCAAACTTTTCGAAAGGCATATCAATAAACACCTAATGAGATAAACTAAAATAAGCTTATTCATGAAAGTTAATCTTGGTTTAGCCAAATCATAGCTGTCGAACAACCTGGATGACCTGCATCGACAAAACAGTAAAGCTTTAGAAACACTTTTGATTTATTCGACCACTCATTATTGATTACTTATAAATGGCTATATAAATTTGTAAATCTGCACAATTGGTTTACGTCCTATCTCAGCTGATGTCAACAGACAACAGAAAGTGACTGAGGAATCTCAAAATATGCGACGGTAAAAGCAGGGGTTCCATAGAGATCAATATTAGGACCAAAACTGTTCTTAATTTTCAGCATTCTTATAAAATATTGTTATACTTATCTCTTTGCTGATGACGCTACTTGCAGACACAGTCCAAATATCAATGGTACCGAGACAAAATTCCAAAGAGATTTTGACACAAATAAACCATGGACTAAAGAAAATTAAATACAAATAATCTACGATAAAACCACATATAGGCTCGTAAAGAAAGTAAAATGCAGATAAACTAAGGTAAACCACACTTATGACAATAGGAACAACGAAACGATTAAATAATTATAAAAATATCATTATATAAATCATCTTACAACAATGGTCTTAAAATCTGTAATTTGCTTTTATTGTCATTTTAATTTCCAGTATTTGGAGACGACTATTGTTATTTTTATGTTTCCTTGGTAAGGTAATAGCCATCCAGCCATTTGTATATATGTTGTTTAGAATAGTTTTATAGAGGGTCACATAGTAGACTAGCTGTATAGCTAAAAGTGCTTACACTCTTAAAACAATGAATAAATAAAAACTCAAATAAAACGCAAACAGAGCCAGACTTTTGCGGTATAATTTTAGGATTTTATGTTATCAAAATCCGCACGCATATTATTTATTGAAATCACATGCATATAATAGTAGCTTCGTGTAGATGTATCAAGAATTCATTTGTCCTCAAATCTTATAAAACTTTGCATGCTTTAATTTCACATTCGTTGTACACTTGTTCTGGCGGTAATGATAGAAGCTGTGAGTGCTTTTGTTAGGACAAATTGTTGCTGTGTCTCAATTTGATCAGCCTTGCTTTACATTCATTATTATATCTAAATGTTTAAAATTAATTTACTTTCAGGTTTGGAATCGTTTAGAGCAAATTCTACTCACGTTTTATTAGGGCCTTATGATGACGCTTTGGTTTTAGCAACAGAAGCTCTCAATATAGCATATATTGCTACGACACCAGTGACGTCATCAAGACTCAACTGCACATTTGAAATGCTACCAAGTTTAGATAAATTTAGTCAAGCTATATTTGATCTGGTTCAAATATATCAATGGGGCAAAGTCAGTGTTTTTTTCGACGACAGTCGTGGTAAGTGAATCTTATTATTTCTATGCTTTCATGCTGGTAATTCTGGAGGCAGTTCAGTATAGCTAGCTAGCTAGCTAGCTAGATAGATAGATAGATAGATATAACGGTCAACCACCCATGACCCTTGCTGGACAGAAAATGAAAATGAATATAATTATTCATAAAATATATTCTGGGTAGTTTCAAAAAGTTGCAGTTCAAGTAAACTATGTGATGGAAATGTGCTTTCGATATATCATGAATTATCTGCTTCGTGATGTCAATAATTCTCCAATTCCTGGATGTCCTCACATATAATTTTACAACATACCGATACTATAATGCGAAAAACTGTTATTTGTGCTTTCATCTATAAATAATCCCTGCTGGATACTATTTAAGAGTGATAATATAATGGCTGGATGCTACCATAATGCAGCTTATAAAAAAAACAAAAATATGATTAAAGTGTGTCGTGGTGGATTTTCCACCTTGAGTAAAATACAGAAGGGACCGTGTGGTTTATTTTGTTTTCATTTCTGTCAGTGTTTTGACTGGAGAATAGAAGCTCTCGTCTGTTGAAATAACAGTCTGGAGTTCAAATACTGCTCTGCAGAGGGTCTTTTTTTTATGTCTGTAGGAAGTTTCACTGAGATACAGATTTTTATGTTTTCTTTTTATCATTGTCTCAGAATGGCTTAAATGCGGATGCCGAGATGTTTGCACGTTAAAAAACCAGAAAACACAGAATTTGTTTGATTGTCAAATAAATTTCTAACCTCTTCGAGAATGATTCTGTTTCCATTTTCTGTATCCATTTAATGAGTCACAGGCAATTTAACCGGTATCTAGCCAAAAATATACAGTGGACTTATTAGTCGTCCAGACATATTTCTCGTTAAAGGCTTATCAGTTGTTGAGACGCTTCTTACCAACCATGAATTAATGATAAAGTCCTGGAGGCTACATGCAGAGACAACGGAAAGACAAGTCAGAGATCATCTAGTTCATATGAGGAGGATTTTCATGAAAACCTCTGTAGTATTCTGCAGCAAGAAAAACACAAAAATATTACTTGAGACTGTAAGTATATTATTTACGTCTTTTCTTTAATTTTTGCTAAAGCAAATACATACATAGAAGACATATATTTAAATACCATATACTAATATATATATATATAAAGATCAAAGCACGAGTATATTTGATCACAGTAATACAATCCGTCCATGAATACCTTATGACGAATATGAAACCGCTTTACATATTATATTAACACGGGCGCATTACTTTCCATAAGATATAGAGTGCGAAATCGTCTCCAGGCGAAGGAAAGAGTCTGATCAGCCTGCGCAAATGTGCAGGCTGATATAAGTCTTCACTTTGCGCACATACAATCTTGTAGGAAATGTTGTGCCCCGGCGCATATAGTTCATAGTTTTATCACTCACCAAGTAACGAGGATGGTTTTAAAAATGAGACTGGTCGCTTGGCTATATGTTTACTGATAAGTTCTGGCTGTGGAGGCTCCTGTTCGTTCACTTTTCCCCCGGTATCTGAGACCGACAGCGATCTATCATTGTGGCAATACTGTTTTAATGTCTTCATTTTTTTTCTGAAATTTCAAGGCAGAGAGAGACGGTGTATGAAAATATTAAACATATTAATATTTCCTGTTGTTTTTTGTTTTAAAATTATTTCATGTATTATTGGCTACTTATGACCTCTGACAGTAGAAATGACAAGACCTGTCTCTAGACTATCCATTTAACTCGCGCTTGTCAATCAAATAAAAAAAATAAGACTATGACCTTAAAGGGGGTGGGGTGGAGGAGACATTGTACTGGATATAATTTTGGATGAAGAACATCTTCCATAGCTATCTGTTTACCAAATATAAAATAAATAAATAGTATGATTTGAAAAGTAGCTGAGAAAATACAAGAACTTTGAGGTAAAACTTAGATAAAATTTCTACGTCCGTGACCTTGACTTCTAGGTCATAGGATGGGGATAATACTGTATAAAATTTTGGACCAATACTTATAGTCATGCCAATTATAAAGTCAATCCATGCAAGGATTTATGGGAGACAGATTCATATAAGTCCTTGACTTTTTTCTGAATCCCAGCTGAAATATGTTTATGTTGATATGTATAGTATCTGTATTTACAAATATAATATGTTTGAACTAAGGATTTTAAAATAAAGACGTCTTAAAAACTTTAACGAAAAACTTTAACATAAATTTCTAAGTCCTTTATAGTCATGCCAATGATAAAGTCAATCCATGCAAGGATTTTAAAATAAAGACATCTTAAAAACTTTGACGAAAAACTAACATAAATTTCTAAGTCCGTGACCTTGTCCTCTAGGCCATAAGCAGGGGTGGGGATAGTGCTGAATAAAATTTTGTACCAATATCAATAATCATGCCAAATTTAAGTAAATCCTTAGAAGGATTTAGAAATGAAGACATCTTAAAAACTTTGACGCAAAACTTTAACATAAAATTTCTTAGTCCGTGTTTTTGACCCCTAGGTCATGAGCAGGGGTATGTAAAGTGCCGAATAAAATTTTTGATCAACTGATCAACATCTAAAATCATACCAATATAAACAAAATCCATCTCAGGATTTAGAAAAAATAAGATCTTAAAAAAATGACGCAAAACTTAAACATAAATTTCTAAGTCTGTAACCTTGACGTCTAGGTCATAAGCAGGGGTAGGGATAGTGCCGAAATAAAATTTTGGACCAATATGTATATTCATACCAAATATAAAGTAAGTCTATGCAAGGATTTAGAAATGAAGAAATCTTAAAAACTTTGACGCAAAACTTAAACATAAATTTCTAAGTCCGTGACCTTGACCTCTAGGTCAAAAGCAGGGGTGGGCATAGCGCCGAATCAAATGCAAAATATACAGTAAATCTATACAAGGATTTAGAAATGAAGAGATCTTAATAATTTTGACGCAAAACTTTAACATAGAATTTCTATGCCTGTTACCTTGATCATAAGCGGGTGGGAGGATAGGTCTCAATAGAACTTTGGAAAACATCTAACACTATGCCAAATATAAACGAAATCCATCTCAGGATTTAGAAAATATAAGATCTTAAAAATTTTGACGCAAAACTTTAACATAAAGTTTCTTAGTCCGTGTTCTTGACCCCTAGGTCATGAGCAGGGGTATGTATAGTGCCGAATAAAATTTTTGATCAACATCTAAAATCATACCAATATAAACAAAATCCATCTCAGGATTTAGCAAAAATAAGATCTTAAAAAAAATGACGCAAAACTTAAACATAAATTTCTGAGTCTGTAACCTTGACGTCTAGGGCATAAGCAGGGGTAGCGATAGTGCCGAAATAAAATTTTGGACCAATATGTATAATCATACCAAATATAAAGTAAGTCTAAGCAAGGATTTAGAAATGAAGAAATCTTAAAAACTTTGACGCAAAACTTTAACATAAATTTCTAAGTCCGTGACCTTGGCCTCTAGGTCAAAAGCAGGGGTGGGCATCGCGCCGAATCAAATGCAAAATATACAGTAAATCTATACAAGGATTTAGAAATGAAAAGATCTTAATAATTTTGACGCAAAACTTAACATAGAATTTCTATGCCTGTGACCTTGATCATAAGCGGGTGGGAGGATAGGTCCCAGTAGAACTTTGGAAAACATCTAAAACTATGCCAAATATAAACGAAATCCATCTCAGGATTTAGAAAATATAAGATCTTAAAAACTTTGACGCAAAACTTTAACATAAATTACAAAAGCAGGGAAGCATAGCGCAGAATCAAATTTGGACCTATAAAGACTATGCCAAATATGAAGTAAATCTATACAAGGATTTAGAAATGAAGAGATCTAAATAACTTTGACGCAAAACTTTAACATAAAATTTCTATGCCCGTGACCGTGACCTCTAGTTCATAAGCAGGGGTCGGGATAGTGCCGAATAAAATTTTTGACCAATATCTATAATCATGCCAAATATAATATGAATCCATGCAAGGAAGAGATCTTAAAAACTTTGATGCAAAACTTTAACATAAATTACAAAAGCAGGGGAGCATAGCGCAGAATCAAATTTTGGACCTATAAAGACCATGCAAAATATGAAGTAAATCTATACAAGGTTTTAGAAATGAAGAGATCTATATAACTTTGACTCAAAACTTTTAACATAAAATTTCTATGCCCGTGACCGTGACCTCTAGTTCATAAGCAGGGGTCGGGATAGTGCCGAATAAAATTTTGGACCAATATCTATAATCATGCCAAATATAATAAAATCTTAAAAACTTTGACGCAAAACTTTAACATAAATTTCTAAGTCCGTGATTTTGACCTCTATGTCATAAGCAGGGGTGGGGGATAGTGCCGAATCAAATTTTGGACCAATATCTATGGTCTTAAAAACTTTAACATTAAACTTTTTCTGTTAATACCGACGCCACCGCCGACGCCAACGCCAACGCCAACGCCGGGGGTACTTTTGCACAGGCGAGCTAAAATGTTTCTACAAAAATAATGTAAAATTATGTTTCAGTAAAATGCCCTATATAATACATATAATAGAACATAATTATATTATATCTATTGGAAAACCTACATATTCAGAAGATTCACATGAAGTATAGTATTTAAACATTAAACAGGAGGATACACAATAGAAAAAAATAAAAACAACAACAACAATAGATCAACTACCTTAATTCTGTAGTTTATCAAACAATGTAATCTGCAAATTTGTAAATTTTCTACAAAATAGGAAAAATGTTCTTCATCTTCCACCTGATTGCACTGCACACAAACTCGTTGCTCACGTGGAGTTCTTGGTCTGAGATAGCGGCCAGTTTGATTAATAAATTGATAATATTTTTATTGCAATTGGTCGCGAATTACGTGCAATTATTGTAATGAAAACATCTTTATCTGACCCTAAATTTGGATAAAACTGCCCTTTTTATTTGCTAATTGAAATGCAGCTTTGTCCTGTTTTAAAAAGTACCGCCACCCTGTACGTCAGCCAATCCTCTTGCAGGTATTTTTATATGCATATTTATACATTATATACTTGGGGAAAAAAGAAACGCAAGTTCAAATTTTTAAATACTGAAAGTTTGTTTGTGAACAAACTGATCTAGTTTTCTGTATTTGGTGACATTAGTGTACTTCCCCGTGTATGGATCATACAAAATCACTGAAGCGTGAACACAGGCTACACAATATCGTTGTACCTGAATTTCGTTATATCCGTGCTGCACGGGTAGCGTCGCGTGGTAGAGACTTTAACACATTACCAAATCGAACTTTCGTTCCATTCGTATCGGTTGCACAAAACGTTTGTTGTTTGAGTTTGTTGAGAGAAATGGTACGCTTATCGCAACTGGATAGGGGTAGAGCTATTGCTCTAATTTTGCAGGGTCGATCGCAACGTGACGTCGCGCAGCAATTTGGGGTGCACGAGTCGACGATATCGCGCTTAGTTCAGCGTCTTAGAGCTACCGATAGGTTAACTGACCGTCCTAGGAGCGGACGTCCGCGCGTTACGACGCAACGTCAAGATAGAAGTATACGTCTTGTACACCTTCGTAACAGGTTAAGGACGGCGACAGAGACCGCAAGAGAAGTTATCGGAACACATGGCCGTCGTGTGTGTCCAAGGACAGTCAGAAATCGCTTGCGAGAGTTCGATTTACGTCCACGCCGTCCTTACGTGGGCCCGAACCTTACGCCCAGGCGACGTCAACGCCGCATGCAATGGCTGCGTGCCCATGCACCAAATCGGTTTCGACTGGCTGACTGGCGGCGTGTAATGTTCAGCGATGAGTCGCGATTTTCGCTTCAGCGGTCAGATAGGCGACAACGAGTGTATCGACGTCTTGGTGAGCGATATTCTGACGCTTGCGTACGAGAAGTCGACAGATTTGGGGGAGGGGGGTCCGTAATGGTTTGGGGTGGGATTTCTCATGGGGTGAAAACGCCCCTAGTGGTTATTCAGGGTAATCTTACAGCCGTACGCTATCGGGATCAGGTGCTTATGCCTCACGTCCTCCCGCTTGTCAATGCTCATAATCTCACGTTTCAGCATGACAACGCGAGACCGCATGTTGCCAGGGTTTGTCGCGACTTCCTCAACCAGAATAATGTCCAAGTGCTCGATTGGCCCCCATACAGTCCAGATTTAAACCCAATCGAGCACCTTTGGGATGCGTTGGACAGGAGGGTCAGGAATCGCGTCAACGTACCGAACAACGTCGCACAGCTCCAGCTAGCTCTTATTCAAGAGTGGAATAATATCCCTCAAAGGACCATTGACAACTTAGTCGGTCTATGGTTAGAAGAGTGAGAGCCGCGACAGCAGCCCGTGGTGGACACACGCGCTATTGATACCCATTATTCAATAACGTTGGGTGTCTGTGTTTAACGCTATTTATTGCAAACGTCGTCTGCTATACGACACTAAACCAATAGCATTTAACAGAAAATGAAATAAAGAATTAAAAAAATTAAACAATCAAATAAAATCCACAATTTTCTTTAAAAATACAACCCCAGAATTAATACTTGCGTTTCTTTTTTCCGCTAGTATATATGTAAGGGACAGACTATTTGATATTTTGAGAGAAGTAGGTGGAGATAATTTCCAAACAGAAATATTTTGGCCTTTGATTTGCAAGAAAAACATAATCTTGCCTGGAGACAAATAGTATAAGAAAAAACATAAAACTGCTCAACTTTAGTGAGATATTTCCATTTACGCATACTTTTTAAAATATTTTGGCTTCCTGCGGCCGTGTCTCCCATACCCTTCATAGCTTATTAATGTACACCCTTGATGCCTTCCTTTCAGTGATTTACGACATTCTACTATCATTTACTTTTCCTGGAGATAACAAAATCTATCCACTCCAGCGAGCCGCCACACGGCACTTTACACCAGCTGCAGTGAAGTAAAATAAAACTCGAAAAGTTTACCTGTGGAAGAAGAGAACCCACAAAAGAGCGAAAATCGGAGACTACAGCACTGTAGTTTGCAAGGCTGCATACGTCCCTTCAATTTTCAGAGTAATCAGAATAGGCTTAACGATCCCAAACGAAATAAGGCTTAACGATCCCAAACGAAATAAAGATATAATCAGCACTATGGTGAAGTACGGGAGACGTTTTAAAGTCGACACATGTCACTTAAAGTGAAGTAAAATAAAAAAATCTTAAAGGTTGCCTTTTGAAATAAAGAACACACAAAAGAATTACGCTAGTAATGAAGTACGAAAAAAGAAAGCCTGGTAATGTATCAATTTTGGAATATATGAAAATAGTGCCTCGATAAATAACATGCTTAGTGTTTTTTTTGTGTTTTTTTTTTTTTTTTTTTTTCTAAGAAACTCTACATTTCCGTCTGTAAAACTATTCTTGCTTTACGATAGCAGTAAACATCAAGCTGCACTTGAGGAAAAAAATGCGCCCTTCCCATTTTACCCAAATATCAAGTGTTCCGTCCCTAATTAGTCACATGAGAGGGGTTTGGGTGTAAATGATGCCCTAGAGATAATAAAACAAAACATTTTTCTATTTCATTACAGCAATTAAAAGCTAACGAATCACATAATTTCAGTTTTGGCTATATGTTTACTTAAAAATCGCACTGAAAAATTCAAAATGCTTACAGTTATTGACATATGAAGTTTCACTCATTTTCGTCATTTAACATTCATGGGAAACCAATGACGCCAAAAGTTGTTATTATATTAGAAGGAAGGAAAGGACACTTTACAAGAAGAGAATATAGACGAACAATAAAAATGAACACGTGCTCTTTTTGTTTTCTTTAATTGTCACATAAACCAATGCATTTCGTCAGACAACTCTTCAGTGTAAATGTGACAATAAAAATGGCGGTGTTTAATATCACTTAGCAGCTGTTTAATTGAGGTTTGAAACACTTTATAAATTAATGTTCTTTGTTTAATCTAGCGGAAGCGCTATCGGAATTCATTTTGAAAAACGGAAACATTTGGAATTTAGGTTCCATATTATGGCACTCATCCAAATGCGCACTTAATGGAATCATTCATGTCGGGTCTTGTATGTGTGTGTTTGTGAGGGTGAGGGTAGGGGGGGGGGAGGGGAGTGGGGGTGGGGGCGTCTCTTATTTGTTGTGCATGAATCGTGCGCCTTGTACGTAACTTTTCGCCTGTTTGACCAATGTAACACTGTCTGCAGCCATTCGAAAATTATGTAAAAAGTTACACCCGGGACAACATAGATTTCCCTTTTCATTTACCAAAAATACAGACAAAAACGCAGTTTTAGTTTCATTTGACATGGCATTTACCATTCATTGGCCCTTGAGGCAATAGAATACTGGCTGAATAAATACCCTGAATTAATTAAAAAACGGTGTTCAAAACATTTATTTTAGAAGGCATGAAAATAATACTGAAAAACAATAACTTCAAATTCGATGAAAAGTATTATAACCAAATAAAATGTATTGCATGATGGCAAGCCGGCAACCAAAAGGCGACTAACTTTATAGATCTTTATCAAATGGTTGTCGTCAACCCACCAATAGTGTTGGTCAGATCCACCGAGGTCCTAGTTATGGTTTGGTTTCACTTGTCTACTGTTGTCCATTCACATTATTATTTGTGCTTATTATTAAATTGCCATTCTGTCAAATAAATTACAGATACCTACCCTGTATATCACACGCGATTCTTATACATGTATATTAACCGTTTAATCAAATGCATGATTATCCTTTCTTCCTCTTATTATTATAGGCTCGGTCATTAGCTATGCTGTCAAAACCATACACCTGGCTATTCTATGATCCGGTAGGTACTACTTCTTTCTTAAATATTTATTGTGTCATATAACTCGATTTTGAAAAGTTTCCTCATTATTGAAAAAAACATATGTGAAGATACAACGGAAAAGCCACAATTACGAAGTCCTGTTTGTGGTTTTCTTTTGTTCTGGTTTCTGATCGCCATTGAGCGTTTTGCTTTGTTTCATCACAGTGTTTTTGATTATATGTGTGTCAATGGAAACAGTACATGTGAGTTTCATTTGGAGCTGCTTCGGAATTAAGGGTTAGGTTTCGCGCTAAAACCTGGTAGGCCCCAGTAGTTTTCCTACTGACCGTTCTAAGACGGTTCCACTGTTGCAGTCCTTTATTGTTTGTGCGTCTGTTTCGTATGTGGCGTTTGTTTCGTCGTTATTTGTTTCTTATATCTCCTTCTTTTAATGCCTCGGGAGGGCTTTGCTTCGTAATTGTGGCAGTACCTTGGTATCTTCACCCATATTAATACTCGCGCGAAATCTCACGATTAATTGTGATGCAGCTCCAAATTACAAATGTATTTTAGGTCCTCATAGGGTCCTCTAACTCATCTGTGAAACATCATTTTAAAACACATAAAATCAAAAACACTGTGATGAAACAGCTAAGGGCTTAATGGCGATTTGAAGCTAGAACAAGAAAGACACAAGCAGAACTTCAATGCACTCGGCCACAAACATTGATAGTCAAACGCTAACCATCTAAAATTGATTGATGAGAAGCCATCATTTAGTCTGAGGATCGAACCACCATCGTGCAGTTAAAAAGAGAAGCAAAGTTATCAACCATAATTTGATAAACAACCGTGCATGCAGATTATATACTATATGTTGCCCTTCTTGCAGATGTGTTTTCAGACCAAAGTTGTATTTGTTCATTGTTTAGAATGACGGCGATAAAACTTAGAAAACGTTTTAGGTAATAGGATGTAGCATGAGGGACATCGCCATCCAAAAATACAATGTCAAAATCAAAAACATCCCGTTTGTCAGATATTTTAGCAGCGATTATGTCATTAGATATTGATAAATTTAAATCTAGAAACGGCGCTTCCGTCTCAGCGATAGACTGGTTACAGTCCAGCAGTAAGTCCGTTTCTCTTAATAGACAATTTTCTCTTTTCTTTCACATAATCTCTTTTCATTGTTTTCCATCTTGTTCGGACTGACTTACAAAGGGATTTGAGCTCTATCATACTGGTCAACGTCTTATTATTTTAGTGGGTATAGTAGCGTATTGCTTATTCTCTTATCTCTTCGGCTTATGTCAGTCTCTCTCAGAGGAATTAGTTTTATTAAACTGAAGTTCTTTTAAATAAATTGTATCAGCTATTTATTAAAACATATTCATTAACAATATTTAATGAGTTATCCAAATATCAGGACGTAGCCATTTTTTGTTGACCGAAGCAAAGCCGAGTCTTCGTTTTTTTCCATAGTCAGTTAATGAACATGGCAATAACTGTTGACCATTTAAAATATTGCCCGACCCGCAGAAAGGTCGACCAACCGAAATGTGGAAGACTACCCTATAATCAACCTGTGACAGTTAGTAACAAATGACAATAACTCTTGAACAGTCAGGATACATTTTGATAATTTCGGACATACAGACAGATGCCGACAATATCTAGCCAATGACTTTTCAACATTTTCCCCATACATATGTATTGGGACACAAGTTTCCCTGTGCCGTAAAAAGGTCAAAGGTCATTCTAGAATGATTATTTGAACAAACTTGGCGGACATTGATTCCCTAATGCTATATACCAGGGTTCAGCCTCAAAGCTTTCTTGGCTGTGGAGAAGAAGACTTTTAGTATGTTTGTCATAAATGGATATGATTGCCATCTTGCTAAACGGTGCGGAAACGTTTGAATAAATTGTCAGTACGCCCTTCGACAGAAGGCCCTATGTGAAATCTGATGAAAACTGTTCAAGCGGTTTTAAGGAAGACGACGTTAAATGATTTCACATGTTATACATGTATATAGCTTTAAGGGCAAGGGAATATAATCAAAGGGGACAAACGTTTGATTGTAACTAAAATATTGTACTACTTTAACCATACATTGTAAGTTTCAGCCATTAGTCTTTAATACATTTTGAAAAGAAAAAAATGATTTTTCAACATTCTCCCCATATAGATGTATGGGGACGCTTGTCCCAGTTCTCTTTAATATTAATTGCAGGCCTGATAGGCTGATTACTATGATTATAATAATATACTTTTTATCTTTGGAAGTCTGCGTCAGATGGAACCAAAACATACTTCTTTTGGAAGTCTTGGATACCTTGCTTCATATGTCGAACATAAAATTTAAGTTTACGCGGTAAAAGGCTTCGAATACAAGAGTAAAATAAAAAAACGTAAATCGATTATTTTAAAAATATTTAATTTCCACTTAAGTATTTAAAACGTTAGACTCAGCGTATTCTCGTAGCACCAACGTTTGCAGAATTTCTGTGAAGCTTTTGCAATTTGTAAGCGGCATCTATTGAAGTCAATATGACACTGAATCTATATCTAGGTCCACTAGAGATTATAGATCAAATTGTTCTGAAATAATTTTCAAATCTCCGGTAATAACGTCACCAGCTGCAGGATAACAGAAGGGTTAAAAATCTTTGCATATTCAGGAATCGGGGATATTAGCTTCAATATAATGATAAAAACAATGGTTTTGAAATTAAATATTGTATTTCGAATAAGTTTGTTATACTTGTAACAAATTATGGGTCCAGTATAAACCCTCCGTTAGAAGTATATACAAAGTTGGTTTTGTCACCTTAGGATGCATGTTGCTTGCTCCGAGGCAATCAGAGGTCTCCCAGTGCAGCATAACTAATGCATGTAGGTTCTTTCGGGACAGACGTTTATTTCTGTGTTCATTAAATCATTAAATGCCGCAAACCTCTTATACTATGCTTGGGATGACTGTGTTCCGTCATTGTCATCTTTCTGTGTATCTTTCTTCCTTTATCTAACTAGATCTAACTTACTAAAATAAATTTAACGTTTTATATCTGACTTTGCTTGCCTCCAATAAGCATTTTAGTTAAACTGCTATTCGACAAGACAATAGTTTAAAGTAAGCAAAGAACAGAAAAGCTAAACATTCCAAACAGTTATGAGTGAGTATCATTGGCTATTATTTAGAAAATATGCCTTTATTGAGTAAAACTAGTTTCAATCTCTTGACCATTATGAGGCGGTTTCTTTTCGTATGGATGTCGGCTATTTCAATTGTGCCGCCATGACTTGCCGTTGTTTCTTCCTTAACCTTTCTTCTTTCGATGCCTCGGGACGGCTGTGCTTGGCACTCAGTTTTATATGTATTTACATGTACAAGTAATCTTTTAGAAAAAAAAACAACAACCCCAAAACAGCCATTTAATTTAAATTGTTTTCTATCTTGTATGCAGAATATTGTAGCTTTGCATATATATATATATATATATATATATATATATATATATATATATATATATATATATATATATATATATATATATATATATATATATATATATATATATATATATATATATATATATATATATATGTATATATATATATATATATATATATTGTGGTCTTAAACTAGTTTTACTCGATCGAATAAGATTTGAAAGAGTTACATTTCGAAACAGAGTCTAGGCTTGAAATGGAGTCTAGGCTTTGTGGAGACTCTTCATATGACAACAATATAACAGGCAGAACTGCATACGCCTCCACGCCCCATCACCAGCTTAAACGGAACTCAGTTTTCCAAGATCCTAATGATCCCAAGGAACATGAAAATAAAAAAAAACAGCAAGTAACCTTCGCTCTGCTTCTTGTTCAAAATGTGTGTTCGGTCCGTGTTGAGTCCTGTACCTTATCAGTGAGACGCCACAGTAAAAATATATGTGAAGATACCCGGGCAAGAGATGAGGAACAGATATAAAAAGCAACGCCACATATGAAACCACCGACGCACAAACAAACTAGGTCTGCAAAAGAGAAACCGCCTTGAAAGGGTCAGTAGGAAAACTACTTGGGGCCTAAATCTATAAAACACAAAAACGATGAAATTACGACGAAACAAATTAAAAGCCAATAACAGTGTAAAGCAGAACGACAGAAAGCACGAGTGGGTGATGATAGGCCCGACCAAAGACAGCAATAGTCAGGCGCCAACCTTTAGACACAGACAGAAGGTGTAGCTGTCATTCAGTCTGAGGCCTGATTCACCGTCCTGCTATTAAAGTGGAAATCAAAGTTATCAACCAGCTGGATTAATAACCATGCATGCAACCTGTCGCATAACATTCATGTTGCAACATATCTTTTTAAAACAACTGGCAGTCTTTGTAAAACTTGCGAAAAATCAATATTAGCAACACTCCTTCTGAATAAATATACTAACTTGCCATTAAATCCGAGTTCTGATAGATCTTCCTGCAGACGTATTTTCAATCCAACATTTTATTTGAAAATTAATTCAAAATGATGGCGATAAACCTAGAAAATGTTGAACACAGTTTATAATATCGATACCCCTGTTTTAGAAGTTCAGCAGCTAAAGCTTATTACGATTAAGTCACTAGACATCAAACCCATTTATGCCTAGCGTCACATAAAAGGGACTTTGGCAAACAGCGTCGATCCAGATCAGACGCCGCAGAACGAAACATGATAGTTGAAGAGTCCATTCGGCATAAATGGGTTAAAGAGTAAATGTCTCAACCATGTTACAACTTATGCTTCAAAATCGAATTTTGATTCTAAAGTGCGCGGGTACCTACACCAGTACATTGTTGATGTTTCAGGTCAGAAGTAAATCTTTAAACAAACTAATACAAAAATAGAAAATGGAAAATGCAAACTATTAGCCATATAACTGAACATAACATTTTTTTCAGAGTGATGAGTTGCCCGGTGTGTTCAGACTCTTTCCTAACGTCCATGTGAATTTTACCGTGTTTGGTATGATACCATATGATACAAGTGACAGGCGTACTAGAAACTATGATAATGGACTTAATCTGACACTAGCCCAGGATTCGGTAGCACTGCTAAAAAAAGTTGTCGAACATGTATATATAAACAGAAGTGTTGAAGAGATGAGAAAACATGTAACCAATGCAATAAAAATGGTAAGACTTATTATTTTATAAGCTGCAGAATTAATTTATGTGGTAAGACTATTATATGAGGAATCATATCAGTTCATTTTATTCGATAACACTTTCATAGTTAGAGCATCATTTGATTTTTAAATGGGAATATATTTATAAGCTGGCAAACAAAACTGGATAAACTGTTTTAGACTGTTTATGTATGTATATATTATTAACGTTGCACGTACGGAATTTGCTGTCGGTACGTTTTGCAGAAAAAAAAAACGACAGCGGTATTGTAGAATTTTTAAATAATAATATATATATAAAAAAACACACAAAAAAAACAACAACAACACAATATCAAAATGATATTAATAAATAGAGTTTCTACTGTTGATGTGTAGAAGTTTTAGAATAATATTTCCCCAGCTGTTAGCAGTTTTGTTGGTGGCTTAAATCTGCATACGATTTTGCATCTTTCATGTCCTGTTGTTTTGTTCCTATTGCGTACCTATTGCACCTTCTAAAAGTCTTCGGAGAAGACTGTATAATATTTGTAGGATAGAGATCTCATTTTTTCACAAAATGCTGCTAGATATTAGACTCCTTTTAATATTGAGGTCCCCGTCATTTTGAAGTAACGACTGTTTTTGTCTTTCCATCATTCTGTGTGGCTCTGTGCAGGTCCCACCGCCCCGCCCCTACGAGAAGATATAGCATTATAGTTCATAGTGGATGTAGGGTATATATCTGTGTACGCAAATGATTTGAAACCATTACGAAAACACGCCTATTCAAATATATAGAAAAACCTCACCTCCAAAAACTGAAAAATTTCAGATAGAAAACTCTGAAATTTTTCATATTTCAGCTCAAAACATAGATTGTGGGTACTCGTTAGAACCGCCTCGGCGAGGCGGTTCTAACGAGAACCAACAATATATGTTTTTGAGCAGAAATAAGAAAAACAATGTGTAACCCCGTAAACCCCAGTTTTACTATATAAAAGTGGGGTTTACAGGGGTCAAAATTATATAGGCATGTTTTCGTGATGCTACTTGTATATGATCTGAGGGTTTGCGAGAGCATAACAACAGTCTTAATTTTCATTTCTGTTCCTTTTTTTTATACTTAGATCATACTTTTTGTCGCCTTGACAGGACAATAGAGGGTAAGTACCCTCTGCGCATATCTCCTATAATCAAATTCAGAATTCATATGATTGTATATCATCATAGTGGCAGGGCATTATGTAAAACCCTCCAGTGTGCGTTCGTGTGTCTGTCCGTCCGCTCGTCGTTTGTGATCGATAATGAATTATATCTATGAACTTTGTTCGAAATCTGAATACATATAAGTGCCAGTAATTAGTGATTTGGGATTGTGAGTGGGCAATATCTGTTAACTGCCTTTTTCAATGTCTGCAAAATGGCTGCTGGCCTCGGATGAAAGGTTATAAATATTTAGAGGGCATTAGGATACAAGTCACTAAGAACCGCTAATTTGACTGTTCCAGTTATTCTCTCGCTTAAAATAGATTATGTTCAGTAGTTCATTAACTGTCTACAATATCCTAATAAAATAAGACATATAGCAGACTAAATAGATTGCAAAGTGAATGAACCTTCAGAGCAATGAACACACACACACACACACACACACACACACACACACACAAATAGTTGTGGTGTCGAAGAAGCTGGAGTATTGACGTGGCTAATGAATACTATGGCATAAGGGCATAAATCTGTTTGTCAAATCTAATGCACTATATGCCCTAGAACTACAAAAATTGATAGTTACACACACACACACACACATACACACACACACACACACACGTTTGGACATCGAAGCTTACTTTTCCGCTCGGTGCCATTAGAAGTAATGATTTATGATTACGAAAACACGCCTATTCAAATGTATCTAAATTTCACCTCCAAAAACTGAAATTTTTCTGCTAAAAACACAGATTGTGGGAACTCGTTAGAACCGCCTCGGCGAGGCGGTTCTAACGAGTACCCACAATCTATGTTTTGAGCAGAAATAAGAAGAATAATGTATACCCCTGTAAACCCCAGTTTTACTATATAAAAGTCGGGTTTAATGGGGTCAAAATTATATAGGCATGTTTTCGTGATGTGATTGTGGCTCTTCCTGTGCATCTTCTTTGTCTGATTACCAATCAAAACGCATGCACGCATTCAACATCATGCAGTCAGCATTACGTTAACATGCCTATGCAAAATAATATTATGTCTGCTCAAAACATAATTGCGGCTAACCTTTAGAACTGCCTCATTGTCAAAGCGTTTCTATGATTATCCAGAATCTATAACAAACATAGATTGCGGGTTCTCATTGAGGCGGTTTATTACGAGTGCCCACAAACTATGTTTTAGATGAGAAAAAACACTAACTAATGTTTATCCCTGTAAACCCAATTTTTCTCTATATGAAGCGGGGGTTTACCGTGGTCTGCATTGAATGGACTTGCTAACATGATGGAACGCCTTGGTTAAACAAACAAAGATAGAATGAAAGAAGGAAAGATAGTTAATAGATAGGAAGGAAGAAAGGAAGTACATACCGCAAAAAGAAATTGGATTCTACCAGTATATAGTGTGGGGGAGTTTGTTCAGTCTAAAATGCGTAAAAATTATTATTTTTTTTTATCCTCGTCTATTCATGCAGAAATTATCCAAAGCACGATGTGTATGTAACTTTAAACGTTAAACTGCAGTAGACGACATTTTGATTTTTTTTTTTTTGTAATTTTCAGAGAAAGTAAGACATTGTATTTTTCAAAGAAAAAAAAAAAAAAAAAAACAACATGACATTCCATGTGAATTATCTGCCTAGCAGCTGAATCACATGAAATTTTGTCTTTTTTTCACTGAAAAATAACGATATCGAATTTAAAATTTAGAATGCTTAGCGCTTTAATGGTTAACGTTATTGAAAATCTTAAGTATTTGACGCTTAGCATGCTGAGTAAAATTGCAGCAGACAACATTTTGAAATCAACTTTCTTATCTTGCCAGAAAATAGGGTTTGACATGCAAATTGTCTCCTTCTCAACTAGCGAGAAATGTCAAAATAAGAAAGACAATTTGCATGACATCATTTTCTGGAAAAAATGTTTTAAAATGTTGCCTACTGATTTTTTTTACCCCCATGATTCTTATTTCTCCACGAAACAATATGAGAAGCGACAACATATGTTTCAATGGAGATATAAGAGAAACTATCATGTGGATACCCCGTCTTATCTGCAGCTGTGACTTCATACAATATCATTTGTGGAGTTTAATTTACATTTAAATTATCGTTAATATATATATATATATATATATATATATATATATATATATATATATATATATATATATATATATATATATATATATATATATATATATATATATTATTTTTTTTGCAGTTTATTAATATTTCAAAGAAATATAAACAGAAATCAGACAAATTTCAGATTTGAACAACTAAATAAATAGAACCTCTCTCTCTCTCCATGGATGAAAGTCATTAACCCGTTTATGCCTTTCGTTTGTGGGGTTCAGTTTTTTTTTTCATTATTATTATTATTATTATTTTAAAGAAATAAAAATAGAAATCACTGAGACAAATTTCAGATTTGGACAAGTAAATAAATAGAACTTCCCTTTCGCCATGGATAAAAATCATTTACTATTTTATGCCTTTGATTACATGTGCACATAGTTGTTTAATTATTTAACCTAACAATTAGATATCTGTGTTGTATATTAGCAACTATTGCCGATAAAAGAAATACGGCCATCAGTCACTTAATTTCTAATTGGTTCACGTGACCTTAGGTAATCCCCACCTGACGTGAAAATCCGACAATAATCAACGCCAGGCCCCGCCTTTAATTCCTTTATTGGCCCACCTGTTATGAGCGGATTAATTAACATAAATATTGAAACCAAACAGACTCTTTTTGTTGTTTTGAATAAAGTTTAATATTTGCACTTATGGTATAAAAACATGGATTGAAATATCATTCACTTAGATTTGTCACCATTTTATTTCTGAAAAAAAAAAAAAAAAAAAAAACAAAAAAAACAACAACAAAAAACAACAAACAAACAAAACTTTGGACACTTTTCACATTTTTTTTAAATTAATACATCTTACATTGGCCAGATATAAGTAGTCAATTCTGCAAGCAAACTGTGAAAACTGTGGAGACCCTGATCAGACGCTGCTAACTGCGGCGTCCGCTCTGGGTCGACATTGTTTGCCTAGGTCCAAATATTGGACTCTATGCTGATCTTAATTAGGTACACATTGAAATTTCTGCAAGCAAACTGTGGAGAACCTGATCAGACGCCGCTAACTGCGGCGTCCGCTCTTGGTCTACATTGTTTGCCTACGTCCAAACGTTGGACTAGCTTATATTTGTAAGGAACAAGTTGACGTTTCTGCAAGCAAACTTTGGAGACCCTGATCAGACGCCGCTGTGGCGACCGCTCTGAGTCTACATTGTTTGCCTACGTCCAAAATTTGGACTCTAGGCGTATATTGGTTAGGAAAAAGTCGACATATCTGTAAGCAGACTGTGGAGACCCTAATCAGACGCCGCACCCTAATCAGACTCCAAACATTGCACTCTTGGCTTATATTGGTTAGGTACAAGTTGACATTTCTGCAAGCAAACTGTGGAGACCTTGATCTGACGCTGCTAACTGTGGCGTCCGCTCTGGGTCTACATTGTTTGCCTACGTCCCAAAATTGGAATCTGATCTTAAATTGATTAGGAACAACAAATCAATCATGTTTCGGCTCATTAATTAATAAACTACATGGATTAATGATAATCCATTTACCTAGCCAATATAAGTCTAGAGTTCAACATGATTGATTTGTTTTTCTCGCGTCCTTGTTCTTTCCGAATTCTTCAATGGTACAGATCAACAATTAAAGCAAAATAAAGGATTGTCCATTGAAGTATGCCGATATCTATCTATCTATCTATCTATCTGTCTGTCTGTCTATCTGCCTGCCTGCCTGCTATCTATCTATCTATCTATCTATCTATCTATCTATCTATCTATCTATCTATCTATCTATCTATCTATCTATCTATCTATCTATCTATCTATCTATCTATCTATCTATCTATCTATCTATCTTATCTATCTATCTATCTATCTATCTATCTATAATGAAAGAAAAAAAAAAGAAACTGCTTTCGTCCCGATAGTACATTCTGTTTCTAGAATTATGGATGTTGCCTGTGAGGAAGATTTCTAAAATGTAGGGGAGTTGTTAGTTGGTAGAAGGATGCGTGTCCTGTTTCTATCAACTCGGAAACTAATTATCCTTCTATCTTTCCCCTAAACCAAACCTCTAGTTTAATATATTCTCACTTTGTCCAAACTATTCCCACTTTGCGCAGGCACATGTATCTTATCGATCGACTACAATATCTCCTGCGCAATTCTAGAATTGTCCGGTACATTTCCGGAATTGGCGGACAAAGTAAGAATTCTTACTTTGCGCAAGACAATTCCGGAATTGTACCGATTCTTACTTTGCGCCGATCATATATATATATATATATATATATATATATATATATATATATATATATATATATATATATAAGAAAAATTGCCTAGAAAATGGATTTACTGTCCTTTCTTGGAAAGACGTTTTTTTTTTCATGGCATCATGGCATTTTATTTAAAATGAAAATAATTTGTTTTGATTGACCCATATCTTATCAGAAACCATTTGTCCTTTCTGTTTCTGTGTTTTGTTCTCAAATATTTACACTAAAATTAAATTTACGACCAAAAATTAGTCCGACCTATGCAATTTCTATAGTAAAGTGATTTTTCGGAATTTATGTTTAAGAACATATTGACTTTTTTTTTGCTGAATTTGAATTATTGATGTTTCACAACAATATTGCGAAAATTTCAGATGACTAGAATAAAACTTTTTTTGTACATAGGTAGTTACGACAAATGGTTTTGCATTAAATCATGACAAAAGGGGGGTGGGGCTCGGTGCCATAAGCCTGTTTCCTGGTACAAAGGGATTTCAACTATTTTTTGTTGTCAAATAGCCTTATGTAGGGCCATCTATTCCTGAAATTATTTGCTAATCGGAGGTTTGGTTCAGTGACTATCATGACATAAAAGTGGGTGGGGTAATCCCGTACCCGTCTGATCAGAGAGACTAAATATGCAATCTCCTATCGTCTGTTAATAGACTGACTAAATGTTTTGGCATATAATAACTAGACCATGGACACATATTAAAGTGGCATGTGGTAATTACGTCTATGGACTTGCTTTGCTAAACTACAATGCGTTATTTGCACGTCATAGATTTTCATAGATTTTGCACCTATCATCTTTGCTAAAAACCACAGCATTTCTTGAAACCAGAACAGAAATGAATGTCTTTTGGTGATAGCAGATGTTGATCGTATGGTATTGCAAAATTATGAATGTGTTTGCTATATGTTATCTGAGACATGAGTTGTGTGAACTTGAATGTAGCAAACGGACACCAGTAAAATGAGAAAAAATGCTGAGGTGTAAGGGAAGTGTTTTATTGTGCCTAATATTTATTTTATAACTTATGGGGTTTGCCAGGGAGAAAAATTTAGCTGCATTACAATTACATAAATAAGAGGACTTGATAGCCCTATATCGCTCACCTGAGCTAACAGATTTATATACGTAATATTTTAAGTTTCACACAAGTCGATTGCTTTAAAGTTTTTTTTTGTACAAATTTTATGGTCAATAGTGATATAATGGTCCTATACAAATGACCCCCTGGGATGGGGCCTAATTTGACCCGTGGGCTATAATTCATATAGTCGTGTAGACCCACAAGATAAAGGTCCATAACATGAAGCTACATACCAAATACCAAAGGTCTGGGACTTTTAGTTTCAGACAAGGAGATTTTTAAAGTTTTTCTCCATATGAGAATATGCAAAATAAGTGATTTCTGGGGCAGTGCCGTTTTTGACCCCAGGGCTATAACTTGAACAATTTTCGTAACGGTCCATTAGACCAGTTACATGCCAAATATCCAAGCCTTGACCTTCTAGGTTAAGACAAAGGTTTAAAAAAGCTTGTTCCTATGTGAGTCTATCTATAACAAATGAGCCCCTCGGGAGGGGCCAATTTCGACCATAGGCTATAATTTGATCTATCTTTGTAGAACAGCACATAAATGAACATCATTTCATGATAGTAGGTGTTGATGGCATGGTATTTCAAAATTATAGATGTTTTACTATATGCCATCTGAGACATGAATTATGTTCTTTTGAATGTAGCAAACAGATACCAGTAAATAAGAAAAACACTGAGGTTTTATTGAAGTGTTTGAACTCATTAAGGTGAAAATATAAGCTAAATTCTGGTGTATTTAATTCATAAATGTGATGGTATATTAGTATACAAATGTCAGAATAACGCTGGAAACCATGCAGTAAGACAGTTGTTTCCTAAACAGTTCATAACTATAACAATCAATTTTCAGCAAGTGAAATATGACACCAGCTGAGCACAGATAAGTAAAATTAGAGGATTCCTTCATAAAACAATGTTTAGCATCAAAATGAAGTTTTTAATGCCAAGTTATAATAGCTAACTCTTTCCTAAATAGTATGAAACATTTAACATTCAGGCTACAATAGACACAGTATGGAACCAGTTGAATACTGGTCAGCAAATTCCTTTTAAAAAGAATGTTAAAATATTGTGATCACTCCTTGTCCATAGTAGTCATCTTTGTCCGTCTGTCCATCCACAATTTCTTTAAACATCTACTAAACCACTGAGTCAATTTTAACAAAATTTCACAGGACTGATCCTTGGGTG
Source organism: Anodontia alba (assembly GCA_964016985.1). NCBI lineage: Eukaryota > Metazoa > Mollusca > Bivalvia > Lucinida > Lucinidae > Anodontia > Anodontia alba. The sequence continues at coordinate 69,709,883 of OZ024826.1, forward strand.
ATACTGACTGAAACTTGTTCGAAGATTTTGAAGTCATGCCGGATTTTGGTTGCAATGGCAACTACAAGAAAATAAAAACCCTGAAAATCTTCTTGTCAGGTACCGCTGGACCGACTTCAATATATTTTGGCAAAAATATTCCTATGGTGACCTTCTACAAGGATTGTTCAAGCTATGATTCATGAAAAACTATGACTGCTAGGGGCGAGGCTTATTTTCCCTATATATCTATATAGAAAACTTTAAAAATTTTCTTGTCAGAAATCATTGGACCGATTTCAGTATAACTTGGCAGAAATGTGTTTCTGATGACCATATACCAAGACTGATTAACCAATTATGATTCGTCAAAAACACGGCCGCGGGGGCGGGGCTTATTATCCCTATATATTTATATAGAAAAATTAAAAAATCTTCTTGTCAGAAATCATTGTACCGATTTCATTAAACTTGGCAGAAATGTTTCTTTGATGACCATCTACCAAGACTGATTGACCAGTTATGATTCGTCAAAAACACGGCCTCGTGGGCGGGGCTTATTTTCCCTATATATCTATATAGAAAACTTAAAAAATCTTCTTGTCAGAAATCATTGGACCGATTTCAATATAATGTGGCAGAAATGTTCTTTTGATGACCATCTACTAAGATTGATCACACTGTTGGGGGTGGGGATGGGGGTGGGGTGGGGTGCGGCTTATTTTCCTTTTATAGCTATACAGAAAACTTAAAAAATCTTTTTGTCAGAAACCACTCGAACAATTTCTGTATAATTTGGCAGAAATGTTCCTTTGGTGACCCTTTATCAAGATTGTTCAAGCCATCATAATTTTTCAAAACGCACGGACACCAACGGGTGGGATCAACATACTTTCCCTATATGTCTATATGGAAAACATTATAAACCTCCTTGTAAGAAACCACTAGACCGATTTCAATATAATTTGGCAGAAATGTTCTTTTGGTAACCCTCTGCAAAATTGTTTAAGCCATCATACTTGTCAATAAACATTGCCGCCAAGGGACGTGGCTTTATTTGCCTGTTTATCTACAATATAAAAAGCTTTAATAATCTACTTGTCAGAAACAGTTTGACCAATTTCAATACAATTTGACAGAAATGTTCCTGTAGTGATATTAATGAAAGATTTTTGAAAAAAATATTAAGCTTCTTACCTCTTGGGATGGTGTTTGGATGTTTTACATAGATTCATATAGGCAAACTTAAAAAAAAAACTCTTGTCTGAAACTAGTGAGCTCAGGCTTTTGGTATCTGACATGTAAATTCATCTTGTGTACCTCTGCCAAGATTTTTAAATTATAGCCCTATTGTTGAAAATGGCCCTGCACGAGAGGATCATTTGTTTTACAGAGACTGGCATAGAGAAAACATTTTAAAATCTTCTTGTCTGAAGGCCTTGGATATTTGGCATGTTACTTCATCTAACTGGCCTTTAACAAGAGTGTTCAAATTATAGCCCTGGGGTAAAAAACGACACTGCCCCAGGAGTCTTGTTTGTGTTGAGGTTTTACGGCCCAGTCAACCCAGTGGGGTCATGTCGAGCGCGGTCAGTTTACCTAACAACACGTTTACTGGGCAGGCTTAGTCCTCTAAGCGGTTAACCAGTATTGTGCACATTCTTTCGCCAGAAACTGACAACTGCCCTTCTTGAATCAGCGGAAGGGAGAGAATGACCGTAGAAAATATTTCATGATCAATCTCTACGAAAGAATGTTGCCCCAGGAGTCACTTAATTTACATATACTAATATAGAAAAATACTTTAAATCAAATTTTCTTGTCTGAAATAAAAAGCCCAGGCCTTTGATATTTGGTGTGTAGTTTCATCTTGTTGACCTACAAGATTATTAGAATTATAGCCCTGGGGTCAAATTAGGACCCATCCCAGTGGAGGGGGCGTGGGGGGAGGGGGGTGGGGTGAGGGGGCGGTGGGACATTTGTATAGGACCATCATATCACTCTTGACCGTAAAATTTATACAAAAAACTTCAAGCAATCTACTTGTGTGAAACTTCAACATTATATAAATCTGTTAGCTCAGGTGAGCGGTAAAGGACCATCATGATCCTTTTGTAAGTGTAATTTGTAATGCAGCTAAATTTTTCGCCCTGGCAAACCCCATTAGTTGCAAAATAAATATTAGGCACAATAAAACACTTCATTTAAACCCCAGCATTTTTTCACATTTTACTGGTGTCTGTTTGCTACATTCAAGAGCACATAACTCGTGACTCAGATGGCATATAGCAACACACCCATAATTTTGCAATACCGTGCCATCAACACCTGCTATCATGAAAGGACATTCATTTCTGTTCTGGTTTCAAGAAATGTTGTGGTTTTAGCAAAGATGGTAGATACAAAATTTATGAAAATCTATGATGTGCAAATAGCGTATTGTAGTTTGGCAAAGCAAGCACACAGGAGTAATTGTCACATGCCACTTTAATATGTGTCCATAGCCTAGTTATTATATGCCATAACATTTAGAAGTCTATTAACAGAAAAAAGGAGATTGCATATTTAGTCCCTTAGATAGGACGGGTATGAGATTACCCCACCCACCTTTATGTCATGATACTCACCGAACCAAAGCTCCGATTAGCAAATAATTTAAGCAATAGATGACCCCTACATAAGGCTATTTGACAACAAAACACAATTGATGTCGAAAGCACAGTAGGCCTTTAGTTCTCGTACCGCACTTTTTAATATCTGCGTCAGACTTCACAAACATACAGAAAACCCAAGTTAATTATTTAGCAAATGATCGTAACTCTGGCAGTCCTTCTTCTTTGGTCCGTGAAATATCTACAGATGGGTTTGGAAGCTCGCAACCGCGTGACAACATACAGTATCTGCGATGCTGTTTTTGTATATGATCTGAAGCTGTATATGTGTGTAATTTTGCGATTGATGTCTTTTGAAATTCCTTAGAATATTCGTCTCCAAAACAGTATTTATTCTTTTAGAATTCCTCTAACTATCCACCATTGGCAAAGTTAGTGCAGCTTCCTTTGCTTGACGATTTTCATTGAAGTAAAATATATTATTCTTCTGTATTAGTTATATACTTACAAGTAAAATTGTTAAGAAAATCTATGTGGTATGCCTCCTGGATATTTTCCCGCCAGCATAAAATAATGTTGTGACCAAGAGTTTATGGAATATTCGAGTATAATGACACGACATCAAATAATACCAGCGAATGATTGATGATACTTTTGTGAGCCGATGATTCAAAGGTCAATCTAGTTCTGTAAAGTAGCGTTTTGATTTTTATGCTGTATAAAGCTGCTTTTATTTTTGCTAAAAATATCGGATCCCTCCTGTCCATATTCTGCAAGTCTTAAAACGCTGCAAGTGGGCGCATGCAGCCCTGCAAATTACAATGTTGTTATACGAAATGTCTCAATAAAACCCAGACTCAGATCTTCTTTTATGTGTACTTTGTTATCCCGGGCATCATTTATAAAATTTATTTGACTGGTTTTAAGCGCTGATATAGTCTATGTAGATGCCACTGCTCCTGAAGTTTTTAAAGCATCCATACTTCTACTGCTCACTTATATTACTCCTGTTTTATTGCATTGCCTGGAGTTCTCGAGTTCTTCCTTTCCAGCTATTTCAAGCACTGCTATTTTTATTCCCCCCCCCCCTCTCTCTCTCTCTCTCTCTTTCTCTCATACAGTGTGATAGTGTGGCAATAGCCTAAAGTGGTAAGCTAGCCTCCCAAGTTCCATTTTCAGACCGACCGATTATACGCTAGCAATTTGCGTTTAAAATTTTCGGGCGTTATCAATTTGAGTTTAGGGTTTTCAGGTGGAGGAATCCGTGTCCTTTGACACATTTCTAGCTTTCTATTGAGTTATCATTATTGCGGAAAAAGCCCTATACTTGTTTTTTTTATATATTTTTTTACAACATTTGGTCTTCGGGAGAAGATTTGGTAACAAGAAAATCGCTTATAACCCCACTTTGTAGGTTTGACTACTGACCGTTCCAAGATGGTTGTTCGTTCTTTTAGGGGTTTTGTGACCTCTCACTGCGGAGATATTTCGTACTTTGTCCTGTTTAAAGCATTTTGCTGGGTTTGATGGGTCCTGTCTGGCAGTGGATCACTTTGTTAGGAAAGATGGAGTTATTGTCTTTACTTTTCATTGTTTAGTCCTTTCCATCCTAGTTTGTTTGCTAATTCTTCCTCTTGGTGTTATTGATAGGCTGTTGTCTGTGATTGTGCTTATTACTGGACATTTTCAATACTTTGTTTCATGTTAAATTAAATAAAATATTTATCGCAAGAAAACATCGCTAAGCTATATTTGATAACATTGTGACTAATTCAGACAAAACTTTAGCATAGCATTTTGAGTAATTCGGACTAAACTTTTAAATTTAGCATTTTCAAAGAGACAAGAACTAAATTTGCGATTTGTTGTATGTCTTTCCGTGTGTCATTTTGTTCTTGTGTTTTTCAGTCCTTTTAGTATTGCGATTACCTCGCTTGGGGAAAGAGAGAACTAATCTTAGTGCCTTTCGTACGTTTGTTCGATTTGTGCTTGTTTGAATTTGTCGGTTTCCTCTTCCTCTTGGGGTCTGGGAAGGGCTTTGGTTTGTGATTTTGGCACTCCCTGGACTTTTCTCTTACCTTTTTTTTGAACGTATACATCGGTAGATTTATTCCCACATTGCAAAACTGTGACGCCATTAGCGAAACTAAAACAGTCACTGGATACGGGCAGGTATGAAAAGAGGGGCAAAGAAAATAATCCGCCTGACTAATTCAAGTTAAACATATTATTGTTTTGTTTTGTTTTCAGATTCAGCAAGAGGGACTGTTGGGTCATATCCAGTTTGATAAGCATGGGCAAAGAAAGAATTTCTCTATTTTCCTTACTGAAATTTCAGGATATGATGAGATCCAGGTAATCGGAAAGAGTGCAATATAACTTGGAAACATACATGTTCCAGGGCAGGTAGTTGGATGTCTTGGAGGTAGTTGGATGTCTTGATATTTCTTATTCTTTTTAATCTTTGTAGTTTTGGCACCACTTCTGTTGGTTAAATGGCAGTTTAAGTGGCTGATAAAAATCTTCTGAGTGACGTCTACAGTTGTCATGTTTCGCGTGTCGAGGCATATCGAGGCCTGACCGCAATGTGGAAACAACAAAAACACGTTTGTTTTCTTATATATACAAGCATTGTCTCGCCATTTCTTACTTATAAATATAGACTGCTATAGTCCTACTATATTCGTTGAACAGGTTTAGCAAGAAACAGATCATTTCACTTGCAAAACTAACAAGGAAAACGCATATTCTAAAGATCATTAAAGTACTTTACCCCTACTGTAGTATTCGGTTACATTATGTCTGGTTTAATTTGCCGCAATCTACATTTGCTGAATAATCCCTAAAACTATGTTTGCCCTCTGGGTTTCTTCTTTGGTTTCACAATCCATAGGTCAGGGACTTTATTACCATTGATTACATTTCTTTTGATGTTTAATATTTGGTCGCGACATTCTGTCATGTTGTAGCAATGTCTTGAAGCGATTGGGGAACTGATGCAATTTAATGGTATGGCCCCACTGCAGTAACATGCACCAGAAACGTTGACGTGACAATATCACTAGACACTGACATCGGTGCAACATTAGATTGTTGAGTTATGCCACTTTTACGTTTATGGAATTTTCCTATATAGTATACTGTAGTCTTGTTATGTATCTCTTTAAAAAACAAAGCAAACAAACATTGCGTTAACACGTATATGTAAACTATGTTGTTCTGATCCATGGTGGACTCTCTACTCTTAAGAAAATAAGCAAAGTGAAGAATGTGTGGCTATGAACACTACAAAGTAGATAAGTTGAATGCAAAAGTATAATAAGTATGATATAATAAGTATGCTCAAAAGTATAAACAAAATTAAATAATGTACAGTACCGTCCAAATTGCAAATTGTACGTACACCCCATATACCCCAAATTTCCCATGACAAGTTTTTCTCTTAGAAAAAAAGTGGCAAAAAATTCATGCTCAACTGAATTCAACCAGGTGTTTTATGGCTACTGCTCTCAGCTCTCTTACACTAATGAGTCTGTTCACAACAAGTGGTATCACCAGATTTACCTGGCAGATCACTTTTCTCTGATAACACTGGTCCCCTGCACAGTAATATATAGTCTTAAAATCTTTATTTTTAACATAGAAAACCATTTAAAATGTGTAATTTAATTAATTTTTTATGCAGATGTAGATTTCAGAATCAGTTTAGAGCTACTTCATTGTGTTTTACATTTAAGAATTTTGTGTGTGGGTTTCTAGTTAACTGTCTTATCAGTATTAATTAACTAACTGCATAACAGAGCATCATTTTATTGGCATCTGGGCAGAGTTTTATGGTCTCAGTCATCAGAAACATATGGAAATGCAATACCCTACTAACCCGACTTTGATATAGTAATAATAGTCGGGAAGGTGGGGTGAAATTCTCTAAGAGAAAAACATGGCATGCTATGGTATCACGATTTCGGAAAAAAAGATATTAGCGTCAGGGCTTTGACTGTTCCGATCAATGCGTTGTTCATCTGGTGTCTTGTTTGTGTAATAATTGTCATGTTTTGACTGACAAATGCTCTTTTTCAACTTTGACGGGCCTTTAGCGATGACCAATACATATTCAAGTAATATATCATATCTCTAGGTTAATATTTGCATATTTCGTCCTAACCACTTCAGGTTGGCTTCATGACACAGACTCGTCATACAACGTTAAGTATTCTTACTCTGTTTTTCTTGGTATGCACGACAAACACGGTTTAACTGGCCTCATGTGAAGCTTAGAATATTAAGGTACAATAGATTATATAACAAAAATAATATGGACTTACTGAGTTACACATCTGTAATGTTGAGGTTTTCATTTCATTTGGATATAAACCATTGATGTTAATTCGATTAATGCTTGATTGAATATCGCAGAAGTTAATATTAGTTTGATTTACTTTGTATATAGAAGTTTTACTTCTACCAGTACAAATAAAAATGTAAAACACGTATAGATGTGATAACATAGGAAAAGTGTAAAATGAAACAAATCAATATTTGTTCTTGTATCCCATAACTAGGAAAATATTTCGTATTTCCTTTCCTCTTACTTCTTACTTCTTAGTTGTCTTGCTTGTGTCATACGTTTTATTTCTTTCTGTTTAGTTCTCAATTCTGAATTCTTAATGCTTAGTTCTTAATTCTTATTTTTCACGTCAAACTTTTAATCTCTTATTTCTATGTTTGGACTTGACAGATGTGTATATAAGCGATCGCACACACACACACACACACACACACACACACACACACACACACACACACACACACAAAGACTTGTGTCCTGACCGGGAGTCAGATCCGGGTTTCTTGCTTTATCTGAGAGCAGTGTTTCAAAATGAGCTGTACAGCACATTATAGAGTTTAAAAAATTCGTCTCTTATTCGTGTAGGAACAAAGCTGGACATTCGTAATGTTGCTATTAATACTCACAAGCCAAAGCGTCGACACGCACTGGATTGATAATTTGGATTTCATAAACTATTGTGTGCAACGAATCTGGCTTGATACCGACTTGAAAAGGAGACGAATATAATTAAAAAATGTGAACGGACACAGTGCTCCAATGAAATACTATGCTAGTAGCCCTGATTTCGAGTTCCATACAGACAATGTATTGCGCACATGACTCAAATCTAAGCACAGAAATAAGAAGTATACAATAAGATTTAAGAAATAAGAAGTACACAATAAGATTTAAGAAATAAGAAGTATACATTAAGGTTTAAGAAATAAAACCTAAGAAGCAAGGAATAAGAAGTTTCTACCATAATGAATACGTAAATGTTTATCTTTTGTTTTCAATCCTGGTACAGATCGGTAAATGGATATTCAATGCGAACCTGTCGGAGACCAATCTTCAACTTAATGAGCGACATTTGTACGAAAACAGAACATCGCCATTTCCCCTGGTGGGTAGAAAAGCAAAAGTTGTCTCCATACTGGTAAGCTAAAGTCATATTGCATTTTTATATACATAGTTTGCGTTTTGTTCGTAATGAGAATATTCATACCAATGTACCATGCTTTTTTATAATCTAAAGGTATGGAAGCGAAGTATTTTAGCTCGCCTGAGGTATAGTCAGGATGACCTAAAGTAATCACTTTTTATCCGTCGTCTGTCTGTCTATCCGTCAACACTAACCAAAAAAAAAGACAACTCCTCCAAAGCCATTGAATCGATTTGTCCCTAATGAGGTAGGAATGTTGCCTGGATCGGGGGATTTAAAAACAACTAAAATTATGGTGATCTGCCTTTTGTTTGGTTACTATGACAACGAAAATGTCCCATAGTCTTATTAGCTGACCTGAGCACGAAGTGCTTATGGTGAGCTATTGTGGTCAGTCAATGCCCGTCGTCCGTCGTCCGTCGTGCGGCGTCAACAATTGCTTTAAAAGCCTACTCCTCCTACACCCCTGGGTTGATTGACTCGATACTTGGTAGGAAGCATCGGGTTGAGTTGTAAAAAGATAGCTAAAAACGTTCCGATGGGAAATCCAAGATGGCCGCCATGGCCGCCATTTTGAAAATCTATTTTTCGCTTCTTCTCCTGAACCGAAAGGCTTGACATTAAACTAGGTAGGAAGCATGAGGGTGACTTGCAGATAAAAAATAGCTAAAATCATGCCGATCGGAAATTTAAGATGGCCGCCATGGCGGCCCTCTTGAAAATCTATTTTTCGCTTCTTCTCCTAAAGCCAAAACCCAATTGACTCTAAACTTGGTAGGATGCATTGGGGTGACTTATAGATCAAAAATAGCTAAAATCGTCCCTATCGGAAATCCAAGATGGCCGCCATGGCGACCATCTTGAAAATAAATTTTTCGCTTCTTTTTCTGAACTGAAGGCCAATTGACTCGAAACTTGGCAGGAAGCATTGGGATGACTTGTAGATCAAAAATAGCTAAAATCGTTCCTGTCGGAAATCCAAGATGGCCGCCATGGCGACCATCTTGAAAATCTATTTTTTGCTTCTTCTCCAAAATTGCAAAAGCCAAATGACTCGAAACTTGGTAGGAAGCATCGGGTTGACTTATAAGTAAAAAATAGCTAAAACCTTTCTGATCAGAAATCCAAGATGTCTTCCATGGCGGCCATCTTGAAAATCTATTTTTCGCTTCTTCTCCTGAATCGAAAGGCTTATTGACTTTAAACTTGGTAGGAAGCATCGGGGTGATTTGTAGATCAAAAATACCTAAAATTGTCCCTATTGGAAATCCAAGATAGCCGCCATGGCCGCCATCTTGTTTTATATATACTTCTATAGGGAAAACCTTTAAAAATCTTTTTTGTCTGAAACCAGAAGGCCCTGGCCTTTGATATTTGGTTACATAGCTTCATCTAGTTCACATGCCTATTCAACAATAAGGCACCATGCGATCATGCTTCTGTCCAGCACCCCCCAGCCTGTCATCTGAAAACATTCATTTTCAATTTAAACATACATAGTCCTATGAAGAGAAATCATAGTCTTTTAGAATATACTAGAGACAATGACACTCAGGTGAGCGAATTAGGGCCGTCTGGGCCTCTTGTAATGGGAAAATGGTTAATTGATTTTTTTCTTCATAGCTAGTGAAGTGATGTGAACCATTCTTGGATAATTATGATTATAATGGTGATTGTTTATCCGGTGTATGTGTTTTATGACTAGTGGTAATTTTATTCATTTGCCAAGGCAACCTTTAATTTCAAACAGGAAAGTTTTAAACGAAAACTCCAAAACCACTGAAGCAATATGACTCTTAATAGAATCGTTCCTTGGGTAAGGGCAATTCTAAATAGCTAAAATATCTACCTCCATGGCAATAGAAAGCTCCTATAGACTTATAATGGGAACCGGTTTAATTGCATTTTCTCGATAACCAGTGAAGCTTTAATGCTGATTCTTAGTGTATAGCATCGGGAACTCAAGGTCTAAGTTTGTTCAAATGATAATTGTAGATTAACTTTGGCTTTTTAATGCAAGGTCAGATTTACACGGGGAGAATGTTGAAAAATCATTTTTTTTCAAAATGTATTAAAGATAAAAGGTTGAAACTTACAATGTATGATGAAAGTAGTACAACAGTTTAGTTACAGTCAAAATTTTGTCCCCCGAGCTTTTCTGCGCTTGTCCTGAGGCTATATTCATATTTAAAATTGTGTAATCGTTAAACGTCATGTTCTGAAAACTGCTTGACAAGTTTTCATCAGATTTCACAAAGGACCTTCTGTCGAAGGGGAATTGACTTTTTTTTCAAACGTTTCCGTACAGATGGCCGCCATACTCATATATGGTAAAATACTTAAAAATTTCTTCCTAAAAAAAGTTAAGAGAAAAGTCCAGGGAGTGCCACAATCACAAACCAAAGTCCTTCCCAGACACCAAGAGGAAGAGGAAACCGACAAATCCAAACAAACACAAATCGAACAAACGTACGAAAAGCGCTAAGAATAGCTCTCTCGTCCCCAAGCGAGGTAATCGCAATGCTAAAAGGACTGAAAAACGCAAGAACAAAATGACACAAGGTAAGACATAAAACAAATCGCTTTGTATAATAAACCAAAAAGCAACAAAGAGTAAGACTAACACCGGGACCACCGCCTCAGAACGGTCAGTAAAGTAAACCACCGGGAGTGGGGGGTGGAGGGGATGGGAGCGGGGGTTTAAAGCACTTTTACGGCCAGCCAACTTCACCCTGGGTCCCGATGCAACTCTTAATCACAACTAGTAAAACAGAAAGCAAAATGGGCAGCTGTTGAAGGTGACCAAAATGCTAGCATCACAACACAACTAGTAAAACAGAAAGCAAAGTGGGCAGCTATTGAAGACGGTGACCACAATGCTAGCATCACAACACATAAAAAAGAAAAAAAAAAAAGAAAGCAATGCGGGAACCACAAAGCTACAACGAGCTACAAAGAGTAAGAACAACACCAGGACCGTCGCCTTAGAACGGTCAGTAGAATAAACTACCGGGGTGTTTAAAGCACTTTTACAGCTAGCCAACTTCACTCTGGGCCCGATGCTACTCTTAAGACAGAAATACATAAAAATTCGGTTTGCATAAAGGCTCCCAGCTCAGTCAATGCATATAAGCGAAAACATAAAAATCAAATTAATCATCATGGCTAATTCTATTGTATACCAGAGTAAATGAAAATCAATAGTTGAACCACGGCGAGCCAAGCCAAAGGCATATCGTCAAGCCCAAACCCACTGGTTAAAGTTTTGCGAAGAGGCCGTCATTGAGTCTCAGGCCCGAACCGCCGTCGTGCAATTACGTAAAGAGTGAAGCATAGCCAAGAAAGCAAAACCAAGAAAGCTTTAAAGCTTTATCTTGCTTTATTGCATTAGGGACTCAAGGTCTACCAATTTCGTTCTTATGATGATCCTAAGATGACCCTTGCCTTTCATATGGAACAGTCAAACTTGTGTCCCTATACATTCGTATGGGAAAATGTTGAAAAGTCATTTTCTCTAACTGTATTAAAGACTCATGATTGAAACTTACAATGTATGATCAGAGTAGCGAAACATTCTAGTTACAATAAAAATGTAACCTTGTCACTGGAAAGTGCATGTGTCAAATTGTGCAATCTTTTAACGACCTGACGCTGAAGCCATTTGACTAATTTTTACAACTTTCACTTTAGGCTTTCTGTCAAAGGGATGTTGACAGTTTGTTCAAATGGTTCTGCATAACTGAACTAGATGACCGCCATGACCATATATGGTAAAACAAACCCGCGTATAAATCTTCTTCTATAAAACCAAGTCGGCTTTGGGGCTGAATATTAGTATAAGACCAAAGATCTACCAAGCTTTTTTCAAGTAATGAACATGGGTTGACCTTTGACATTTTTAGGGCAAAGTCAATTGCTTCCTCATATATTTGTATGGGGAAAATGTTTTAAAATTATTTTCTCAAAGCATGTTAAAGGGTAATGGTTGAAACTTACAATATTAAAGTAGCAAAACCTTTCAGTTACAGTCAAAAGTTTATCCGAGTCGGGGTTTTCTGTCCCTGCTCCCTGTGCTATATTAATGTATAAAATCATGGAATCTTTAAACAACTTCACATCTGAAACCACTTGACCTGGTTTCACTAAAATGTACATGGTGACTTTTGTCAATGGAAGATTGACATTTTGTTCAGATGGTCACACTCTGTTGACCAGGATGTCTGCCGTGCCCATTAAACACTTCAAAATATTCTCTTTTTTCAGAACCAAGTTTTGATATAGAGCATTGGGATTGCGAGAGGTATCAAATTTGTTCAAGTTATGATCTCAGGTTGACGTTTTAGGGCAAGATCAAATTTGCTTCCCTATACATTTGTAAGGGGAAATGTTAAAAAGTTATTTCTTCGAAATGTATTGCGTACTAATGGTTGAACCTTACAATATATGATTAGAGAAGCAAAACCTTTCCGTTATATAAAATATATATCCCCATGGGGTAATTTACCTTTGCTTCTGGGCCATATACATGTATAAAATACCTAAATGTTCTTTCCTCTAAAATTACTGTCAGGGCTAATTTTCATCAAATTTCACGTGGAGCCTTCTGTCAAAGGGGAATTGAAAATTTGTTTGGATGGTCATGTTTCAGTGACCAAGATGGTAGCTATAACCATAGATAATGAAAAAAAAACAAATCAAAAGAACAAACAAAAAACAAACAATTAAAAATCTTCTTTAGAAGCATTACAGTATTGAGACTGAGTCTCAGTATAGAGCATGGGAAATCTACCAGCTTTGTTAATCCTAGGTTGACCGTTGACCTTTTTATGGCATAAATAAATTTGATGTATCTATAGAAAACTGTTGAATGCAATATTTGTTTTTAAAGATTATTGGCTATTTTGATTGTCTGTGGCAATACTGGAAGAATGGTGTATGGCTTCTTCAGATATGCAATCGTTATTGTGCTCAGGTTAGCAAATCGTGGCCCATGGGCCTCTTGTTATAGAATAGTTTGGAAAAATAATAAAAACGCTTCCTGCTTTGCGTGGACACGCCAGTTAAGTACTGACTTGAAAACAATTCAAAATGATTCATTACCTCTGCTTAACGATAGTTCAACAGAGCCTTTGCTGTGGTTGGGATCCTACGGCGTACACGTATTTCCGCCCGTCATTCTGTCCAAATGTGTTTGTTATTGTGTCTCTCAGAGACAATTGGACATATTGCCCCGACATTTAATTGAATTGCCGTTTGCAACTAATTGTTCGCATTATATCATATCCGCAAAAACTACCGCTGGACTTTCGTGAAATAGAAAGGAAGGCAATGATCAGGAATCGATACAATTATCCCACACCTCCCATCAGAGACATCAAAAGGAAAGAAACACAAACACGAAATAACTGGATCCTAATGGAAACATCACTAGCAGAAAGCGAAACGGACAGGTACTTTCCCACAAAGTGGCCAAATGGCTATCCAAAACAAAAAGATGTAAGCGACACACACATTCAAAGACGAACTGTAACAAAATAAACCATGACAGAAGAACCGCCTTGGAACGGTCAGTGAAAAGTATTTCACTGGGGGACTTAAATCGACTTTACGTGGCCACAATCCTATCCCTTACTTCTGCCGCGGTTTAGACACATAATTTGTTCAGTCCGCATGAAGGCTTCCTAACTCATCAGTGCTACATCTCCGAGAACATAAAAAATCAACAAATTACAGAGATTAATGGATCAGTTTAGCTCCTCCAATGGCCTATCCCCATTAGCGCATGGCTGTCATCTTAAAAACTGTCTCTCACCACCAATAAATATTAGAAATCCGTTGTCGGACCTTCTCCGAGACAACTGGGTCTAGTTGTCAGAGTAGGGAATCCACGTTATCACATAATAAGAGGCACACAAAGAAAATCTGAAAGAAATCCTCAATTTTAGTAAGATATTTCGTAATGTCTTTTAAATAGCAAATGTATTTTAATGAAGCGCAGAATCGCTTACTTTTAGTGATACAGCTGGCAACCCTGAGTCTAAATGGGTTTTGATTTTCGTGTTTTGTCCTGTTCGTTGTCTTATTGTTGTCTTTATTGTCCTGTCTAACATTATGATCCCCTTATTGGGGAAGAGTGAGCTAGTTGGATTGCTTTTCGTTGATTTGTGGCTTGTGTACTGTGCGTCTTGGTTTGTTTTCTCTTCCTCTTGATGTCATTGGTAGGCTATGTTTTTTAATTGTGGCTCTTCCAGGACATCTTCTATGCTACGAGTATGTGTTGAGAATTTTTAGGGAAACCTTTTTGTTGGCATTCAGACACGCAGAATAATAAACACGAATCTGGACAAAATCGTTTCTGGCCTAAAAATGGAATTCACGTAAAAGGAACTTACGTGTTTCCTTACTTGAAACAATTCAAAAGACCATTTACGAAAGAGATGTTTGATAAAAGGTTGTTTATAAATGACCCATCGTATTGTCAAACATGAACGAGAGATCCTGTTTATAAAGACGATAGCGTACATAACAGACAAAACACAGCATACAAGAAAAGGTGAAGCATATCGTAACACTATACTATACTTTCTAATGTTTGATAGCCGAACTAATAAGCCAAACACGTTTGCATTTGAACAAGTGAAGCACCTGCTCATTTGGTACTGTTTTCTTAGAATAGTTAGCTGAATGTTTATTTTGGTTTAAGCATATTCGTATTCACAATAATGTTAAGGAAGAGCTACAGTCAAAGAACAGAGCCTTCAAATAACCTCCAAAGGAAGACTAAACACCAATTGTTACGAACGAGCACTCCTACCTTCGATTATCTGCCTTGGCAGATTACGCATAGCTTCTAAGTATATATTCAATCTCTGACAACTGCGTCAGGGAGTCGACTCTTTGGCTCAGTGGTTAGAGTATTGGATTTTTAACCGGGAGGACCGGGTTCGAATCCCACGATAGGCGGGAAATTTTTTCAGCTATGCTTCATTCCTTTGTTACGATTTTCATGTCGTAAGATGGGGGCTCGTCCGGGATAGGGCTTTATACGCCAAAAATGGCTTCACGTCATCATAAATGATGACTTCCTTGAAAAGGGGGAGTGTTACGACCGAGCACTCCTATCTTGTGATTATCTGCCTTGGCAGATTATGCATAGCTTCTAAGTATATATTCAACTGTTATCTGACAACTGCGTCAGGGAGTCGACTCTTTGGCTTAGTGGTTAGAGCATTAGATTTTTAACCGGGAGGACCGGGTTCGATTCCCACGATCGGCGGGAAATTTTTTCCAGCTATGGTTTGTTACGACTATCATGTCGTAAGATGGGGGCTCAGTGGTTAGAGTATTGGATTTTTAACCAGGAGGACCGGGTTCGAATCCCACGATAGGCGGGAAATTTTTTCATCTATGCTTCATTCCTTTGTTACGATTTTCATGTCGTAAGACCAATAAAGAGCAAAGCGCCCAGCTCCCTCTTCCACAACGAGACAGGACCCACTAAAACAACATGGCAATAACCGCCACCTTAGAACTGTCCATAGAAAAAACTACCAGGGGTTTAAATTGATTTTATTGACTTCAAATTTTCACAGTAGTGCACTAGTACACTGGTACACTAGTACCGTACATTGTAAAAAAATACAAAATAATTGTTCTCATAGAGGCTCCCTGCCACAATCAGTGAACTTTTACAAAAAAACATGTTAATCAAATAAAATCACTGTGGATGAGGGCTCTTGGCAAATACGACAGACTCGGAGAGCCGGAGCTTACAAAAATCACTACTTGAATATCGGATGGCTCGAACAAGGACATCAGGCGACAACATTCTAATGAAAGAAAGAGTTAGATCAGCTCCGTCATATAATCTGAGTACCACCGTCGTGCAAAGGAAGAAAGCTAAGCTATCAGCCATTATTGGTTAAATATTGTATGGTATACATGTTATCCTAATTTTTACGAAAGGTATTTCTGTGGATTCTTCAAACAACAATCCTAAACAATTCTCTAAATATATAAAATAGGTCGATGGTTCGCTATTTCTTGCTGAAGAAGTGTTTTCAGTCTAACGTTATATTTATCAATCAATTCGGATGGTCCACGATAAGTTTGAAAAACAAAATTTTACGGAGTTAATGATACCAATAGCTTGTGTAAGGAGTTTAGCAGTCAGAAATGTATTCTGCTTGTTAAAATAATTTACGTGAGGTGATACCATTGCAAAACGAATAAGTTGAGATACGTATATTCCATACGAGGAAGCTCAAAGAATATCATTGTCTGAAAGCGGAAAATATACAGTGTCAAACACAAAATCACGTCTGTCATAATGTTTGAGGAAACTGTATCATTTGATATCACTAAATATAAAATCGGGGCTTTGGAATCAGAAGAATTAGCTTTTTTAACTGAAGTCCAGTAGGATAGATATGATCAACGATTGGTTCACAATAAATATTATCAATGATTAGTGACTGTGGCTTTTCCTGTGAATTCATTAATATTTTTTCATGACAACAACCGATGATGAACTGGTAGCCAGTTATAGCTCCTTGTATCTATCTATTGCCCTCCGGGGCATTGTCGATGGTATTACAAATGTCAATTCTATCGGCGTTCAATATGTCGGATAGCAACAAAATGCCTTAAGAGTTGCTTTATCTTTACTACAAATGGCCCTTTGGGATCGATTTATCTTCACTACAAGTAGTGTTAGTGCCTTTGGCGGTCGTAAAATGTCTCCACGAATTTCACTCTATTGTATTTCATATGTTTTGTCCTTTGTGATCATTGGGATCATTTCGGGATTTTTAAAATTTAATATCAGGGTCACTGGTGATAAATAAAACAATAGGTCTAGCTTCAACCCGTCATCAACAGGGCCCATACGTGGTCAATCTACATATATCGTCATGTTTTGAGTCAAATCGAATTACATGGTTAGACCTTAACAATTTATGGGTCTGCCTCACACGTAATCTCAACCCCATCCCGTAAAATTGACCATTAGGTACAACCGCCACATATTGCTATTTTTGGTATCAAATCAAAAGCCTTAATGGGAAATTTAGCAATAGATGAAATAAATCACCTCACCCACACCAAGCCCTGATGTCATTCTCAAATAGATCATTAGAGATCCACCCACTATATCTTGTCATGTTCGGTGTCAAATCGAAAGCCTAGACGAGAACTTAAACCCAGATCAAACCCCGATCTAAACCCTAAATGCAATCATTAGAGATTAATTCTGACGATCTTGAGAACTTTAAGCGATTTTCTAAATGAGTCTCATCTCATCCAGTCCAGATACCATTCTTTGAAATGCCATTTGGATGAGATTATAAAAATGTATGACATCGGATCAAAGTCACTGATGAAAAATTTAATGGAGACTTACATGCGGCTTATCTTAAGTAAGTCTTGTCCCCCACCCCCTTCCCAACTCACAAATGACAAGTGGGGCAAGTAGAGTTCCGAATCGGTACTCATTTAGAAAGGCTACTACGTTTTGTATTGAACACATAGCAAAGGTAATTGTCAACCTTCCTTTTTACCTGATACAGTTTGGAATATCGCAATAATTATCTGGTAATAGTATTATAGATTTTTTGCCTATAGCACTATTTAATATCAATAAGGATTCGTATTTTTTTTTCTTTTTGTAAATCCTTCATAAACTCTCTCGGGATGTACAGACTGATTAGTTACTTTCAGCTTCAGAATTCCCCTATTAATATTGCAGTGGAAAGATAAACTGGAATAAAATATGCAGAAGTGTTGTTTATATACATAATATAATCTATCGTTGATTGTTGCTTTTATATATACGGATGTACTTTAAATGTCGTGTTTTATAGCAAATTATAATTGTGCTTTGACTTGAAAAGTAACGAGAAAAAACTAAATTAAAGATGCATGTGATCTAGTCCCATAATAGGCTACAATTTTCTGTTGTACTCTTGGCTCTTGGTTTAATATTGTTATATTGCAACCTTTTAGATTTTATGGCCCCCCTACCATTTTCAATGGGGGCGCGGGGAGGGGGCGTATAGTATTACTGCTATCCGTACGTATGTATGTCCATCCGTCCCGTCCGTACGTACTAAATGGTTTCCGTTCATTATCGTTTGAAAGGTTTAGTGTATTGGATTCATTTTTTATACATTGTAATATAATCATAAAATATAGACAAGTTCGATTAAGGGTAAAATCTACCAATTATTATGGGATTTATGGCCCCTTTTTCAATTTTTTTTTTTTTTTTTTTGCAAAATGCTTAAAAATGGTTTCCATTCATTATCTTTTGAAAAAAAAGCATATTGGATTTATATTTTATACACAGGTTTATAATTATAAAGTATAGGTCAAGTTCGATTTAGGATAAAATCCACCAATTATTATGAGAGTTATGGCCCTTTTCAACTTTCAATGAAATTTGCATGAAATGATAAAGCCTTTTTCTGGGAAAAATACGCAAAAGTATTTCAAATTTTACCCAGAGTGCTAAGCGTTAAATCATTATAAGCTGCACTAGATTGTATACATTTGAAAAAGAAAAGAGAAAAAGATATAAAAGAAAAAGTCTGGAGACAGACTAGCTCAATACATGTACTATATTATATTTTTGTAACTGTCATTTTAAATAACTGGAGACGACTGTCCTGATAGAAGCAGCTCTGCGGCAGAGGCACCAGCCGGGAGATTTTGGGAAGGGATGTGGCAGAGGCACCAGCTGTCTGCGGCAGATGCACCAGCTGGGAGATTTTGGGCAGGGATGCGACAGAGGCACCAGCTGTCTGCGGCAGATGCACCAGCTGGGTAATTTGGGCAGGGATGCGGCAGATGCACCAGCTGGGAGATTTTGGGCAGGGATGTGGCAGAGGCACCAGCTGTCTGCGGCAGATGCACCAGCTTGGAGATTTTGGGCAAGGATGCGGCAGAGGCACCAGCTGGGAGATTTTGGGCAGGGATGCGGCAGATGCACCAGCTGGGAGATTTTGGGCAGGGATGTGGCACCAGCTGGGAGATTTTGGGCAGGGATGTGGCAGAGGCACCAGCTGTCTGCGGCAGATGCACCAGCTGGGAGACTTTGGGCAGGGATGCGGCAGATGCACCAGCTGGGAGATTTTGGGCAGGGATGTGGCAGATGCACCAGCTGGGAGATTTTGGGCAGGGATGTGGCAGAGGCACCAGCTGTCTGCAGCAGATGCACCAGCTGGGAGATATTGGGCAGGGATGCGGCAGAGGCACCAGCTGGGAGATTTTGGGCAGGGATGCGGCAGATGCACCAGCTGGGAGATTTTGGGCATGGATGCAGCAGAGGCACCAGCTGGGAGATTTTGGGCAGGGATGCCGCAGAGGCACCAGCTGGGAGATTTTGGGCAGGGATGCAGCAGAGGCACCAGCTGGAAGATTTTGGGCAGGGATAAAAATAAGATGCATATAAATAAAAAAGAAACTCTTAGTAAAGATCAAGTTTTGTTATTATTTGTAGCATTATACAGAGATTGCAGTTAATAAAATCTTCCTTCACGAATTGATATGTTGACATTCTTTGACATTTATGACCACAGAATAAATATGAATAAATAATTAGGCCCAAGCTCACTATTCATATTACAATTTGGGAATGATCTACTATCATACACTCCTTATCTCTTTCCTTTATACTGGAACACAAAAGTTGACCTTTCAAACTAAACTTTTGCGACTCCAGTGGGTGGAACAATAAAGAAAATGTTATTCTTTCATACAGTGCTCAATAAGTGTTCTTTGATTAGATTTTAGCATTAAATATCCAGTTTTCTTTGATTAGGTTTTAGCATTGAATATCCATTTTTGCTAAAAGCAACGTCGACTGCCTGTACAATGCCATTCGCAGCTTTTTTTTGTCTGATTAAAACTCCATATTGCTCAAACACTGGCACCAAAAACTCTATATATATTTTCAAGCGTCAATTTATGTGTTGACTTTGCTTGAAACTTGGTTGGAAGCATAGAGGTGACTTGTAGAGCAAAACCAGCTAAAATCGTTCTGATCGAAAATTCAAGATGGCCGCCATTGCCGCTATCTTGTTTTCCCTATATATCTATATAGAAAACTTTCAAACTTTTCTTGTCAGAAAGCACTGGACTAATTTTAATATAATTTATCAGAAATGTTGCTTTGTTCACCCTCTACCATGATTGGTAAAGCCATGATAAATTGTGATAAAAGATAGCCCGAAGGTAGTGGTGGTGGTGGTGGTGGTAGTGGTGGTGGTGTGTGTGTGGGCGGGAGGGGGAGGGGGAGGGATGGTTATTTTCTATATATATATCTATATAGAAAACTTCAAAAATTTTCTTGTCAGAAACTACTAGACCAATTTTAATATAATATGGCAGCAATGTTCCTTTGATAACCCTCTATCAAGATTGTTCAAGCCATTATGATTCATCAAAAATATGGGCAACAGGGGCAGGGCTTATTTTCTCTATATATTTATATAAAAAACTTTAAAAATCTTCTTTTCAGAAACCAATGGACTGATTTCAATATAATTTAGCAGAACAGTTTCTTTGATGACCCTTTACCAAGATTGTTCAAGCCATCACGATGCTTTAAAACACATGCCTCCCCCGTTGGGCGAAACTTAATTTCCCTATATACCTTTATAGAAAGTTTAAAGATCAGATTTAAAACAAAAAAACAAAAAAAAAAAACAACAACAAAAAAAAAAACAACAACAAAAAAACAAACAAACAAAAAACAACAACAAAAAAAAAACAAAACAACAACAACAACAAAAAAAAAAAAAAAAAAAAACAAAAAAAAAAAAAAAAAAACGAGGCACTGCTTGCCATATGCGGCATTTATACTCCATTTTATAGACCATCATGTCACTCTTGAACATAAAATTTATACAAAATTCTTAAAGCAGTGAACTTGGGTGAAATTTCAGCAGTAAGTATGCAAATCTGTTTGCTCCGGTGAGCGATATAGGGCCATCATGGTCCTCTTGTTTGTTTTTTGTTTTTCATAGTGGCAATCCATATATAATATTAACGGACCCTATCACACGCAGTTTTGCAGTTATGGACGATACTCAAAAGTATTAAAAACAGACGGGCATGTCTAATATAAATTCACAAAACTGAAGTCAGTTAAACTAACAATTTGTTTTGACAAGACAACCTAGTCTCGGCCAATGAGGCCCCATCAATGGCCCTTACGTAATTTTTTGAAAATACGGATTGGTCTCAATGTTTACAAAGGCCAAGTAAATATACATTACGCAGAAGTGACATACAGGAGACCTTTTACGGCCTCCGCACGGCACTAAAACCATAATAGATAAATAGATTCTAAAAGGAATGACCCTTTACTATAAACAACTGCAGCGTTAAGCAGTCTGGATCTGACTAGCCAGACAAGCTTGCAAAAGTAAAAAAAAAAAAAAAAAAAAAGAAAAAAAGAAAAACAAATAAAGATGTATAACAGTCGAAAATTGATTAATTTGCCCATAATATGAATCAAGCAATCTACATATTTGAAATGGTGTGCCACATATCAATACCCTTGCTCGATATTTTTATTCATTGTTTTTATTTGGTTTTTAAAAATCGTGACTACAAAACTGCATTATATTATATGTGAAAATGCCGAAGTTGAAAAGGGGTAAAACTTGATAATTTTATCTAAAGTTGATCAGGTAATCTACATCTCAATCCCAAATAATAGGCAAAATATCAAGCCCAAAATAATATGCAAAATATCATTTTTTTCCCGAAATTGTGATAAGCAAATCTGCATTTTTTTTTGTTTTAAGATGGGGATAGTAAGTATAAATCATACGCACAAAAGTAATACGAGTCAGCTAGTCTTTTAAGGGGTAATCCACATATGATATTACAAGATCCTAGCACACGCGGTTCTTCTTTAGTTATGAACCATACGCAAGAGTTACAAATAGACGGACGGACAGGCATATCCAATATGCCCTTCGACTTCTCCACAGCTTAAGACGGTAACAAAAAGGATCTAACTTGCTAGCAAGTTGACATACTTAAGGTTTAGTGTAGGTCATATGCGGTACTGAAATTAGATTCCCGTGGCAATTACTCATTCCATCGTTATGTCAATTTCTATCACATTGTTCTCGAACGTGGCTTAATTCTCGTTTGATTAAATGCGCTTGTAAAATTGCTTTTCTGATTCGACAGTGTACTTTGTCGGAATAATGTAATACATTTTACTACTTAAGGCGCAACTGCGAGAGCGCAAATAACCTTGTATCGATTACTTCAATTATTCTTGCACTTCCACCGACATTGTTCAGTTTGACAGAAGGGAGTAGATTTAACACTGAACTATATCTCAAGATGAGATTCTGTTTTATCCATTTTCCGCTCGTGCGTCCGCTGAGACTTTTTTATGCCCCGCCATTTTCAATGGGGGGTGGGGGGGGGGTGGGGGGGTGCGCATATAGTATCACCGCTGTCCGTACGTACGTCCGTCCTGTCCGTCCGTCCCGTCCCGTCCGTCCCGTACGATATGGTTTCCGTGCGATGTCTTTTGAAAGGATTGGTGTATTGGATTGAAATTTTATACACAGGTATATAATCATAAAATATAAGCCAAGTTTGATTTAGGGTAAAATCCACCAATTATTTTGGGAGTTACGGCCCTTTTCAACTTTGAAAAATTTTCAACTTTGAAAAATGGTTTCCGTGCGATATCTTTTGAAAAGATTGGTGTATTGGATTGAAATTTTGTACACAGGTATATAATCATAAAATGTAGGTCGTTCGATTAAGAGTAAAATCCGTCTATTATTTTGGGAGTTATGGCCCTTTTTCAACTTTAAAAAATGGTTTCCGTTCCATAACAATAGAAGAGATTAGTGTATTGGATTCATATTTTATACACAAGCATATAATTATAAAATATAGGTCAAGTTCGATTTAGGGTAAAATCCACCAATTATTTTTGGAGACGGCCCTTTATCAATGTTGAAAAATAGTTGAAAAATGGTTTCCGTTCGATATCTTTTAAAAAGATTAGTGTATTGCATTCAAATTTTATACACAGGTATATAATCATAAAATGTAGGTCAAGTACGATTTAGGGTAAAATCCACCAATTATTTTGGGAGTTATGGCCCTTTTTCACCTTTGAAAAATGGTTTCCGTTCAATAACATTTGAAAAGATTAGTGAATTGGATTCATATTTTATACACAAGCATATAATAATAAAATATAGGTCAAGTTTGATTTAGGGCAACATCCACCAATTATTTTTGGAGTTACGGCCCTTTATCAATGTTGTAAAATAGTTGAAAAATGGTTTCCATTGGATATCTTTTGATAAGATTAGTATATTGGATTCAAATTTTATACACAGGTATATAATCATAAAATGTATGTCAAGTTGGATTTAGGAGAAAATCCACCAATTATTTTTGGAGTTATGGCCCTTTTTCAACTTTGAAAAATGGTTTCCATTCCATAACATTTGAAAATATTAGTGAATTGGATTCATATTTTATACACAAGCATATAATTATAAAATTTAGGTCAGGTTTGAGTTAGGGTAAAATCCACCAATTATTTTGGAGTTACGGCCCTTTATCATTATTGAAAAATAGTTGAAAAATGGTTTCCGTTCGGTATCTTTTGAAAAGATTAGTGTATTGGATTCAAATTCTATACACAGGTATATAATCATAAAATGTATGTCAAGTTGGATTTAGGGTAAAATCAACCAATTATTTTTGGAGTTATGGCCCTTTTTCTGCTTTGAAAAAGGTTTCCGTTCCATAATTTTTGAAAAGATTAGTGAATTGGATTCATATTTTATACACTAGCATATAATTATAAAATATAGGTCAATTTTGATTTAGGGTAAACTCCACCAATTATATTTGGAGTTACAGCCCTTTTTCGACGTTGAAAAATAGTTTCAGTTTGATATCTTTTGAAAACATTAGTGTATTGAATTCAAATTTAACACACAGGTATATAATCATAAAATAGAGGTCAAGTTCCAATTAGGGTAAAATCAACCCATTATTATGGGAGTTATGGCCCTTTTTCACCTTCAAAAGATGTTTTCCTTCCGATATTGTTTTTAAAAAAGATTGATTTGTCCCTTTTTTCAACTTCATTTTTTGCAAAATACCTGCGTGTGGTTGAGGATGGCCCTGGGCGGGGGCATCTGTGTCATACTGACACATTTCTAGTTTTATCTGAAATCATCTTGTGGATTTCAGTCCTCAGGGAAGAGAGTGCACTTTACAATCGCTTTTGCACAATATCATTCCCACTGGCATTATTCATATAACCGCATTGAAGGTTATATTAAAAGGTATCACTGTGGGTCGGGCGCAGACTCAATGACGACAATCCTACTTTTTAAAAGGCTCGTGCCTTGCTTTATTCGTCTATGGTGGGATGGTTCTACTAGCGATTTTCTTTTGTTCTGAGTTTCGGTTTGTAATGTAGCCTTATTCTTTTTTATCAAAGTGTTGAAAAGATAGTGTCTCCCCGCTGAGTTAGAGAATGCCTACGTGGACCGAACAATTTTATGTAGCTGGAAATTTTCAGATTTAAGGGCCAGAAGTTAGATATTATAGATAACCTTTAGGTTTTACCGTTTCTAATGATAGTCTGTTGTTGTTCTTTACAAATGTCGTTCTATTTTCTGTAAGGTGTTTTCTTGTATCAAAATTAGAAGCGAGAACTAGAAACTCCTCAGCGGTTTTATTGTTCGCCATTCTAAGGCGGTGTTTCTGTTGCGAACATTTTTTATTAATTCGTTCTCGTTTCGTTTTGTTTTCGAAGAAGTGCTGTTTGGTATTGTCAATTCACATGAATAAACCCTTATCCGGTACCTTGGAAATATCGCCATACTCATATTTATGTTTGTAAGCGAGGAAACCAAAAAAACATCAAAGACTGAGAGTGCACACATTTCCTCCTGGCCGTTCCAAAGCGGTTTCGTCTGCGAGATTATATTTTTATTATTGAGTCCATTCTGATTTCTCCCAAAATAGAATACCGCAGTTTTATTTTTTTTTTCTTGACCTAAACGTAGTGTAGAAGTTTTTTTTTTTTCATTTTTGTCCGATATGAAAGCAAGATAGCATTTACTGATAAATATTCCATGATATAGTTGGATGGATAGGTCAATCGTAAAGTTGCTTTCGCGATATAAAGGCTATACAAGGGAAACAACTCATACACAACCACCAGATAGCAGCAAGACGTTCGTACTTTGGCGCTTCGTTCTGAGCATAGTTTTATTATCAAAATTTGTAGTAGGAAATGTCATTCATGTTCTTTAATTATATTATTCTGATGATATTCGTAAAAAATAAGTATTTAAAGAACTACTAGCATGTC
Source organism: Anodontia alba (assembly GCA_964016985.1). NCBI lineage: Eukaryota > Metazoa > Mollusca > Bivalvia > Lucinida > Lucinidae > Anodontia > Anodontia alba. Next base: position 69,735,352 of record OZ024826.1, read on the forward strand.
CTGAAGCAACTGAAGCGAATGTTGTTACGGTACAAAAAGAGCTACCGTGCCAACCCTGGCCCTCAGCTTCCATAGTGGTAAAAACATATATTCGTTCGGTCCGTGTCGAGGTCTTCTTCTTCTAACTCATCCATGAATCATTACGAGCAACAAATAAATCACAGATAAAGCCTATTATGAAGCAAAAATAAGGACAACAGAAACAACGTGTTGAAACACTTGGAGATCCCTGGGTTGTCAAACAACACAACTGGAGTACAGGAGCAAAAGAAAACCACCAGTTTGAACCCCGGTGAGCCGAGAAACAGACATAAAAAGTTCCGACCCATTGTTACGAGTCATGCGTAACGAGAAAGGAATGAAAGTGCAATCGGCAACAAGCTCTAAAATGATTAACAATATTTATTTAAAAAAAAAAAAAAAAAAAAAAAAAAAAAAAAAGACAATGTGCAAAACAGAAAAATAAAAGTAAACAGTACATTTCAAATTTTGTTGTCACAAAGTCCCTCAGAAATATTCCAAAAGAATTTCTAAAACAAATCCTTTGAATAACAGTTTGTGATTCCACAGTTTAAAGTCCTAATACAGCGTTTAATTCCAGAATGAGTAAAATATTATAGTTATCCAGTATAGAATTATTTCCTATGAAAGTATACAAAGATGCTCAAATGAAAATGATTTCCCCTTATATATTATGAAAGAACATTTTAGAAAAAGAATTTGGCATAGGCATTACTCATTTTCTAGTTTAGTCAATAAATTTCTTAATGTTCTATGACAAACCAAAAATAGCTCAATCCAGAATATTCCTTCTGGAAAGTCCTAAAAAGGAATATAAACAGCTTGTTATCGCAAATATGATTTTCCAGAAAGTTCTACAGAAACTTGCAGTAAACATGAAAATAATGATATTTAAAAATTTAACATCTTATACATAACACCCAGACCATCTAATGAATAGATTTTAAGACGGAGCTATCATAGTCTGAACCCCGACCCAAAGGCGTGCAATTAAAGAGTTAAGAAAAGTTGTCAACCATGATTCGATTAACAGCTAAAAGTAAGCAGACTGTTTATAACATGACAATTTTACTAAAATGATCAGAAAATTCAGGTTTTCATACAATTTTTCTAAACTTATATGCTTAGTCACCATAAAATTCAGGCTACGATAGGCCTTGTAGCAGAATCTCATTTAGAGACCAATTCGTAGTGTCGACAATAAACTTAGAAAAACTTTCCTAAGTCTATGAAACCGATACCCCTTTTGGAGAAATTTGGCAGTCAAAGTTTTGTTATGAGCATTGAAGTCAGCTAAATTACTAGACACTCTTGCAAATCGAATAAGCTGAGAAATGTAAACACTATAAGAGGGAGAGGGGCGAGGCACGAGGAACGTCCCATCCAAAAAAAACAGGTAAACAATATAAAAATCGAAATAATCGCATTTGTCATAAATTTTAGATGAAACAAAACCGTTAGAAATTAATGAATGCAAATCTAAAAATGGTATCAGTAGAATACGCTTTTTGTTTCTATTGCAATTTTAGTAGGATACATTTGAGTGACCATTCCTTCAAGTAAGGACTGTCGATATTCAAAAGGTCATCCAAATATCTGGAGCTCCAATAATATTAGCTTGTGTATCGTCAGAAAGAGACGTTATAAAATCTCTTCTATAACAAAACAAAAGCAAATCTGCTACAAGAGGAGCACAATTAGTATAGTACCCATCGGAATTCCCACAAGCTTTCTGTGTAACTTTGTACCAAATCTAATGAAATTTTATCTAAAAAGTATAATAATGCATCACAAAAAAGTATGATATTGTACCACAATCGTTTTGAAAAAGTTTAAACTGTTTTTGGTCATCAGAAGTAAATTGAGCATCTTATTATTACAAGCGAAATAAGGAGAGCTTTTCCTTTGAAAAATATTCTCTATTAAGTCTGCAAGTTTTTCTTTGATTAAATCTTAGGGCAAAGTTGTATAAAGCGTAGAAAAAACATATGTTGACAAACTGGACGTGCGAAATCCTCTTGACTTTACTTTATTAAGTACCTCATCGGAAGTTTTAATTAACCAAAACAAATTCCTGCTCGATTTTTCATAAAATTTTTCACAATATCTGATTACATGAGTTTTATTAACAGCGAGGCAAGAAGTTAATAATTTGGAAATTAGTGGTACAGGTAAATTAGCGATTAACCATGCTTTATATGTTTTTCTTTTATGAAGCTTAAGTAGCAAAAACATCGTAGGAAGCTTGTCTTGCTGTTCCTTAACATTAACAGAAAACTTTAGGGCTAAATGGTTGCAGTGGCAGAAGAAAACTGACTTCTCTTATTCCGAAGTCTCTTTATAGGCCTTTGTGCGCTCACTTCCTGTGTCAGTGTATTAATATGATGTAGCCGTCAAACAACGACTACGTTGTTTGCGGCCTTGTCAGCTTGAAGTAGATTTAGGTTTATATATGGTAATAGATTGTTATTTTGGGAATAAAATTTAATATGGTTATTGATAACATAAAAAGTGTTAAATTTAAATGTTTAAAACCTGTTACATAACAGACTGTTTGGAATATTCCGCAGTTTCTGAAACTGTCTGCAAATGATGACGTTTTGAGAAAAGAAATACTGCATGCAAGATGGTCGCAAAGCAAAAAACCAATGCTTGCTATACGAAAACATAATATAATCAGGTTATGGAATAATCATTATGTCCCCCACTTAAGGGGAGGGGCGTATTGTTTTTGGTTAGAATTCCATTGCTGTTGGTGTTGGTGTCGTCGTCGGTGTGACACTTTATTGTCTGCACAATATCTTGTGAAGCAGTGGTTGGGTGCTTACCGAATTTTTATGGATACAAAACTGGTACATAACAAAGAACTGATTAAATTTTGGTGATCTTGGCCTAATTTTCAATGTCACAGCAGTAGACAAACTGAAAGTTTACGGTGGGGAACATCTGTTTTCTCTAAAAACAATGTTCTAGTTATATTTTGTGTAGATCCAAATACTTGTCAAAATGATATTTTCATCAACTTGAGCTTAAAAACAGCTCTGCGACTTAAAACTTCTGATTGATCTACTCAGTAAGTTTAAAAGACACTCTCTTCATTCTTTTAAATTACTCCAGCATATGCAATAACGTATTCCATTTGGTTTAGGTTGCAAAATGGGCCTATATGTCTCTGGATTACCCAACTCACTGGTTTTAGTTACGAGGATTATGCTTTTTTTTCCAAATGACTTTTTTCCGAGCCCCACTGGTTCTATTCTACAGCAATTGTTAATCACTTGCAGATTATAAAATGAATGGCAGAAATGGTGGCCAGCTGAGAAATGCAAGATGTCGTCCAGTATTACCATAAAAAAAGTTTACTAAATATATGTTACTTTTTGAAGCAACTTTTACTTTTGAATATTTCGTATTTTGTCTATGATAAGGGTTTCATGCGCATGTCCTATTAATATCTAATTGAGAAATAAAGTTGGCATCCTAGCGATGTCAAAACTAATTTTTCATTCAGAAATATGTGTGCATAATGAGTAACAGCAGCATTTAAGCCACAACACAAAACTAGGTACTTTTCACAATAAGATTACCAAGTTGTATTGCTATGTTGACTGTCCAGCGTCCGCAGCGTACGAAAATGCAGTGGCTTTTCTTTGCGGAATTGTTTTACCCACGCGTATAAATGTAAAACATATGGACTTAAATGGGCCTATAGGAATAGATTTGACGCTCTAATTTGCTTATTGTTTACATTCTGAAATGTCATACGCATACTTAATAACTAAACATACAGGAAACGGTTTAAACGTTTGTCCAGGGCTTTTTAAATACACTTAATGTAAAAAAAATATCTGTTAATGTTTATGAACAACAAACGTGAAGCATGGGTTGTTAGTGTAAACACCATTCTTGATTATTTTGCCATATGCGTTGTAAAGGAAACGAAAGTTAGTAGCATTTTTTTCATCGAATCAGTTAGCTTCTAAATTTTCAGAGATCAGAGACACAACTGGTTTACAATATACAAGTCTCTAAAATGAAAAGAAATAAACAATTTGTATCAAACCACACATTCATAATGCTTTTTCTTGACTGGGATGCTCACGTGTAGCAGAATATAAATTGTACTGCCTGTAAGTAAATTTGTGAATGATCGGTTGCTTCCGGGAAAATATCAACCTCAGAAATCATTATAATGCCTGATAAATTAACTAATGTTGCTTTATCCAATTCTGCCAGTTTAGGCTGTAGTCTATGCGCCCAGAAACAGTATCCTGTATGTCCCTGCAGTAGCCTGAGCGTCATCTTATTACCAGTGTATTGGTGAGTTAGAAACATATTTCATGAAGGATGACACTAATGTACAGAAGATATTTTCTGAATGCGATGTAATAAAAATGCTCGAATTCCTTCCTGATCGGCAACATATTTGAAAAAAATAAATATGAGGACAAGATGCTCTCCAATGCTTGCCGAGGATGTGCACGTCTGTGAAGCGGAATTTAAACTCAAGAAGACAGGCAAAAATGCCTTTTCACAACAGTTCGGTTTTTTTTTTGCTGGAACAGATACAGAGATGATGATGTGTCTCCAAAGCATTCAATGTTTATGAGTGTTTAGAAATAATCAACCTACGTACGCTCGATATTAAAGAAACTATTTAGTCTTGCATTTTTGATTCATATTTGGATTGTAACTGCTAACAATAGAAAGCTTGCTATGTAGAATTTTTGACAAACGGGACAATTCTTAGCTACAGTAAAACCTTAATGGCTCGAACATCTTTGGGACTATGGAAATTTATCCGAGACATGGGTAGTTCGAGCCACTGAGGGTTAATCATGGCGCCATTTCAGGATGCAAATGGTGATAATTTAGGGGTCTTCTCGATCTTCTCGACAATAATGGTATGTTGAGGGTACTCATTAGAATCGCCTCGATGATGCGATTCTTATGAGTACACACAACATACAATTTCATGATAAAATAAGAAAATTTCCCTAAATATATGTTTTCTTGAGCTATCAGAAGAATTTCGTAGGGATTCAAAAACGGGTTCGAATAATCCAAGGTGAACGAGCCATCGGTGTTCGAATTATCGAGGTTTTACTGTATCTGCATCTGCATACATAATTAATCCAGTATGCAAGAGTATTTTATTGACGGCTGGATATTTTTGACGACTAGATTGTTCTCACAGGATTATACCGTCAATACTTAAAAGGTTTTGTGGACGACGATCATGATCACTTCAATTCCTATCATGTGGGGTATTGCATTGCACGTAAAATTACTATTTATGAAAATAGAATGATCCCTGTTTAAAATTTCTTCTTTTTTCACAACATTCGCTATCAATTGCTATGTGTCGGCCATAAGTCTCGCCATACTTCACTTTTGTATAGTTTATATTTTCTGCGTGCGATCACTGGGATCATTTGGAGTTTCTTGAAAATAGAATATCTCTCACACCTGGGCTAAGAAACCTTCAGAAACAGACATATGGACTTTATTGTTAATTTTTTCTTGCTTGGGTGGTGATATTCCTCGATCCCTCATATGGAGTTTACAGCTCTCGGCGTATTCGTTTTGCAAAAGAATCTGACATGTAAATGGTCCTGTCAATCGGAATAGTCAAAATATTATCCCCGACATTCCGAACTGATTGATAAAGTTTGCTTGAAAACACTTGTACAGCAAGGAAACATCGGAACCGGAGTTTTACAGCGACTTAGTGTTTATTACTTTAGAAAAATTTATATATCATTATATCATTGGGACATTCAGTTACAATGATGTCGGTGTCGGCATAGTGTCCGAGTCACATTTAATTTTGAAGTGTTTGGGTAAAGCTTTTAGAAACGTTTTACCTTAACACTTCATTGATTTAGCTGATGCTTGAACTGATGATATATGCCGGTATGGTAAAGCTGCCGGACTTACAAACTCCATGTTAAAGATTTTTGTAAAGTTTTCTAAAATTCTAGTATATCTAAGAAATGCTTGGACATATAAAGCTGATACTTGGATTGATGTTTAATACTAATAAAAGGATTTGACTGGTACAAGCTCCACGATGTTAATAAATTATGGCCTATGTTATAGTTTAGCGCGAGTAAAACTGTTTTAGCCTCCAGTAGTTTTTCTACTGACCGTCCTAAGGTGGTTCCTTTGTTGTGATTCATCTTTGTTTGTGCGTCGGTATTTTCATATGTGGCGTTTGTTTTGTGTAGTAGTGATAGTTATATGATACCCTTGTACTGCATTGTACATGAACAGCATAGAAACTTTCTTATGTACATTTAATTATTATTCATTCGTATATTAAAAAAAAAAAAAAAAAAAAAAAAAAATAAAATACAACAAAAAATGAAGTTAGGACCATTATCAAAGTTGTATATACATTTCAAGCTCAAGTTCAGCCCATATTTTCAAATTAATATGAACCAATATATCAATTTTGATTGAAATATAATATTATTCGGGACCAGAACCTTTTTACTCGAAACCTGATTTTAAAATGTAAAAATACCAGTTGACTTACGGACGTATAAGGGAATCATTTTGTACATGTTGTTATATATAAGGTGTTCAATTATTTTAAGCATCATGTTTACTATGTTTCCATTAATATTTTTATTTACTTTGTTTCCATAAATAACTTTCTGGAACAACATGTTTACTATAGCATGTTGTTTATGTCTTTGATTCTAGACTGAGTTATTTTTGGCATGTCATGGAATATTTAGAAGTTTCTTGACTGAAACTGGATAATGAGAGATGCCTGTAGTAAATTCTTTTTCTAGAATGCTCTTTGATATTATATAGGAGAAAAAATTTTCATATGGGCATCTTTGTATACTTTCATCGGAAATTATTCTATACTGGATTACTTTCATATTTTATTCATACTGGACTTAAATTCTGAATTCAGGAACTTAAAATTGTGGGATCAGAAACTGTTATTCAAAGGATTTGTTTAATAAATTCTTGTGGATTATTTCTGAGGGACTTTGTGACATAAACTTGAAAAGTACTGTTTACTTACATTCTTTTGTTTTGAATCTTGTCTTATTTTTTTGTGAATAAATATTGTTAATAATTTAAAGCTTGTCGCTGGTTTCACTTCTTTCTCGTTACACCTGGCTCGTAACAGAAATTGGGGGCTCGTCGGGATCGAACATTTTCTTTGAGCTAAAACAAGTTTGAGCTTGAAAAAAAAAATATATTTATATAAAACAAGTACTGACTTTTTTAAAAAAATCAGTAAATATAAAAATCTTTATTTGATAAAAAACAAGTATTGACTTTCAAAACAAAAAAAAAAAAAAAAAAAAAAAAAAAAAAAATAAGTAAATAAAATAAAATAAAAAAAAAATAAAAAAAAAAAAGAAATAAAAAAAAAAACAACAACAAAAAAAATATAATAAAATAAAAGTAAATAATAAATAATAAAAAAAGCAAGTATTGGCTTTTGAAAAATATCAATAAATTAACTATGATTGATAAATTTATGTGTTTAAATTTACCGAATTTTTATGTGTTTCTGTATTAAGAGTAGCATCCGGACCCAGGGTGAAGTTGGCTAGCTGTAAAAATGCTTTAAACCCCCCGGTGGTTTACTCTGCTGACCGTTCTAAGGCGGTGGTCCCGGTGTTAGTCTTTCTCTTTGTTGCTTTGTGGTTCATTCTACGAGGCGATTTGTTTTATGTCTTAACCTTGTGCTATTTTATTCTTGTGTTTTTCAGTCATTTTAGTATTGTGATTACCTCGCTTGGGGAAGAGAGAGAGAGCTAATCTTAGTGCTTTTCGTACGTTTGTTCAATTTGTACTTGTTTGGTTTTATCGGTTTCCTCTTCCTCTTGGTGTCTGGAAAGGGCTGCGGTTTCTGATTGTGGCACTCCCTGGACTTTTCTCTTACCTTTTTTTACTTGATAAAACCAGCAAAAAGCAGTCATGTTATTTGACTTTCAAGCTTTCATAGCTGCGCCTTCGCAAGAGCTGTTAAATTTGGCCAAAAAGTCCGATTTGTTGGACATTGCTACTCACTATGAATTGACTACCGTCCATAAGTCCATGTTAAAACAGGAAATAAAAATTATTTTTGTTCAATTTTTGGTTGATATGGATATCCTTGATTCTTCTGCTTTGTCTTTTGTTCTCGTAATTCAGACAGGATTGCAAATGCAAGAGCTTGAAATTCAGAGGCAAACTGAGTTTGAATAATTAAGGTTAGAGCAAGAAAAATTTAAAATGGAAATGGAAGAGAAGGAGAAAGAAAGAGAAAGACAAATGCAGATAGAAAGGGAAAAATTAAAATTTGATACAGAATTAAGAATGAAAGAATTAGAAATGCAAAACAAGACGGTAAAACCGCAACCTTTAGACTTTGGCATTCATTTTGACGTTACTAAACATATCAGATTAGTTCCTCCATTTCAAGAAAAAGAAGTTGACAGGTATTTTCTTCATTTTGAAAACGTAGCAGAAAATTTAATATGGCCAAAGGAGCATTGGACCTTGCTTTTACAAAGTGTTATAATTGGAAAGGCTCGAGAAACTTATACTCAGCTGACTGTCGAGCAGAGCTCCAGTTATGATACTGTAAAAGAATTAATTCTTAAGGCTTATGAGGTGGTTCCTGAGGCTTACAGGCAAAAATTTAGGAACTGTAAGAAAGAAAATGAGCAGACCCATGTAGAATTTGCTAGAACTAAAAAACAGTTATTTGATAGGTGGTATTCTTCAAAGAAAATTGGCTCTGACCATGAAAAACTTAGGCAGCTCATGCTTGTAGAGGAGTTCAAAAGGTGCATAAATTCTGATATTAAGTCTTTTTTAGATGAGAAACAAGTTGAAACTTTGGAAACTGCAGCTCGACTTGCAGACGATTATGCTTTAACACATAAGGTTTCCTTTATTAATAAGTCGAATCCCTCTAGAAGACCATTTTCCCCACAATCAGGATCCAAACATAGTCCCAGTAATCCATCTGGCAGTTACAGCCAAACATTTACTCCCAAATCCAAATCTTCTGGTGAAAACAAGGATCAAAATCCCTTATCTCAACCAGTTTGCAATTATTGCAAAAAGACAGGTCATATTATTTCTGAATGCTAAAGTAATTTCACAATTACCTTTTGATTCTTCCGAGTCGTGCTGTTGAGAGCTCTCTTTTGTTATGTCTTCTCTGTTCGATGTCCAGATGTGAAGTAGGCTGGAGGCGCGCTTCTCATCAGTCACGTGACTTTCTGCCAACTAACCGAATCGTCGACCAATGGACCAACATGAACTTGTTGTTGTTGGTGATGTTCCAGCCGACGAAGTCGCACCACTACACTCCTCCCCACTTTATAAAAGGGACGGGTTTATAAAAGTCGACGATTCGGTTAGTTGGCAGAAAGTCACGTGACTTTCTGCCAACTAACCGAATCGTCGACCAATGGACCAACATGAACTTGTTGTTGTTGGTGATGTTCCAGCCGACGAAGTCGCACCACTACAATGCTTACATTTGAAAAGAAAGAAAGAAAAACAAGATGGGCTTAAACCTACAGGCCTTACCTCTTTACGGTCAAAACCACAGTCATGTGTTAAGGAGGAAGATCCTACCCAGACCAAAAGGTCTGAGACTGATTCTCTTATGAAGATGAATGAACCATTCTTATCAGAGTGTTTTGTGTCACTAAAAAGTGACTATGCCCAATCTACCCTAATTAAAATCTTACGAGATACCGGAGCTTCTCAATCCCTTATTTTAGCAGATATTCTGCGTTTTTCTGAGAAGACTTCTTCTGGGACAAGTGTCCTTATTCAGGGTGTAGAGTGTGGATTTGTTAATGTTCCTCTTCATAACATTTATTTATCCTCAGACTTGGTAACTGGTTTGGAGATAAGGTTGTGGTAAACCCACTTTTGACTAACATACCTTGTATTGATCAGCCACCTGATCCCATTGAACAGGAAAAATCTGATCTTTACCCATCTTGTGCCGTTACAAGGGCCATGGCTAAGAAAGCAAAACAGAATGATGGGGACATTGCTTTAACTGATACCTTTTTGGGTCAGTCTTTTAAACATGAGATTAAAAATTCTCTTTCATCCAGCCTGTTTGGCAAGCAGACAGATTTAAGTGACAACAAGTCAGAGTCCAGTCATTACTCTTCAATATTAAATGACCAAGGACAAGGTCATTACTTGATGTCAAGTTCACAACTTAGCAAGGAACAGCATAATGATCCTGAAATTTTGCCTTTGCTTGAAAAGGCTTTTGATAAGAAAGAAATAGATCAAGTCCCAGTCTGTTTCTATGTCAAAAATGGCATTTTAATGAGAAAATGGCGCCCTGATGTCTCAGCAGAAGACGAGTGGACTGTTAACCACCAAATAGTGGTTCCAAAGGATTATCGCCGTGAAATTTTGAACTTGGCCCATGACACTCCCATGTCAGGTCATTTAGGTATAAATAAGACCTATCACAAAATTCTTAACCATTTTTACTGGACAGGGTTAAAATCTGATGTTTCTCAGTTTTGCAAATCTTGCCATACTTGTCAGATGGTAGGAAAATCCAACCAGAAAATACCAAAAGCTTATTTACAGCCCATATCTGCTTTTGATGAACCTTTCAGCAGAATAATTAATGACTGTGTTGGTCCCTTGCCCAAACCAAAGTCAGGCCATGAGTATCTTCTCACATAATGTGTGCTTCTACACGTTTCCCAGAAGCCATTCCACTTAGAAATATTAAAACAAAGAATACTGTTAAGGCTTTGGTGAAGTTTTTTTTTCACATTTGTAGGCCTCCCAAAGTCTATTCAGTCGGATCAGGACTCAAATTTTATGTCTGGAATTTTTCAACAGGTTATGCATGAGTTGGGAATTACTCAATATAAATCGTCACCTTACCATCCTGAAAGTCAAGGTGCCCTTGAAAGATTTCATCAGACACTGAAAAATATGATCAGCTCATACTGCTTTTACACTGAAAAAGATTAGGATGAAGGCGTTCATTTGTTGTTGGTTGCCGTTAGAGAATCTGTTCAGGAATCTCTTGGTTTCAGTCCATTTGAGCTGGTATTTGGCCACACTGTGCGTGGACCTTTGAAACTTTTGAAAGAGAAATGTCTCTCAAATGATTATAGTTCTTTGAACTTACTTCAGTATGTATCAGATTTTAAATGCTTGCATTTCTAAGTTCATTACCTATTTCTGTATTACGCATTTTGGACACCGAGGCGAATAAATTCTACGATAGATCTAATCAGCTGTACGATGCAGCTCTTCTAACTAGAGGTTATACTCAACATGCTCTTCGTCCTTACATCGATTCTGAAATTAATCACAAACGTCATTACATCAAGGTATCTTTCATTAACAGAGGTATGATTTTATAGATTTGCCTAGTATCTTCCGGGACAGTTCGGTGATCTCATACATTCCTACTTACTTTCGAAATTCTGAAACACCTATAATTTGCTATAAATATAACAAACCGATAAGATCTATCATTTTTAATTTTAATAAACTTGTTTCAGATCTTGATATTGATACTAGCACTCCTGATACCTGAGATTGTAAAGAATCAGTGTATTGCTATCCAACTGCTGGTCATATAATTACTGGCAATTTTAAAAAAAAATATTCCTGATTCTAGGATACGAAATATTATTTCTAAAGGACCGAAATACCGATTTCCTTCTAATATTGATTTTAATAAATGTAGGGAAGAAATTGCTGCTGCCTTGAATGAATTCGGTAATCGATGGTGTAAGCGAGAGTATGTTGAGCATAAAGCCCTAAAAGAATGGAAACTTAGCATTTTAAAACTAGTGATCAAACGCATTTCTTTCTATTCTCAAAATACTAACTTATTACCTCCTAAACCGAAGACATCTTTACGTCACCTTAAACTAGGTATTCAAGAATTTCATAAGAAGTATGTTTTGGCTCCGGCAGGCAAGGCCGCTAACAATGTTGTCGTTGTTTGACGGCTCCACTATGTTAACACTCTTCAGCAAGAGCTTGATGGTACTAAGGCCTATGAACTACAACCTTTGGCTGAAGAGAGGTCTATAGTTAATGACCATATCTGTTATTCAGCCACCAAGTTTGCTGTATGTGTTACTGAAGGCCAAGACAAGCTTCCTACGTTATATTGGTTACCTAAACTTCATAAAAGACCTTACAAAGCACGGTTTATTGCAAATTCAAGCTCTTGTACCACCACTGAACTTTCTAAATTATTAACTTCATGTCTTACTGCCATCAAAAATCATGTAATTAAATACTGTGACAAAGTTTTCGAAAGATCAGGGAGAAATCTGTTTTGGTCTATAAAAAATTCGAATGAGGTGTTAAATAAATTGAAATCCAGACAATTTCGTGCTTTTAGTCTGTCTACTTATGATTTCTCCACGCTTTACACTACACTCCCTCATAATCTTATAAAAGAAAAACTAAATGATTTAATTGAATGGACATTTCATATAGAAGATTCCCTCTACTGTGCATGTAATGTAAGAAATGCTTTTTTCAGTTCTGAGGTGCATAAAAAATTACACATTATGGACATGTCAGAAAGTGTGTGAAGCTCTCACCTTTCTACTTGACAATATTTATATTAGATTTGGTACTAAGTTATTTAGACAAATTGTGGGTATTCCGATGGGTACGAATTGCGCACCCCTTGTGGCTGATTTATTCTTGTTTTGTTATGAAAGAGACTTCATGATATCCCTTTCAGTTGAAAACCAATCTGAAATCATTGAAGCTTTTAGCTCGACTTCAAGATATTTGGATGATTTATTGAATAGTGACAATACCTACTTGAACGGTTTAATCAGTCAAATTTACCCCCCCCCCCCCCCAACAGAACTTCAGTTAAATAAAGCTAATTCTTCTGATACCGAAGCCGCATTTTTGGATTTACATTTATCTATTGTAGATAGGTTTGTTTCCTGCAAAATTTATGATAAACGCGATGATTTTTATTTTGAGATTGTAAATTTTCCTTTCTTGGATGGTGATGTTCCCCATGCGGCATCCTACGGTGTTTATATTTCACAATTAATTCGATTTGTCAGAGTGTCTAGTCATGTAACTGACTTCAACACTCGTAATAAATTGCTAACTGCTAAACTTCTTAATCAGGGTTATCGGTATCATAAACTACGTAAAGCCTTTTCTAAGTTTTATAGACGTCATTCCGATTTAGTTTCTAAATTCAATGTTGAACTTAAATCTCTTCTGCAACAAGGCCTATCGGAACCCGAATTTTATGGTGACTTAGTGTATAAATTCAGAAAAATATATGCTTGCAATGACTTCAGTACCCAATTTCGTAAAATCATTCTTCGATATAAAAAGATTGGGTACAACATAAATGTTATACGACAGACTGCATGCATGGTTGTTAACCCAATCACGGTTAATAACTTTGCTTTCCTCTTTAATTGCACGCCGGCGGGTTAGACCTCAGATTCTATGATGGTTCCAGCGTAAAGGCTTACTTGAAATTTAATTTTGGGTAATGTTGGTTGGTACTTGATGCTCTATCTTTGGTCGGGCCCACCGGAGTCTTACTGTTGGTTTTCTTTTGCTCTAGCATTTCAGTTGTTTCGTGCTGTCGAGTCCTCATCGTTGGTTCATCTCTGTAATTTGTTGATTTTTATGTTCTCGGAGATGTAGCACTGATGAGATAGGAAGCCTTCATGCGGGCCGAACAAATTATGTGTCTAAACCGCGGCAGAAGTAAGGGCAAGGATTGTGGCCACGTAAAATCGTTTTAAACCCCCCCCCCCCCAGTGAAATACTTTTCACTGACCGTTCCAAGGCGGTTCTTCTGTCATGGTTTATTTTGTTATAGTTCTTCTTTGAATGTGTGTGTCGCTTACATCGTTTTTTTGGATAGCCATTTGGCCACTTTGTGGGAAAGTAACTGCCCGTTTGGCTTTCTGCTAGTGATGTTTTCATTAGGGTCCAGTTATTTCGTGGTTGTGTTTCTTTCCCTTTGATGTCTCTGATGGGAAGTGTGGGATAATTGTATCAATTCCTGATCATTGCCCTCCTTTCTATTTTTAAAGACCGACTGTCAAAAGCTTGTGAAGCTGCTCGGACCAGTCTTAAGTCAGCACAAAGGAAAATGAAACGTTGGTATGATGAAAATGCAAAAGAAAAAAAAATCATGCCTGGAGACAGGGTACTTGCTCTTTTGCCTATTCGTGGAAAACCATTGCACGCCAGATATTACGGCCCTTACACTGTAGATAAAAAGATTAGTGATGTAAATTACATTGTTTACACTCCTGGGAGACGCAAACAAAAAACAGTTATGTCATATTAACATGCTTAAACAATATATATATAGGGATAGCTCTTCTTTTACACGACTTAGTTTTGTTAGTTCAGTCCCTCAGGAACAAAGCGAAATGAACTCTGAAGACATGAACTTGATCAAATCTGATCCTGCGTCATCAAAACTCCAGAATTCTGACATTCTAAAGGATCTCGACCAGAAACTTTCACCCCTAGATCCAGTTCAAAGAAATTGAAATTGAAACAGTGAAATTGAAACAGTTAATTCATGAATATGATCACATTTCCGGACATTCCTAAAAGGACTGACAAAATTTATCATGATGTGAATAATTCACAACCTATAAAACAACATCCATATAGAATGAACCCAACAAAACAAAAATATCTTAAGGAAGAAATTCAGTATTTGCTGGACAATGATTTCATTGAACCAAGCCAAAGTGAATGGAGTTCATCTTGTATTCTTGTACCAAAACCGGATGGATCATATCGGATGTGCACCGATTACAGGAAGGTCAACAATTTGGGTAAAACAGACACTTTTCCCATCCCAAGAATGGATGACTGTATTGACAAAATTGGAAATTCGAAATATAAAACTAAATTTGATCTTCTGAAAGGATTTTGGCAAATTCCTCTCACAGAAAGAGCCAAAGAAATCTCAGCATTTGTTACTCCTGATGGATTATATCACTATAAAGTAATGCCTTTTGAAATGAAAAACTCTCTAGCAACATTTCAATGATTAATCAACACCATAATAGCTGGAATCGAGCATTGCGAGGCTTATATCGATGATGCCATCATATGCAATGATGAGTGGAGTCACCATCTGGGGACTATCAAAGCATTCTTTGATAAACTAAGTGAAGCAAAACTGACTAAAAGTGCTAAAAGTAAATTCCGTTATGCAACTTTAACGTTTCTAGGACATGTTGTAGGTCAAGGTCAGATTAGACCTGTAGAAGCTAAAGTTGAAGCTATTTCAGATTTTCCAGTGCCCACATGCAAACGACAACTGATGAGGTTTCTTGTTATGGCCGGTTATTACAGAAAATTCTGTAATAATTTTTCTGTCACTGACTAATCTACTTGGTAAAAGAATGAGGTTTAAGTGGAAAAGTGATTGTCAGAATGCCTTTCATAAACTAAAAGCCATATTGATAAGTGAGCCAGTTCTCTTGGCACCAATTTTTAATAAAGAATTTAAGCTAGCTGTGGATGCGAGTGATGTTAGTGCGGGTGGTGTATTGCTGCAAGAGGATGACAATCGTGTGGATCATCCAGTTTGTTACTGTTCCAAAAAGTTTAACAAACATCAAAAGAATTATTCTACAGTAGAGAAAGAATGTTTGTCTCTCATTCTTGCTCTTTAACATTTTGAAGTTATTCATCCTCACCTATTGTTGTTTTCAGCGATCACAATCCGCTGACATTCATCCATAAGATGAAAAACAAGAATCAGAGGTTGCTCAGATGGAACCTGTTGTTACAGGAATACAATCGTGACATCAGGCATATCAAAGGACAAAGGAAAAGATAATATTATTCCTAATGCCTTGTTTAGAGCATGATGTCTTGATCTGTGGTTTCCTGTAACTTGCTGTATATAAGATAATAATTGCCTTTATCAGTATTTTATTTTACGATACTTTTATTGCAAAAGAAAGCTTTATTACATAAATCTTTCTTTTCCTTGAAGAGAGGAAGTGTTATATATAAGGTGTTAAATTATTTTAAGCGTCATGTTTACTATGTTTCCCTTAATAACTTTATTTATTATGTTTCAATAAATAACTTTCTGGAACAACATGTTTACAATAACATGTTGTTTTTGTCCTTGATTCTAAACTGAGTTATTTTTTGCAAGTCATGGAATATTTAGAAGTTTCTTGACCGAAACTGGAAAATGGGAGATGCCTGTAGTAAGCTCTTTTTTTTTATAATGTTCTTTGATATTATATAAGCAGAAAAGATTTCCATATGGGCATCTTTGTATACTTTCATTGGAAATTATTTTATACTGGAATACTTTAATATTTTATTCCTTCTGGACTTAGATTCTGAATTCAAGAACTTAAAATTGTGGAATCAGAAACTGTTCTTCAAAGGATTTGTTTAATAAATTGTTTAATAAATTCTTGTGGATTATTTCTGAGGGACTTTGTGACGTAAACTTGAAAGGTACTGTTTACTTACATTCTTTTATTTTGAATCTTGTCTTATTTTTTATGTTTTGTGAATAAATATTAGTAATAATTTAAAGCTTATTGCTGGTTTCATTTTCATTTCTTTCTCGTTACGTCTGACTCGTAACAATGTAATTTATCCAATAACAGACAGGGCAAAAGTTATCAGCTTTGAATAGTCATACCCTACGGCCTATGGTCGCAAGTTCATTTTCTGAGTTCTACAGGTGAAAAACTGCTAATCACTAATGCCGTGGCACGTTGATATTAAAGCCGGTTTAAACATCCACGTCGTCTGAATGCGTGGATGTATTATGTTACTACACTGACTGATCCTTGAATAACGTTTTATTCCATCTAAGCCCCACTCCCTCACTGAAGGTCAAGGTCAGAGAGTTAGAAAGTGTGTTATATGTTTTGTTAAAGTCTTATAAAGAGTTATATCTGGATGGATTTTATTAAGTTGAATAGTAGGCATATATTACAAATTGGTTTGGAATGTTATTTATTATAATACCCCACCTCCACATCCCCTCAATCACCTTGAGGTCAGTATTACAGACTGAGAGACCCTTCACTTTAAAGTGTTTGGTAAAATATAATTTTAACATTGATAGACAAACTGCCATTGAGGCGAACCGTGCTGTCGTGCGACACTTAAAGTTGATAACAATCGTTATACTTTAGTTTCCTGTTAAAACGTATGTGTTAATATTACACAAGGTTAGCTTTAAATTATACAGATAGGTCATACAGATAGGTAATAGGCATTTCGACGAGAAAAAGCTGCGGACTTTTGCAGATTGTTTCTGTTCTTGTATAAAAGAAATTTCATACTGTACCTTTCTACAGATAATCAGTTCGAGTTCTCGATAACTGAATGCTCTGCTAATTTTAAGTGTTCTCTTCGAACAAATATAGATAAGATATATAGTTTGCTATATCCTGTTATAAAACAGTGAGTCGGGTATCTGACTGATACTTCATAAATCGGTATCCCGCGTTTGGTACCAGTTATTTGTGGTCGAGTCCCTCATGATCCTATTATTTTTCTTAGTTGATTATTTTGGTTTAGTGTCCTTATTAGTTCTTTCGATTCCTCAGTGCGTTAAGAGTAGTTCACGTTCTGTATGTACTACTTCAGATCTTCGTGCGGACCGACACATAATGCATGTTGCAAAGCTGCATCGGAGGTGATGGCGAGGCTAAGTCCACGTAAAGACCTTACACCAGTAATCTTCCTCCTGACCATTCCAAAGCGGTTTATTTTCCGGATCAAAAGCGAGATTATATTTTTATTTCCTTTGGGATAATTGAGGCCTTTCTGATTTCTCTCAGAATAGAATACCACTTATGCAGCATACCGCTTATGCCGGTGCTAAGGGTGTACGCAGCCTCGCAAACGATATTGCATACAATCAGTTTACTCCAAAAATCAATCGCCGGCCTCGATGGCTCAGTTGGATTCGCGTCCGACTGGTGATCAGGAGGTTGTGGGTTCGACTCCCGCCGGGTCGACAATATTCTGTCGTGGAGATTGATCATGAAGTATTTTCTACGGTCATTCTCTCCCTTCCGCTGATCCAAGAAGGGCAGTTGTCAGTTTCTGGCGAAAGAATGTGCACAATACTGGTTAACCGCTTAGATGACTAATCCTGCCCAGTAAACTGATTGCACTCGACATGACCCCATTGGGTTGTCTAGGCCTTAAAACCTCAACACAAACAAACGATACTCCAAAAATCTCCCTCGACCTGGAGGAAAGTTAGCAGTGATTGCATTGTGTCAGTTCTTAGCTAGTGGAGTAATCTGCTATGGTTATTGCTGTAAAAAACGACACTTAAGAAAATCGAGTCTCCAATTTCCGTTCTTTTTGGGTGTCCTTTGTTTCCAAATGCACTATTTTAGGGTTTTATTTTTCTTCACTACAGCTGTTGTTAAGTGCGGTGTGGCGGCCGTAAAACACCTCCCTATCCTTCCCATAGGACAGAGTGTGGATTATTTTCCTTTTGGATCATTGAGCAATTCCGGTTACTTTGAAAATCGAATGTCGCCTATGACGTCGCTAGCGGATCTAATGCGACTCGCAAACTACATTGCTGTATATGAAGAGAGTTAATAAAAGCGAGTCTCCGATTATCGTTCCTTTGTGTGTTCTTTGTTTCCAAAAGTAGCTGTTTAGAGTTTTAATGATCTGTTTTTGTATGGTTTGTATTTCTCTTTATGATTAATGATTCTTGTGTTCGTAATTGTTTATTTCAGGAGAAACCTTTCTGTATGTATAAACGAGATCACAAAGTGCGGGCTGGGAATGACAGATTTGAAGGGTTTGCCGTAGATCTAATTGCCGAAGTCGCTGCTATGTTAGAATTCGAATATGACATCTACTTAGTACATGATGGTAAATTTGGATCAAAAATGGATGATGGAAACTGGGATGGAATGATAGGAGAATTATTATCTGGGGTAACATCATTAAAATTTATAAAGTATTTCGCAAATACGTTCACTTAAGACTTACAATGTTCTAATATACATGCACAATTTGCTGTCATATTCACTTTCCAATGCAAATAAAATCGTTCGTCTGTCATTACTGACAATGACCAATCCTAATCAACTGTGTGATGTGTTATTATTTGTGTGTTCTAAGAAGGCTGATGAGACCAATCTTAGCTATAAACTGCCTGTTGCAGATAGAACAAGAGAGGTCTGAGGAAGAAAGCTCTTTTGGTGATGCCTTAGCTCTGGCTTTCCGCTGTGCACGTTTCTGCTTGGCTTCGCTGATTCTTTTTGCTTCGTATTCACCAGCTCCCCTTTTTATGAGGCCTCGCCACTTTGTACGATCTTGTGCAATCTGTTCCCATGACTCTGTTGGTATGTTGAAGTCTTTAAGGGAGGCTTTGAGGGTGTCCTTGTATCACTTCTTCTGACCACCATGGGAGCGTTTTCCTGCTTGAAGTTCTCCATAGAGGATTTTCTTTGGCAAACGTTCATCAGGCATTCTGGTAACATGGCCTGTCCATCTTAACTGTGCCAATTTCAGAAGAGTATGTATACTCTGCATCCCTGCCCTTTTCAGGACTTCGAATAAAATCGTAACGGTTTAGTGTACCGTTTGTTTTGCATGTCCTCACACACGCACGCACGCACACATGCAAATGCACTTACCAATATATCGTCTTACTAAAGCTCAAAGTGCGGTAGACATAGCATTTTATAATAAACGTAAAAAAGATTGCCTTTGGCAAGAAAGAACACACTACGGATTAGAAAATGGGAGTCTCACTAGTACAGAAGTTGCCAGGAAGAGCACAATCACAGAACATAGCCTACCTATGACCCCGAGAGGATAAGGAAACGGACCATAACAGACAGTTCACTGGTTACAAACGAAAAACAAGCAACGCAACCAGCTCCATTTCCCCAAACAAGGTGATCTTAATGTTAGACAGGATCCACGTTCCAGTAAACACAACGATGAGACAACGAAAACATAGCATGAAAAAGCCCCGCAATTATACTTATTAAAAAAGGGATAAAGATATGAATGAAAACGTGCCTAGGGCTACAATGATGATTTATGAGGGGCATAAAATGAGATTTCATTGAGGGTCTTTTTGATAAATTTAATTGAGGGCCAGGTATTTGGCCTAATTGGCAAAACAAGCTACTCTTCCCCCGAAATCATGGACTCTTAAGGATTGTTCAGTTCTCTCTCTCTCTCTCTCTCTCTCTTTATGTGTTCATTGCCCTCAAATGTTGTTCAAGAATCTATTTAGCTTTACTACAGCTGTCGTATGGCGGTCGTGGTTATCGCGCTTATTGCTGAAACGTTTGGAAAATTTAATTGAGGGTCACTGGTGCGCCAAAGTGACCGACTACTAGATGGGCCAGAAAACATGGGTGTTTCAGGAATGTTCAGTTATGTGTGTCTTGATTGCTTTGAAATGTCATTCGTTTTAGATTCTATTTGTTCACTACAGGTACTGTTAGTGCCGTGTAGCGGTTTTAAAACGTCTCCTGGTACTTCACTTTGATGTAATTTATATTTTCCGGTCCTTTGTGATCACTGAGACTATTCGTTGATCCTTTGAAAGGTTCATTGACGAGGCCAAATTAGCCGAAACCAGCTGATCAGGCCCAGAAAACATGGACACTTCAGGAATGTTTAGATCTGTGTGGGTGTGTGTTCACTGCTCTCAAGGGTCATTCCTTTAGAAATCTATTTACATGCTAATGCGTTTGGCGGCCGTAAATCGTCTCCTCGCATTTCACGATAATGTAGTTTATATTTCCCGGTCCTTTGTGATTAATGATCCTATTGTGGGACCTTTAGGAAAATCAAACTAAGTGTCACTCATGAGGCCAGACCTAACTTGCCGATACTAGCTTGTCTGACATGGGAATTTCAGGAGTTTTTCAGTTCTGTGTGTGGATTCATATCTCTTAAATGTTATTTTGTTTAGAATCTGTTGTTATGGTACCACACAGCGGTTTAAACTAAACAAACTACGTGTATTCTGTATAAATGAAGGAAAGTATAATATGTTTTATTTTACAGAATGCTACGATGTCCGTGGCACCGCTTAGCATCAATACCATGAGAGAGGGGGCAGTAGACTTCACGAAACCGTTTATGACCCGATATATTAGTGTACTGATGAAAGTACCAAGATCAACAACGTCATATTTTGAATTTTTGAACCCTTTACATCCTATAGTATGGTTTTGCACTTTAGGTGCATTTGTGTTTGTAAGCGTGACATTGTACATACTCGAGCGCATTGGCACTCTCAACAGAAAGGAGTATCCGTCTATAAGTTTCAGAGAAAGTTTCTGGTTTGTCTTTGGAGCATTACTTCAAGGTGGTACAGATGCTTCTCCAACAACTCTTCCTGGCAGAATATTGACATCATCTTGGTGGTTCTTTGCCCTAATACTTATCTCGTCATATACAGCAAATCTGGCAGCGTTTCTTACTGTAAAGAAAATTAATACTCCTATTAAGTCTGTAACTGATCTTGCTTCGCAAACAAAAATACAATACGGCACGGTGAAGAGCAGCGGAATTATGTCATTTTTCAAGAATACTGACATTGAGCACTTCTCCAAGATGTGGGCACAAATGTCGGAAATTGAACCATCGTCACTGGTATCGAGTACTGAAGAAGGATTTAAAAAGGTTAAGGAGGGGAATTACGCTTTCTTTTGGGACACAACTGTAAATAAATTCAAGACGATCCAAGACTGTGATTTTATGGAAGTAGGTCCACCATTTGACCCGAAAGGATTCGGAATAGCAGTTCCACCAGGAGCGACATACAGAGAAGAGCTGTCAATGACAGTTCTGAAGCTAAGTAACAGAGGGACTCTTCATGAGCTAGAAAACAAGTTAGTTTTGTTTTGTTGAAATAGCACTTTATTAGTTCATTCACATTTATATAATCATCTATATCAAAATATATTTATCCTCACCACAGCTAGAGTTAAATGCGGTAGTAAAATGTCTCCCTATACTTCATCACAGTTTAAAGTCGTTCTTTTTATGTTTTATAAAATTGCGTTTTCGTGATATGTTTTTTAATAATGAGATTTATTAAAATGTGTTCCTGATGAACACATGAGAAATGGCTTCTCCTCCTCAAACAGGTTTTTAGATTTCTGATGTATATGTGGTAAGGCTCTAGGGGTGAGCCAAGGTCCGTCGTCCGTCCACACTTTGAAACATTTCTATCTCCAAAGTCAACCTTGATCAAATGTTGTATACAATACTGTTTTGTAGGGGGGTGGGGAATGAATAACATATAATTTTGGTACACATCCATTCAGAAGTGTGGTTGATATCGCAATCGAAACGTCACATAAACTTATAATGGGGAAAACGTTGTCCCAGCCATAGCATTTCTGTTTCGACTGGATTTCTTCTAACTTGTCCTCTAGCATGTACAATGAACTCTCGGGAAAAAAAGTGAAACAAAAAAAAAAAAAATAAAAAAAAAAAAAAAAAATAAATAAAAAAATAAAAAAAAAAAAGAAAAATAAAAATAAATAAATAACAACTAAAAAACAAAAAAAAAAAACAAACAAACAAAAAAAAAACAACAAAAAAAACCCCCCAACCCCCCCCCCCCCCCCCCCACAAAAAAAAAAAAACAAAAAAACAATAACTAGCCAGGTCGGACTATTTACTTCGGAGTTACTTACTCTTGAGCGCCGAAACGTTTCCTCGATTTATTATAGGGAAAATGTTGTCCGGTGTATAGTGGCTAACATGGAACTTCGTCAAACTTGCTGATAACCATGACGAGCATGAAATCTCGGACGAGTTTGAAAACAAGTCATATCGGACTATTCAGCCTAGAGTTACTTGCTCGTGTGTTAAAAAAGTCTATATTTGACTTTGCCTCAAGCATAACCAATTAATATTTATCGATCATTACGAAACATGCAAACAGCTATGACAGGTATTCAGTCCCTGTGTCGGGGAATCTAACAAGCATTGCTTATTGGTTTTTTTTCTCATTTTGTACTGCATTTAACATAGCATTTATCGAGAAGAAAGGTAAAATCATCAGAAACATTTACACAAGACCATAAAGTAAAACGTTTTTGATCCTCTGAAGTAAAAAAAGACATATTTTGCATTACAAGTCTAGTTAAGGGAATAGTACTGTTTAAAAGAGTATCTTCAATAAGTTTATCTTTAATCCGTTTGTGTGGCAAGGTAGTATAAAAGGTAGAAAAAATATATTTGGATAAAAAAATATGTACTTTTAATTGACTAGTGAGACATGGCTCTCTCTCACGATTTTTCATATGTTTATGGCCCCGCCTGCCGAAGGCAGCAATAGGACATAGTGTTTCCTCGTGATGTTACGTGCGTACGTGTCGCGTTTCTCTTGGAGGTCATAACTTGGGTAACTTTTACTCTAGGAAGTTGAAATCTGACACGCTACTTAGCCAGACCTAAACCTTTAATCCTTTGCTAGAGTTGCTGGGTGGGACTAAGGGTCAAAATGTATATAAATGTTTTTAATTTACATTCAAGTTTACATTCAAGTTTACATTATCAGTTATGTCCGCGTTTCTCTTGGAGGTCATAACTTGAGTACCTTTTAGGCTAGGAAGTTAAAATTTGGTATGCTAACCCAGATCTAAACCTTGAATTCTATGCTTAGTTGTTCCTGGGTCATGCCCTTGGGTAGGGCTAGGGTAAAAATGTATAACAGGTTAAACTTGGATACCTTATATACTAGGAAGTTGGTACCTACAGCCAGAACTAAACCTTCAATTCTGTGCTAAAGTTGCCCCTGAGTCATGCCCTGGGGTGGAGCTAGGGGTCAAAATGTATAACAGGTCAAGAGGTACCAGAATAGATCCCAGGCTTAGGCAAGGGAATTTTCGATGTCCGCACACGCTTCCCTCCGTGTCATTTGCAGGCATGACATAACAAACAGTGCGCCGTCCTTCGGATCGGGACATTAAATGGAGCCCCCCCCACCCCTCTGCAGGGAAAGTCATACCCTGTGCAGGTTAAAGAACCCTACGGTAATTCAAAATTGTTCCTTGTAGGACTTCATCCTGCAACCCGGGGTGTACAATGTACACCGTCTATGTCCTCCTTGGGGGTTATGACGTAATGGAAGAAAGAAAGAGAAAATAAAGAAAGACATATTGTTTTTGCCTCGGTTGTCTGTATGTCTGTCTGTCTGAGCAAGCATGCTCGCTCTATAACTTAAAAACCGTTCAAGATATTTTCATGAAACTTTATAGAAATATAAAGCATCATCAGACGACGTGCTGAGCACAAGAACCGTAACTCTTGTCTGTACAGTTTTGGAGTTATTCCCCTTTGAAATTCGACAATGGTAATTTCGTGTCCGCTCGATAACTTGAAAATCGTTCAAGATGTTTTCATGAAACTTTATAGAAATATAAAGCATCATCAGACGACGTGCAGAACACAAAAAGAAACATAACTCTTGTGTACATAGTTTGGAGTTATTCCCCTTTGAAATTTGACATTGGTAATTTCGTGTCCGCTCTATAACTCGAAAACTGTTAAAGATATGTTCATGAAACTTCATAGAAATATAAAGCATCATCAGACAATGTGCAGAAAATAAGAACTGTAACTCTTGTATATACATTTTTTTTGTGTTATTCCCCTTTGAAATTCGACTATGGTAATTTGGTGTCCACTCTATAACTCAAAAACCGTTTTAGACATTTTAATGAAACTTAATAGAAATATAAAGCATCATCAGACGACATGCGGAGCACAAGAACCGTAACTCGTGTCAGTATTTTTGGAAATAATCCCCTTTGAAATTCGACAATGGTAATTTTGTGTCCCCTTTTTAACTTGAAAATCGTTCAAGACATTTTCATAGACATATAAAGAATCATAAGATGACGTGCCAACCACAAGAACTGTTATTCTTGTCTATACATTTTGGAGTTATTTCCCTTTGAAATTTGACAATGGCAATTTTGTGTCCGCTCTATAACTTGAAAACCTTTTAAGGTATGTTCATGAAACTTCGTAGAATTATAAAACATCATCAGACAAGGTGCAGAACACAAGAACCATATCTCTTCTCTATACATTTTTGAAGTTAACGGTTTTTGAGTTATAGAGTGGACACCAAATTACCATAGTCGAATTTCAAAGAGGAATAACACAAAAAATGTATACACAAGAGTTACAGTTCTTATTTTCTGCACATCGTCTGATGATGCTTTATATATCTATGAAGTTTCATGAACATATCTTGAACAGTTTTCGAGTTATAGAGCGGACACTAAATTACCAATGTCAAATTTCAAAGGGGAATAACTCCAAACTATGAATACAAGAGTTACGTTTTTTGTGTTCTGCACGTCGTCTGATGATGCTTTATATTTCTATAAAGTGTCCCTTTCAAATTCGACAATGGTAATTGTGTGTCCGCTCTATAAATTGAAAACCGTATAAGATATTTTCATGAAACTTCACAGAAATATAAAGAATCATCAGATGACGTGCAGAGCACAAGAACAGTAACTCTTGTCTATACATTTTTGGAGTCATCCCACTTTGAAATTCGACAATGGTAATTTTCATCTCTGCTCTATAACTTGAAAACCATTCACGATATTTTCATGAAACTTTAGAAGATTGTTTTTTTTATATAAAGCAGTGATAATGAACAATTAGTATGGGTAAACTTTCTATATGTAAGTGGCAGCTCGGGGGGAGACATATGTTTTTATTTTTTGTTAAAAACAACTCTAGTTTTTTATTTATGTTGTTTGGACACATGTCTAGTTTCGCAGTATAAACTGGCGATAAACCATGCTTTATAAGGTATTTTATGAAACTTTGTACATAGTACACCACATGAAATCTGTCTTGCTGCAGTTTAATACTAACTGCAAACTTACAGGTATGACTTTTATGCTGATCTACAACTGACTTCTCATCACTGGACGTCTGAATGTAAGTTTTTGTGCTGCCATGTTCCTGCGTGAACGGAGTAATATAACGGAGCAGTTATTTGCATTACTTACGGCTTTGTCCGCTGGTGCCAAAACAAGCTTCCTTTGGAAAGCCTTGGATATCTTGGTTTAGATAGCGAAGAGAATATTAGGGTGAAAATGATAAAAGGTGTGGAGTAGAATGATACACGTTTGTATCTATAATGTTAAAAGTGCTAAATTTCCAATAATTTCTTCCGTTAAATACAATATGCTGTTGTTCTCACCAGCGTGCACCGCATTCTTGTAAAGTACCAGCGATTTTTTCCCAGCACTCGTTGATGTCGATGTGGGTAGGGCATAAGTATTCAGGTCTTTTAGAGAATATTGGGCGAATTCTAGAGCCAAGAGTAATTTTCAAATTACCAGTGATATCACGACCAGCCGCGGGATAACAATATTTCCACCGACAAATCTCCTTAGTTTGCAAAATAATTAATTATATTTATGAACTTTTTTCAAATATTTTTCCAGTTTTTATACACCGCCACACGATAGTGACGGGTATTATGGCTTCATGTTGGTCGTCCGTGTGTCCGTTCGTCCGTCTGTCGTACGTCCATCTGTATTTTCATTATCGGATGATCTTGGGTGAATGCCAATGGATTTCGACCAAACTTTGTATGCGCTTTGATATTGTAGAGATCTGGTTTGGGATTGCTAATGCGCAAATTTTGTCAATTTCGAACAGAATTACATGCCCGCGATACGTCTGATTTTTCGTTTCCGGATGATAACTTGAGTAAATATCAATGGATTTTCACCAAACTTAGTATGTGCTTTGATATTGCACTTATCTAGTCTTGGATTGCTAATGGGCTAATTTCGTCAATTTTTGATGGAGTTATCTGCCCGCAACAAGTCCATATTTTCGTTTTCTGACGATAACCTGAGTAAATATCAATGGAGTGTCACCAAACTTGGTATGTGCATTGACATAGTGCAGATCTGGTTTGAGATTGCTAATGCGCAAATTTTGTCATTTTTTGACAGAATTGTATGCCCACGATTCGTCTGATTTTTTCATTTCCGGATGATAACTTGAGTGCATGTCAATGGATGTTCACCAAACTTGGTATGTGCTTTGATATTGTACATATCTAGTTTGGGCTGGGATTGCAAATGGGCTTATTTCTTTAATTTTTGATAAAGTTATCTGCCCGCGACAAGTCCATGTTTTCGTTTCCTGGCGATAACCTAAGTAAATATCAGTGGAGTTTGACCAAACTTGGTATGTGCATTGACATTGTAGAGACCTGGTTCGGGATTGCTAATGGGAAAATTTTGTCAATTTTTGACAGATTTTCTGCCCACGACACATCCATATTTTCGTTTAAGGACAATAACTAGAGTAAGTCTCAACGGATT